>CM035157.1:9859654-10519680 GCA_020205615.1 Panax quinquefolius
CGATATAACCTTCACTTTGTCAAAGGCCCTCAAGAAGACTCTTGGGTGATGAAACATCAACTTCTTCACTAACTTCTCGATTTGACAGATCTAAACCATTCTCGAAACAAATCCAACGGCTTGTAGATCATTCAAATCACACCGCCCATCGCTTTCACGGAATCTCTTCACATATTGGCCCAAAGACTCATTCAAAACCGTCGAACTCGAGCCGAACGAACCATTGTTTTCCCTTCTTTGTTGCTCCCAAAGCGAGCATGAAATTTATCGCATACGCTCCGCCCAAGATGAAATTGAATTTGAGGGCAAAGTCCCCATCCATCACGGACATCCTTTCTAAGTGTTGTGACAAAAGTACGACACTTAGCAAAGATCGCTAAAGTCATAATAATCCATCCATTTAACGCTCGATCGTGGTCATGGTGGATCCCCGATCCATCATAACTCCCGTATGGGCGACTTTCTTGGTGGGGTCACTTTTTCTAAGAATCTCCGCGGAAAAAGGGGATTCCTTCTTTCCGAAGTCTTTTCGTCTTTCAGACTTCTTGTGTTCGCTCAAGTTCTTTTAACTCTTTAACCAAATAATCTACTCCTTCCGGTTGAGACGATGCTTCCTTTCCGAGTGACTCCTTTCTCCCTGAAAGGTAGAATAGGTTTCTTACAATAGAACTTTCAACTCTAGAAGGGCTTCTTCGGTGGACGAGTGTCTACATGGTGTACCCTCAAGTAGACTCTCGGAGTACAATCTCTAGATATGCTTCGTCTTTCAGGTTTCGGCATCGAGGCGAGAATGTGCAACAACAAGGGCTCTCTTTGTGGTTTTGAGAGTGCGATCCTGGATCGACCTCTTCGTTCCTTCGACCACCGCTCCTTAGAATCGCGCGGTGATGTACCTCCTCGATCTTTGAGAGTAGGACTTGAGGATCTTCTTATTTCTCGATTTGACCTCGAGACTCAATCTGAATGAACAAAAGGTTGCTTTCCACTTCGGTGTGTCCTTGCTCTTGGTGATTATAATCGAGTTCTTCATCTCTCAACTCATCATTCGAGAGCCATCTGCTCAATTTATATCCCGTCGTTGCTTCACAAGTACTTCCATAGTTCTATTCGCCTTCATCACCATCTTGGCTAGTCGTGAAGCCTTTTCATCTTGGTCTTCTAAATTATCGAGTTCTAAGCGAAGTGCCTTCTACTCGTTCTGACCGTGGCGGAGATGCTTTTATCAAGTAAGGGTAGACTAACCACGTTTAACCTTACCCATCTTCTTCAATTGAAAATCTTGGGGATCGTTTCGACGATATTGTCTTTTAACACTTATTCAGGTCCTAAACGATCTTCGATGTACTACTCGAGGTGTCGATTCAACTTGGCGACCCTCTACGCCTTCGTGTAGGTGTTCTACTCTTCACCATGAATATTGGCGACGAGAACAAACACGGTTTGTGATTGAAAAATATTCAAGACACTAGAATTCAGCCCTCCTTCTGGCGCACCAATGTTAACGCTTGAGATCTTTCTACACGTCCCAATCACCAAGAGCGGCGTCCAATATCCCGCATGATTCAACAAGTCAACACAAAAGCAGCGGCACCGACCGTCGAGGATAGCTCTCGGCGAGAGTCAAGACAAAGCGATCACAAGGTCAACAATGGAGAGAAAATATTATCTAGTGTCGAGAGAGATAGAATAGGAATTCTAATGAAAATATGTATGTTACTTACCTACGTGATCTTAGCCCCATGCATACTCCATTATCCAGGTTCACCGTACACCCACCACCTCCTCGACACCTTTTTCCTTACTTAGGTCACTTCCGGTAGAAAGTAAATATCCACCTTCACCCCCCTCTATTATTCTTTGTTTTGCCGGTCATCTGAGTCCCATCCTCATTAATGCCATGCAGCAAAGTGGCAGACACAATAGTCCAACGTCATTTGGCATAATGATTACTGGTCAAAATTGGGATTAAGTGATAATTTGTATAATGGGCCAATATAATGACTAAGCCCAAATAATAAAAATGACCCAAGTGACCAGATCCAACCATGACTTAGCATAACATGATCCAAGGGAGGAGCCCAATAATTTCGGCCCAATAAAGAAAAGGATTATGGCCCAACAGTATCTATGGACTGATGATAATATGAACACTTTACTAGTGTTTTGGTTGTGATATGGGAAGATTTGAAACTTTTTTAGTGTTGAAATGTGGAGGATGGGGCAGAGCTTGGGCTTTGAAAGCGCATAATAATGCCCTTGGGACTTGGGACACATCTAAGTATGAGAATTTTGGAGTTGTAGTAACCATTCTTTTTTAAAAAGTTCACTTATTAGGTTTTTAGGAGTGCTGTATAATGCTACTTATGGTAATAAAAGAATAGTGTTTAAAATGTGTAGTCAAGTATGTACATTATTTGAATGCTTTGGTGTTTGTTGCTACCTAATATTTTATGTAATGCTCTATGTTTAATGAGTTATAACAGTGGTAGCCATCTCAGAATGACAGAGAATAATGTAATTGCTGGCTTTTCATGGAATTCTGAAGCTGATTATATAATGCTTACTGCCCCCATTTTAGAAGGGCTCCATTGGCAAAGGGCAATACTGCTTTAAAAAAATAAAAATTGGCAGTTCCATATTAGACCAGTAGCTTATTTGATTTCTCTAGGATTGATTTGATTAGGAGTGATTAGTGGTAGGATTATTCTAGAAGCATAGAAACATGATTAGTGATAATCATTGATCACTATGATTTACTTTCCCTATTTAGCTTTGACACTTGGCCTATATAAAGGCTCTCTATTGTACATATTATGATATGGAATAATATTGTCTTCTAGTATTCACATGGTATCAAGAGCCATGGTTTCCTAAATTATTTTTTCCTCTCTTTTTTCTCCGTTTAAAAAAAATCACTGTTCATCGTGAACAATGTTTGACACTGTTCATCTCGTTTCCTGTTCATCAATGCAAGTGTAAGTTCTGATTTCTTGTGCTCTTCTGAAATATATGTTCTAGTTTATTTATTTTTGAGGAGGCGGAAAATGATTAGTTCGTGTTCACTTTGGGTTTAGATTTGTTGGGTCTGTGAGGGGTTTTGCATGCGGTTGATACCATGTTTTCGTCGTTCTTTTCAGTCGTGATTGTATTTTTATTGTGTGAAAAGGTTTAGACAAATTTAATATTAACAAGATGTCTTCCGATACTGTTACGAACCAAACATCAAATGCGTCCGATTCTAGGCAGCGATGTTGTCTTCCTCGAATCATCTTACTGTTATGAAATCGGAGGGAGTATAATTATCAGCAGTGGCGAAAGATTGTGCATTTGGCCCTATTTAGTAGAGAGTAGGGTGTTCATTTAACGAAAACAGATACTTCCGACGAGACTTGGAATCTAGTTGATGACAAAATTTTATATCAGATGCTTAATTTCATGGACAGTAAGATTGTTGATTTAGTCACTCATCTTGATGCAGTAAAAGAATTGTGGGAATACTTAAGAGGTTTTGTACTCGGGCCAAAATAATCTTGCTTGTATGCTTGAGGTTTCTTAGGATTACAGGATTAATTGTGATGGGCATCCAATCACTCAATTTTATGTAACGAGGAATTAAATTCATTGCTCCTTATTACTGTCGATATCAAAAAAATGCAAGAACAAAGAAAACAATTAGCTGTGATGGGGTTTCTTGTTGCTCTTGGTTCGGAATTTGAGGCTGTCAGCTCACAACTTTTTAGTAGCTCGACAGTGCCATCTATTACTAATACTTTTGCTCCTGTTTTACGTGTCTCGTGAAACTCCTCATACAGTTGATTCATCTGATAAATACTTGTGGTTTCGCATGGGCGAGGTATTACCTGTAGTAGTTATGAGAGTATGCATGGCAATCGTTTTGGAGCTTGTGGAGATGGCCGAGGTCGCTGAGGCAATTTTGGAGGTAGGAGGAGTAGTCAAATTAGTTGTTGAGGTCAATTTTTTGATAGTACTGATCCTAGTAGAATTTGTTATCATTGTGGAGAGTCTGGAAACATTCAACGATTTTATCGGCATCTTCGTAATCAGGGGCAACCACGATTTGCAAATGCAGTTGCTAGTTCGGATACGGGAGTATAATCCTCTATACCCACATAAGACAATTACTATGACTCCCAAAAAGTATGTTGCCTTCACTCAATATCAAGTTTCTTAACAACCATCATCTAATTTTACTAGGGGTGTTCATCGGTAAAAAACCGGACCGGCCCGAACTGAACCGTACCGAATACCAATAGTAGCCAATTTTATGAACCGATACCGGTACCGGTTGAACCGGTATATCGAACCGGTGGTACCGGTTCGGTACCGGTTTTTACCGAAAATTAATATAGTTATTATTTTTATTAATATTATTATTATTATTTTTATTAATATTATTATTAATTTTAATATAATAATCATTATTTTATTATTATTATTATTATTATTATTATTATTATTAATAAAAAATTAGAAAACCGGTATATACCGGTCCGGTTCGATAAAACCGAACCATAAAAACGTCGGACCGAAATCGGTACTGAAAAATCGGTATATATTGGTTTTTTTGTACAGGACCGATTCTTTTTTATACCGAACCGACAGGTTCGGTCCGGTCCAAAAAATCGAAAAAACCGGTTATTTTGAACACCCCTAAATTTTACTGTTATTTTGGTTCAAACAGGTAATTCTAGTACTTGCTTCACCACATCCTATCCTTGGGTAATTGATTTTGGAGCATCTGATCTGACATGTATACCTAGTAATCTTTCTATTTTTCGTCTTATTTCCTCTATACGTAGTGTAACCTTAGCAGATGGCTCCACATTAAACGATATTATTAGGGCTCTTACATCATTATAAAGTAATACTGGAATAAGCTACTCAGCGAGTCCCCTGCATTAGTGTAATATGATGCTTCCGGTAATTCAGATATTTGATGTATCAAGTTCCAAGACATAACTTCTTCTTTTTTTCCTTTTTCTTTTTTTTTTGATGTGAAATATGCAAGTATGTTAAGTAGTGTGCTTATGCACTCTTTGGGTGAAAATATCATTTATCATCTTGTGTTTCTAAGTTGTCTTGTGTTTCTATTTCTAAGTTCATGTTTTGTTACGCATAGAGGTTAATTCTTGATATCTGAAACCGTATGCCTTTTTTCTTTAATATATTTTTGTAGCCATGGGAAACTTATCGTGCAGACTTGTCGATAGATCTTAGTAAGCACCATGTACCAAAGACATTTCTTGATAAGGTGGCTTACAGGACAGTGAAACTCCTTAGAATTCCAACAGATGTATTTTTCCAGGTGTGTTATCTATCTTCATTACATCTTCTGCTTTTTTGAGTTTTAATTGACTGCCATGTTGACCAATGAACAATAATTTTGTTGGTAAGGAGAGACTTAATTCACCTGAATATTTTCATGACTTTAAGTTTGTGAATTCAGGTCAGATATCTGCTCATATATTATCAAAATGGCATTTGTAACCTTAGAAGTGTACTTGAATTACTTTATAAGATTTATCAGTAAAAAATGTGTGTACTTGAATTATAAGATCCTTATTTGCCAGCTCTGCTTAACTTACTACTCATTGCAGAATATATATCAAATTTTGAGTGAGCTTTTGGGGCTTGTTCATCTTGCAGTGAGTTTGGTGCTTAAAAGATGCTCAAATGCACAATCCCAACATTTCAAACACAGCCAGACAAACAAGCTAGCTTGACATTTGGTAACAAAGAAATGTTTTGAAAATAATAATTTAGAAGAAAAAAAGATAACTAACCACCTATTTACAAAAATGAAACGTAGACCATCCATTTAGAAAGGTAACTTAACTACCTTTCTTACATAAAATTGTTAAATCAATCAGGTAAGACCTCGTGCGAGTCAACACCTAGTAACTAGTATATATCAGGCCTGATGTTATATGGATATCTATATCATATCTTCCTATTCAGGAACTCGGAAGAGTTTTTTTATTTTCTTAGATGACTAATGATGCTTAGGAATTATTTTTCGCTGCTGAACTGCCTTATCACTGATTCTTTGAATTGATATGGATCTATGAAATTATGTTGCAGAGACGGTACGGATGTCGTGCAATGATGCTGGAAACTGTGGCAGCTGTTCCTGGTATGGTTGGGGGGATGCTGTTGCACTTAAGGTCTCATGCAAGTTCCAGCAGAGTGGAGGTTGGATTAAAGCATTGCTTGAAGAAGCTGAGAATGAGAGGATGCACCTGATGACCATGGTGGAACTTGTGAAACCCAAATGGTACGAAAGGTTTCTGGTTCTGACTGTACAGGGAGTCTTTTTCAATGCTTTCTTTGTTCTTTACTTGATGTCCCCCAAAGTGGCACATAGAGTTGTTGGGTATCTGGAAGAAGAGGCCATACATTCGTATACAGAGTATCTGAAGGATATTGATGGTGGTAGAATTGAAAATGTTCCTGCTCCTGCTATCGCTATAGATTACTGGAGACTGCCCAAAGATGCAAAACTGAAGGATGTTATAACTGTAATTCGTGCTGATGAAGCTCACCATCGAGATGTTAATCATTTTGCTTCGGTGAGTGGCATTAATCTTCTTTTTGTTGTTTATTGGATTTACATGCTTTCCTCACATTAGTCTCTCTCTCTCTCTCTGAAATTCATGAGTTGGATTTGTCATGCAGGATATTCATTTCCAGGGAAAGGAATTAAGGGATGCACCAGCTCCTCTTGGTTACCATTGACACGTAGCCATACATATTTGGCTGAATATAATATAATAGATCTGTGTATCTACCTACTGTATATGTCTACTGCTGGAAATCATCATTCATAGTAAGCCACGAACTATAGTAGAGAAGGTGTTTCGTCTATCATCTTTCAGTTGACTTTGTAGCTAAATGTTGCGTACAATTAAGATACATGAAGGATTATTGTTTTGGTTGGTTGGATGGAGCAACTTTCTGCTATCTAATGTGTATGCATGCATGGCCTTTAGTTATTTAGTATATAGAAATATTTGTCTTATACTACTAGGATCATAGCTAATGCTTCCCTTTCTATGGTAACATAGATATGGATTGGAACGTGCCATAAAAGAGAATCACCCACCGAATAGTATTAAACATGCAAGATCTAAGAGTGTTTTTTGATTTCATTATTACACATTCAATGCCAAAATTATGTATTTCACCACTATATTTGGCAAATTTTATTTAATACACTACTGAACTTTTAATTTTTTGAATTAAACTACTGAACTAATTATTATTTTTGTTAAAAAAATTTGACAAACGTAAAAATATTTGCTTATGCGGCGTTGACATGACAAAAAAAATAAAAAAATATTGCTGACGTGGCAAAAAAAAAAATAATACTCATTTTAAAGTTTTAAAAATAACAAAAGCATAATAAAATAAAACAGATTTTTTAAAAAATATAATTTTTAAAAAAAAGATTTTTAAAAAACGGAACTTTTTAAAAACATAATTTTTTAAAAACAGATTTTTTTTAAAATATACTATTTTAAAAAATAGAATTTAAAAAAAACGGAATTTTTTAAAACATAATTTTTTTAAAAGTCAGATATTTTAAAAAAACAGATTTTTAAAAATATATATTTTTTTAAAATTCTAGTTTTTTTAAAAAGTATATTTTTTAAAATCTGTTTTTTAAAATTCTATTTTTTTAAAAAGTATATTTTTAAAAAATCTGTTTTTAAATTTTTTAAATTTTTTTAAAAGTTCCGCTTTTTTTAAAATCTTTTTTAAAAAATTATATTTTTTAAAAAAATCTGTTTTATTTTATTATGCTTTTGTTATTTTTAAAACTTTAAAATGAGTATTATTTATTTTTTTTGCCACGTCAGCGCCACATAAGCAATATTTTAACGTCTGTCAAATTTTTTTAACGGAATGACTTAATTGTAAAATAATAATTAGTTTAGTGGTGTAATTTGAAAAATTAAAAATTTAATAATATATTAAATAAAACTTGCTAAATATAATGGTGAAATACATAATTTTGATTCTAATTCATGATTGCCCTGGTATTTTCTTGTATGATTTTACGTACCTAGAGATCTAGCAATGTACGTCATGAATACTGAATTGTGAACATCGATCTTCGGTTCTTTTCTAATGATTATGTAATATTAATACCCTTATGTACAAATTAATAGTGCTCTTATTTTGAAATGATTAAATCAGATCAGTATCTATCTATCAAAATAAAATGTGTTTTGTTGATAGATGAAATTTTCTGAAAGTGACTTCTGTTCGGGAGTGTTTTACTGAACTTCGTCTGGGTCGAAGGTCTAACACTAAAATTGTTTTATGAGTTCATTGGGCTGAAGCCCATAGAAAGATTGGTGGTGTTCGGGTCGGCGTCCGAGTCCTTCTGAACCGGAGCCTCACCTTAAAGGATGTTCTTCGGGTTCGGTATCCGAGCCCTTTGGGCCGGAACCTTATCCTGACGTGTGGTGTTCGGGGTCAAATCCTAGAGCCCTTTTGGGCCGAGACCCAGACCTAATGGTGGGATCGGTTGGACCTACACAGTGGGCTCTCCTGCGTGCAAAGTCCAGGTTCCTAATCATAGTTGTATAAGGTAACTCCAAAGGTAGTGATTGGGTTGGACTCCACTTGCACCTTTTAAGGAGATTATGTTGGACCCAAGTTATGGTAACTACCATGACTAGGAGTTCTAATTCGACTCGGAGAGGAATCTAAAGGTGGTGAGTATTATAAATACAAAGTTAAGGTTACGACTAACAAGTAATACCTACTTTAGAGTACTAAATATTCAGCCTCCATTGTTAAACCTCAGAATTACCAGACTTATTCTCACATGGAATTTATCCCCAACTGGCAAGACAAGTCGTCAAGCTTCCGTGTGATCTGTTATCGACGCTTTGCTAAACTTCAAGCGTTAACATTCATTAGAAGGAGGGCTTTTTAGTGTTCTTACAATCACAGTCAGATTTTTCCGGTAAGAGACTATGGCGAGCATGGAGTGTAAGACCCCAGCTTTTATAAATAAAGATGAATTTTCTATAAATATTATTTTTGAATATTATGAAATAATTTGATATAATGTTATAGTTGTGGGTAATATTTATAAATTTTGCAAAGTATGCAAGTGGTTATATTATATTCGATTGGTGGGGAATATTCGGTTTAGCGAGGAATATTCGCATAACTACCAATCATTGGTGGACCCCTAATGTAATTATTGTCGGATTGAGAAAAACGACAAAAATATTTTATTGAAATAACGACGGAAGTTTTACTGGTTGATAATTGTTGAACTACTCGGTAGTAAAAAAATGCGATGTCGTGTGGTTGCATAGAAAGACACGGTATTGATTATTGATGTTTATGTGAAGTCACTCGGTTTGATTCCATTATCACGATTAATAATATGAATTATTATAAGCGATAATGACGTTTTGTTTTATTCAGTATTATTAACGTAATAAAACGTAAACATCTTTTATATAAAAATGTAATACTTTATTAAAGTTATTTTATAAATAAAATATATTATATTTTATTATGCGATAGTGTTGCGTAGTGTTTTGCGTAGTATTGCGTAGTGTTTGATAGTAAAATATTTTTATATAAATAGAATATATTATATTTTATTTAAAAGGTTTTCTTTAAATATGGACCGTCCGATTAAAGTAAATCAAACTGGACCGTTCATGGATTAATTACTACGCATTCTATTTTCCTATAAATAGAAGCTCATTCCTTCATTATTTTTTCTTACGAATTCTTTGAAACTCAGAGAGAGAAACTATAGAGAGAAAGAAGAAAAGTATTCGCTACTTCACTTTGCCAATATTCAGTTCTTCTAAGGTAGGAATATTATTTATTGTTGTGCCGTAAGGGTGTTATTCTTTCTTATTCACGAAGAGAACTTCATTATTCCATTCATTATTATTCATTTGAATAACTTTCGTAAAAGTGGCATACCCTATACATAACTTTGTATACGCGGTATACACCTATACTTAGTGAAATCCTTATGTTATTCTATTGCTTATTATTACATTGGAATAACTCGTATCTGTGGTTTACCCTATACTTGGTGACATTCTTCTATTATTCATTGGAATATATCCATGCGTGTGTTTTACAGGACTGGTTAAAATCTTTATTATTATTACGTTGGAACATCCGTCTCTTGTGTGTTTTACACCGATTGGTTCCGTCTTTATCATTACGTTGGAATATCCTATCTCGTGTGTTTTACACCGGATCCGGTTCCATCTTTATTATTCTGTTGGAACATCCCGCTTGATTGTGAATTTCACCGACCGGTTCCGTTATTATTATTCTCGTTGAATAACTCACATCATGCGAAATACCGCATGCATGGTGATTTCTTTTGTTATTCCATTCTTTATTATACCCAAATAAGTTAAAACTTTGACTTATACTCCATGAAATTAGTAGAATATCCTCGATATTTGCGTTTCATCCAAAGATATCTTTTCATGGAAATATTCTTCCGATCATTCTTGAATTTTACTCTACAAAAACAAGATCATGTTGACAATTTGGACGTTAATAATTCCCGGATAAAATAATTCTTGAACTTGTTTTATTGAATTCTTATATCATTGTCATCATCCTCATGTTTATATATTTTTTTAAAGTCATACATGGCTCTGTAGAGCATGGATGGACTTGGTATGATTATGACTGAGGATTATTGATTGTAATCACGCTTAAGTAATGTTACAAATGATGTGGTAAAAATCCTCGATTGGTAGTAGTGCATTGATGGACATGAGTTGTTGGCATGATCATGATTATTAATGAATACACAACTATTCTTCGCCCCAGAATGTATGAATAATTGTGGTCGTGATACTTAAAGAATATCCTGGTAGTAAATGGGGGTGATTCGATGATGTGGATTATTTATTAAAGTTGAGTCTCAAACTTTAACAATGATGAAAAACCTTTAAATCATAAAAGATAGTAGATTTTATTTTTACTGACTCTTTTAATGGATCGCTTGTTCACCGCAGCGCTTAAACTTGATGTTTATTATATTTTATCGGTTTAACCATTGTTGAAGGCTATTGATAATTTATTACGCATTATCTTAGTCATAATATTTCTTACTGGGCTAGTTGAGCTCACCCTTTCTTTCAACCGTTCTCTTCGTGAAATGAGAACATAAGCCGGACAGTCTGGGGAACGAGTAATGGTCCGTAGAGGATAGCATTAGTAGTCCTCACTATTCGTGAAATAGTGTGATAATAATTGTAATGAGGACTCCTTTCGAGTTTGTATAATATCTAGTAGACAATATTTGTATTCAAACTCACAGCTTTACGTCGTATTTGCATACCTACGTTATATTAGTAAGTTGTATTTAAATTACGTACCATGTATCTGACTACCCAAGATGGGTGATGTATACCTAATTTTGGGGGCGTCACATGGAGTATGCAGTTTCTGATCGCGAAAAGGCTAAGACGCACCAGACCACTCAGGTGAGAAGGTCGGTGAAAGACAGACTGGGTTCCAGAATCCAGGGAGATCAGGTGGAACCGCCCGCCTCCCCTCGGTGAAGACTCTTCCATGACGGCCAGCATACCCCTAACCAGGCTAGTCGGGCAGACGAGAATCACTCACGGACACTGGAGGTGCATGGGAAAGGCCGAGGCGAGAGCAGTCGGGATCAAAGAGAGTTCATCCTACAAAAGAAGATGCAACAGAACAAAGATGCCATGATGGCCCTGCGTCTTCAGCAAGACGAACTCGAGCGGCAGATGGCTAATATGGCTGGAGAATAGGAGGCATCCTCAAAAAGGCGTAGGCATCGGAGTCGATCTAGGTCACCCCGACGGGGAGAAGCCGATAAGGAGAAAAGTAGGTATCGAAGCCGCTCAAAAGATGGCCGAAGCCGGAGAAGGAGCCGTTCAGCAGAGCGGCGATCAGAACATCTAGGCAGGTAGGGACTGAGGAGGAGGGACGGGAGTCCTGAACACTGGTGGGACAGACCCTGATCGTCCCCCCATGAGGACGAGTCCGACCACCTCGCTCGAAGGGTGGCAGAATAAGAAAAATTACTGTTGGCAAAGAACTCGATGGGGATGCCTGCAGCTTGCATAGGGTCGCCCTTCTCTCTTGAAATCAATAACGTAACAGCCGATCCCAAAAAGAAGATGCCCCCGATGGAGACCTATAATGGGCTGGGGGATCCGTACGACCACTCAGACGGGTATGACAGGTTGATGACATACTACGGCCATTCTGACGCGGCCAAGTGTCACATGTTCGCAACCACTCTGAAGAAGAGCGCCCGGGAATGGATGGGGACCTTGGCGGTGGGGTCAATTAATTCATAGAATGATCTTCGGGAGAAATTCCATGCTCGGTTCGGGAGTAACAAGAGGCGAGGAAAGATCACAACTTCACTCATGCAGGTCAGACAGAAGTCAGATGAAAGCTTGGGTCAGTATGTCAAAAGGTTAGAGAAGTCGCGTGGGGGTCAGATGAGAGTTATACTCCCCGCAAGCCCTGGGATTTTTCACTACTGGTCTGGACATCGGAAAGTCAAAGAAGTTGATGAAAGACCTAGTGATCAACCCTCCAGCAGATTTGACAGAAGCCTTCCACCGGGCCGAGGGCCACATAGCAATAGAAGAGGTGATGGGAAACTTCAAACCACACTCCCAATCAGCTGAAAAATCCAGGGATCGGGATAGGCTGAATTACCAAAAATAAAACAATCAGGGGAGATCGGATAACTACGGTAAGAGAAGCTACAATGGGGGAGGATCGAGTAACGGACGACCACCTTTCCCAAATAAAAATATCAATAAAGTCTGCACCGTACTTAACACGGATCGGGCTAAAATACTGGAGGAGATACGGAACAAGCCTTTTTTCGAGCCAAGCCAAGCGATTTCGAAGCCCGAAAAGAGAGGTCGGGACAAACATTGCTCATACCATGAGTGTCAAGGACACACAACAGAGGCGTATAACAACCTGAAAGATCTGATAGAGAAGAATGTCCAGAACGGACAACTGGTTCAGTATGTGGTCGGTCGAGAAGCTTCAGAGGCACCTCGAGAGGAGAACCATGAGTCGACACGGGAAGCACAACCCCAACCGTACCCACAAGCCCGAGGAGTGATTGATGTGATTTTGGGCGGGTCGGTAGGGCGTGTGACCGGGAGGAAGAAGAGCGGACATCTCGAGGCCGTCTTGTCGGTAGCAATCTCGTCACCTCGAAGGGATAGGGTCTATTCAGGGGTATCCATCTCTTTTTCAGACGAAGACTATCCTACAGACCACATTGAACCACATGACGGGGCATTGGTAATAACGGCACAGGTTGGGCCAGTTGACATGAAAAGGATGATGATCGATAACGGGTCCTCAGTCGATATACTTTACACGCACGCCTATCAGAGGATGGACCTGGAAGGAAAGAAGATGGAGTTAGGGGGAGAGGGTCCGTTATACGGTTTCAGTGGCGATCCAGTGCACGTGTCGGGGATAATAGAGTTACCAGTCAGATTCGATACGGCCCCTAAATAGTCCAAAGGCCTGGTCAGATTCTTCGTGGTACAAGTAGACTCGGCATACAATGCCATCTTGGGGAGACCAACACTAGCAACATTGCAAGCAGTGACATCCATACCTCACTTCAAAATCAAGTTTTCGACATCGAATGGGATCGGGGAGGTAAAAGGAGATCTTGATATTGCCTGAAGGTGCTATCGGAACACATTGATTTCTTCAGGGGTCAAGATTAATAAGCAGAAACAGACAATGGCCATTGAGATAGAGCCATTCACCGAGAGCAGTACTGAACCCATGGCATTACCGGTAGAAGAGACGGAAGATGTGGAGTTGATACCGAGGAATCCAGAAAGATTGATCAAGATTGGGGTAGGATTATGTGAACCACTACACGTAAAATTTGGTGGACATGCTTCGGGTATATGCCGATATCTTTTCTTGGGAGCCCATCGACATGCCGGGTAAAGTTTAATTCCAGAATCGGTAGCATTACACGTACATATCTGATCAAGAAGAAACCGGTGATCTAAAAGAAGAATCTTCGCCCCGGAAAGGCAGAGGATCATCGATGAAGAGATTGCTAAACTGCTGGAGGCAGGATTCATCTTCGAGATCGACTATCCCGAATGGCTGACGAATGTGGTATTGGTTCAGAAGCAAAATGGGAAGTGGAGATTGTGCATTGACTACATGGATCTGAATAAAGCATGCCCAAAAGATTCTATCTTCTACCCAACATAGACCAGCTAATTGATGCCACTTCGGGGTGTGGAATGTTAAATTTCATGGACGCTTTCTCGGGATACCACCAAATCTCGATGTGCAAGGATGACATCCCGAAGACAAGCTTCATCACTCATCGGGCTATATATGCGTATCGGAAGATGACATTCAGGTTGCTGAATGCAGGGGCAACTTATCAACGGATGATGAACTTTGTATTCAGAAAGCAGCTGGGCCGAAGTATGGAAGTGTACGTGGACGACATGATCGTAAAAAACATGTCAGTCCGAGATCATTTGGAAGACCTAGAAGACTGCTTTAAAACGATAAGAAAGCACAAACTGAGGCTGAACCCGACCAAATGTACCTTCGGTTTGGGCTTAGGAAATTTTTTGGGATACTTGGTCAGCAAAAGGGGAATCGAAGCCAACCCAGAGAAGATTTCGGCGATCTTTGACATGAAATCTCCAAAGACATTCAAAGATGTGCAGAGGTTGACGGGTCGGATAGCTGCCCTTCAGAGATTCGTGTCAAGGTCAGCAGAAAGATATTTATCCTTTTTTGACACCCTCAAGGGGCCGAAGAACGAGAAAAGTTTTTAGTGGACGTCAGAGTGCGAAGACGCGTTCCGAGGGATCAAAGCATATCTGTCTTTGGTACCATTGTTGATGAAACCAATCCTTTCGGAACCCCTATATTTATAATTGGTCATGAGCTTGCGATGGCGAGGGAAAGCGGCGATGTGCGCGATGACAAGGAGGAAAGCGGTTCGGTGACTACGCCGCCCACGCGTGCCGGGACGTAGAGATTAGATACCCGAACCTAGAAAAGTTCGTCTATGCCTTAATAATTTCCAGCAAGAAGCCCAGGCACTATTTCCAAGGTCGGCTAATAGTGGTGTACACGGATTAGCTGTTGAAGAAGATTTTGCATAAGCCAAAGTTATCAGGTCAGTTGGCCGCATGGGCGATGGAACTAACACAGTTTGCTATAGAATATCATCTCTGAACGGCAATTAAAGGGCAGGCCTTAACAGATTTTATGGTAGAGTGTTTATTTACGGAGTTAGATGTGAGCACAGTGGCCGAAACTCAACAAGGGCCAACCTCGTGGACGTTGTATGTGGATGGATCATCAACTTCGGACATCAGTGGAGCAGGGGTCATTCTGACAAGTCCCGAAGGGTTCAAAGTCCAACAGGAGATCCAATTTCAGTTTAAAGCCAGAAACAACGAAGCAGAGTATGAAGCCATCCTAGCAGGAATACGGTTGGCCCGGAGCTTGGAGGAACAGAAGTTGGTCATCTACAGTGATTCGCAGCTGGTGGTCAAGCAGTTGTCGGATGAGTATGAGGCTCGGGGGGCAAGAATGTCAAAGTATTTGGCCGAAGTAAAGGATAAGTTCACATATTTCGCATCACACAGTTGTCAGGGGGTGGATCGGTCAGATAACACAATAGCAGATGCCCTAGCGAGATTGGCAACCACCGAAGCAAGTTCCTTCAACGGATCGGTATACCTGGAGGTTCTAGAACGACCCAATGTTCTAAAGACAGAAGTGCTAACTCTTGACCGACTTGACTGCTGGCTCACACCTTATATTTCCTACTTGGCAGATGGGGCTCTCCCTTCGGACCGAATCCTTGCAAGACAGATCAAACACCAAAGTTCAAACTTCGTCCTCATTGATGGGGATTTCTACCGAAGGGCTTTTAGCTCTCCACTGCTCAAATGCTTAACTCCATCAGAGGCAGATTACACTCTTCGGGAGGTACATGAAGGGATTTGTGGGGATCACATGGGAGCAAAGTCACTGGCACATAAGATTTTGAGGCAAGGGTATTATTGGCTGACTATCTACACAGAGGCCAAGAAATTCGTCAGAAGGTGTCCCAAGTGTCAGCTGAACAACACCATCCCACATCAACTTCCCGAAGAGTTGTATTATGTCTTATCCCCGATTCCCTTTGCTGTTTGGGGAATCGACATCCTAGGGCCTCTGCCGAAGGCCAAGGGACAAGTTAGCTTTGTGATCGTGGCTATCGACTATATGATGAAATGGGTCGAAGCCAAGCCGTTGCAGAAGATCACAGAACAAGAATGCCTAAAATTTTTCAAAGAAGGAGTGGTTTATCGTTTTGGTATCCCGATGGCAGTGGTCTTGGATAACGGCAGACAGTTTGTGGGGTCTAAGTTCGAAGGCTTTTTGAAAGAGTTGGGAATTCAGCATCGCAGGACTTCAGTCGCCCACCCTCAGTCGAATGGTCAAGTAGAAGTGACCAACTGAACCCTACTTAACGGGATCAAAAGAAGGTTGGATGAATTAAAGGGTCGGTGGCCCGAAAAGCTGCTGTCTGTTTTGTGGGCATATCAGACTACTCCGAGGATAACAACCGGGGACTCTCCGTTCCGATTGACATATGGGACCGATGCACTCATACCAGTTGAGATCGGATCCCCCACTCTTAGGGTCAGTCAGTACAAAGAGCTATACAATGATGACGGTCTAAAAACAAATCTGGATCTGCTAGAAGAGGTTCAGGACTCTGCTATGTTGAAGTTGGCTGTCTATCAGTAGAGAACAGCCCGACACTACAATCAAAAGGTGAAGCCGAGGAAGTTTGCAGTAGGCGATTTGGTCCTTCGGGAGTCGGAGGCATCAACCCCCAAGAACACCGACAAGCTAATGCCTAACTGAGAGGGACCTTATGAGGTGGTGGAGGTGCCGAAGCCAGGTACATACCGGCTTCGAGCCTTGGATGGTTCAGAAGTAAAGAATACATGGCATGCTAGAAGACTTAGAAAATTTTACTAGTAATAATTATGTTAATCTTTTCTTTATCCATGTAACCCTTCGATCATTAAATGAAATAAATAAAAGTTTTCTTTGGAAATGTTTAACTTCATCTATATTCATATGACTCTTAATACTCGAACGGACAAACTTCGGACATGATCCGATCAGAAGGTTCAAAAAGACACCACTGATCGAGATACGTCACGAGTATAACTAGTCGAGAAAACTGTAAATTTTATATTCAGGCAAGCTTCGGGCATTATCCGATCAAGAGGTTCGGGAAGATACCACTGATCGAGATAAGTCACAAGTATAACTGATTACAAGAATTTACAAGCAAAAATATTCTATTTCATTTATACTTTGAAATTTTTACAAAACCCGATCGCTTTTGGGCAAAGTACAAATATAAAAGAAAATGAAAAAAGTACAAAATGGGGAATCTCATCAAGGCTATTCGGGAGGGGGGTCGTCCCCGACTTCGGATTCCTCGTCGGAAGAGTCGAGAAGGGAGGCGTCGAGTCCAGTAGCTATCATTTTGGCTTTAGCCTTTTCCCGATAAGCCTCATACCCTTCACCAAATTGGGCCATGACCTTATCGTTTAAGACTTCAGACTCTTCATGCTCAATGATAGCGTGCTGCTTGGCGTCGGAGAGCGTACCCTGAAGGGTTTTGACCTCAGCTGATAAAGAGTTGTTATCTCGGATCAGGTACATCATTTTGTCATGCGTCTCTGAAAGTTTTCCAGCAATTGAGGCGATCACCTTCTCTCGGTCCTTGGCCTCCCCGATCAGATGATCCCTCTCAACCAAAAGCGAGGCGTACTTCTTTTCGAGCTCCTCAGAATGGCGTTCCGCTCGGGTCAGCTTGTTTCGGGTCTGAGCATAGAGATCCCGTTCCTCCTTAAGGTTCGAAAGCGAAGCACCGAGGCCTCGACCAGAGTACCTCTACAGATCCGCCTCATTTGAACTTCTTTTTTGTGGTTCAAAGTAGGGAGGAACGGCTCGTAAGGATGGCGTTGACCTGCAGCAAATACATGCATCAACAACCAAAATAAAAGTATACGTTTATAACAACAAGATAGACTTGGAACTCATAATTACCTGGTATTGGGCACGGACGTAGGCGACCAGGTACTCTTCGGAAGAGAAGCCCTTGAACCGCTCGTCGTCACCCGACAGTTTGAAGTGATCAAAGTGGGTAAAGGGAAACACTTCTGAAGGGCCCTTTGGCCAACAAGTGGTTGGCGAATCGTGGAAGGAGCTCGATCCGGATGAAGGGGTGGCGGTGATGTTGGGGTCGGAAACCACGACTTGTTGTTCAGGCTGTTGTGGTGTAGGGTCTTCAGTGAGCCATGGTTTTTTGGATTGGGGCTCAAGGGGAACCTCTAGAGTGTCCACCGAGTCCTTAATCACCTCCATTTGCGAGAGGGTGGGGGAATCGGCTTCGGTGTCACTGCAAGGGGGGTTTCGATCGGACGTTTGGTCGGTGGCTTCGAGGGTTTCTTCGTCTTCTTCAACTGCGACATCTTCTCAGCTCGACTCATTTTCAGAGCGGCTTTGACGATGGGCTCGGCAGAAGAAGCTGGAGGGGCAGGGCCCGACGTAGAACCAGTTGACAGTTCAGAGATCGGAATGGTTTCCTCCTCCTCCTCCATCTCATCGGTGATTGGGAGGCGAATCGGCTCAATTGAGATAGGGAGAGGAACCAGAGATTCAAATGCCCCTTCGAGCTTGAAGATCGTCACTGCACATTAAGGAAGAAGTTGGCTGATCATTTTCAGTTAGATTACTGGAAAAAGAAATTTCAAGTTCACAAGGGTAAGAAGAGGTTCGGGGTGAGATACTTACGACCATGTTGGTACAACCAGCTCTCGTTGGACAGGACCCTCAAGTTCCACTCGGTCTTGCTCCACTTCTTGTAAAACTCTTTGAAGGCGCCTGTGACGCCCCCAAAATAGGTATACATCACCTATTCTGAGTCGCCAAATACATGGTACAAAATTCAAATACAACTTAATAATACAGCGGTCGTGTAAAATACGACAAAACATATACTGTGAGTTTAAATACAAATATTGTCATCTAGACAATATCCATTCTCAATTGATTCCTCATAGACAGTATACAAACTCAAATTCAGTCCTCATTATATTTATTATCACACTATTTAATAGAATAGTGAGGACTACTAATGCTACTATCCGGACCAGTCACTCCATTCCCCGACTAGTCCTGCCACGTTCTCATTTCACGAAGAGAATAAAGTGAAAGAAAAAGGGTGAGCTCAACTAGCCCGAAGAAGAAATATTATGACCGAGATAATGCGAATAAATTATCATTAGCCTTCAACAATGTTAAACTGATAAAATACAATAGACATCAAGTTTAACTGCAGCGGAACATGCAATCCATTAAAAGAGTCAAGTAGAGAATAAAATCTACTATCTTTTATGATTTAAAAACTTTTTCATCACTTTTATCGCTAAGACTCAGCTAAAAAAAAATAATCCACATCATCAAATCATCCCTGCACTACTGGCCAAGGATATTATTTAGTATCACGACCACGAATTATCCATGCACTACGGGCCAAAGATAATCGTGTTTTCATCAACCAGTCCCGATCATTCCATAAAATAATTCATCTTTGCTCCTTGGCGAAGAGAATCCATAGCCATAATCATACCAAAAGCGCCCATCAATGCACTACTACAGGCAATGAGGACTTTTTTCCACATCATTTGTAATATTACGGCCATGATTACACACCGAATAATCCCTGGTCAGTCATAATCATACCAAGTCCATCTATGCACTACAAATGCCGTAGATGACTTTCAAAAAATATAAACATGAGGATGATGACAATGATATAAGAATTCAATAAAACAAGTTCACGAATTAAATTATCCAGAACTAATAACGTCAAATTGTCAACATGATACTTCTTTGTAAAGTAAAATTCAAGAATGCTCGTAAGAATATTTTCATGAAAAGATCTTTGGATGAAGCGCAAATATCAAGAATATTCCACTAATTTCATGGAGTATAGAAGTCAAAACTTTAACCAAACCGAGTATAATAAAGAATGGAATAACAAAAGAAATCACCGTAAATACGTGTAGATTGCGACAGACAAAGTTATTCCAACGAGAATAATAAATAACGGAATCGGTCAAGGAATAATACGTGACCAAGCGTGATATTCCAATGAATAATAAAGAATGGAATAACAATGAAATCACCATACATGCGGTACTCAGACAGGTAGTTATTCTAATGTAATAATAAATAACGGAACAAAGTGGATGAAATTCACAAAGCTGGGATGTTACAATGTAATAATAAAAGAACGGAATAATAAAGACGAAAACAGTCCGTCGTATATAGCACGATGCAGGATATTACAATGTAATAATAAAGAACGGAATAATAAAGACGGAACTGTGTCCTACAGATATATATGATGCTGTGATATTCTAATGTAATAATAAAGAATGGAATACTGAAGAATTTCACCAAGTATAGGGTAGCAGCGTGATCAAAAGTTATTCCAACAGAATAATAAATATGGAATAATAGAAGTTCTCTTCATGAATCTGAAAGAAATAATACCCACTTACGATACAACAAATAATATCCCCACCGTAAAAGAAACTTGATATCGGAGTAAGTGAAGTAGCGTAATATTTTCCTTCTTTCTCTCTATAGTTTCTCTCTCAGAGTTTCAATGAATTAAGTAAGAAATAATGAAGGAATGAAAGCCTCTATTTATAGAAGAATGGAATGAATAATAATTAATCCATGAATCATCCAAATTGATTTACTTTAATCTGACTATTCCATATTTAAAGCAAAATCTTTTAAATAAAATATAATATATTCTATTTATAATCTAATAAAATGAATAACTTTTAAAAAGATTTTACTATGCAAACACTACGCAGCACTATGCAAATACTATGCATAATAAAATATAATATATTCTAATTATTATCTAATAAAATGTATAACTTTATAAAAGTATTCATTTTATATAAAAGATTTTACTATTAGCTTTAATAAAACGAATAACTTTATAAAAGTATTGCATTTTGTATAAAATAAAAATTCGCTTTTTTATTACGTTAATAATACCAATAAAATAAAACTTAAATCATCATATAAAATATCGATAATAATTGAATCAAACCGAGTGACTTCTCACATAAGATCAATAATCAATACCGTGTCTTTCTGCAACTACGCAACGTATGCCAGACATCGATTTTTTACTAAAGAGTAGTTCAACAAAGATTAATTCAGAAACTTCCGCCATTATTTTCATAAAAATATTTTTATCGTTTTCTCATCCGATAATAATTCCGTTCTTGATGGGTCCAATTATGATTGTGTACCGTCGTACGAATATTCCCCGAACAAAGAATATTCCCCGACCAATCGAATATAATACAACAACTTGCATACTTTGCAAAATTTATAAATACTACCCACAACTATAATATTATCTCAAATTCACACCATAATTTTTAAAAAAAATATTTCGAGAAAATTAAATTTTTATTCATAAAATCTGGGGTCTCACAGCGCCGACTCGGTCCTTTAGGAATTTAGATACTTTGGGGATGGGATCTTCGGGGTGGGCCCAGTTCGGGAGGAGTTTGAGGTCGGTCCCTTTAACGAAGACTCATTGGGGGTGCCAACCCTTGTTGCTTGAGGGGGTCTTAAAGGAAACTGTTAGGCTTTGTTGTTTGTTCAGTTGGTGAAGGCCAGGCTCCTTGGACCGATCGACGGTGAACAGGGCGAAGAAGAAGTCAAGACCGAGGGTGATCCCGATCTCATGGCACACGACGATGAAGGAAATCAATTGGATGTATGAGTTCGGCACCAGTTGTGCGAACCCGATTCCCACAAAGCCGAGGAAGGTTGAGATGAAGTCATGAAGCGGAAATTGAACCCCGTATCTAAATAGATATAGGGGTACGGCGACCCACTCACCTTCGGGTCTCCAGAACATCCTCTCCTCTAAAGTGGGAACCCGAAGCTTGTACTCCCTCGGAATGTTGAACAGTTCCTGGATTTCGAATATTTGGGAGGGGAGTATGGTGGATTGGGTGTTTATATGAGAAAACTCCGTTTCGGAGTGGTAAGCATTTCGGATCTTGGCTTCGGGACTGATAGGTGTGGAGAAGGTGGGGGAAATAGTAGTGTCCGGTGGTGGTGCCGGCAAGTCCACCGAGACTAAATCGGTGGTCGATATGGGAGTAGGGGTGGGGATTTCAGTGGCGTTTGGAGATTGATCAGTGTTTGGATCGGCCATTGCAACAAATGTTAACAGGAATGAGCTTGAAATTGAAGAATAAGGTGGAACAGGGGACTCACCGAAAATCGTCCTTGCCGAAAAATTGTTGAACAAAGCTTTTTGAATGGAAGGAGGCTGGAAAGAGTGACAGTGATGGGCGAGGCGAGGGTTTTATAGGTGCAGCTACACGCTACCCAAGGGCAGCTATTAAATGTCAAAGGTAGGACCAGGCGTAAAAGGGCGTGCAACGTTTCGAGAAACGAGGACAGACCGTTTGGCTTCCCCAAACAACTCATCATTAGCTGTGGTGACCTTTCGAATACCTGACCTCTCGAGTCTCTAATTATAAATATATTATAATTAGAGACTGGGGGGCAATGTTCGGGAGCGTTTTACCGAAATTCGTGTGGGCCGAAGGCCTAACACTAGAACTGCTTTACGGGGTCATTGGGCTAAAGCCCATGGAAAGGTTGGTGGTGTTCGGGTCGGCGTCCGAGTCCTTCTGGGCTGGAGCCTCACCTTAAGGGGTGTTCTTTGGGTTCGGTATCCGAGCCCTTTGGGTCGGAACCTTATCCTGACGTGTGGTGTTCGGGGTCGGATCCTCGAGCCCTTTTGGGCCGAGGCCCAGACCTAATGGTGGGATCGGTTGGGCCTGCACTGTGGGCTCTCCTGCATGCAGAGTTTGGGTTCCTTATCATAGTTGTATAAGGTAACTCCAAAGGTAGTGATTGGGTTGTACTCCACTTGCACCTTTTAAGGAGATTGTGTTGGTCTCAAGTTATGGTAACTACCATGACTAGGAGTCCTAATCCGACTCGGAGAGGAATCTAAAGGTGGTGAGTATTATAAATACAAGGCTAAGGTTACGACTAACAGGTAATACCTACTTTAGGGTATTAAATATTCAGCCTCCATTGTTAAACCTTGTAACGGCCTGTACTTATTCTCACACTGGAGCTATCCCCCGGCGACACAAGCCGTCAAGCTTCCGTGTGATCTGTTATTGTGCAGGTTCCAGTGCGTGGATTCTGTGATTGGACGCGCCGACGAAACTTGATGTTAACAACTTCTCTTTCTCCCTGCAAGAATTAATGTAGGTTGAACATCAAAGTATTGAAAGTATCCATCATGAGATGATGGATGATGGATGCAGGTTGGAGAAGGTGATTTTCTTGTACGTCCTTTGACCAAGTAAGCAGGGGCGGATCCAGCCATAAAGTTTAGTGGGGTCAAATTCAAATTTTTTTTTGTTAAGAATAAAAATTATAATTATATATATATACTTTTCTAAATCCAATATAATTTCTCAACACTTAAGTCGTTAAGTTTAATATATATATATTTATGATTTTCTTATAAGGAAAATATTAGAATGATTTTTTTTATCAACAATTTTTTTTAAAACTCAATATAGTACAAATGTGACAAATCCAAAAGAGTTGGATAAAGTCACATGGGATAAAGAAAACTAAGTAAATAGTCTTGGAGTTTTAACACCTTGTCTTTGTCTTTGAGTTTTAATTTGGTGATAAAAGAAAAGGAAGCGAATGAAGACAAAAAAGAGATAATGTCAATTTTGTAATAGAAGAGAATTTTTTTTAAGAAAAGTGGTGTTTTTGAGTTTTAATTAGAATAAAATATAAAAATATGAGTGTATTTCGAGTCAAAAATTTTCTTCTCATTTTTTTTCTACAACTAAATTTTTTTACAGAATGTTAGCTAAAAAAGAAAAGAAAATAGAAGAGAGTACTTACTTTTTGAACCAAATATTATACATGGAGAAAAGAATAAAAGAAGTAGTACAAAATTATCATTACTTTAAAAAATTACTTATACAAAAAGAGGATGGTCAGTGGTGATGATAGGGGTGTGTACTATTGGAAAAAGGAAGGAACCAAGGAGGGCACAAAAAATTCAGTGCCTTAGGGTAGATCAGCCCATGCAAGTAAGTAAACTTTAATGAATGATAATTTTGTTGGTTAATGTAAATATTTCGACAGGCTCACAGATGCATGTTGGATTGGCATGCTTAACTTGAAAGAGGTTTAATTTAAAAAACAACATAGAAAGGAATTATGGTGGTGGATTTAGAGATGCATGCATGCTAAATGGCATGGGCGGTACGTTGAGAGAGATATACAATGAATTGATCCATCCATATATTGCTCAGACTGGAAACTAACTTTGTTTAATTCCACAATAATCTGAAGGTGGTTGGTTACACGGATGACTCTATACAATACAACACCTATTTCTTCATCATTCACAAATTTACAACAAAACCTACCACTTCTACATTCAATCGTTAACAAAATTTATTATTTAAAATATTTTACAAGGTCTATAGACTATAATCATCTTATATCTTAGAATAAAAATATTATTTTATTTTAATTTTCTTATAAACCCTATTTTCGTTATATAAAATTAATATTAAAATATTTTAATTACTATAATGTATGTCGAAGCACCAGTGGTCTAGTGGTAGAATAGTACCCTGCCACGGTACAGACCCGGTTCGATTCCCGGCTGGTGCAATCTCATTGCTGTGATGACATTTGCTCCTACTGCGGTTGGGATGGGTCCGCCGCTAGTCTGAATTCGGATTAAGTAAGGGGCTTCTGAGCTTTGTTTTTAATTTTTTCACTTTTGCTTCTTTCTCTCTCCATAATCGAAGCTTAGCTTATCTCTGTGTCTGCAATGGAGTCAACATTATCTACAACCATATTCAAAACCCTAAACTTCATCTCTCGCCTCCACTGTAATTTCTCCAACACTCGCTCAGTACAGAGTCAGCTCGGCCGAAGAATTTTCAACAGCGAACTTCATTCACTCAACAATCTCACTTTAATCGCTTCTTCCTCTTCTTCTTCTCTGAGGAGTTTTTCTGCCATGGACAGCTCTGCTGCTTCTTTCGCCTCCGGTGGTAGTGGAAGTGGAGGCAGTAGTAGTGGCGGTGGGGGAGATGGTACGGTTGATGTTTCTGATTCATCCTCTGATGTCATAATTCTGGATGTTAGAGTAAGCAGATCTCTCCATATATGATATGTATATGTATCAAATTTGGTGTTTAATTTAATTTATTAGTATGGCCTTTCTCTAACAATTTCTGATCTCTGCCTTTCAGGGGATGTCATGTGGGGGATGTGTAGCGAGTGTGAAGAGAATTTTAGAAAGTCAAGTGAGTATTTTACATATGCTATTGCATATTTATTATTCTCCATTTGTTTCCTGAGAGAAAAATCTGACAGAATAGCAGGAAAGTTCTGTAATTTGAAAATTGAAATGTCAAATGAGTATTTCACACAACAGATCTACTTGTCGTCGTTCTCGAAACAGGAATACAGATACTTTTCTATCTTGTGTAATGTTGAAGTAGACTAATTTACTTAGTTAAAAACTTTCTAGGTTTTGAAATCTAATGATACTATTAGCATTCAGTATGTTATAATATTTTGATAATGTTATTATCATAAGCTGCACAGGTTTTTATTATTTCATTAGGAGTTTTGCTGTAAGATTTTTGACTCATAATATACTAATATGTATTAACTGACATAATGCACATATATCGGTTGCACAGCCACAAATTTCATCTGCCAATGTCGATCTTACAACTGAGACAGCAGTGGTATGGCCTGTATCTGAGGCTAAAGTTGTATCGAACTGGCAAAAAAATTTAGGAGTTGAACTCGCGAAGCATTTGACTAGTTGTGGATTTGAGTCTAATATTCGAGGTAAGCTCTTTCTTGAATGCAGTTTTGATTGCCCATAGTATTTTGAGTTTTTTTTTTTTGGTTATTTCTATTGTCTCTATAGTTTTCAATTTCTTGTTTTGAGTTGTTTTCAACAGGCTATCATTAGACCGAATGATATGACTATGATACACTTTAATAGCTTTTGAATGTTTATAGTTTACGACAAAATGATTGGTTGGTTATAAAACTATGAAAGTTATTTGTGGATTTAAACTTTAGTGTTTGTTAATATTGCTTATTGTCTGTTTTCCTGCTAATGTTGCTACTATAATATAGCAAGTATGTTTTTTTAAAGGTTCCGATAGGGACTAAATCACGTTACTACTATTTCCTCTTGAACAGAAGTTGAAGGTTATGGCATACAGTTATCGAAAATCCCACCTCCCAACCTGATCCAAAGCTTAAGTTAATAGGTCTTGTGCCCAACTGTGTATATTAAAGACTTTGACTTCACACTCAGAACACCAATGTTAGAATATGCCTACTTACATGTTACCTTAATAAATTCTCCTTTTTAACATGTGAGTTTCACTAGTGTCAAACTGCTCCTCCTAGATTATGAAGGTATACTTTCTACTCCCAACACTCTGTTTGCTAGTGAATTATTTGAAAAATTAATTGAGAGCCTGCTAGGATCATAGGTCATAACTTTGATACCAATCTGTTAAGAAGACTGGGGAGACTACTGAAGGATTTAATACTCATTAAGACCTAACCTTACTTGGGTCTGACTACGTATACTAAGATTTTGGCTTCACACTCGAACATCAATGTGAGACCATGTTACATTTACCTTGACAAAATATGTTTATGTTCCCTATTAATATCCATTAAGCACCTTCTCTGAGCTCTAATTGAGAGGAGGCATGCAATGGATTCAGTCTTGCATATGACTTATGTGAGGCTTGGTGGGTAATTTGGCAGGTGAGGGATCCACTGCAGGAGATATTTCATCGTAAAAATGCAAAGGATTTCTTTGGAAGGAGCAACCATATTTCTACCACCAAGCAGCCCATGCATTTGGGATAATTTCTACTGTACAGTCAAGCTGTCAAAGAAAAATGTTCATCTACGTCAGTTAAAGGAGGACTATCTTACAAATCTTACTGTATCAGTTGTCATATGTATTGATAGTTCAAAGCAGCAGTTTCTGCTATGGTTGAACAATACTGTAGTTAATCTCTCTCTCTCTCTCTCTCTCCCCCCTTCCTCTTTCTCTGCTTCATAAGATCATATTCAGCACATTTCACTCTTAAGATTTTGTTGTCGTAAACGAACCGATTGTATTGCTGAGAACCTATGCAAATTATATGTAAATGTTAAATTTTTACAAATATCTGCAACTCAGTGGAGCTTGTGACTTTTAATTCTTACAGATAAACTCAGGTGATTTTGTTCAATAGTCATTATTCTTGGACATGAAGTTTTATGTCTTAAATATTTGTACTTGTTGCCTTGTGATATACATGTTCCTGATCTTGTTATTTTTTCCCGCCATTTCATATAGGTGTTGAATTTTGATTTATGTATTACTTTTCAGTTTCTTTTGGGTATTTTCTGGCACAAATTCTACTATATAAAGATGTAGCCATTGACTAGTTAAAAAACAAATCAGTTGCAGCATATCACAGTTGTAATATAAGTTGGTTTCACAACGGGCAACAATCTTGGTTAGAAGAAAATAGAAAGTGGTGTTTGCTGAATGTATATAAAAATAAATAAATAAAGAGGTTGATCACCAAACTTGGATAACAACCATCCAAACGTGATTGCACCTGTGTTGTGAGTTTTGTTTTGGAGGGAAGAGAAGGGATGGAAAAGGAAAATTATTCTTTCCAAAAATAATAACTACTTTCCCTTCCCATACCTTCCTTTCCTCCCAAATTAAAACTCACAAACAGGCCATAAGGGCATCTTGATGAAATATTACATTATAAAAGAATTGAATTCATATAACTTTCAACAGTTCATTACAAGGTCCAATTGTGTGAGCTAATCGTCAATAGTCAAGACTTTTAAGAAGTTACAAGAAAAGCAACCTAAGAGAGAGAAACTACAAAATTTTCCATTAATAAGTTACGGAAATTCAAAATTAGCACAAGCAAAAGGCTAGGCACAATTATGGCAGGATGGTGCGACCACTCTCTGTCAACGTCAAATCCATGTGGCCTTGAATCAACTAAACGATTGTCTGTTTTCCATGAAGCTTTGTTAACCTATATTTGCAGTCAAATCCCTGGAGCATCGCAAATCAGTTGGCCTTATTTGCATGCGATACCAGAACTCAAACCATGTAAGTCATGCCAACCTGTATAAGCTGTTGGTGAGGCACACTCAAATTCGCGACCCCCCTCCTGCAGTTTTTTCTCAGAAAAGCATAGAAGTAATTTATGACTAGCTTCTTGATAAACCAGGATTCTTTCCTGGCCCTGATATCACCATGACCAAGAAGATAAACCACCCCAGATTCTTTAGCCTTTCTTATAAAAGAAAGCTCCTTTTCAAGACTCTGCCCTGGATCCGACATATTTGGGTCTTCCGGCTTCACCTCCTCTGAAGAGCTTGCTTCTGCAAGTGGCTGGCATGTGTCCTTGTACTCAGCCAGGAGAGGGATGCCAAGTGAGTAGACACTTCCATTGGGAGCGACAAGAACTTGTGAGAAAGAGTACTCGTCCTCGGAATCTGAATCATCCTCTCCATCACTTTCCAATGATCGTTCCTGGGCTTCTCTACGAATGAACTTCTCAAGGCTCTCAATCAACAGCTGCTCAAAGGTCTGATGATTCTCTTTGCGAGCATCCTTGTAGCCATACCTGTTAGTAGGTAACTCGATTGGATTATAAGGTTCCGGGGTTTGTCCAACAGCAGTAAGATAGATATTGATAGATACATATGAAAAATACAATAAAAGGCTTAAGCGTTCACAACCTAATGGTCTGTTTAATACGAGTAGCTGAAAGTATATGGAGAGGATGGTATGATGCTTGGAAAGTTTACCATATGTAGAGGATGACTTTCTCTTCCCTCTTTATGATTGGTCCTTTCCCTTTCCTTCACCCTTTCACCCCACTTTTGATACAAAAGTAATTGTTGGGTTGGGGCCTAAATGGAAAAAGTATCTCTCAGTTCCATTGTCTGCCCCTTTCCTCCTGCCAAAAGGAGAGAATACAATCCCACCAACTTTTCCTCTCTCCAGTCTCTTTCATCCCTCTCTTGCATCCTAATCTAATGCAAGTTGATAATCTATATAGTCAATTTCTGTCACACCCACTGCCATTAACTCCATGTTTACGGCCCATAAGTCGGTTGAAAGAAAATTACAGACTTCTACAACCAACCGCCACAATGACTACATAAAATAGGTGCAAAATTCATTCAATTTTCTGTCCCCCCAGTGATGGAGTCTATAGAGGTGGCAATTACAACTTTTGCACTGTGGTTTATCGTGAGTTGAGTAGGATTAGTGACTAAAAGTGATGAACCAATCCCTCCCTCCTGAAGGCATAACTATCCAAAAAATCTTTAATATATCGAAATTTCAGTACTTAACATTTCCGTATCTTTTGAAACAGAGTAATAAATATAAATATACAGATATGAATGTATGCGTGATTAATAATGTTACTTTATAGATACTGGGCATATATGAGTGGAGTGGAAACAACCCTTTACCACCAGAGATGTGGCTTTCTTCCACTATACCCAGGTCTCTACTTCTATTTTCTTATCGTTCTTTCCTGTTCATGAATTTCTCTAACTCCCTATATTTATATGTATAATATTCATAAAATATGCATTAAACTATGGAAATCTTTCTCATACAAATCTGCTCCTTACTTGTCTCGTAAATGAGTCTCTTTTGATCTTTTACGGATATTTAGGTTTGTCTTTGGACAACTTCAAACATAATCTTTCAAAATAACTTCTTTTAATAACAAACTTTCTAGAAATAATTTTAATAATAAAAATTATGTCTCGAGTGAATTAGAAAAATATATATTAGTATGTTTAAAAAAATCAAAGCATAAAATGAGACTTTCATACTAGGACGGAGGGAGCAACATGTTACACAGTACTTATATAGTTGTTTCGTATAATTACACATCTATAAGGTTCATATGAAAGACTATTACAGGGAAAAAAAGAAAAAGCTTACCTGGCAATGCAGCGAAATATGTGGTAGCTTTTAGAGCAGACTCGACGGAACAGAAACCTTTCGCTCTGAGGCACAAGGGGAACAGGAACATACTTTATGCAGACAAATATGATCATAGAATGGACAGCAGGAAGAGTTGTCAAGAAATGTCCCAATATTGCTGGTACACCCTTCACCAGCTCATTGTAAAGCAAACCAATGCCAGGAGCTCTGACTGTTCCAAGATTGCTACCCAGTTGCCGCATTGTATCCATTGACATTTTCTTCTTGACTTCAGTTTCATACTTCAGCTTGCTCCCATAGTTCCAGACATACATTATTAAGAACATAACAATGGCAAACACCAATATGATCCAACTTCCATCTCCAACACTCCATAAAACCGATGTAAAGAATGTTAGTTCCATCCCTAGAAAAATGACAGCAAAACTGAGCACAATTGTAATGTTTATCTGCCATATAAGAAGCATTACAAGGGTTACTAAGATTGTAGTCATCATCATCACTCCAAGTTCAGCAATGCCTGAAAACAGATCAACATCAGAGAAATTAACAATTTGAATAAATCTCCACTAAAGATGCAGCGTTATATACTCCGACTGTATGCTTGTTTTAAAACAGCACAATCATCACAGATGTCTGCTGCAACAATTCTTTAATTTTACAAAAAATCATGTCAATAGATGAATTTGGTCAATGCGTTGCATTTATCAAGATTATGAAGTATTCCATAGCTGAGAAAGGGTCATATTGACACAGGAGAACAAACAAAAATATTTTTGTTTAGCGAACAAAAAGAGCAAACATAAGTACAAGCAAAAGGAATAGAATAATGAAATAACCTTACCATATGCATTTCCAATCTCATAAATGTTTGAGATAGAGCAGACCAACACCAGCGTAAATGCCAGCAGAAACCAGTTCAGGACAGGGATATAAATTTGACCCATGAACTTCCGAGAAGTATGAATAATTTTAAGGCGAGGGAAACAACCAAGTGCTGTCGACTGTTTAATACAAGAGAAAGTGGCAGTTGTCATTGCCCTACTGGCAATTAATGCGGCAACGTTAGCAATGAGAAAGACCAGCCAGAAAGCACCGCCTGCAGACCAACAAATATCTCTGTTAATTATAACATAGATATTCAAACAAAATGCTTGCTAATATAAAATCCAAAATTCGTAAAATAGATTTGAATGGCATAAGCAGATGTTTCAAATGAATAATGAACAAGACACTGAAAAGATGCAGTCTTTTGTATTAACAGAAATCAAAGTATGAACCCTACTCGGAGTAGAAGCAAAGAAAGCTTGAGTAGTATCAGCGTGGTTATTCATGAGGTAGGCAGCTTGGCCCAGGTATCCCAACAGAAGGCAAGGCAGTACAAGAAACACAAAGGTAAGCTGCATGTAGAGTAAACTAGTTAATGATATGTAGCTAATTACTGCACCAGTGGATAAAAAGAAAGAAGAGAACTAGAAAAGCAACAGGTTTCAAAATGATTAGCAATTAAAATAAAATAATATTGAGAAATATCTAGCAACTACATATTTGTTGCTTTACCTGAACAGATCTAACAGAAAAATAGCAAAGATCGGCAAACATAGCCTCAGAACCTGAAATAAAACCAGCAAATTAAAATTAGTAAAATCATTAGAATTTAGAAATTGAACCACAGTATGATTCACGTGAACCAAATCTACATATATAGACAAACAATTTTTATACTAATAAAAAGCCAAACAAAATTAAAATATTTGTCTACGCATCTAAAGTCTCTGCAAATACCTAGCAAATTATACAGCTAAAATCACAAAATCGATTTCACCCCAATAGAACTACTGTTAATAGTTAATGCTTGGAAGACCTAAACTCACGGCCTCAACTTAGGTGATGAGGATGTGACGAAGAAGATAAGAAGTCTACGGCAGCTCTTGGAAAAGTATTACTTATTTGCATAAGAAATAGAAAATACAATTTAGCAGAACAGGTACAAATGGAAAATGCATTGTGTGAGCCCATGGAAAAAAGAGGGGTGCATGTGCAACACTTAACCCAAATGGATTGCGCGTGACAGAACAGACTCAAACAGACAAGGAAAAGTGCAAGAAATTAACCAAGTTCGGAGTTTGGGGGTTTCCCCCGTAAGAGTAACATGCATTTTGTTTGTGACAGTGTCAAATGCTTCATACGGTGATCAAAACAATCATAAAAGTAAAAATGAATTAGAAAATCCTGACATACAGAGGTAAAAGGAAGAAAGGGTGCATTTATATTTACTTTTTACGAGGAGAAAGTTAGATTAATTCAGTTATCAATCAATGAAGATAAAAAGTACAGACACCCTTGAAGACCTAAAATTTTGGAATTGAGTGAATACCAGTTGCACAAAGAAGACAGCCTCCAAGGGAGTACCAAGCCTTAGTCGAGTTCCTCTTGAAGAAATAATAGATGTGAACAGGGTTGAATGCCTTCAGGACACTGGTGTCATATATTATGAGGTTGTAAATGCCAATGCCCCCAAGTAAACAAAACCATATGAACAAAGCGGGGCCAATTATAAGCCCAACTTTACTTGTACCGTATTTCTGTACACTGAATAAAACTACAAGAAATGCAACTGATATCATCACCACGTGATCTGCGTAAAAAACAAGAAATTGATTAACGTGGTTGAATTGCTAGGTGCAATCTTTTTATTTGAAATTTGATCATTTGATCAAACTCAGCATGCTTTTTGTAGCATACCAAATTCTTTCAAATTAGAGATATTAGTCTTTGAAGGTAACTATAATTTCTTATTAGGTAATGGAAAACAATGAAAAGATCCAGAAGTATTAGAATCCTTGGTTTCAAAACACAATTAAAAGTTATGCTTATGTAAGAAGTAGAGGGTGAGTTAGTCAGGGTACAAGTTTTAAAAACTGACATGGTTAGCCATCTGACTTCGCAATTCACAAATCTAGAATTTAAGCCACGTGTATATCATTTAGGAGTACCAAATATCATAATTAATCTCAAGGAATAATTTGTACCATCTTATGCACTTGGCAAACGTGCAAAGATTTAATGAACCAGTGTAGCACTAATGTGAGAAATGTAACAACCATAACGTCGAGGACTTTATATCAAAATTCTAATGAAAAAACAACATTTCTCACATATATATTGCCAGCCACTAAGAAATTTCCTTCCGCTATTCAGATTGAAAAGTCCACGAATGTTCCACAAAACTATTGAGAAGGTTAGACAGCCATTATTTGGAAGTCTTAAATTTAAAGATTAGTTGTAATGCTTATATAGTTATATGACATAGTTCAAATTCAGGTTATTAAGTTAATTCATGTCTAACAAACCACGCCTTATTGAGGATTTCAGTCGCAGCTTTTCCTTTTATAACAGCTTTTCATTTATCATTGTTCAGAAGAGCATTCTATTATGTTAAAGTTTTTCCTATGTAAAGGAAGTAAATGTTCAAGCTCTCTATTCTACGACTTTACAACAGTGTCACTTTATAGTTCAATAAGAAAGAGTATACTGTGATTAGCCAGAAAGAGAAGGTAAAGAAACCTAAAATTTTCACTTCCCAACAATCCTAGCCCTCTATGCTGGTGTGCCCTATCTGAAAAAAGATAGAAGGAAGATGTTGTAGAAAAATACTATCTACCTCATTTAGTTTCCTCAACAGGAAAGTAATACATCTGCTCCAATAATCTGGTATAAAAAGGATTAAGGGCCAAACTCTTGTTACTTAGTGGAGACAAAGCCTATGTTACTAACGACTACTTTTATCTGAAATGCCTAGTTACTTGCCCCCCAAATAATAAATAAAAAAAAGGATACAAACTTCAGCCATGATTTCCACTTGAGACCTTACGTTATATAAAGTTGTTGGGTGACTCGAGCCCTATTCAATTATTATAAATTCCCGCTATTAAGCTGCTAATCAAGTATTGTTTGTCTTTTCCCTTGTGTCCCCTGAATTAAAGTTATTCTGAGAATTACTTAATAGGACTGAGGCTTTTACATTGAAGGTTATAAAAAAAAATTGGTACAACATGTCCTCGTGAAACCCAATTATCTTACTTTTCATGCTATCAAAACAACTGAATATTCATGTTTTAAGAAACTTTCTGTCATTGTAGGTCCAAATACTTTAAGCAGATCATGTCACCTTGCTTGATCCCAGGCACTCCAATCTTTAAACCCCCAACAGCAGACATCACTGCATTATGAAGAATAAAATAAGTAAAGCATCAAGAAAGTACCTAGTCTTTCAAGCAATACAGCTAAATTAATATAAATACAAAACAAATTTTGTCTTTTATTTGAAGCTCTGATGCACTAAATAGCATAAAGGAGAACACTATGATAGAGAAAACCTGACATTGCCGGTGTAACAACCCCATCAGCAATCACCATAGAAGTACCAGCAAGCACCAACATCAAAAGAAGCTTTTTCAGCGTTAATGAAGCTTCAAGTCGTTCCTTAATCCTTAATGACCTCTCAAGCTCTGGAGAAGGAACCTTTAATCTGAAGCTTGATATCCGTGCATCAGATGGTAGTTGATTTGGGAGAAGACTCACCTTGGCATGCCTACAGATCAATGAGTATAAAGCAAATGTACCACCTGCAGAATAGAGATTGACACTCATTCATATGCACCATAAAGATGGCATTGAAGAAAACTATTTAATCTAGTGCATAAGAAGACATTAAATGGAAGCCTTAATACCAATCACTGCATACCTTCACCATCATCATTGGCCAAGAGAACAATTAAGACGTATTTGATCAGTGGAATCAAAATCAATGTATACAAAACCAGCGATAACGCCCCAAGAACATCTTCATCTCCGTTAACTGGGGCCTTGCTGAACATCACACTGAAGGTATATAATGGACTTGTTCCAACATCACCAAAGACAACACCAAGCGTCTGGAGGGCCAGTAGAACACTCCTGCCCGTAGTGACATCCTGCAATCATATTTTTATTATTTAGACAGCAAATTCCCATTATTAATTTATTCTCTATCCCAAATAAGGGTGTAAACGAATCGAAACAAAGCGAACATAGAGCTACTCGAATTCAACTCGAAACGTTAAATTCATACTCGAATTCGAATTAAATTTGAAAAATTCTACTCAAATTCGACTTGACTCGACTCGAATATTTATTACTCAAATTCGATCCGACTCGGATCGAATTATATTCAAACTACTCGCAAGCTTCAAATTCAAGCTCGAATTCAAGTCTTCACATAATAACTAGCTTTATAATAAATATAATTATAAATTGAATTTGTTATTTTACTTAGAAGTGAGAAAATATATTTACTATTATACTTTACAAATATAAATCACAATTAAAATTAAAACAAAATAAAATAATAATAACTAATTATCCTAATTTGATTTAATTTTGTATATATTATAAGAAAATGTATCGAGTATATAATCGAATCTGTATCAATCGAGTATGTATCGAATCTCAATCAAAAATTCGAGTAATTTGAATCTTAAACGAGTCGAGTATAGCCTTACTCAGATTCTACTCATATTTTTTTTCGAACTATTTTTTCTCAAATTTGGATCATATTATTAACGAATCCGAGCATCGCTCGTATTTTTTCAAGTTAAGCCCGAATCGAGTTCGAACTGTTTGGTTCGTTTACAACCTTAATCCCAAACTTTTGTTCCTGATGGTTTTTCCTCCAGACTTTATATGTTCCTGTTTTTGCCAAGAGAGATGCACAACTAAAACTCATTTAGAAGGAAGACAATGCACCATGAAAACTACCCAGGGAACAGCAGTAAACAAAGAAGCAACACCCACAAAAGATGGAAGGTACAAAGAATTACAAAGTTGTTGTTGGAAGTTTGATGTGAGCAAGGAAATAGTCAACCATACTGGACCAAGACTTTTATTCATTAGCCGCTGATTCCCTGTGTTCTATGAAGGTGATTAAGGAGGAAAGATGGGATATATTCCGTTGCATGACCTAAGGGACAAAAGAAACTAGCAATAAGCAAGAAAAAGAAAAGTAAATATTCTAGTCTGAGTTGCATCTGAAGCACAGCTATAACACACTTAAGAATGCTTTTTAAGTTGGATGCTGGCGAAAAGGTTCTTAGTGAAAGAGTTAAATGCATACTAACACTCAAAGTCCAACTCTGTATCAGTAGAAGCCTCGATCACTCATTCAATAAACATTTCAGCAAGAGATCAATCAGGGGCATTCAGGATTCATCACAATACTTGTGGGTTTTTTAAAAAAAAATAACTTAAATAGGAAATATTATAAATAGAAAAGAGAGGACACAATAAACTGGGGGACAATAAGTTCACCCTCACTAAACTAATGAAATACAATACCAAAAGAGTACTTAATAAAGTGAAGCCATCCAATCTCTACATAGATTGGAGCACCTTTTTTCACTTCTATAATATTCAATTAAAGTGCCAAAAGAGGTAAAGCCCATGTACACACCAACTCTTTGACCTTTCTATACGTGCAAGCCAATTAACAATGATTTTCCCCAACCACCATAAACTATAAGATTGATCACACAGTAAAAAAAACAGAAAAACAAGTAAGAAAAAAACTTCCAGAGGGGGTGCCAACATTATATATACTTTTCTAGGAAAACACTCATCTCAATTAAACCAAGGAGGGGTATACAAAGGCATCTCTGGAAACACGCCATTCACATGAACCCCGCCCCACATCATATAATATGTGATGACCTTGGGAGTGTCTACCTTCATCAACATTGAGATGCAAATGAAACATAGGTCCCAAGAGTGCTTCCCACAGGTGCCCTTAAAGGAAGTTTTGTTTATGGGCCATTGCCATAAGTGCCTTTAGGAGAATTTTTCTGTTTTTGATCTTTGTAGAATGGAGAGCTGCTCTCTTTTTGATTTTTTTTCTTCTTTCTTTTTAACTTGTTCTCGAGAGGGTGGACTACTTGTTCAGTTCCCCCTTTGCTTGTACTGTTTATTCTTCTAATAAAGTTTTTTATTTTTTATATATAAATTAATAATTAAAAAAAAATATCTTCCCATCCACATAGATCGCATAATCTACCCCTTGCTAGAGAAATATGATAACACCCACAACCACCAAATAATGTTGCGACTCCTTGAGTATAGTGCATAGTAGATAGCCTTGATAGGCAAAAGCTCCCGCAAAAGCAAAAAAAATTCGCCTGGTCTAAGGTCATTGATAAGCCCAATACTAAAGATATGCTTTAGTGATACAGGCGCTACAAAGTTTTATCCCCAAATGTTTGTGTGATGTGTGTGCAGGCTAGATAGGATAGCTCTGGTTTGTTTCACCATTGTCTTGACGCATAGAAAAATTGGTGTTCGTAATTTGGTATTTTAGGTGACCCTTGGATTTGTCCTCTTCGAGGGTCGAACGGTTATTTCTTACCATGTTTCAAGCCTCTGGTAGGAAGACATACGGTAATATAATCTGGTAATGTAAATATTTTGCTATCTTTGGGGTATTTGGACGGAGAGGAATGCTCATTTTTTAGCAGTCGCCAAGGTGCTTTTGGTGGGATTTCATGTTCAGATATTCAAAGGGATAGACGACAACCCCTTCTAGGGGCATTGTATTTATTCACTTTTCTAGTTTATGAGGATTTCTCATCCACCACATATCATTTTTTACTCTCCCTTTTCCTAATAAATTAAAATCTTCTTTTCTATTAAAAAAATATATATCCTTTTAAAATTGTTATGACTCTTTTCTCTTATAAGTTTGAATCATTGGTCCACCAAGAATCAAAGATTATTCCATTTGGCATGGTTCTTGATGCGGGTGGATGGGAGAGAGGAAGAAGAAGATCAAAACTCAGAAACACATCAAAGAAAGGAGATGATAGAAAGGGAGCAAAAAAACTCAACCAACTGGTAAACAACAATGATAAAATTTATACTAGTTGAAATTCTCTGCCATGTGATTGCATCCTTACTAGCTTTATATATGCACACCTCTTACCTAGACTAGATTAACTACTAAACATTGAATTTAAACAAAGCATTGAACTATCCCAAGACAATGTATATATACAACTATTAAAAGATAAGAAGTTCAACAGTCCCAGAACTAGTACTGGTTAATTCTGCACTAACCCAGAACTTCCTCTATGCAAATGTATCATAAATGCTTGATATTGAAGGAAGAATCCTAGCTTAATAAGTGTGGTATATCAAACGTGCCTAAAAGAGGCCAAAGGCCCAAAACCCAATCTCAAGAAATAAAGCAGATCACATATCTACAGACCATATGATAGCAGGATCAAGAAAAATACTCGTCTCGCCAAATACAAAGTATGTAAAAGCAAAAGCCTTAGAGCGAGATATAGACACTCTAGTTCCGAAAGGCTATTTCCACTCACAGTACCCATCTTACTGGAATATAAGGAAAGCTACACTGGAAACTCTAAATTGTATTTGCAAATTAGTATTAAATCTTCTTAATGACACATTTTGCCCATCATTTAAGAAACCAAATTCTGCTTACCCGAGGAAGAAACAAGATATAACCAGTCAACTATGAAGCTGATTCACTTTGGTGAAGTGTCTTTTTAAATTATTTTGGGTGCTAAGCATTATACAACTTACTTCTACACTTACCGATTTTCTTCCTATTTTTAAAACAAACTCGAAAAGTAATACACTAAAACAGAAAAACACTAGTGAACTCGCATTTAATAAAAAGTAGGACATTCCAATTTCCAATCCAAAAGCTAAACTGAATAGAATTAAAGTATCAGAAACACACCTCATAATCATTTCTTTGAGCACCGGGGACTTCTAGGGCTTCAACATCGAACGAATCAACCCGAGGTCCGGTTCGAATCAGTCTCATATCCGCATTATCATCCTCATCGGAGTCCAATCCATCTTGTGGCGGCAAATCCTCGTAATCCTCATCATTATCGGAATCGGAATCATCATCCTGAAACACCCATCGTGATTCAATTGAATCCATCGATGATAATCTCCCGTTCTCTCTCTCCCTCTCAGATCCTTCTTCCGCCATTTCTTACCTCACTCTCTCTCTCAAACCGCTACCAGTCCTCCATTTTTTATCTGAAAATCCCTAAATCCCTCTGTATATAAACTATATAAATCAAACTATGTATGGATCGGGGGTTTGGACATGACAGACTAGGGGATTTGTATTGTATTTTGTAATATAACGAACATTCAACAGCTACAGTGTATATATATATACCACCCAGGGAAGGCAGTATGTAATGCACGCCCAAGGGTAGAATTGATAGATTGCTTGTCACGTGTCATACTGGTATTGGTAGTTGTGAATTTGTTATGTAAATTTTTAAAAATATAATAATGGTACGAGTTTCAATTTTATTTTATTTTTTTGTCTTTAAGCGTATTTTAAATGCTTTGAAAAATAAGATAAATCGTACTTTATGCTATAACTAATTACAAAAATATTTTATAACTATAATAATAATATGAGATAATTATATTTTCCATGGTTAAAAATAAAATGAAAAATAACTATAATTTTAGTCTACTCTAAAATTATCTATCAAAATCTTTTGTCCCATATTAAATATGATAATATAGTGATAAATTGTTTTTTTACCATATAAAATCATAGTTTCACATTTATTATTGAGTAAAATAAAAATAGCAAGCACCTAATCTTAAAACTGAATTTAATCTAAAGAAATACTACTACTATTTTACAAATAGAAATAGTCGACCTAGTGATAAGTGTCTTTGAAGGTAGAAGCGAAGTTATTCATCATGAAGGTAAACATAATAATTTTTGTTATATAATACTCATTATCCTTAATATAAATCGTTTTAAAAATATTTTTGTTCCTAAATATAAGTTATTTGAGAATTTCAAATAAACATTAATTGTTTAGTTTTCAATATTACTCCAAGTAATAAATATAACTTTGGTTTTCTCAATATTATTTGTTTGAAATTCCAACACTACCCTTTTATGGAAAATTGAAGAGAATTTATTGGGACAATGAGAAAAGATAGGAGTAATATAGAAAAATAAATAATTTATTATCTTGAAAGTTATAAACGACAAATTTTTTGAAACAAATTTTTTTTTTTAAAACGACAATCTTTTAAGAACAGAGGGAGTATAATGTTAAATTATATCAAAAGCATCAAATATATTTTGTTTCAAGTAGACAGATTTTGTTTACTTGTGTTTCTGGCAAATAGAAAAAATATTTTAATTTGTTCTATCATATAGAAGAAACCAAGCCAATTATATCGGAGAAATTTATTTGCTTTCACATCACGGGATTTGAATTTTGATGTACCATCATGCATCCCATCTCACTCACTTGTGACATAGCTGGATAAAAAGGTCGTCAATGAGAATGGTATTTTGTTTAGGTACACCAGAATGTAATGAAAACACTAGCAAATATATTGAAAGAATTCCATTTACTTCAAAAGTACTACTCTAGTAATGACAAACACAAAAAGGATGTCAAACAGTTGCTCCACACTACAGAAAAAACATAAATTTGGCTTATGTTTACTTTTCGTAGAGAACCTTCATAGAAGTGGTAGTCTCACCCTGATAACTTATGTCGTTTGGTGTCATTTACATAGTATGCCATTTCTAGTCTACTGTCCAGCAAAAGCCTAAACCTAGATAGAAGTGGTAGTCTCACCCTGATAGTAATCTTCAGGTTCTGGATGCTGTTTCCTGTACTTCATTGTATGTCATCTTTTCCTCGTCATATGAATACCTATTATAAACAATGAATGCAAGTCAACTCGCACGGTTTGGATTTATACATACTAGCAAGTAGCAGCCATAGACCCAGCAATGAAAGCAGATAATACATTTTGCAACTAAATTCTTCCATTTTAATCTTTCATACATTCTTTTTCCTCAATAATCATATACTGGCATCGTTCTAAAATTAAAGTTCAAGTTTGTCTTCTTCAATATGGGATATTTTCAAATTCAAAATTGATGTGATTCATCTTACTTTTGAAAACAATAAATAGTGTAATTATTAGTACCTTTTTTTAACACAGAATAATTTTTATAATTGTCGTCTAAAATTAAAAAGAATTCATATCAATTTTGACTTAAAAAAATCGACATAGATATTCAAGCATGAGAGCAGACTCTGGAATTATCCAGCATCAAGGTAGAAATAGCATAAGGAAACTAGATGCACACGAACAAGTGGTGTGTCCATTACCATTGTCCAGATGCTGCAGAGCAATACAGTCCTGAAGATGGATCATAGTAATAACCCAAACTGCTGCTATAGTAGTACCTGAGAAAGGATAGACAATTTTTTCACTGATGTAAGAAAAGATAATTACATGGTTCGGTCGGAAAACATTAAAGTTGTAATGATGATGCTACAGATTTTCAGTCAAATAACAATTTAAACTCATTAAGCCACTGCCGCAGATATCACATATTGACACTCCAAAACTTGAGAAGAGAAAAAAAGATACAGACCATATCTGACATATATAGAAGACGTGAGAAATATATATATGTATATGTATAGAAGACTATAAATGCATACAAGACCAAAGGATCAATCATTGAACCTTTTGTTCTTCCATCCTTGCAAATCCTCTATGGTTTAAATATATACGTCTATATCTGAGCTGAAATAGAATCGCCATATTTGAGTCTCAACTGTACTCGGTGAAGGTTGAAGAACAGGCCTATATATAATAATATGGCATATATCAAGTGCACATAGTGTTCCTTTTATTTGGAAAACATAGAAGTATAGTTGACTCCCTAAAAATCTTATTAAAAAAAGACGTAAAAAGAATGAAATCAACCATGAAAATAAGTTCACAAAGGTCAAGTGCCACAACCTAGTTTAAAAGAAGGAACTTAGTTTTTGCAAACTTACAAGTAAACTTATCATTATAACAAAAAACCACTCTAGTCTAGGGGAGCTAATAAACAGGTCAACAAATAAAGGTTTTTAAACAAATCAAAAATGGCAATACAGAGGTTTTACTTATCAGTATAACAAAGAACCACTCTAGGGGAGCTAATAAACAGATCAACAAATAAAGGATTTTAAATAAATCAAAAATGGCAATAGAGAGGTTTGTTAGACCTCAACTCAACGCCTTTTATCCCCAAACTTGTTGGGGTAGGCTGAAATGAATGCCAAATGCAAGCGTAAAAATAGAGGGGTAAGAAAAAAAAAGTAAAAAAGATTTAAAAAAACAAATTAATAGAAAAATGATTTAAAATCAAAGAATAGAAAAAAATGGAGATACAAAAAAAAACAGAAGCACAAAGAAAAATACACATAAATATGTGCGCATAAAACTACAAGAAAACATATTAAAAAAACCCAGCATTTTTTACTCTTAATGCTATTAAAAGAAGCATAGAGCTACTAAACTTTACATGGGACAAAACAGAATGGAAAATGAACGTGAAAACAAAGTATACATGGGTCGAAAATTTTGCAATCTACTTTTATAATGGACATAATTTTTGTTGAACATCTTGTAAGAATGTTTCTATGGTATATTCAATTTTAAAAGAAGCACCAAAATAGGTCAGCAATAGTTTCACTTTCACCCCTTCAACTTACTGTTCTATACCCTACCAACAAAAACTAAGGAACCAAGATTAGAACACATAAAATTGATGACAGAGTATATACATATATATATGTGTGTGTGTGTGTGTGGGTGTGGGTGTGTGCGCCCATGCTTGTTCAGTGTGTGGCTCTTTTCCTTTTCTCTTAATTTTTTCGTGGAAGATGGTTTCTACAACCCTCACTTACAAATATAATCTGAACTTACAAATCTGATGAAACATAAATAACATATGGCAGAGTAGGAAAAATTTAACAGCTTAAAGATGAAAAAGCAAGTGCAGCTGTGCAAAATGAATAAACTTGTAAAAGTGCAGGAAGATTGTCGATTACATTTTACTTGAAATGAGAACAATGGGATGAGGTTAGTTAATTGAGAGATATACCCAGAAGATTCATCATACACATAATCATTCTGCAACGACCCACCTACAAGGTAAATAAGTTACAATTTAATTATAATGCACGTCAGGGTTAAAAGTATTTCCTAAGTGGCTCCAAAAACATTATAAATTTCAAAGCCTACTTTCAGAAGGTTGACTGTTGATATTGCTATTAGGACCAGGTACCAAATCACTCCCATCAGAGGCTTGGTTAGCATGACCCTTATCATCGTCTGCGAACATATCAAATGCATCATCAACCTGCCCTGAATTCGTGGAGACACCTTCTCCCTTTGCCTGAGCTAACCTTTCATATCCTTCTGAAAATGAAAATATAAGTAAATTAATAAGATACCGACTCATTTCCAGGACTATAATCACATGCATGTACTGATACAGAAAGAGAAAAACTAGAATGGGTTCAGAGGAACTTTGTTTTTTATGTTTTTCACAAATTGGATAAATGTATGTAGATCAATCAGTAATATTGGTGCTAGAGGCTCTAGACTCTAGGGTAATACGATGACTAAGATAAAGAAGTAGCTAAGGCAGAATCCTGTGATTTACCCATAGTTGTTAAATCATTTTGTATCGTGTATCAGAAATCCTCGAATAGTGAATTGTATTGTAAGATATGAATGTAAAACACAATAATTATATATGTAAAAATATAGAGAACTCATTTTATTGGACAATAAAGTATCTTAGCTTAGGTGTAATGTTAAAGTAATCAAATTAAGCTTATAAACAACTTTTAAATATTAAACTATAGTTTGAAGAGTTTAAACTAGAGGCTTAATCAATAATCAATATGGTTCAAGTAATATTTAATAAGAGAGAAAAAATAGCTTATTCAACTTTTATAAATTTAATGTGAAATTAAGACCCAAATTGAAAAGTGTGGACCAAAAGACAACTTATGTCCCCATATAAGTATGAGACATGGAAAAAACAAAGTGGAACCAAAGTTTTTTTTGAAAACAATAAGAAATTCTAAAGAGCATTTCAAGAATCATTGTACAGATCGAGTGAACACCTCTTTTAATGAGAGAAAAGGCTTTAATGTGTTATTTTAATTGTTAACATGTTCACCTCTAACTTAAAAATGTATCGTAAAAGTATTGTAAGATATGGCTCACATTCTGATATGCTAGCAATTCTGTATCGAATTGCTCTTGTACTGTATCGTACAATATGTATCGTGTAATTCTGACAACTATGTATTTACCAAACAAAATTATGATGAACCCAGAACCAGTCTTCAGTGAGGATGTCAATTGCATATGTAAGGCTCACATGAAACTGGGAGAAAAACACATGACAACCAAAGGATAAAGACAGCATGATGGGATAAGCTACGGCTATACTTCAATTAGCTCTCAATATTACATACATGAAGGTTCCCAGAAATTAGAAGTCCTCAGACCATACAATGAAAGAAGCAAGCCTCATGTATAGTAGTTATTAATTATGCTACTAACCATTAGTTGACACCTTTTTTGGTTCTCAAAAGGGAAGACAATGAAAAATCATTAAAATAATCTTTTCATTAATTTATTTAAAAGAAGAGAAAAGGAAGGATCAATAAATACAAACCTGCCTCTCTTTGGAAAACCTCCTGCTTTTCTTCATACACATCTGCAAAACAAGTGTACAAAGAACAGAATTACATTTAAAATTCATGATGGAACACTCGTGGAAAGTCAAATAAACAGACTTAACTGTAGTCGCCATTTTCCATCAGCCTCATCGCGTCTTCAGTCAACTGATCAAATATTAGTTTTGTTTCTGCCGACATCTTTTCCTTCTTGCTACTGGAAGTTCCTTTCAGTCTTCTCAAAGCTCGCAAAACCTGCAAGGAGTATCAAAATACCAAGTATAAGTTAAGACTTAACGTACTAAGATGATATTATCATGATTGGTTATTTGCAATAATATACTATGAGAGAAAAGATTTCATGAACTGCACCCTTTAAAGAAGGGCTTGGGGTGGGAAAAACACACTCCGTTACAAATGGAACTTAATAATAACAAAGGACTTTGTGGACAGTGACAAAGACAATGTCACTGTGATAGAGTTTTATCTTTCAGTTTCTTGAGATCCATGTCTTAGACAAATAAATAGCAAGTGTAAAACAGTATCAAATGTACATGACCTAATAGTCACAATGGTATTGCAATCAGAAACACTAACAAAATGCTGCTTACTTGGTTACCTAATAAGGTACATTTTGTTCATTTCACCCTGATGTAAAGACCTACATAATATCTTGGTTTGGTATTATACAGAATTGCAATTTTCTTCTGTTTCACTCATGATGCACAGCCTATCCCAACTAAGTTGGGCTAAAAGGTGTTGTTGAGTTGAGTTTAACTCATGATGCAAGTTTTATCTATTGTTCTATAGGACTTCACCTAATTTATACTTTTGCGGCAAATTGCAAAATTGCACTTAAACATACCGTCATTGCAATGTTGTCCCCAGTCCCCATGTTTCAACAATTGCAATCCACTTACTCCTCCCCATACTACAATTTTGTATATTGTATCGATTTGAACATAATTGGAAACAAATACAAGTGTTAAGATCAAGATCAAGATCAAGAAAGCAGCAACTTTCATGATAAGTTGTAACCCAATGTCTCTAGAGCATGATAAGTTGTAACCTAGTGTCTCTGGAGTACATAAATATACGCAAAATTGTGTAGAAATATCTAGCTCTAAAATGTAATGTATATATGAATCTATTCATCACAAACAAGAGTTGCTTTGATGACCAAACTTGTAAATTTTATCATTTCTACTCATGTTTGGGTTCTCTCCCCATAATTTTTGCTCAAACAGGAAAACATAAGGTAAAAAAATACATTGTTAACAAGTTCAAATTCGCAAACTAACAACCTGCAAATCCAGTAGAATTCTGAATATGCCTAAATTTCTTATCCAGTATGTACCCTCACTTAGCAAATTATGTACCCTATGTATTCACCACTATAACAAACGAATTTTATTACCCAAACAATGCAACACGGATGAGTACTTTCAATAATCAAAGTGCATGGCATAGTTTAGATAATGCTATTGCAACATGTTATAAGTTGCATGAATTGAACTGACGTTGATCAATAAGCATCAATGCATTTAACTACCTACCAGTTAATATAAATTTAACAGTAAAACACACCGCTGGCAAAAGTAAAAGCTTACAGTTTCCCCAGGCTCAAGAACATCCGCCATCCGCCTCTTCATCATTCCAATTTCTTGAGCTGAAAGTTCAACATTCCCATCTTCATTAATTGTTTCCACAAAGGTTTTTTCAGCCAATTTTGGATCAACATCGACATTATCAAGCCATGCATCCTGCAAGAAATCAAACTTATTGATGGCAAATTTAACATCTAATGGGTAAGTCTTGCATAAGGTTAGTCCCAGTACCTTGATCTCATTCTCATTCATGTACTCGACATAGTTTCCTGATTCATCAAAGTAGCCTTCTTCCCTCTCTTTAGCCAGATTAAAAGGTTCTATCTGAATCCCATCATTAATGAATGTCTCATTATCCTGCCAAAAGTAACTTCCCATCACTGGCAATCCTTTTCCATGAACCCAATAACAAACAGAAAGTAATTACCTTGACTGGAATAATGCTGCAGATCAAGAAAAACAAGCAACCCTAATCATGATGAATATTGTTAACTTGTAAACATACATGCTTCCATGAATAAGGATGAAACCATGAATACTCAATCTCAGGAATCATTTCTTGTTACTATGATATTGGCTTTATACACATAAACATACATATATATACGATGAGGGAGTTTAACAAGGACACAACCACAAGGGTTTTTTTTCAGATATAGAACCAAAAGGTCTTTTTTCAAATATAAAACCAAAGGGACTTTTTTAAGATAAAATAACACAAGGTTCTTATCAGCTAGGTACTCGAAGCTGTTCGTAAAGCTGCTGAATGGGCTAAAAGTCAAATCTCAAAAGTATTCATGAGATGATGATGTGGAAAACAGAGTTAAAGGAGTTGAATTGTCTTGCATCAGGTGATGCAAGACAATGGAAAAATGAAAATATGCATGACACTAAAAAGTAACTAGGATTTAGGCTCTGCACTTGAACACAATGATCGCAAGTCACAAGACTCACAACCAAGATGAGTTGCCTACAACGCAAAGAATCAGTCACATAATGTTTTGAGGTCACTCTGCAAAGATTAAATACGAAATCTCAAAATTATAAGCTTATTATATTGTGGGGATTTAATCAATATTTGAAGAGAAACAAAACTCTAATCCATAATGGAATAAGAAAATCAAAACCTTAAAGAAATTAAAAAAACTCAATTACTGACTAGATAGTAGAATCCTTACTTACTATAAATTATCCTAAATCCCCAATTTACTAACAAAATAACTAATTAAATCAATTTCTAACCAAATAATAAAATCAAAGATTGTGTTCATCATCATTCACCCATCATTTCAGGAAATTCAACCCCGAATTTAAAAATGTTAGAGAATTAGGAACCATGATAACTAAAAGCCTGAAATACATTCAAACAGCCTTCATGTAATGAAGAACATTAGATTTTGTTGCATGAAAAGGATTGGGGAGAAGCAGCGATAAAGGTATTGCTTTAGCATTCAACTGTGCAATTAAAGCTACTAGTGTTTTCAACCTCCTCTTTCCACAACTAAAGCTATAACCGTTGTCAACCTCACAATAATCTCCATTAAACTGATACATGATACATCCAATACTTACAAAGCAATATATTAACAACATTCATACGCAACACATAACAATGTACATAAAATGTATAAGGCCTAAGGATGTTGGGACATACAATTCTTGTTGATACAATTAATTGCAATCAAACTGGCCATCCAAGAATTTGAGCTTGCAGGTTAAAAGTATAAACATCAATGTCATACTCTTTAGTGATAAAAAAATTAATTGAAAGTAGAAGGGGTTCTTGGACCATTCATCTAAAAAAGTTGAATTGACTTCGTCTAAGTGACCAATACTTAAGGACATTAGAAGGGTTACAGTTTTGGAAATACTTAGGAAGACCATAAATACATAAAGGAAATAGTAAACAAACCTCATAACGCACTTCTGCAACCGATATGTCATGAAGCATATCAGTGCCTTCTTCACTAAGGGGAATCTGATTCCGGCGCAATGTGCGCTCTTTAGCAGCAAGTTGAGCATTTGTCAACTCAGACATAACATCCTCAGCTTGTGAGCTTAAATCCACCACTTCATCACCAGGCTTCACCTTCTTGCCCTTTGGAAATCTCACCCTCTTTTGCCTATACATAATAACATGCAAAAGCTGAGGAAAACTGAACCCGAAGGTAAAATTTATATTCATTTTCAGAAAGTATAGTAATGTTTCTTCCAATTCAGTGTTCAACAACCCAGAAAACACAAGAAAAAAATTCAACACTTTCTTTTCAAAGTATGTTCTCATTGTTTGGGAACCAAGAAAGACTCCATTTATCCTACGCTTTGTGCAAACTTTGGCTTTAACAAAAGTGATGTTTTATTTTCAAACAATTTTTTTAAAAAAGAAAAAGAAAAATAAAATTGTTAAATTTGGCTGAAAATTCTTAGATTGAGAAAGGTGATGTTTTCATGTTCCAAACAAAAAGAAAAAAATATCATAGTTAAGTTTTCTTAGTTAGATCTCGTAGCAACCTACATACATATATGTTCCAAAATTCTCTTTTAAAAAGTGGGTAAACCAATCTTCTACTTAAATAATGGTATCAATATTGTTATTTAAATTTAGTTCAGGGGTCAAATTGAAATTGACATTTTCAAAAAAATAAATGTATTTTCCACTGGACTCTAAGAACTCGTACAAGGATATTTGAGTAATTCAAAGATGAATAGCAGTTAAGACATGTACAAAATAAAGTTATAGAGGGAGGGAGAGACTCGTGTTTTAAGCTTAAATTTTAGCAATTCTTTCATTTTCCCTAAAAAACAACGAATGCCTAGCTTATTAAGTTGCCTCCCTTCAGATTACACAATAACCATACAGAATAACAATAACACTCAACCTTCCATTGGTTTTATCAGCCAAACAGCAAATTGAGGGACGCCAGTATAAACAATAAAGAATAAGAATATCTTCAACCATGAATCTATGTATAACAAGTGGAATCCAAACATTAATATGAAAAGAAAATAAAATAGAATGATAATTATTCGCATAATGGAAATTAGGGTTTTCTGAGATACAATTAACAAGTACATGTAGAAAGAGAAAACAAAAACAGAGGATATAGCGGGGGAGAGAGAAAGTTACGCGGGAGGTTTGTTTGAATTGGTGTCGTCGTCTTCGGGAAAAGAGCGCTTACGAGATGAGCTTTCCGCCATTTTCGAATGCAGCGGTGCAGCCTGCAGGAGAGAGTCGCTGTAGTTTATTTGTTTCTGAGGGAAAAAGGTCAAAAGCAAAAGTGGACAATTTTTTTTAACTTTTAGTCCGAATTTATATTTGGAGCGAACCCGGTGAAATTGTCTTTTTTTACCACTAATTTCATGTGTATTTTTTACATCGTTATTCTCACATAAACTTAATACTCATTACATATTTATATTAAAAAAACGTAAAAATAATTTTTTTTAAAAATATTTAGCACTTCTCTTAAATAACATTCTCTCTTAAATAATATTGTTTTGTTAAAATTACATCGTTTTGAAAATTATTTTAAAAAACAAGTGAAATCGTGGGTGGGTGATATTTTTATAAATAAAAATAAAAACAAATTTGACCACTCTATTTTAATATTATTTTATATTTTAAAAAATCTCCAAAATTACGTAATTTTAATAAAGCGACTATTATTTAAGAAATAATATTATTTATGGGTCTATATATATTAAATATCAAATTTACATTATAATTTTAAATTTTCATCTATTTGTTTTCAGATTAAAATCATATTGTGGGTCTAAAGGTACAAAATTCCCTTTAAGTTTAAGAAACAATTTGTTGTGAGATGACAGGCTTAATTGACAACCTTTATCGATCTTAAAAGTAGAAGGACAATGTTAGATGTTTTAATTTCTTTTGACTTAAATATAAATTATCAATCTAAATTATTATTATTTTTCTATTTCAGCTATCTATTTTAATTTTATTTACGTCGTCATAAATTAATGATGTAATTTATTGACTATTTCCATCAATATTTATGTATTATTCAAAAATATTATTTGAATTGTTATAAAAGATTACTAAAAATTAAAACAAGATGATTGTAGAAAAGATTTATGTCTCATAATATTTTCATATATCATTCATTCTCTATTACAACGCTTCTTATTATATGTACATATTGACTTTGAAAGTTTCAAAACTCAAAAGTCATGTGAGTTTAAAACTTAATAAACATGGGAGTTCTTAATGAACATGGGGTCCAAAATTCCAAAGATTATTACAATTAAATTTAGACATCCACAAATATATATGTTAGTATAATTTTATAACATGAATAATATTTTCACATTTATTAAATATTAAAGTGTAAAAATTCAAGAAATTTGTGATCTTTTTACCCTCTTGATGTTAATAAGTGCAAAATTAAATTATAACATTTATTGACATCAATTTTGTCATGACGTGTCCAGTTTTACGCAAGTGTAAAAAATAAGTTTAATCATTTGATTGTAAATTTTGGAAAGTTGGTCATTCAAGTATAAACAAGTTAATAGTTAAATGTAGTAATTTTATATTTAAGTTTTTTTTATCGTCGGATTTGTTTTAAATTATGTGACAGTAAATAATACTGTACAACATAAATAATATAATAATTTCACATTATTTCAGATAAAAATTTTATTAATAAAATAATTTACAATAACTTTATTAATAAAATAGTTTTTTTTTGTTAAAAAATACCCTTTGTCTTCCATTATAAATTATTTTCCATTATTTTTTTTTTTCCGCCCCAAGTATACAAAAGACTGATATATAAATGGACACTCGTATAATTTGAGAATTTTTTATAAAAATATTTAGTCTATAAAGTTGGAGCAAACTTGGAAAGTCTGTTGTGAAAGATACAAATAACTGAAAAAAATAAATCAATATTACTATATATTGAGTAATAGATAAATTATGATTAAAATTATTCCTACCACGCGCCATCCCTGATTACAATAGAGGCATGTAGCATGTAGGCCCGTAGGCCTGGTTGGTCAGTTAGTCATTGATGAACGTGATATACACGCATTGTTAGAGAGACTATTAGTTATAAAATATTAGTATTATGAATATATTCAGTGGTTTTATACTCAGCAAGAGATTTCGTGTTTTTTTTCTCAGTGTGTTTATTTTTTTAGTTTACTTATTTTTTTTTTCTCTCCTATATATATATATGTAGGTAGAGAGAGAGAGTCCGGTCGTCTCCAGCTTTAATGGCGTGAGACCATACCAGTATATATCTACAGTATATGTAAACGTATGTAATCCTTCATATTTGCATGCTTCACCAACTTATTCTAAAGAAATCCAAACCCAAATGAGATGATTTTGAAATGAAATGCAATTCAATTTCATCATCCAAAAACACCTATTTTCAATCGGACTGTTGATATCTGAGACCAACCCAGATGAAAAAAAGTGGTAATCTCTTATGGGTATTTGTCATCTAGTATATTTAAATCAGTATCTGATGTGGGTATTTTGATTTTGGTTTTGGTTTGATTGTTTGTGTTTGGTTGTTGTTTCAATTTTGTCTTGCTTTTTTGGTTGTGATTTGTTGTTGTTGTTGTTTGATATTCGAGAGGGTTAAAAGTGAAAAGGCAATTGGGGAGAAAATGAAGGATGATGAGGAGCTTGAAATGTTATTGGGTGAGATCCCTCATGCAACATCACATAATATACATAACCCACATAGTAATGTTCATAATATTGATGGTGGTACTGGTACTGGTACTGGTAATGGGTCTTTTGTATCACAGTCTATGAATGGAATGATGTGTGGTATTTATGGTAATGACCCATTCAGTCATTATAAGTATAAATGTCCCTCCCCTGTTAGTGGGATCTCTTTGCATTCTGATGGCTCTTCATCCAGCTTAATATCTAGTGGGTATTCGCTGTCTGACTATGGATCACCAACCCCACCTCCATTGGAAGAGATCAAATCCCAAATGCTTTGTCAAAACTCCTACGGTCCAAATGGGTCAAGGCTTGATTGGAAAGTACCCGATTTGCTGGTTGGAAAGAAGGCCAATAAAAATCTAATTGATGAACTCAGTTTGTCTAGTAATCTTAGGAAAATGTACATAAGTGACGTGCCCGAGGATGTTTCTGTAGACCCAAATGGATTTCTGTTTTGTGATTGTTATAGCAATGGGGCTAATCGAATGAATGTTGAGAGAAATAGGGCATATGATAATTATAAGAAGGTTTTTTCTGATTATGGTGTAGTGCAATCCTCTGTGTCAAGACGCCCCAATAGTTTGACTAGTGAGATGAGTTCAACATTGTTCGGATTGCAGCAAGCATATAGGTTGGGTAGTCCATTGGGGTCACAATATATACCTGGTCAAGTGAATGGTTTACCTTTTCAATCAAATTGTTGCGACAGTCTTACGAGTTCTCCACAGCAGGGAACAAAAGAGTTGTCTGGATACTGTTGGCAGAGGGGAATTCCAGCATCAAACTTGGCCTCTCCCGTAACAAGTCCTTCAGTTGCTGGTGCTTTACTCCGCATGCAAATATAATGGCATGAGTTTAATTGAAGAAAGGGATGCGTCTAATTTGCCAAGTATGCCTCATTTGACTTGCACGAAGCCTCATCTCAGTGTTGAAAAAATACCACTTTGCTACCCACCTATACTAGATGGAACGATGAGAGCATCAAATAATAGAGTCCCTCACGTGGGTCTTGAGGATTATATGGAGGATAGCTTCATCATTCAGGGGGAAGGTGTAAATTATGTGAAGAAAAAAGGATCTGGGCGGTCAAAGGGACAGAGTTATAATGGTTCCTTACAGGAGACTGGTGTAGGTAAGCCTCAAGAAAGGAGGTCACAGCTAGATGGCCGTCCTCAGTTTGTAGGAACTAATGAAATTTGTAGAAGTGTAAGGGTGCATTTCCCATTTTCTATGCCATTTAAGTTTAACACCTTGGCAGAAGCCCAAGGTTACATATACCTGATGGCTAAGGATCAACATGGTTGCCGCTTCTTACAGAGAATTTTTGATGAGGGAACCCCACTTGATATCCAAATAATATTTAATGAGATAATTGACCATGTGGTTGAACTTATGATGAATCCTTTTGGGAATTACCTTATGCAAAAGCTGCTTGAAGTGTGCAATGACGAACAGAGAATGCAGATTTTGCTTATGGTAACTAAACAGCCAAGCGAGCTTGTCCGAATCTCTTTAAACACCCATGGGTAAGTGCTATGTGTTTTTTCCATGCCATTCTGTTCATGTTATTCTAACTTTGTTGTCATTGTATCAGCACTAGAGTGGTACAAAAGTTGATCGAGACACTCAAAACAAGGCAGCAAATTTCCCTAGTTATTTCAGCTATTGAACCAGGATTTCTTGCACTGATCAAGGACCTGAATGGTAATCACGTCGTTCAGCGATGCTTGCAATGCCTTAGCAGTGAAGATAATAAGGTATTGGCTTCTCTTGTTATTGCTAAACAGTAATCATGACTTCTTTGGTTTAAATCTTTAGTTTGTAGAGCTTTTTCACTTCCTTGCTTTTATTTCTAGTCTCGGTATTCAGAATATTAACAGTGTTCTAGATTTGATTATCAGAAAATGATTTCTTTCTCATGAGCTCAATAGATTCATGAATCTTAAGTGACAATTTTAAGTTTCCACATTGAAGGTCTATATCTCACATTCGCAACCTTTTTGCATATGGAAACCAAGTGTTCTTTTTAATTTAATCAACTGAGGTGGGAGTAGCAAAAGTGGGCACTGTATTGATGGAATATCACTTGTACATTTCAAATGTTGAATCTGAACATGAAGAAATATTTTTGTAGAGCTTGCAGAACCTTAAGTTAAGAGCAACCATGGAAATCACTATAAGGAAAAGTTTATTGCATACTTAGTTCCTCCATAATATTTCAGGTAGTTCATTTTCTCCACCATTTATTGACACCACAACTCAGCCTCTAATCTGTGAATTCCTGGCCATAGTTGCAAACTGCAGTATTCTGTTTTTTCTGTTTGCAATTTGAATACATCAAGTAAAAAAATGCGAAGAAGACTGAGGTTAATTAAATGTAGTAGTGGAGAAGACATGTTAAATATCAATAAACCAACAATTCCTAGCACTTGGGACATTATATGGACTCTTTAGGAAGTTAAGCTTATAATTTTCTGTGTCCCATGTCAGTTGTGGTTTAAAACTTTGGAAAATGTGACCTTATAAGTAGGTCACCTGATTTCTTGACTGTGAATCTTCACTTGCTCAGAAATTTTGGCACCATAATGTTGTTATGCAGGCAATGATTTCTTTATCCATAGAGAATTAATTCTGTATATTAAAATAATTTATATTTGGCTTCAGTGCATCTTCTTTTTTGAAACTCCCTCCTTTTGCTTCCATTTGATTTTGTCATTATGGAGTTTAAGGTCCCAAAAAACTTTGCATCCTATCTGCCCCTTTAACCGTGTAGTTTGCCAAAATATGTTATATCTGCTACAGTTTTGTTCCAAGTAGGGGTTGAAATTTGTAATCTTCGGGCCCTTTCTATCTCACGAGATTTTTCGTAAGGTGGGGTTGCAACAGTATCTATTGAGATAAAGTGAGTCTCCCAACTGATGGCCTGCTAATCTACAAATATATATTGACTTTCAGCTTTATGTCACTGCATAATGCAAACTAAAATTATAGCATGATCACGGGCAGATATTTTTTTTCCCTAGATGTTACAATGAATTCACTGATTTTTGATATGTGGTTATTGGCTAAATGACGAGTTAAGATAAAAAATCAAGTTATTTCATGTATCATATCAGGTTACATTTATCCTTTCCCCTTTCCAAAATGGTGTGCAAGTAAATGTCCAATGGTTCTGAAAAAACTGTTCTAGTATATAGCATGGTTATATCATAAGTTAAGTCCATTTTACAAGTCCTGCTAAACTTTGACAAATGCAATTAATTTTATCCCTTTTGACTTCAAACAAAATTGTTTTTGTTTGACAAGGATGCAAGGACATCTTTTTGGGAAGTTAACCCCAAAACAATGAACTTTTGAATTATATATAAATATACACATGTTTTCATATATACCCACCCACCCACCCACCTACACACACACCCACAGATATACGTTTTCATTGTAGTTTATGGCCATTATAGGCATCATTTTAACTGCTTTTCATAATTTCCTCCGAGTTACATAGTTTTTCTTTTAGAAATTTTACTTTATTATATTTAATTTATCTTATATTTGTTGTTTCCACTTTTGTAGTTTATATTTGTTGCTGCTGCAAAGTATTGCGTTGAAATAGCAACCCATCAACATGGTTGTTGTGTTTTGCAACGATGCATCAGTCATTCAACTGGAGAACATCGAGAAAACTTGGTTGCAGAAATTTCCTCAAATGGACTTCTACTTGCTCAAGACGCTTTTGGGTAAGTGAGAGAGATTATGTTCCTATGCAGTTATATAGAGAACAGTTATTTTGAGGACCGAGGAGAACTTTGTACTTTCATTGAGATTATCTTCACAATGATTAAAAATCTCGTTGTTCTATTCTTTAGCTTGCTTTTCTCGTAGACCTGATATTATATAATGAAACTATGAAACTATTCCTAATATAAAACACATATACATATATATGTATATATATAACATATTGTATGCAGAACTATGGCTTTATGATTTTCATTGTTTTTATTTGCCTCAGCTGCTTAAATGTTTTCTCTTAAACTTTGTTGTTATTATCATTTTTGAGGGTCATAGCTTTCCATTTTGAAGTTTGAAAGCTTTATAGATTTATCTTTGTGAGTTTTTGGTTAGGAGTCCTCTGATTATTTCTTACACTCACATACATTTTTTGTTTTGGGGATTTCTTTGAAGAAAGAGACTACAGTTGATGTTGTTTTCTTTGCCTTATTTTGCAAGGTGTATCTCATGAAAACCATAAACTCCCCTCATCCTTTTATGCATTTATGGGCCTTTTTGACTAACTATCCACCATAACATGAATATTGAATCTTCAGAAGTATTTTTAGGATAATGTCCTTTGGCGAGGAAACAATATTTCTGGAGATGGTTGCAAAGAGTGTCAACCTTTGGTTTTTTATTTTTATTTTATTTGTTTTGGTTTAGTGGTTATGTTGGTACTTGATGGTGGTTTTATTAAGGTTGAAGGGAAGGGAAGGGAAGAGAAGTTAAATTCCTTTGTTTCTCTCTCTTTCTTTGTTTGGTTCTTACTTGAGAATGAAGACCAAAGGAAATCTAAGAAGGGAAAAAATATTTTCTTTCTTCTCTTTTATACTTTTTGTTCTCCCTTCTCAAAGGAATAATGTTTTGGTAGATGGCTGCGAAGAGTGTCTACTTTTAGTTTTGTTCCTTTCTGGCTGTCATGCGCCTGTCAAACGAGCCTGCAGCATTTGGTAAGGGTGGAAGGAAACGAAGATGACTTTTTTGATTTCTTCCAATTTTTTTGTTTGGTTTCTACTCGAGTATGAAGAAAGAAAGGAAATCTAGGAAGGTAAATGTTATTTTCTTCATCTCTTTTCACCTTTTAATTCTTCATTTTCTTCCCTTATAGACATACCATTACGTGATTTATTTGGTATTAGAGCTGGCTTGATGGGAAGAAAATTGTGAATTGGTGAGAGCTTATATATTTGAAGCCTTGTTGCTTGTAAATTAGTGAGAGTTTAAATTTGCCCATAATAATATTATTTTGTGATTTTCTCAATTTGCCTTCAATTACACTTCCTTTAAAACCTATATATGAGCTGTTTGGATCGTTAGTTCACAAATTTATTCAATTTCAGCTGATTGATAATTTGACATGTCATTTCTTTATTTCTTTTCTTCTTTTCTACCTTACCGTGGTACGTGGGAATATTTGTTCTGCAGAAATTATGTGGTTCAGTATATTGTGGAGCAAAAAATCCCATATGCCACATCCAAATTGGTTTCCCAGTTCGAGGGGAACTATGTTCATCTCTCAACTCAAAAGTTCAGCAGCCATGTGGTTGAAAAATGTTTGCTGGTATTGAGCGATGATATCAGGTCAAAAATCATCCATGAATTGCTCTCTGCAAGTCGCTTTGAACAACTGCTTCAAGATCCACATGCAAACTATGTTGTTCAAACAGCTCTTTGTATAGCTGAGGTCTGGAAAATTTTCAGTGTCTAATACTAAATTTTGCTGAAATGTGTCATTTTATTTATTTTTCTTTCTTTTTCATTTAACAAATCGTTTCCTATCCTATGTTGCATAGCAACATTACCCTCGATCTCGGAGCTTGTTGGGGTTTAAGCACTTTGAATAGGTGTATCATCAACATAAGCGGATCAATGTTTTATAATGCCAAAGTTAAACATTAAGATTATTCTTTTGGAAATCAGAATTGTTAGTGGAACCCAATACCAATTCTACTCAAATTTTCACTGGCATCCGACTAATATAAGTATTAGGATCATCATTAAGTTCTTGCACGTATTCTTGATGTTCTAATCTTAATTTTGAAATCAGGGTCCTCTTCACAATTCATTGGTTGAAGCTATTGAGTCCCATAAAGAAACATCTCGGAACAGCCCGTATTCCAAGAGGATTTTTTCCCATAAGCTTCTGAAGAAGTGATGTACAGTTGCTCTACTTATGGTAAGAGGTGACATTGTTGTTCTTTCTCTCTTACTACCACTATTATTTATCAAACTCAGATCTGTAACTGTGCACCAGTGTTCTCAATTTTGCTTCTCCGAGTAACTATCACTTGGACTCACTCGCTCGGCTGATTGTAGAAGATAAAAACAATTCTGCTTCCAATTGCTTAATATCTAAAGTTTTGATGTATTGTTCTGTTGTCAATGTACCTTTTGGATATTGTGGTGCCTACATTTGTGGAACTTTCACTTTGTGAGACTGTATAGTGTATATATAATAATAGGATTTCCTTTCATGGTACTTGTACAAATGCAATTTAGTTGCTTTCTCAATTGTGCAGATGCTTAGCCTATGTTATTTTGAGATGCATGATATAGTGCCTAGATAATTGGAATTCCGAATGCCTTTATATGGGCATCATATATAGCGGTGCTCTTTGTGGCTTATGCTTGTTTGGCAGATCACTTTCATTCACTGTATTTTGATCTATAATAAATGTTTTGTGATGAACTACTGAATCACTAAGCTAACCTTTCCAGTTTCTACCATTATACTCCCTCCTTTACTTAATATAAATCGTTTTAGAAAATTGTTTTTATTCCTTAACATAAGTTTGAGAATTTCAAGTAAGCATTAATTGTTTAGTTTCCAATATTATCCCAAGTAATAAATATAAATTTAGTTCTCACATTATTTTTTTTCTAATAAATAACACTCTTTTTTTAATACAATGGCAATATAGACAATTGATATTATATTTAATTTTATACAATCATTTCTTTAATACTTGTGCACAACTTTAAAACGACTTATAGTATTAAAGAACGGAGGAAGTATGTTGGAAGAAAAAGAAACCAACAGTCTTAAAAGCTATTGGCTATGTTTGTTTGCAAGAATTAATCTTAGGATTATAATTCTGAAATTATAATTATAATGTCAAAATTATTAAGTCATTTTATAATACCAAAAAGTTTAAATTTAAAAATAAACAAGATAATTGAGAAGCTACTGAATTTGAACTCCTTCGGGTTTTTTGTTTTTAATTCTAAAAGAAATCTATCAAATATCAATGTCATTATCGTCAATTTCATTATCAATGTCTATCAATTTCATTATCGTCATGGTGTTATTGTTATTAAATCCATTAATTAAAACTTAAATATCGTGTTTTATTTTAACATCATTTTATGTGTCTTTTGGTAAATGATTTACTAGTATAAAAAAAAATGCTTTTATGCGAATAAGAGTTTTGGACAGAAAAATTGAACCAAAAAAATAAAATTAATTTATTTTTGCGAATAATTATACAATACAATTAATTTATTCGCGAGAACAAATTCGTTCTATTATTTCAATTTAATTTTTCTGTCCAAAAAAATACAGAGAATTCAAATCTATTTGCAACGTACCACCTTGCATTGACAAGACTCTTACAAGAATGAAGCCGTAAATACGACATAAATATTTTGTTAGTGCATGCCAATTGCCCATTTCCCTACTGATATGTCCAATCATATTATTAATTATTAATTAAAATCTATCTCAACCTTCTAGAGTAATACTTAATAATTTATTATTAATTATACATGCGGACATTTATACTGGGACCAAGATGACTCAACTCAGATAAAGATTATTTTCGACCAAAACAAAAAGTTAGAGATTATTGGAAGTAGATGATGACAATATATATATATATATATATATATATATATATATATATATAATTTAGGAAAATTTTAAAATTTTCTCAAAATAATTTAAAATTTGGAAAATTTATTCAAAGGCAAATTAAAATAATCTACCAGTCGTCACCCGATTTAAAGTTCTAAACAACTTTTGAATAATGTCTATATATTTCGAAGTGTAATCTGATTTTTTATAAATATATATGTTATTAAATCGTTAAAAATATGTATTTACTTGTTATATAATCTGAAATCGTAGTGAAGATTTCATCATTAAAGGGGTGGAAGACGAGTGAGTAAGATAAAGATATACACTATATATATATATATATATATATATATATATATATATATATATATATATATATATATATATATACCGCAAGCATATGGATTGTTTGGAAGTCAACAAAACCAAACTTTAGAAGGATAAAACAGGCCATAATTCAAACAAATAGAATAGTTTTCTTCATTCCTTGCCAGAAACAAACCATGTATGCATGCATGCATGCATGCATATCTTTTATGTCATTTCATGTTTGGCACCGAAAACTTAATTATGGAAACTAAAATTAGCCCAATAAACAAATGAATTATATATGTCAATGATCACTTCCAAATTTGTATCCTCGCAACGTTTTTGGACTGGCTGAAATTGAATTTAGACCCAAAAAAAATAATTAAAAATTGATGCCTTGTGCTGCATGCAAAAACATTCATTAATTAATTCTAAGAGCACGCACGCACGTTGCATATATATATATATATATATATATATATATATATATATATATATATATACTTGTTAATGTTGTGTTTGAGATTTAATTTTGCAGGCAGCTGGTTAATTATTATTATGTCTAAGCTGGTATCATCATCATGTGCAATGGGAGCAGGGAAAGATCAAGCTGAAAGGGCTCCAAAGGGGCACTTTGTGGTTTATGTAGGTGAAGAACATAAGAGATTTGTTGTTCCTACGTCTTATATGAAGAATTCCAGTTTCAAACAACTGCTAGACCAGGCTGCTGAGGAATTTGGATTTTCCGGCCGCATTCTTCTTCCTTGCGATGAATCCACATTTCAAAGGCTCATACACTCGATATCAAAGGCCAAATGATCGATCGATCTTAATTAATTAATTAATTACAATGCCTGCATGCTTCCAAGATGAATTACTAATTAGGTCTCCATTGTTAAATAGATAGATAGATTTTTTTTTTCATTTTTGAGCCTTATATATATATATATATATTGCACTACTACTGACAATATCATATATCTTATATAGCTATTAGTTTTTTTTTATTTTTTTATTTATACTATGGGTGCATGAGTCAAGTTAATCGCCTTGCTCGTGTTATTGCTAGCTAGCTAGCTAGCTAAACATGATCCTGTTTTTGTTATCAAGACTTAAGTCGAAGACAATGTGGGAAGAGCTACTCCACGATGGGTAGCTGATCATGTTTAAATTAATTAGTGCTTATTACTTTTTTAGAATATTTTCAAATAAGTTAGTTTGATCAATTAGTTCTTTTTTTAACTTAAAAATCAAATTATAAATAAAAAATAAGTCATTTTCTAATAAATATAAAAATAATAATAAATGACTTATAATTATAAATTAATTTAATCAACTTATAAGTTAGTGCGAAACATGGTGTTAGAAGGTAGAATAGAACTGTGAAACGGAGATTCATAGACGTGTAGGGAGGTCAATCATGTTACTGATGCATTAGCAATGGACGTGGATAAGCCTGAAGACTAGGAAAAGATCACAAATGGGAAGAAACTTTTTTACAACAAATTAAAATTTTATAAATTAACTGAAAACATTAATAAAAAAAAATAATATATATATCGATAAATATTTGATGAAATTATATTACGATCAGTGTAAAAGTGTATCCGATAATTAAATAAAATAAATTAAAATGTGACCTTTCAATTAGTTAACAATTTTTAATGGAGTATAATTAAATAAAATAAATTATAAATAAAAATATTATTTAAAAAATTAAATATTAATTTGTGAACAATATTTAATGGAGTATACTAGTGATACTATAATTTTAGGAATAAACAATCATTTTTTAATAATATTCTATTAGTCCATAAAATCAAAACAAAAGACTACAACAACATTCATTAAATTGATTATTGACCAATTTATAAAAAAAAATCAAAAATAAATTGTAAACACCAACATTTGTTTACAATAAAAAAAAAAGATCGATATTAAATGTATTTTTTAATTGTTTACGGGTATATGTTGGTAAAAATATCATTCAATATTATTTTTTATTGATCAATTCAACTATAATTTTTTAAATAAATTATTCAGACACATTTAAAGTATAAAAATTATAAAATAAAAAAAATAACTTAATCGGTCTGAATTCTAGATTAGAGAAACTAATCAATTAATTTAAACTTTCTTTACCAAATAAAACAATTGCTTAATCAAAGCACTAGTCACTCAAATTTCTCCACGCTCACCCACTTGCCTACGGCCTACCCCAGCACACTTTTTTATCTCCTCGGACAATCGCCACGTGTCCCCTCGCAACACGTAGATTAATCAGAGCGCAGAAACAGATCGTATCTCCACTTTCTCTCTTGTCCACTAGTTTCGATACCCATACTTTGCACTGGCGTCTTTGTTTTGATATACTCGCCACGTGTCGCTTTCTCTCTCCACTCTCAATATTAAAATTATTTAAAAATAAAATAATCCCAGATTTTTTTCCCAATAGCTTTTGCAACTAGGCTTTTCTCTCTCCTCGCTATCTATACCTAGAAGTCTAGAACCATCTAGATTTTTCTCTGTTTGTATTCAACTTAGGGTTTTTGTTCGGCTCGTTTTCCAGCGAAGTTTGTAATTTTGCGGCGGATTCTTGATTTTCGGTGAGTAATCCAGCAAGATCTTTGTAGAAATGATAATTTTAGCTGATTTTATGGAGTTTTTACTTTATCTGGCTATTTTTTTGATTCATATACTGTCTTGGTTGCTGAAAAAGTACCGGAAAGGAAAAAAGATTAAATTTTGAGGGTAGATTTTCATTAATCTGCACTATAATTAGTTAGAAATTTCAACTATTGCTAGCATCCAGCAAGATCTTTGTAGAAATGATAAATTTAGCTGATTTTGTGTGGATTTTTTTTTGATTTATGTACTGTTTGGTTGCTGAAAAAGTATTGGAAAATGGAAAAGATTGAATTTTGGGGGGTGGATTTTCATTAATTTGCACTATATTGGCTAGAAAATTCATGTATTGTTAAAATTTAGTATTTTGGCTTAGTTAGGCTGATTTTTAAAACTTACTTTATTTATTTTCTTTATCATTCATCTATTCTTTTATATGTATGAGATTGTTGCATTGAGATGCAGTGACAGATATTTTAAATATTGACTTCTGATTGTTTGTTATGTTCCTTGATGACATGAACGGAGGCAAAGGAAGGATTTCTGTTTTAACTATGACGTCAGATGGGAAAACTGCATTTGTTTTGGGTGCTGGATAGAAGAAATTGAAGGAATGTCAGACTTGAATATTTATGAGGTAGTAGTTTTCCCTCGGTTATCGGAAGTTGAAATTTTATATTTTAGCATTGATATATATTGTTTAGTCCATTATTAATTGCTTATTGGGCAAGTACTAGCTTGTGCTCTTATGAATTGTTTGTGTTGTTATTTTTTTTCCTTCAGATCCAGCATCATCTGAAATTCCGTAGTGGTGAATTGAAGTGCACAATTTATGTTTAACTCATGATTTTTAAACTAATGTTATCTGAAGCTCTGTAGTTGTAAATAAGAGTGAACTTAAAATGTTCTCTTTGTGATTTTAATTAAAAAAGTGGATTCACAGAAACGTTAAAGTATTGTTTGTGTTGAATCTAATATAAGAGTGTCACATCCAAGATCAGTGAATTAATGACTTATGGGTTTAATATGAACATCAAATTTTACCATTAGTTCATTGTTGTTCATAGTATCAGTACATAACATTCCTTAAATTTTATCACAATTCATATTAACTGAAATATGTAAAGTACTTGGGCATATTGTAAACAGTCTACAAAGAATTGATAGGCACACTCTGGTCCTATTATAGGGAAGCAAAATCAAGTACATGTATTATACTTAGGCCAGCTAACCAAAAAAACAATGGAGCTACTGATCCAGTATACACTTCAAGAGACCAGTAACAAGCCTACAATTTTTCAGTCACTGGACCAAAATGATATTTAGACTCAATTTTTCATTGCCAAATAAAGGCTGTTACAGAGTTACCATGTCTTTTCTTGAATACTCACGGGTCAGTGGGAGTAGGGATTTTGGGGGTTTTGGGGGTGGGGTGGTAGGGTAGATACGAAGCAGGTGGGAGACTAAATAAGTAAATTTAGTCAAACTTGTAAGCAAATATTGCCTCTTCCAACTCACAGGTCTCCTCTTAAAATGTTCTGCCATAAGATCGATGTCTGCACAACCCAACTTTATGACAAAACATAGAGGCTCACTGCTTGGCCTATCGGAGTAGCTCACTTTTGCATATGTTATAGGCCCCCAATAGCTTTGGAACTCATCAACATCTTCCAAAGAGAAATTTAACCGCTATGTTCTTGCATACAAAGTGATGTTACCACAGGAAAATGGTTAGTCGGATATGAATTGAGGCAGGGACAAGGCCACATAGTGGCTAAAAGGGGTAATTAACCCCGTAAGATTTTGAGAGAGAAAAAATCATATATATTTTTTTATTTTAATAATTGTATGAACAAGCTGTGTTAAAATAAAAGTTTGACATTGACCTTCTTATTCTTGAATTCTTTTTGAACTTAAATGAAAACAATATATAATTTACACAATGTCTTTTCCCCACTTGTCCAAAATTTCTGACATTGTTCCTGGATTGCGGAGCATCTTCTTCGTCCCACAGTGAAAAGCACTACAACATAACATTTCCAACATCCCTGTATTCCTTGTAGTTAATTTTGTTTATGCTTTTAAATAAATCTCCTTTATTGGTTGTAAAATGAAGGGTTGCAAACATAATTCTACATTTTGGCATGTTCTATCATGAATCAGAAGTAAGCAAAGTTTAAATCATCTTAATTTTTGTCTGCTTATATCATGTAATATATTTTAGAAATCCTTGTAAAATCTGCAGTTATTACAACTAAAGTCTGCAATTGGTTTTATAGCTTGAAGATATCATCTGGGATGAATTTGGTCAGGGTGATGATCATATAGTTCCTTACTCCCGTAATGAAAATGCCAATGGACATGCATCTCAGGTTGACTGCCGTAAAAAACCTAGGTTCGATGTAATCGGTGTTTCAAGTAATGCTGATGACAAGTTTACTCCCAAATGTGTTGCTCAGAAAAAGGAGGAAAGAGACTTTTCAACTGTAAATATACCAAATAATACAATGTTGGATAAGGGCCCCTGGTCTCACACACCTGATAATATGTTTTCTGCTTCATATGACAATGATCCAATCAAAGAAGTGACAAGTTTAGCATCTGATAATACTAGGTCGTTAAGTCATTGCTTCAAAAGTAACAATATCGATTCACTTGGTGAATTGTGCTCAGATGATCCTATCCTCAGCGGCAGGTGCCCTGCAGATGTTAGCAACTGCTATAGTTATCCGTTAACTCAAATTTCTCAAACAGAGAACGATCTTCACTTAGTTGATAATACTCATGAGGACGAATCTAGTGATCTCTTGTACTATAGTTGGTCTGATATAGGAAATTTTGAGGATGTTGACGGGATGCTTAGGTAATTCTTAAGCTCTTTGCATTGAAAAGGAAATATGTTTCCTTAACTCCTTGACTATGGTGAATATAGAACTTAAATTAACTAATTTCATATTATTTCATGTTCAGAAGTTGTGATTCATCACTTTGGCTGGGGAGTACTCGTAATGAAGATGAGATAGGTTGGTTTTCAGCATCAGATGCTATTGAAGGATCCGAAGATGCATCCAAATCGAACTTCAAGTTCTCATGTCCTGTTTCAAATGCTTTGAGAAGCCTATCAGAAGACCTTGAACTGAAAAATGAATCTTTTTCAGTCAACGATTCGAACATGGAAAGTGTATGTGTTAGCTACAAAGCTAGTTCTCAGCTGTCAGAAATTGATGATCCTGTCTCACTAAGTAGTTTGACTTTTGTAAATGAGTCGAGCCAAATTTCTGAAAGCAAGGATAATTTTATTCTTAGAGATCAGGTCAGTGACAGCCGCTTTACAAACGATAAGCATAACTTACATTCTCAGCCACTTTGTAGTTTTATTTCGCTTGTTAATTCTTATAACCATGTTTGTATGTATTGTAACACAATATATATGTTTATACACTACAGAAAAAGCAACAGAGGCATAAAGAAGGGAAAAGAAAAGATGAACGTTTTGAAAATGGCGTCTCATTGCGCCATATCAATGACCTGCAAAAGAAAGGTATACATCTTCGTTCTGGGGAAACCTCTCAGAAAGGTTGCACCTCCATTGGTGTCCAACAGCAGAAGCAAAACTTTGGACCTGGTTACTTTGATTACCTGAGTAATAATGTTTCTTATGTGCAATCAGACTACTATCAACCTTCAGGTCAAACTACGGTAAGTTCAACGCTATCTGGGATCAAATCGGAAAACAATGCTCAAATAGCCTTTTCCCAAAAGGACTCTTCCCATGCATCAAACAGTATGCACCCTATGGAGCACTCTCATAATTTATCATTTGTGGTGACTGATATTGCACCTGAGGAGATGAGAGGAAAGCTATGCCATCAACAAGGATTTCAACCGTCATCTGATAGCAATTCCAAACATGTAGATTTGATTTCAATCTGCAATCCAGTTTCAGAGCAGAAAGGAAAAGAATTTGAAAACCACAGTGATATTGAAGGAGTTAGCATTGGAGATCTTGCAGATTTAGGAGGTCCTTCAGATGTGCAGGAAAGCTGTTCCATAGATTCTGGGTTGAATGAGGTCTCTCTAGAAGCAACTAGTTTCCGCCAGCTCCAACAAGTTATGGAACAGGTATTATGCTGCTATGTGTGTGAATATGTCCATAAGAGTTTAAACATCTGGTTTTGCTCTGTACTTGTGTGTAAGTTGGTTGTTCAAACTTTTACACATATTGAAGCCATATACATCCTCATGGTATTTATGTACTCCAAATCTGTTCTTCTTAAACTTATTTGTATAGGGTCTGCTGTGCATGGAAAACGGGAAGGCTCAGTTGGGGTTAGCCCAACTTGCCCCGGTGCAGTTTCAATTCAAAGCCTGTTTTAAACCTGTCCTTGCATGTCTTTGCCCATCAAGAATTCCTTTCTTGATTTACTACCTCCGTTAGATTATTGTTTAAGGTTTTTACACATGGATTAAGAAAGTCATTTAATACTATCATTTAACAATTAAAATTTGTTTGAAATTTCATCACTACCCCTTGGGAAGTTGAAAACTATTAATACAAGGAGATAATTTCTTGGGACAATGAGAGAAGGTAGGGTGATATATGAAAGTAAATAATTTATTCTCCTATAAAGTTGTAAATGACAAATAAATTAAAACAAATTTTTTCTTTTAAAACGACAATCTTTTAGGAACGGGGGGAGTATTTTATTACTTGGTATAAAGAAAATGTTACTTATGTACAATTGATGTATCTTTTAGAAGGAGAAAAGTCTTTCTTACATGCAAAGTGTATTTTATGGTAACACACATCATGTAAACTAACAAAGCAAAGATGACTTCAGGCATTTACTAAGATAAGAAGGGGCTGTAATGATCTCATCTAAATTTTCTATACTACTGATTTAGACTCTCTCTAGAGGCACCATTATGCCTATTTTCCCATTGTATCAAGCTATATTTCTCTCAATTTTTCTAAGTTTGATTAGACTATTATCTTTGCTATCAAGTTATATCAATATTTTTTTTCACTTGATTTACTTTACAGTTACCATACTATAGTAATATAATTTAATTTGAAGCGGGCGGCAGGGTGTGGATAGAATAAATAGAACCTACTGCAAAGGCAATTGACATATCATATGGCTCATGCCCGTCCTAGTAAGGGGCATGAGCCATCCATTTAACAAATTACCTACTTACCTCTGTAACTAGGATTCGTTCTCACTGAATGTTTTGTTTGTGCAAGAGGAACAGAATGTGCCTATACTAGTTTGTTTTGTTGTTCAATTTTGGATTTCTCAATATATCCTGTACACAAGCTATATATAGATGGAGAGGGAGAGAGCAAGGCGTGATGTTTACTTTGGTACATGTATAAGATAGTAAGAGGGGGAGAGAGAGAGAGAGAGACTTTAGTTGGTGCTAATGTTTTCTCCAAAAGTGTGATCGATTCTCAGGATTTTACATAAACCTGTAAGGCCAAGGCGACAATATCTGCCCTCAGATATTGTATGGCTGTATAATATGTTCTGCAGATTATGACAGCCCAATAATCGGGTTGTGAGAATCATTGTGCAAAATAGTCAACTCTAGAGTAAATGTAAATTTTGTAGATTTTAACAGCCCAGTAGTTATGGGGCTAGATTGATGCTAAAAGATATTATATATTGCAAGGGTACTCACTGTGAGGGTCAAGCAAATTACTTTCTAAATTCTGACTCTTAAGCCTTTTGTCACGAGGGCCATTTGTAGAACTAAATAACCATTAGTAGAATTAAATAACGTCTATAGTGTGACGCCCTCAAATCCGGGTACCTTCAAACTCGTATTCAGTGCTACACGGTACTATTCATTCAACATAATAATACTGACATAAATGTAATTACTAATTATTATAAAATGTCGAACTCGTCAATCCCAGGTTCTCAGACCTTTAAAAGTTTCATTACATGATTAAATACTTCTAACTATTACAAATAACATTCCAATCTCTGTTCGTTCATCTTCCATTTTTCTTTGTCCTTACCAGAACCTTCTATGCGCTCAGGTTTCGCTGAAAACATTTAATTCCAAGCAAAGGTGAGCATTTAATTGCCCAATAAGTAATAACAGTTAATAATAACAACATAAATAGGAATTAAACATTTTCTCTGAAGTACATTTCAGCAACGGAACAATAGTTGTGAAGTCATTGAATCAATTCTGTTATGTTTTCGTTTACATTTTGAAACGACATATTTACTATTCATGCTGAGCGGTCAAAAGACCAAGAACTTTCAGTTTTATACTTTTGAAAAGGTTTAACTGTAATTCAACTGTAAACCGTCATAACTTATGGGCATGGTGGGTGATTAGCCCTTTATGCCCTGCGTTGATCAACACTACATACTGAAACAACTTTTGCGTTTATCAACACCGCCTTTCGGTGCTGTCAGAAATAACCGACTAAATTTTTTTTATCAAATAAGGGATGTTCATTCTCAGACTTGATCCCAAACCAAAACAATTCAGTTGGACAGCTCTATTTAACATCAATAATATTTCAAGACTTGTAATGAAAAGTAAAAATATATTCTACATTAGTTTAGCCGGATCAAATAGCATAAACTTGCTTCTTAAACAGTTCATGTGTAATAGAACTTGAAGATATGCATTATAGCAAAGCTTAACAAAAGATTTGCATAGGTTTTGAGAATTTACACAACATATAAACATTGAGTAAATCTGAACATCAAAACGTCTCAAAACATTCATAAGAGAGTAGTCCAATGAACGTAAAAGCTTGCACACAATAATAGTTGTATAAGGTTAGAGAACTTGCCTTGTGCGTTCTTTAAACTTAATGTTATTCGTTATTCGAATGTCTTATATAATTAAGTTCACATACATGTATCAATTAGCCACATATTTGACTTAAATTCTCGGTTTACATTAACTTTAATTCATCTTTCATAAAGTTGTAACTTAATTGGTCAACTTTCTAATCAACCTCCAAATTGATTTAGTCATTCAATAGGTAGGTTATTTATAACATCTTAAAGACATTTCAAGTTGGATTATACAACCTAAATGTTCAACACTTATAACCTTATACGATTTTGTTTGAAAACTTCGTTCGTTTCTAGATTTTCATTCAAATCTTTAATAAAACTTCCCAATTGATTTCATCACTTCATAACTAGGTTAGTTTAAACCTCATTAGGCTTAATATATCAATTCTTGTAAGGTAAATAATATATGCATTAAAGCTCCCCTGTTAAACAAATATTTCTTGAACTTCTGCAACACGACGCGGCGGCGCTACGAAAAGGGAAGTGGCGCGGCCACGCCACTTCGGCAGTGTACTCTGGTCCATTCCCCAGATTTCAAATTATCTAGTCTCCTTCTCATTAGCATAACTTTCTCACCCCAAATCCAAAGGACTTGAAATTTGTTCTTACCCTTAGACCATACTACAATGTATGATTTCTATTAAGGTTTGGTTATTAAAAACATATTTATGGTATTAAACAAAGAGCTCGAAAATATGCGTTTAACACAATTTTTCGTTTTCAAACTAGTTTGCTAAAACTTTTCAAAAACTCTTTTTGGCTTGGTTTAAAACATCCATACATTTAGAGTTAACCTATAACTCATATATGTATCATTACTTCGCATGATCAATAGCTAATTCTCATATTTTAGTAAACTAAACTTATTGATACATTTTAACAAACATTTAGTGGGCATAGCTTAAAAACTCTATTTCATGAGAGTTTAAACATGCTTAATCACACAATCTCCATGCAATCCTTATATCTTTGGAATCCTTCTGATTCCCCATTCATACAACTTACCACAACCAACAAAACAATCAACTAATCATAAATTTAGCAAAATATATAACTTACCTTTTTGTTTGGTACTCCAATTGAATTCTTGCTTTAAACTTAATTTGAGCTGAATTCAATCCTTCTCTTGCTTGATTCTTCTTCAATTTCAGTTTATGATTCCACTTCTTAGAGGATTGGATTGTAGCTTTAGCAAGAATTTGATAATTTCTTGTCTTGATTTTATGGGGTATGAAGACTTGCCTTGGAATGGAAGGACTAAGTATGGGAGAACTGGGAATTGATTTTACGCTTGATCATGCTTAGCTTGCTTAGTGTACCCAGTTAGCTTAAAAAAAACTCCAGCTCCTAATATTTTAATGACTCAAGCTACATGTTTGTTTAATTAACTTGCAGCTTATGCTCAATACATATATTAGATAACACGTACATTACATATATTATGTTTCCATTACACATACATTTGGGTATTATAATTACATATATATACACATTATTCCCATAAAACTTAATTATATTATACAATCTATATTGTTTAATTAATTTAATTTCCTCTTTGTAAATTGTTTTCAACAATTTAATTATATATTAAATATATAATTTAATATATTCCATCCTTTATTCAAACATGAATTTAATTTACTAACTTGATACCAATATACATACTTTATGTATTGGATTTTATCTCATATTTTAATTAATACCATTATTCATGTTATATTTAATTATTGCAACATAAATACAACTATCATCATTAACCAAATAAATTTCTTTATTCAATTAATTAAAATAAACATTTTAATCCAATTAATTTTCAATTAGTGAATTAGCTTCCTCATTCCATTTTGTAGCTAATTCAATCTAGCTTATTTAATAGCTTAATTAACTATTAAATATAAGTTTTCAAATAAATGTATATTTTCCACATTTATATACACATTTAACCCTTCACATAAAATCACATATTTCACATCACATATACATTTATGCAGTCAAACTCAACATAGCTCATAATAAGAACCTCATTTATGAAACTCTTATTTTAATAATTTCCAAAAACTCAGGATTGTCACGTTCTTCCCCCTTACAAAAATTCTGTCCCCGAAATTGTAAAACAAAACTACACAAATAAATGTGGATAATTTTTCTTCATTTTTTATTCGAGTTTCGACGTTTATTCGGCATTATGGTTCCTCCGTACTACCTTTACTAAAGGTATTATCTAATAAGAAGTCTTAGGACTTGTTCTTTCTTATCAATTATTTGAATTGAAATTTCTTCATGTCAAGTCATTTTCAACCTGTATAAGTTCGTATTCTATTACATGCTTATAATTATATGGTTGTAATACAGACACATGAAACACATTATGTATGTGCTCTAATTCTGGAGGCAAAATTATTTCATATTCTACCTCTCTTACTCTTCTTAACACTTCAAAAGGTACTATAAAACGAGGACTTAACTTTCCCTTACCGAAGCGTATCTTTCCTTTCTAAGGAGATACCTTCAAAAATACGAACGAACCCAATTTCAAAATCTCTTTTCTGACAATGTTGATTCGCATACTTTTTATATCAATCTTGAGCCGTTATTAGTCGCATACGTATTAGCTTGATGATTTTTTTAGTTTGTTGCACCAATTCTGGCCCTAGCAGTCTACGTTCTCCTACCTCCTCCCAGCATAGTGGTGTTCTCATTTTCTTCCGTACACAACGATTCGTAAGGCGATATGCCTTTACTCGCGTGGTAATTATTATTATAAGCAACCTCTACTAGAGGTAGGTGGTCGTTCCAATTCCCCTTGAAGTCCATGATACGTGCTCTCAACATATCTTCCAAGGTCTGTACCGTTCTTTCGCTTTGCCCGTCTGTTTAAAGATGATACGCCGTACTCAACTTCAACTGCGTTCCCATATTCTCTTATAAGCTCTTTCAGAAATTCGATGTGAAGTGCGGATCCCTGTCTGACACGATCAAAACTAAAACTCCATGTCTGAAAATTATTTCCTTGACATAAAGTTTATCTAATTGATCTAGGTTAAACCTAATCTTTATCGGTAAGAAATGTGCTGACTTCGTCAAACGATCAACTATAACCCATATAGCGTCGTATCCTTTTTAAGTACTCGGAAGTCCTACCACAAAATCCATTGTGATGTGCTCCCACTTCCACTCAGGAATCTCTAACGCTCGGTCTCTGATGTTCGGCCTTGACTCTCTGACAAGTCAAGCACCTACTAACGTATTTTGCGATCTCTTTCTTCATGTTTGGCAACCAAAAATGTTTTCGGAGGTCTTGATACATCTTTGTACATTCTGGATGCATCGCGTACCTTGAACAATAGGCCTCTTGCAAAATCTCATCCTTCAGCTCCGGTACTAGCGGAACTTAAATTATTTCTTCAAATCTTTACACTCCGTCATTGTAGAGTTTAAAATTAATTTATTTTCCTTCGAAATTCTTCTTCTTTAGCTTCTTACACTCCTCGTCTTTAAGTTGTGCCTCCTTTACTTTGTCCAACAAGGTTGGACGAGTTTCCATTGAATACAATTTTGCTTCCGATTCCCCGGGAAATTTTACTTCCAACTCCATTTTTGCCATTGTTGTTGTTAACTCATCTTGAGTCGTTAACATCAACAACTTTTCCCAACCCTTTCGACTTAAGGTGTCGGCCACTACATTTGCCTTTCCCGGGTTAAAGAATTTCACAATCATAATCTTCGATCAATTATAACCACCTTCTCTGTCTCATATCAGCTCTTTATGTGTGAAAATATATTTTAGACTCTTATGATCCGTGTATATCTCACATTTCTCTCCATAAAGATAATGCTTTCAAATTTTAAAGGCAAAAACCACCGCTGCTATCTTGAGATCGTGAGTAGGGTATCCCCTCTCATAATCTTTCAATTACTGTGATGCGTACGCAATGATCTTCCCGTGCTGCATAAGCACACATCTCAGTCCTTTATGCGACGCGTCACTATACACCACAAAATTACCTGCATCATTCGGTAAGGATAATACTAGCGCCCCACTTAATCTTTTCTTGAGCTCTTGAAAACTCTTCTCACATTTATCCGATCATACAAACTTCACGGTTTTTCTTGTCAAATTAGTTAACTAAGTAGTTATCTTCGAAAAGTCTTGAATAAATCTTCAATAGTAGCCTATTAACCTTATGAAACTACGCACTTCAATTGGCGTCTTTGGTTGTTCCCAATTCATCAATGTTTTCACCTCACTGGATCTACGGATAAACCATCTTTATTGATCACATTGTTTAACTCACGAAACTCCACTTGCATTTCTTGCCCTTTGGCCTCATAATAATGAGCCTTATTCTCAACTGCTTGGATTCGAATCTTCAACTCCGTGTCCCGATTCAGCAAATGATGAACCAATGCTCCCAACTGTACTAATGCCTCCTGAATTTCGGGATTGATATACTCATACCCTGATTCTTCCTCAGCCAATACAGCCTCACCTGCTGCACCTTCCCCTAACATACCCGCAACTGCCAAACCACCCAACATATTGATCACACCAGATGGTAGCCTCACATTCTCCTCGGGTTCATCCTCAAAATGCCCCTCGGGATTCTCATCTGAATCTTGGGGTCACTTTCTATTAATACCTCCAAGACTTAAAAGTGGTCTTTGGTGAGGGTACTACTAACGGGTTGGAGCGATTAGCTCCCCTTGCACAACATGAGTGTCTCTGACATCCTCTCCTGACATTTATAATCAAATTATTATCTTGAGTAGTACATAACAACAAATTACATTTCATATTGCAAATAACATTTTCATTTATGTTATTTTTATTTCTTTAATCTTCTTTCGATAAATTTCCTCAATTCATCTCTTACAAACTCTACTTGAGTTTATTTCTTTTCTGATTGTTTTAACTTCTCTAAGGTTCTAAGGTTATAGCCTAAGGTATTCTCACCTAAGGTTTCTAACCTACAGTTCTGATACCAACTTGTGACGGCCCCAAATTCGAGTATCTTCAAACCCATAATACTGACATAAATGTAATTACTAATTATTACAATATGTCGAACTCGTCAATCCTAGGTTCCCAGACCTTTAAAAGTTTCATTTCATGATAAATAAAATATTATTACAATACTTTTAACTATTACATATAACATTTCAATCTCTACTCGTTCATTTTCCCTTTTCCTTTGTCCTTACCAGAACCTTCTATACGCTTAGGTTTCGCTGAGAACATTTAATTCCAAGCAATGGTGAGCATTTAATTGTTCAGCAAGTAATAACAGTTAATAATAACAACATAGGAATTAAACATTTTCTCTGAAGTACACTTCAACAACGGAATAATAGTTGTGATGAAGTCATTGAATCAATTTTGAATAACATAACAGTTTGTTTACATTTTGAAACAATATATTGATTATTCATGGTGAGCAGTCGAAAGACCAAAAGCTTTCATTTTTATACTTTTGAAAAGGTTTAACAATAATTCTATTGTAAGCCGTCATAGCTTACGGGCACGGTCGATGGTCAACCTTTTATACCCTACGTTGATCAACATTACATACTAAAACGACATTTGTGTTTATCATCACCGCCTTTCGGCACTGCCGAGAATAACCGATTAAATTTTTTTCCAGGGTGGTTCATTCTCAAACTTGAGCCCAAACTAAAACAATTTAGTTGGACAACTCTATTTAACATCAATAATATTTCAAGACTTGTAATGAAAAGTAAAGAAATATTTTACATTAGTCTAGCCGGATCAAATAGCATAGACTTGCTTCTTAAACAGTTCATGTTTAGTAGAACTTGAAGATATGCATTATAGCAAAGCTTAACAAAAGATTTGCATAGGTTTTGAGAATTTACACAACATATAAACATCGAGTAAATCTGAACATCAAAACGTCTCAAAACATTCATAAGAGTGTAATCCAATAAAAGTAAAAGTTTGCACACAATAATAGTTGTACAAGGTTAGAGAACTTGCTTTGTGCGTTCTTTAAACTAAACGTTATTCGTTTTCCGAATGTCCTACACAATTAAGTTCACTTACATGTATCAATTAGACATATTTGACTCAAATTCTCGGTTTACATTAACTTTAATTCGTCTTTCATAACGTTGTAACTTAATTGGTCAACTTTCTAATCAACTTTCAAATTGATTTTGTCATTTAATAGGTAGGTTACTTATAACACCTTAAAACATACAACCTAAATGTTCAACACTTATAACCTTATACGATTTTGTTTCACAACTTCGTTCGTTTCTAGATTTTCATTCAAATCTTTAATAAAACTTCCCAATTGATTTCATCACTTCATAACTAGGTTAGTTTAAACCTCATTAGGCTTAATATATCATGAAAAGGTAAACAAAATATGCAATAAAGCTCCTCTATTAAACAAACATTTCTTGAACTTCTGCAGCACAGCGCATCCACGTTGTGAAAAGGCTTGGGAAGTGGCGCCGCCACTTCGGCAGAGACCATACTGGTCTATTCCTCAAATTTCAGATTTTCTAGTCTCCTTCTCATTAACATAACTTTCTCACCCCAAATCCAAAGGACTTGAAATTTGTTCCTACTCTTAGACCATACTACAAGGTATGATTTTCATTAAGGTTTGGTTCTTAAAAACATCTTTATGGTAGAAAACAAAGAGCTCGAAAATCTGCGTTTAACACAGTTTTCGTTTTCAATTTAGTCTGCTAAAACTTTTCAAAAACCCTTTTTGGCTTGGTTTAAAACATCCATACATTTAGAGTTAACCTATAACTCATGTATGTTTCGTTACTTCGCATGATCAATAACTAATTCTCATATTTTAGAAAACTAAACTTTGCATTTTAACAAACATTTAGTGGGCATAGCTTAAAAACTCTATTTATTGAGAGCTTAAACATGTATAATCACACAATCTCCATATAATCCTTCCTTATATGTTCAGAATCCTTCTGATTCCCCATTCATACAACCTCCCACGACCAACAATCAACTAACTATACTTTGCTTAAATTTCATAAATTTAGCAAAATATATAACTTTAAACTTGATTTTAGTTGAATTCAATCCATCTCTTGCTTGATTCGTCTCAATTTCAGTTTATGATTCCACTTTTTAGAGGATTGGATGATAGCTTTAGTAAGAATTTGATAATTTCTTCTCTTGGCTTTATGGGATATGAAGACTTGCTTTGGAACGGAGGGACTAAGGATTGAATAACTGGGAATTGATTTTATGCTTGGTCATGCTTAGCTTGCTTAAGGGCTGTTTGATAAAAACTGAATGAATCTGAATATGAATTTGAATGAGCTGAATCTGAATTTGAATGAAAAAAGTTGTTTGATAATTAATATATCTGAAACTTTTGAATGACAAAATTTTATTATTTTACCCCTCTGAAAAAATTCAAAGTTGTTGTAAATTTATTTAATATTACTTAATATAATAGTTAATATTGTTTTAATTTTTTTTTACTTTATTAATTACCGCTCATTCACCATTCATTAAAAAAAAATCGATTTAATTTATTCATTTCAATCATCCGCCGATTCAACCATTCGAGATTTATTTTTTTTCAAAACAAACGCACTTAATAGCTGACCTCAGATGTATTCAATACTAAACAAATAGTCCCTTAGTGTACCCAGTTAGCTTAAAAAAATTCCGGCTCTTGCATATGTTTTAATGACTCAGCTTATACATTACATATATTATGTTTCCAATACACATTTGGTATTATAATTACATATATATACACATTATTCCCATAAAACTTAATTATATTATACAATAATTAATTTAATTTCCTCTTTGTAAATTGTTTTCAACAATTTAATTATATATTAAATATATATAATTAATATATTCCATCCTTTGAATTTACTAACTTGATACCAATATATATACTTTATGTATTGGATTTTATTTCATATTTTAATTTGCATCCATTTGGCATAATTTTAAGTATTATTTGTTATTCATGTTACATTTAATTATTGTAGCATAAATACAACTATCATCATTAACTAAATAAATTTCTTTATTCAATTAATTAAATAAACATTTTAATCCACCAAATTTCAATTAGTGAATTAACTTCCTCATTCCATTTTGTAGCTAATTCAAGCTAGCTTATTTAATAGTTTAATTAACTATTAAATATAACTTTTTAAATAAATGTATATTTTTCACATTTATATACACATTTAACCCTTCACATAAAATCACATATTTCACAGCACATATACATTTATGCAGTCAAACTCAACACATCTCATAATAAGAATCTTATTTATTAAACTTATTTTAATATTTTCTGAAAACTCCGGATCGTCACAGAGAGTCATTAGTTTGTTAATAAGATTCTAGTGGTCACATGGATTATAAGGTTGTTAGGCATATTCTAGCAAAGATCGAGTTAGTGGTGTATATTAGCTTGTACCATAAATCTAGGGGAGTGAGCATGTAATATTAATCTAATCAGAAATTTATAAATGAAGTAATGGTATAGACCTTTCTCTCTATAGCTCTTTATATCTGAGACTATCTCTATTCTAACTGTTCTAACTATATTTTATCCTTATCTTCCTCACTCTATATCAACTTCTCTATATTTTCTTCCTAATTCTCTCTAATAATCACGTGTTACCGTTCTGCATTATAATCATCATTGTGTGTTACTATTTGCTTAGTTTAATATCAACTTCAACAACTAACTTCATTAGTTAGTTAATTTCTCTATTTTTAATTGAAATCATTCAGGCCAATAGGCTTGGACCTGACAGGTTTTGTTGAAACATGTCATGTGTTGGCACATTTATATTTGAAGCTTTCCTTACCAATTTGCTGGTATATTTAAACAACCCGGGTCAAATCCTGAGTCTAGAACAAATTTCGGGTCAAATCCCAAGTCTAAATTGAATCAAATCCATTCAAATAAGGTGTTAAACCACTTGACCAATCAATAGTATTTTCTTGGGTTATCTTAGCGCACCATAGGCTCACCCAAAAGGTCAGGACTTGAAGATACTATTGGTAGTAACTTATTTCCTTATATACAGACAAAATTTTTTCTATCTTTCGATGTGAGACTAGGGTGTTATAAACTCCTCCACTTCAATTTCTGACATCCCCGTCAGAACCGATCACACACACGGTCCTCGTCAGAACCGATCACACACACGGTCCCCGTCAAAAACGATCACACACACGGTCCACAAATCTTTGTTTCTCTAGCCATTGTGGGATAATACCGTCTGACTTCGTTTCCCCACCTCCGGACCTCCCTCTCTCCATTATGGGATAATACCATCAGCCTTCATGTCCCCACCTCCGATAACCCGATCAGATGACTCGACTCGAGCTTTTGACTATCTAGCTCTAATACCATATGAAACAACCCGGATCAAATCTCGAGTCCAGAACAAATTTCGAGTCAAATCTCAAGTCCGAATCGAATCGAATCAAATCCTCCAAACAAGGTCTTAAACCACAGACCCAATTTTATTTTTTTGGGTCATCTTAGCCACAGGTTCACCCAAAAGGTCACAACTTGATTATTGGTAGTAACTTAATTTCTTTATATATAGACAAATTTTTCACCTATCTTTCGATGTGGGACTAGGGTGTTACATATATATTCCCCATTTTTAGGTGTATAGCTTTTAAATCCTAAAAAATATTACGAACAACGCTTTTGAGACCATGCGCGCTACTCTCCAAATCAATTTATGTCATTCCTATATCTGAAACTGAAAGAGATAAAAGTGAACTTCACAATCTGGAAATGCAGATAAAAGTACACTTCACAATCTGGACATGCTGAGAAAGTGGCGGAACATAAAAGGCGGGTTATTTGCCATTGTTTGAAGTAAACGACATTTCAATTTGTTGTAGGAGTGGAGCTTACAATTTTATGGTTTGTTGCTCTCTCTAAATGTACGTAATTGATTAACTTATGTTCACGGTTATATCTCTAACACGATATGCACAGTGCTTCAACCTTTATACCATATGCATCAACTGGATTGTAGCATTCATACTTCATATGCTGTACAGGTTTCACTCGAAGGAAGCATTCATGTGCATAAGCATGTTAGTATGTATCACATCTCTGTATGTAATCTCTGGCCTAGTTGGGGTTGACCGAAGGAGATTGGTGATGCATGTCTGTTAATGGTCATTGAAAGGTTTTCACTAATAAGAACTGTACATGCACTTTTCTTGCATCAGTTATGTTTACTAGTTGACCCTTTTCTCTTCTTGAAAATAAGTATGCTGAACTTTCTGAATATCAGTTGGATTCAAGGACAAAAATATGCATAAGGGACAGTCTTTATCGTTTAGCAAGGAGTGCTAAACAACGGCATAACTATGCTAATCTGAATGGCGGCCCTGGAGATGACAAAGATGCCAGAACATTTGTGACTGAGGGAACAAAGTATGTTGTCACTGCTTGCTTTATGAAGTTCCTCAAGTTGTTGGTTTTCATCTTTAATTTAAAGGAATGTGTATATATAGTAGCTTAATATTTTGGTGCTACTGTTATAATTTGCATAGGCATATTATTTGTCATATTAAGTTCTGTTGTGACTAAATCCCATCCCTTCTAAATTTGTTTATAATAATTTCAGGTGTTCTGGATATATGGATATCGAAACTGATACGAACCCTATAGATCGATCTATCGCACACTTATTGTTCCACAGGCCGTCTATGTCTCTTAAGTCGCACTCCATGGTAAGCTTTTACATCTTTTGCTATAGAGTATCCATATATTTTGTTTGATGAAGTTCCTATAAAATTATTACTAGATGGCCCCTTATGATGTCTCCCTAACTGAACCACAGATTCCCGGGTCTACCACTGGTTCTCCCATGATTATTGAGAAATTATGCCATGAAGAATCCGACTCAGAAACAGATAGAAAGGTTTCCGGTCAGTGATGATATAAGTTAAGCACAGTTGAATTGAAGTTTCTAAATGTGCGTGGTGATATATACAATATCAGAGACGCCGAGGTTTGGTTACATATGACCTTTCTGACGCCGAGGTTTGGTTACATATGACCTTTCCCAAACCCTGCTATTTGCACGAGCCTTTTGCACTGGGTGCTCCCTGAGAGAGCATTTGTAATTTACTACTTAGTAGTGTATAGTCTTGTACCAGCTCCCATGGCTATTCATCTGTTTTTCTTTCACCCATATTTTCTTGGTATGGATGGTGGAACAAAATCTCAGAATGATAGTTATCCAAATTTTCATATAGAATAATTCATGGTTATGAGCTAGAGTATTTAGCTTCAGAATATGTTTCATCAGTTGGCAAGATTCAGACAGTAATACGAGTCTTTCGAGACATTTTCTGCTGCAGGTCTTTTAGCTTTCGACTGTTCAGCATTCATATGCAAATGCAATATTTTTCATCTACATTTTTATGCATAACCATTTTTCAATTTTCATTAAGGTTTATATGTGTTGGAATTTGACATCATGCTGACAGGAGAGAGACGATTTTAAATCTGGATCATGAAATGGAGAGTTTTCATTTATTTAAAATGAAGAGGATCATAGTCCCTCGGCGAAAGGATTTACGGAGCTCAATTACTGATTTGGGCCTAGCACTAGTATTTTTCATCCGAACCTCCTCCTTTTGGCCATTAAGCTCCAATATCCACATGTCAGACGTATGAAAAGAGCAAGTGATCTGCCAAACGCTTGAACAGATAAAAAAAGACTTGTCTGCAACGGTTGGTACCAAAATTTCTCGAATTATCTCATTTTCCATATCGAAACACTATTATATTAAACACATCATAATCCTTTCTGCCAATCCAATAGGCACCACCATTCCATTCACAAATGTAGCTTGCATATTGTAAAAATAAACACCCACATAACATTGCACGTTGGGTAGTTTTTTTCAATAATTAGTGCTTAGACTATAACCGTCAACAAGCGGATGTAAATTATATGTTGAGGTACTGCATGATAGTAAAATCTCACATTGAAACACAAGAAAAAAGATTAAGAATATAATGGACCATAGGGTTAACCTTTTATGTCAAGATATGGTTTCAGATGACCAAATATCCCCAATAACTGGTATCAGAGCCATGATTATGGATTTGGGTGATGGATATGGTATGGACTGTGCATGATGAATGAAAAAAATTCATTGAGCAAACAAGTGGTGTGGGCACTTCATTAGGGAGAGACATATCTTTGAGTAAAGTGGTGCTCTCTTTTTAGTGAAGTTCTTGGTGGATTAAACAATATAAACTCGTTAAGGGGGGAGATTGATGAGGTACCGTGTGATAATAAAGTATTTAGAATTTGAATGTGCCTTTGAGCTTGCATGATCATGTGAAATTCCGCAACAACAAAAGCAGTCAAATTGCAAAAGGAATTTAGGGTGAAAAAAAACTTGCACAAAGTAAATACACTGTTGTATTATGTAATTTTCTTTCCGTTTTATATTATTTGATCTTTAAAGTCAATTTAAAAGATTTTTTTAATTTAAAATTGACATAAATTCTTTTAATTTTAACAATCCAACGATGAATATTGTAAAATATTTAAAAAGTGTTATTTCTTGTAAATTTTATTATTTTATAATTTTTAATCAGTTCTCTTAATTTTGAGTTTAAAAATATTTTAAATTGACTTTTAAAAGTCAATAATAATCCTATATTTGAAAAGGAGGAGTATAAAGAACCAAAGTATACGAGTAAATGAATAAATGAGTCAAATTATAACTTGAGAGTTGTGGTGTGGTATATTATTCTTAAAACAAATAATTTTTGACAAATATGTTTTTATAAGTTAAAATATTCTTTAGTTACATAATTATAAAAGTGTTTTTAAAATATTAAAAAAAATTTAAGTTAATTGTGTAATATGAGATTTTATTTATTTTTGAAAATTAAACGTTAATTTTTTACTTTGTATTTTTATTCAAAGCACTTCAGTCAATTTTTTTTTTAATTCAACTGAAAATCCTTTTGTATTCAAATTTTTACTCTTTAAAAGTGCTTTCGAATAGTTATCAAGCACCAAAATATTTTTATTTTAATTTAAAAGTACTTTTAATCCATTCAAAAGACTCTTAGTAAACTGACTCAAAATATATAATTATACACTATTAATTATATTTTGTGGGAGGAATTTGAATTATACATAATTTCACGTACAAAAAATGTCACGAGTAAATAATTTGAGACAAGTTTATATTTTAGTCGGTAGTATTTGATAAAATTGTGTAATAAGAATTTATTAAAATAGAGGCTCTGTATAAAATACAAGCTCTTTTTAAAACATAATTAAATATAAAAGATTTGTTTGATAATCAATCTTTATTACAATTTACAGTGTCCGAATACGGTATTTTATTATTTTACCCTTATACCTGGGTTTATACAAAAAACTTAGGGTGAATATAAAAATATAATAAATATTAAAAAATTAATTCAAATAAAATCTTCAATAATGTATATTTAGTAAAATATCTTAAATTTAATAAAATATAATAATAATTATGACAATTTTATATAATAATTATTATAAAATAGGACGATGATGGTGGCGACTAGCGATAGTTGGTGTGGGTGTGGGTGTGGGTGGGGGTGTAATGAGAGATGTGAAGTGAAGAATTAAAAACTTGTAACTTTAATATTTTTTTTTCAATAAAACACTAATTGTCCTAAAACCAAACCAAATCTTAAAAAAATAAAAGAAAAGAAAAAGTCAAAACCCAAATAATTTCCCATTTTGTAAAACCTCAATAAGAATGACCAAGAATGAAGACAGTCCGAAGCCGAATACAATGTGAATATGTTGATCAAATTGACCAGTAATACTGTAATAGTCCCATTGACTCTTCCTATTTGTATTGTACTACTGAGTTATCCAACGAATCCAAACCAAATCAATCACAGTTAAAACCAAAGCAAAATTCCTTCCCCTTCGTACAAAAACTATTCTTCTCCGGCGCCGGCTGTGTTCTGTAAGAGAGAGAAACAAATAATTAGTGCGTGAGAGAGAAACACAAGGATTTCCTATTTAATGTATAAATTGTATGAAGTTATTTGAATAAAGATTTGGGTTTTTGTGTTTTGATCCAGTAGTAGAATAATTGTGGGGATGGATAAAGTAATCAACAGGCTTCGGAATTTAGACGCTTACCCTAAGATTAATGAAGATTTCTATCACAGTACGCTATCCGGCGGTGTCATCACGCTTGTTTCCTCCGTTATTATGCTCTTGCTCTTCTTCTCCGAGTTCAGTAAGTTTTTCTGAGCAGACTCACCTCAATTTTCTACTTATTTTCTATGCTTGTGCTTCATCTTTGTAAAATGCTTAGTAATTCTTGTTATATTTGTGTAATTGTCTCCTATTGGTGGATATTTGTTGGTCAAAATCCAATCTTTTAATGTTTTTTTTTCTTTTGAAAAACTGGGTAAGACTTGTTAAGGAAAACTGAGGAATTGTTGTGTAAAAAAGTTGATTTTCTTGGCTGTTTGTTAATCAAAATCCAATCTTTTTCTTTAGAAAAAAGTGGGTGATGCTTAATAAAGAAAACTGAGGGTCAATGGTTTTATTCGTTTATTATTTTTGGATAGAATTAATTTTGAAACATTATGTTCTGTAAATCAACTAAACATGGTTGGAAGACAAAAAAGATATATAGTTTCAACTTTCATCATACTTGATGTCTAACAAAGTCATTGGAGAGCGTTCTCACCCAGACAAAACTGCTTGAAGGTTTGTGTTTACATACTGAGAACACTACCACTGTCCTATCAAAAAGATAGTATCACTATGAGTGCTGCAAAAGGATGCCCAAAATAATAATTCCCGCCTATTAGAGCTTAGAGTGATTAAGCCGCTCAGTTCTTTATGAACTACAAGGGCATATTTCTTTCACAGTTAATATCTAGGTAATTAACAATGGTCAATATGGTAAACCCTATCCCAATGTAGTGATTCTTAATAAACAAAAAGCATCAATTTCTTTTTCTCTCTTTGTCATTATGCTTTGTGTAATCCTTGGGCAGTGATAAATTTAGGGCCAGGAATAGTTGAATCTCAGGAGTCTGTAATTCAGTAGTTATTTTATCTAAAAAAATTGAAATCAGCAGATAATGTGAGAATGTGGTTATAGAAAGTGTTTTTTCCCCTTTACACTACTGATCCAAGGATCATAACCACTGATGGTAGTCTCATGGTGGGGGTATCAAAACCAAAACTTGATGCTGCAACTATTTTCATGCCATGACATTGCCAGAAGTTTGTCATCATTTCAAATCATATTAGTGCTTGCATATTCCAGTAAAGCATTTGTTATCTCAAATTTTATGAATTCCATTGATTTCTATAATTTCTATAATTGGAATTGCTATTGTATATATTCTTCTAATTTGTTATTCATAATATGCTTTTAATGCTCTCTGATTGCAGGGTTGTATCTCCACACAGTAACTGAAACAAAGCTTGTAGTGGATACTTCAAGGGGAGAAAAGCTGCATATCAATGTAAATTTTGCTATTCATCGTCCAATAGCTCCTTGTTGATTTCTAATTATGATTGAACTCAACATTGTTGGCTGCTATTCAGCTCTGAAGATTTCTTGCTCTAGAAATATTTAGTATGCCAACCATGGCATTGTAGTCATATGAATCAGATAGTTTTCTCTCTCTTTTTTTTACTACCTCCGTCCTTCAAAGAATTTATTCTTTTTTTGGTTGTGTATGCTGTGACTTCTAAAGCATGTCGCAAGCCCATTTATACATTATAGAGGGATTAGTTTCTTATTCTATTTCTCACCCAAAAGTTAATAATTTTACCTGTAGGAGAGTATTTTCAATGCATTAAACATCAACATATGATATTGATTTCGACTTCTTACTTGTATATATTATAATCCACGTAGTTATTTGCTTAACTATGTTCTCTTCCTTCTGTAATACTGCAGTTTGATGTCACTTTTCCTGCCATTCCATGTTCGTTGCTCAGTCTTGATGCAATGGATATCAGTGGAGAACAACATCTTGACATAGTATGTGGTGCAAGAGGTGGCTTCTCGCCACTTTTTTAGTATTGATCTATTCTAAGCTATCTTGTGACGTCTTTAAGTTGCCTTTGACGTAATTTGCCTTGCTTTGGTATCATTTCATCTGTCTGATTTGTAGTTCATCTTTATTAAACTTGCAGAGACATGACATAAACAAGAAAAGAATTGATTTTCATGGTAATGTTATAGAAGTCAGACAAGAAGGCATTGGTGCCCCTACGGTAATTTTATATTGCAAATATGATTCTGCTTATACATTTCCTAAATTTGTCATGCCTATTTTGTATTAGTTGAGACCTACATTTCATTGATTCGTGTCTACTGGCGTATTTTGTTAATGATTGTAATGTAAATTTGTATTACTCAGGTACTTGTCTATATGGACTACATAAAGCAAACATAGATACATCGGAAGAGTAATAAATCATGAGTCAGAGTGCATTGCAAAAAATTTTAAAATAGAAATGTTCTCATTTTCTTGTTTCTCTACGTTTATTATTGGGGTTAAGCTTGAGCATTTAAGTTGTGCATAGTGTGATAACCTGGAAGTGGTAATGAACTGTGGCAGTGATGCTGTGATGCTTTTTTTGTCGCGCATTAATTCTTTTCACAATGTTCTCTCTGGTTTTTATTTATGTAACAATTTATTTATTTTTCCATGAGTCGGGGAATATTGCGCATCTTTTCCTGCAATTTCTGTCTTTATTTTCATTGACAATTATCTTAGGGAATATTTTCTGTCGAAACTAAAATTTTAAGTAGTTGAAGCTCAGTGAGTTGATTTTTGACTTCTACTTCCCTGTCAATTTGCTTATGTTTACACTTAAGAGTTTCCCTATCTCCCCTTTTGTTATGTTAATTCAAAGCAGGTCGAGAATCCTTTGCAGAGACATGGTGGCAGGCTTGAGCACAACGAGACATATTGTGGTTCATGCTTTGGTGCAGAAATGGTACACTTTTGTGTTCAACTTTCTTTCACGATTTACTTTACCCCCTTTTTTTGAGGGTTGAATAAAGACTTTCATAATATAACCTATTTGGAATACTCTGATATTTTTCTCATGTACTCCTGTTACGGATATTGCATTCTTGGTTTTGTGTTTTGACTGTTCTTTTGTTTTGATGTGTTAGAACAATATAATGCTTTTTCGCCAACGGTGTATTTTACATATTAGGGACATGAACACATTATAGATAATGTTTATGATATGATTCTAAATCTGAGTTGTCATAGAGAGGAAAAATAATCTGACAGTACATCACCTTCTTTTGCATGGTTTGGTGACTCGGGAGCTGTTGCACTTCCTCTTCGTTTTGTTTGGATTGGCTTGGTCAAGTCAAGGTCTTTGAAGAAAAAGGTAAAAAAGGAGAGAAGGAGAAAGAGTCTAGGACTTGGAACTCCTATTCTAGTTTAGGCTGGTTTGGAAGTGTGGGCAAGGAAATCATACCTTGTTAGGGTTAGGGTTTCATGTTGGCTGACGAGAGAAATCCACGATAAGTATGGGATTGATTGATGAATTGAAGAGTGGAGAACAACAGGTGAGCAATTACTCCAGTAACACGTGGCAGGACTCTTAGGATCCGAGAGCCTTCTTGAGTATCAAGATCCAGAGTATTCTTGAGTGTTTAGGGTTTAGAGAGAGTCCAAGGTCCCAAAAAGTCCATTTTTCATGGAATGGAAGGAGTATTTATATCCTAGAAGGTGGTCACGTGCTTGGCACATGTCCTCAGGGGAAATTCCAGAAATACCCTTAGTTAATGCCTAAATCGTCCTGTCCTGTCATGTCCTTCTAGCCACCAATCTAATCCCTCAATCAATTCGCAAAATGAGTTGCCTCCATGAGTCTTCTGCCTCGGGACACATAGAGGCTTCTCTCAGGTCTCATCCATTTATTTCTGGTTTTTCCGTTTTTTCATTTAATTCTTCAGATCACATGTGAACCTTAATTTGTACTTGGGCTCACATTTGCCCCCTGCACGTGAGTCACGCTTTTGGAGTGACGATCTTGTAAAATACTTGTCATTGAATCCTGTTTCAAATTTCTGAATCGATCTTGCAAGCCTCGAAAATGAAAACCTTAGGAGAGGGAATCCTTAAGGGATCTTTTCAGAATATATTGTGCAATCCTCCATCAAATCTTTCCATATCTTGCTTCGTTTTTTCATTTTTCAAATGTCCGTGATCTCTCGTTTTCGGGTCAAGTCTTCTCATTTGAGTTTCAGACCTTCTTTGTTGCTATTGTAAGCACTTAATTCCAAATGCTTTCCACTTTGCTTGTTTCATAGAATTCTCATGTCAAATCTCCCACGTTGTAGGCTAATTTTGACAAGCTTTCCACGAGCCCAAAACCCTCTGAGGAGATCCCCTTTATTAGTGAATGGAGCAGAGCTCCTTTCTATGGTCCCTTTGATGTCTTTTGGGAACAGGTGAAGAATTATGATTGTTCAGCTTTTCTTTCGCTTGACAAAAAAGGTATGTTTCTATATGTTGCCGCTTACGTAAGTTAGGAAAGTTTCCCCTGTTCTGATCGTATTCCCCGTATGTTTATCGAGAAGCAGGAATACCCTTTCAGCCCTGTTCGTTTTCTGTCCGACTCATGTAATCGTCTCAAGGGATGGCGGCATTGGACTGACTTGAAAATCATGGTCATGTAAAGATGCTTGAGGAGGCCGATATTCTACGCTACATCCAAATATGTTGGGATCTTCATATCCATCAAAACCATGATTCCCTTACCTTACTACTTTCCCGTTGCACCTTTGTCACCGCTTGGGGTGCTCTAGAGGATGTCTACGCCATTTATCAGTAGGTCTCCTTTTCATTCCATTCATTCATCATCCTCATTTTCTTGGATTATGTACTTATTTCTGCATTATATCTTGCAGTCTTCCTGTTGTCGCTTCGATTTCGTGCGGTCCATCCAACCTGTCCCCTAAGGATGCAAAGTGTGTTACATACTTGTTAGAGGCCTTCAGGTGGGCTTCTAGTTACACTTCACGGTTTCAGGGTGATAAGATCCTTTCTGACTTTGAGACCCCCAATCGGCAGAAGACTTCCTGTCTGTCTTGGGTGCAACACTTCTTCCGAGACTACAAGTCCGATACTGGGATAGTTCGATTCACATCGAGTCCGTTCTCGCTCTTCATGGGGAGCAATGTCCTTTTCCATTAGCCGCTTATCTGACTATGTGGTTATCCCTTTTTATCTTCCCCGACTCACCGGTAGATGGTCCTTTAATTTGGCAGCTTTATTGGCACGGGGCTTATAGGTTCCCCTTGCTCCTCTCTTCTTGGGGACCTTGTATCGCCGCTTGGACGAAACTATCCTTGCTATGACGAGGGAGTGTTGGAAGGTACTCTTTTCTAACTTTGTACATTTTTGTATCAATTCTCTTTCATACTATACTTTCCTTTTGCTCATCAATATTATTCTACTTTTTTTTAGGTACGTCGTGAATTTCTACATACCGGGAAATCTTCCTCTTCGAGTGCTTTCGGGGCCATTCTACCTCGTTACACCTCTCCAAGAAGAAGAAAAAGCTTCCGCCCCCTTTCTCATCGTCGAATATTGTTCTCCGCACCTCTAGTTGGATTGATTACATAGCTAATTCGGATTTGCGGCTCTACATTGATGACTTTTCATGTTTCATTGCTCGTCCTTCTATTATAGTCCCGGAGGGCGGTCTTCTGCCTCACTTCTATAGGGACGACCTCCGTTTCGAGCTTCGAGGGCTTGCATGGGGTCGTTACTCTCTTGGTTCTTATTCCTTCGGGCTGCGGAACTTTCATACCTCTTTTTGAGGATGATAAGTTCGACACTGTTCTTTACTCTCCTCAGAGAGTCATGAGGCCGTTTGACTTTGATCAGCATCGATCTTTTGGCAGTTCTTGTAACGGGGATTACAAGAGTGATCTTAATAATTTTGTCCTTGCATCTCGATTGTTTGCATGGATGCTCTCGAGACTGCCGACTGCACATTACGACCCTCTTCCTTTTGTCATAGCAGCTGCTTCTCGGGAGGGAGGGACGCTATTCGGCTAGTGACCGCAACTTCTGGCTTGTTAACCTGAAACGGTGGTAGAATGACACAATGGTTTACTCATTATCGGCTTCTACTCCCAAACATCTCTAGTGGGCCAAGTTGCTATATTCTCCCAAACACACACGGAGAGTACGTAATTGATTGATGAATTAAAGAGGGAAGAAGAATAGGTGAGCAATTTCTCCAGTAACACGTTGCAGAACTCTTAGGATCCGAGAGTCTTCTTGAGTATCAAGGATCCAGAGAGCCCAAGGTCCCAAAAAGTCCATACTTCATAGAATGAAAGGAGTATTTATAGAGTTTCTTGGAAGGTGGTCACGTGCTTGGCACATGTCCTCAGGAGAAATTCCAAAAATACCCTTAGTTATCCTAGTAATGCCCAAATCGTCATGTCCTTCTAGCCACCAATCCAATCCTTCAATCAATTCCTAAAATGAGTTGTCTCCATGAGTCTTCTGACTCGGGACACGTGGAGGCTTCTCTCGGGTCTCGCCCATTTATTTCCGGTTTTTTCATCTTTTTATTAAATTATTTAGACCTCATGTGAACCCTAATTTGTACTTGGGCTCACAGAAAGAAAGAAACAGTAGGGCTTTTGAGCATGTAGAAGTGTCTATGTGGAGATTTAAACATAACCTTTTCTTTTGTGGTCAGAGGAATCTTTACATGGTTTCTCCTTAAGTGTAAGAATTATGAGTTTGACACCAGTGTATCTAAATCCCTCCCTATTATTTATTGTTTACCCAAGATAAATCTGTCATAATGGCAGTATTTTAAACTGATAACATAATATACTGGACTGATTTGGCAGTGTATATGCTTCGCAACTTTTGGCACTAAATTTTTCTTTAAAATTTTGATATTTCAATCTTACTTTCAGGAGATATGTAAACACTAAGTTCTGGATGCTACTTCTAGTACAACTTCTCTATAAAATTCTCACTCAATGTCTTTATTTTCTTCTGCAGTCAGATGAGGATTGTTGTAATTCATGTGAAGAAGTTCGTGAAGCGTATCGAAAGAAAGGCTGGGGTGTAACAAATCCAGATTTGATTGACCAGGTTCACCATATGAAACTTTTCTTCTTTTTGTTTTTCCTCCCCCCCCCCCCCCTCCTCATTCCTTTTGTTGGTTGTGAAACTTTAAAATATTCTAAATGGATATCAAAGTAGATCTGAATTGAATAAAACCATAAATAGACAGTTGAAACCCAATGATAGTCGGTGTTTGGTGTTTCTTGGTAGTGCTTTTTGTGCAGTAGGCAAATCTGATTAATAGCTTAAGAAACTTTTTTATTAACTCTTGCATTCTTTGGATTACAGTTGTATCTAAATTCAACATTCAGACATCATATGCATACTTCTAACTTGTTTTTAAGTGAAAATATTTCTAACTTCTATACTAAAGAAAAATAAACTTCTAATTTTTTATGAATCTGATATAATACAACTGTTGCACTCAGTGTAAAAGAGAAGGTTTCATCCAAAAGATCAGAGATGAAGAAGGTGAAGGATGCAATATGTATGGATCTCTGGAGGTTAATAAAGTGGCTGGAAATTTTCATTTTGCCCCAGGAAAAAGCTTTCATCTGTCAAATGCTCATGTGCTCGAGTTGTTGGCCTTTCAAATGGATTTTTATAATGTGAGATATTGTTTTAATATTATTCAGGATAAAATATTTTATGATGATATTGTTGATTTTGAACTAGAATTCCTTCTCGTTGGACTGAAGTTGGTTTTCTTAATACCTTTCTTTTTGCCTTCAATTATGCTGTTAATGTTTACATTTTATTGACTTGATTCCATATTATGCAGATAACTCACAGGATCAATAAGCTATCTTTTGGTAAATATTATCCTGGAAATGTAAATCCTCTTGATGGGTAGGTCTTTTATGTTACATTTTGCAGAACTTTTTATTCTCTTGCATATGCTTTAGTTTGTTGATAGTGATGTATGAAGTATAAGACTTGAACTAGTTCTAGCTTTATTCCTTTGAAGCTTGAAATTGGAATCAAGCAAAAAGAAACATATATATTATTGATTTTTATCTATATCCTGAAAACTTATTTCTTCTACCGGTCTTGTGTTTGCGCTTCTTTTTTTCCACAGCTTACTTTTGTCATTTTAAGCTTCCTCCATCCCTCTCTTATCTCCCCCTCCACTTCCAAATGTATATACGTTTCGTTACCTATTTATTTGTTCTTGCTGCTGTTTCAATGGCCATTCAGGGTGAATTGGGTGCAAGGCACACAACATGGAACTTACCAGTATTTTCTCAAGGTTTGTTGTTACTCTCTCCATGTTTTCACTTATTTTTCATTTTGGAATGAACAGCTGTGAGGCCCAACTTCGTAATGTCTTTGGGTTTCTCTATTCAAGGTATAAGTGTATATATTGTGGTGTTCATAGCACAATTGCTTTGCATGGTGTGAGAAAGTGATAAAGGCTCCAGAGCTTGGACAATTATCTCACTCAAGTATTTTGATAAAGCTTTTGGCTTTTGCCAATTATTTATTTATTTATTTTTGGGTCGGTAGCTTTTGCCAGTTACATTTATATCTCTATGAACTTTTTTCCAAGTATATGTTCAGTTTTGCTTGTGTGTGCTGGTCTTCTCTTTCCATTTACTGATTTCCCCTTCCATACATAAATGAGCCAAATAGGACAGCTGTATTACTGTTTGTTATCTTTAGACAAAATCAATGTTCTATGAATGATGTAAATATTCGATAAAATTGTTCTGTCTTTCCGCCTATCTGGCCTTTTCTTCTCGTCTGGGACTAGAACTACTTTTAGTGCATAAAGACATTTTGTGTTTTTGTTATACATTGGAGTAAATGAAGGATGTTTAAGTAAAAAATTTATTTTTATTTTGCAGGTGGTTTCCACCATATACACGGATATTAGAGGGCACACTATTCAGTCAAATCAGGTAATGCTAATATCTTCAAGATGGAACTATTATATAATTTGTTCATTTTATAATCGTATGGTATTCTGCAGTTCTCTGCAACAGAGCATTTTAAAAGTGCAGAATTTGGTCTGTCTCAATCCCATCCTGGAGTTTTTTTCTATTACGATCTTTCTCCGATAAAGGTTGGTGTATTTTCCCTTTCAAACAAGTTAATTATTCGGTTGGATATGAATCTGAGCTAAAACTGTTACCAGTTTTCCATTTCAAATGGCGTTACATATCTATAGTGCTAGACTGTTCCATGAGACTTTTACATTATACAGCACAACTCATTTGTAGAATTCATCATGTAGAATTCTACATCTAATTTTGCATCTCAACATGATGAATTCCACATCTTGTTGGGTTTTATCATCCCAACATGAAGAATTCTACATCTCATTTTGCATCTCAATGAATTGTTCAACTCATTTTACTCGAATGAAGTGTACACTTCACCTATAATTTATAGGTGAAGTAGTGAAGTGTACAATTCAGTGAGCAAAATGAGTATACACTCGCATATAGAAGATGTCATGTAGCTCTATAATTGACATGTTTAGTAATGAACTGATCCTTTTTTACTCGAAGCTGAACTCAAGAAATGATCTTCCTTACTTGCAAATTGTGTTGGCTTCTTGCAGGTGACTTTCACCGAGGTGCATGATTCTTTTTTGCACTTTATGACGCATATTTGTGCAATAGTTGGAGGTAATCTTGACAACCTAATTCATTGTCTGTTCTTTTTCAAGTGATAGATAATCTCTGGCTACATGTGTCATCTTTTTATTAACTGACTATGCAATACGCCCCTCATTATTTTGTTCAGGTATCTTCACAGTGGCGGGAATAGTAGATTCATTCATTTACCATGGTCAAAAGGCTTTGAAGAAGAAAGTAGAAATCGGGAAGTTCATCTGAAAGTGAACATATCGCTCATACATCAAGCCTGACCTCAGGCAAGGTGCAGAGAAAACTGCAAAACATTTTTTCTCCAGAGGCGTTTGAATTTTGTTTTCCTATCTGCTTGTGTAATTCAAGTTGGATCAATTCTGCTAAAACCTTTTCTTTCTCACCTCAACGGAGTTATTTGTAGTTTTATGATTGTTGTAGTAAAACCAGATTCAGTGTAATGATTACTGTGGTTGGCAAAATCAATATGAAATGTTAGGCAGTCTATAGCACAACATTGAATTAGTCTTTAATGGTTTTTGTTTCATTTATTTTTGGCAGAAATGTTTTCTTTTTTTATCAACATATCAGATGGGGTTAAATTAAAAGTGCTTTTAGCATTTCATCTTGATTCTTGACATTGTGGATTGAATGCAAAATAATTGAAAAAAATAAGAGGAGAGAATTAAATGAAACAAAATCTGTTGTTGTACCATGACAGAAGTTTTGCTCTTCTTCCCCATCTATGATCAAAAAGAGAAGTGATGAAAGTTGCATATCATCATAACCTCATATATAGAAGAAAGGACAAGAAAATAATTCATAATAAGAACTATGGACTCCTTGAAGGGTCTGCAAGCCCTTTTTGATCAATTGAAATCTGGGAAATTTTCGACTTGATAGCGTCAAAATCCCCACTCTGTCTTTCTTCATTTGTCAACCATGATGATAGAAAATGCTGGATCAATTCATACCCATTACAATTGGGTGAGACACCTTTAGGAACCTTGATCTTTCCAAACCTTATTATAAGCTCTAAGTTGGACTCTGAGGGATCTTTAACAAAATTCTCCAGATTTTCCCTGATAGCTCTGCACCAGATTGGTCGGGCCACCTTAAGGAATTCATGCACAGCCACCACTGGAAGGCCCACACTTCCCAGATTCGACTCACTGTGTCCTCCTCTTCCATGAAAATCTGACCCTCCGAGTTTCACCAGATCGTAAGCATCGGCTAGATCGCTGAATGCTGTTCATCAAATTAGCAAATCAAAATATAAATGAAAAACATGTAAATATCTCAAGAAATCAAGGCTCTGCAATTTTAGCATACATTGATTTCTAGGAGAGAATTAGAGTGGCGAGTTCTTTAACATAAAAGAAGTCAAAATTGTAGACAAAAGCTTCTCTTCATATAAGCGCATCCATCTTAAAGCCCAACAACTATTTTCATTAATTACCCTTCCTGAAATTTCATATTTCAACATAGAATTGATAGGACAGATCACAATTACCCAATTTAGATCATTATCACCTCCATTTATTAATTATTTTCTGTCCATTCAATTCCTATCAACTCTTAGATATGCAAATATGAACTTTGGCAGCATAAGGCTGGGAAGCCACAAGGTGAGTTAAATATGGAGGAAAAAAAATATTCGGCAATAAATCACTACCTGCCAGTTTCCCATCACTTCTGTAAACCTCTATCCCATGGAGCCCAGCTTCCTTCAATCTTCTGATGATGGCAACTGGATTCTTTAATGCCCATGGATGAGCCAGCACTGCCACACCCCCTGTTTCACATATCAATTGCACCGCTTCCTCTACATCAGGTTCACTTCCCCTAAACCCGAAACAAGTAAAAATGTCTCACCATATGTATTTATAAATAAGAACTGTTAAAGAACCTGTAATATGAGACGAGAGTTTGAGCTTAGAATCATTACGTAGAATAAGCAGGTCCTCCATCATAAAGATATCGCGCAAAAGCTTGTTTCAGATTCTCTACATGACCTGCTTCTACCATAGCTCGAGCAACATGCAGCCTCCCTGGAGCGACACCATTACCTGCAATCTTTGCAACATGCTCCAACTTAAGAGGCAACTTCAGTTTGTTCAGCTTTGAAACTATGTTCTTTGCACGCAGGTAGCGTCCATCCCTTATATTAACCAAAAACTTTTCCATCTCCTCAAATCTTGCTGGTCCACAACTGCTGAAGTATGCAAGGATGTGCACAGGTTCTTCTGCTCCAGATTCCCCTCTGTTTGATCATTCTCCAACATTAGAGAAAATATCATATGAAAGAAAAAGAAATTCTCATATATTCCTGAAAACTTGCAATGACCGATTATACAACTGTTGATGAAATCTTTCCGCCGAGTTATATAAATGTACAATACCTACTATAAATGGCATTATAAGAAAATGATGATCAACGATAACAATGAATTATATTTATTTAACTAGGAGAGAAATTGAAGGACCAATTAGAATCCTTCATCTTAAAATGCAAGCAGCTGGAAGCCAGAATTAAAGGAGATTAACCTCGGAGAGAAAATTGTGCTGATTTCAACACCAGGGATTATCTTTATGCCAAATCTACAAGCTGCTTCCAGGGCTTCAGGGATGCCCGACATTGTATCATGATCCGTCAGAGAAAGAACTTTCACCTGTTCTGAGCATATTGGACTAATTAAATCGCACTACATCCACACAATACTAAAACAATAGCTGGTAAGAACAGCGGATTTAAATGCTAACGAAGAATGTAATATTAAGAACAGAAAATTTTAAGATATTTCAACCCCAGACAATTCACACAATCTTTCTTTGAATTTGGCTGACTGAAGCTTCTCTACGGATCAATTCTGCTTAAACAATGCAATTTCAGTCCTTTCTTTTCCTCACCTAAAGGAGTTATTTGTAGTTTTATGTTCGTTGTAGTAAAACACTAGATGTAGTGTCATGATGGCTCAAAAAACAGATGTAGTTGAGCCTTCTGGTAGATAAGATCAATCAACAAGCGTATCAGCCATCATTTTGTTGTTCTTCTCTCACCTAAACTACTTTGAAGCTATGTAACTCTTAAAAATATGCAATGACTTTGATTAAGATGTATGCAGATTGAAATTATCCCTGTTTAGAAATAGCCAAAACTATCAATGGGATCCAGGACATACTTATGATAGACCAACCCGAGTTCTCTAAAGATGGCTGGCGCAGGATCAGGCAGGTAGGAAGATTTTCATAGCATGAACAAATTGATACGTAGAGAAGCTTCAATCAGCCAAATTCAAAGAAAGTTAATTTTCACTTAGCAACCATACTCAAAAGAAAAGTTTGCAACACTAAAATTAAGCCCAATAATTGCACGGGGAATTGATTTTGGTTTTTTTAGATGGACTTCCCCTGATATCAAAGCAACCAACGCATATTATTATCATAGAAAATTTCCTATTTCACGTGTCATATGTTTTCTTCTTTTAAACTAGTTTCCAATTCTGGTATATATTACAAAATCTCACTTTTACAAAACAGTTGAAAATTAGCCATACATCGGATTACCTTTTAACCAGTGGAGATTAAACACTAAGTATTTAGTGAAAGTTTTAGCTACAAACAAGGGTTTTAAAAGGGGTAGAAGAGTATGTTAATGATCATAGAGGGAGGGGGGTTGTCCAAAGAGCTGCAAAGAAACAAGGAATAAGCCCAAACCATATAACTCAAACCAAAATAAGTAACTGAACATAGAAAACACCAAAAAAATATTACCACCCAAAATAGGCATTCATAAACATATTGAGCAACCGTAAGTCCCTAACTACTAGTAACAGCAAAATTTAAAATTTCAGAAGCCCAAAAAAAGAACAAAGAAGAACGCTACTAACAAGTAATAACTACCCAAAAAAGCAGAACCATATCAAGTACTTAATCAAACTCAATGATTACATAACTATTACAGATTCTGAAAATCAGTACCAATCCAATATCAGCAAATTGAAAGCCACTACCAAAACTATCAAAAGCACATAAAGATTTTACTCAAAATTTAATCTTTAACACTAACATAGAGAAAAATCAGATAAAATTCATGGTAATCAAAGAGAAACCCATTTCACATATGCAATCAAAGATGATTGTTACAAAAGAATAATTGAAGAAAACAAAACAAAAAAGAAAAACTCACCCCATTTTGATGAGCTCTCTCAACCAGCTTAGAAGGGGACAAGAACCCATCACTACAAATGGAATGAGAATGCAAATCAAACACCAACTTGTCCGAAAATTTGGTGGGATTAATCTGCACCCCAAAATCATCATCGAAAGAGACGGAGGCAGCGGCGGAGCTGAATGAAGATTGGCCCAAAAACACCCATTCACTCACAGATTTGTAGGCTAAAGTCTGCTCAAGGCTCGGTCTTTTCTTGGCACCACCGCGCTTCTTCTTTTTCTTCTTGTTGGCATTTGTTTTCTTTGGATTTTCTTTGCTACAGTTATTCGTACTCTGCACCAAGAATCCATCACCCATCATTTGTGTGGAAGACAGAAATTTGCTGTATCGAAACAATAGAATTGGGTTTTTAATTGGTTTTTAGGGTATTTGTAATACATGAAAAATGGTGGGTGGGGGACCCTTTTTACAGTTTTACTAGACAGACCCAAGTGGCAATTCTCTTTCCTCTTTTTCTTTCTCTCACTATTTTCAAATATTTTTCTTACCAATTTCTATAAATCTTGAGTACTTATAAAGTTAAAATGTTGGATTTTATTGATGGTGGTGGTAAGTGGTTGTGTTAATTTACAAAGCTTTTCTAAATATATTAATTAATAAGAAGACACGAGAACGATAAATATATTAATTAATAATATTATTTTAAAAATTACAAAGCACTCACAAATATAAGAGGGAGTGTATTCAATTAATATCATTTTTATGGTATTTTGTCCAATTATATGTTATATTCCTCACTTTCTTTTTGCCATAATTTAAACCTATGATGATAGGAGATATTTCAATTAGTGATTAATGGAATCAACTTAAACTACCTTATTCTTAAACTGAATTCTTATAATTTTCACAATTTCAAGATATACACATACTCTTTCCGTCCCAAATTATTTATACTTTTGTCAAATTTATACTTAAAAGTACAATTATAACCATAATCATGTAATTTCCGGATTATACACATGAGGGGAGAGAGTAAATGAATTAGGTAAACTTGTAATATAACCACTTTAATTGTCTAGAAAATGGTAAAATGTAGTATTAGACCATTAGAGTGTAAATCAAAATGTTAAAAATTGGAGGGATTTTAAATCTAAATTATCATTCCCTCTGTCCTCAAAAAATGAACAAATTATATTTTTTACATATATTAAGAAAAATACAGAAAAGAGAGTAAAAAATTTTAAATTTATTATTAAAAGCCCCACTAAATTACATAAAGTGACAAATATTTTTATTTTTTTAATATTAGTGAACCCTATTAAATGGAAAGTGGTTAGCATATAGTTCATTTTTAGGTAAGTTGATTAATTAGTCAATAGAGTACTGACACGCAAACGAAATTATATGTGTGTCAGTATTCTATTGGTCAATTGACTAATTTATTAAAAAATAAATTTTATGCTAACCGGATCCTATTAAATGATATATTTATTTTTTATTTTTTTTTATTTTATGTATTGTAACTCATTTATTTGTGAACAAAAAAAAAAATTATATCTTTAACTATTCTTTTGAGGGAGTAGAATTTAGTACTAAAAAGTAAAAACCTTGATATTCGTGTGGGAACATATGGTACTACTGGCAGGTGGAATAAGTTAGTAGTAGTAGTAGTAGTACTATTTATCTCATTTTGTGATCATAATTTCTGTACAAAATAAATACTTAATGTGTTGGCATACTTTTTGTACAGTGCAAGTGTCCGATAAGATTGTCTCACGCGCGCCATCAAGACCAGTCAGGACCATCGATAGATAGATAGATACTCTTCTCTGTCTTGGGAATCGGGATATGTCTTCTGTATGTATAGTGTGTGTATATAATTAGATAATTTATAGGAGTATTTCTATTAATAAATTTAATTATAGGATGTAAGACCCCAATTTTTATAAATAAAGATGAATTTTCTATAAATATTATTTTTTTAATATTATAGAATAAATTTGATATAATATTATAGTTATGGGTAATATTTATAAATTTCAGAAAAAAGTTAAAGTTGTTATAAAATATTCGTTTGACGGGAATATTCTTTTGTTTTAATATTCAGACGACTATTACCAATCATTAGCGACCCTACATTAAACGAAAGTATTATCGTAGTTGAAAACGACAAAATTATCTTTCTATAAAAATAACGACGGAGGTATTATCGTTAAAAATCATTGAACTACCCGGTGGTAAAAAAATAAAGAATACGCGCATCAGATAAAATAATGTACTCAGATTGATTATCGACTTTACATTGTGAAGTCACTTATTTATACTCAATTATTCTTCTATAAAGAATCACGATCATATCTCTTATATTATCGATTCAATTATCATCACAAGATCATCCTCAGATAATACGTTATATTATTAATCGGCATTTACGAGTTTATAAACGATTAATAATTGTTGAAAGATTAAATATGTGTTGATTAAAAATAAAATGATTTCACAGTAATATTTATTCAATCCTCGATGTATATAAAGAAATTCATTATGAGACGTTCACAGTAAGTTTGATTATTTTACAAAATATATGTCATCATCTAAGAAATCTCTTCATAATAAGAATTACCTTTGTGAATAGTAATTACCTTCGTCGATAATATTAGATTTACGTCGATAGTAATTATCTTCATCAATAGTATTTACCTTCACAATAGTATTTACCTCCGTCAATAGTATTTACCTTCGTCGATAGTATTTACTTTCATCGATAGTAATTATCTTCGTCAATAGTAATTATCTTTCAATAGTATTTACCTTCATAATCAAAGTAATTACCTTCGTCAATAAGAATTACCCCCTTCGCAAATAAGAGTTGTCCTTCAATATTACCAAGAGTTAATCTGATCTTTCTTGTTCCAAGGTTAATTACCCCTTCATCAAATAAGAATTCACTCAATATTACCAAGAGTCATTTCGACTCTTAAGTTAAAACACTCAAGAGCCACCCTCGCGGTTTTTCTATAAATAGAAAAGTTTCATTCCTTCATTATTTCTTTTAATTCAATCGAAACTCTGTAGTAGTAACTATATAGAGAAAGAAGCAAAAAGATTCGCTACTTCACTTTTCCAACATTCATTTCTTCTACGTAGGGAATATTATTCATTCAATCGTAAGTAAGTGTTATTATTTCTTATTCACGAAAGAGAATCTGTTGTTATTCCATCGCTTATTATTCATTGGAATAACTCAGATAATGGTTTACCCTATACTTGGTGACATTCTTCTATATTCATTGGAACATCCCATCGCGTGTGTTTACACCGGATTCGATTCCGCCTTTTATTATTATTATTCATTGGAACATCCTCGCTCATGTGTTTTACACCGGAATTCGGTTCCGCCTTTTTTATTATTATTCTTTGGAACATCCCGCTGCGTGTGTTTTACGCCGACGGGTTCCATTCTTTATTATTATTCGTTGAACATCATCGTTCTGCATGTTTTACGCCGGACCGTTCCGTTATTTATTATTCGTTGAATAACCTCGCCTGCATGGCCTATCGCATCGCATTTGGTGATTTCTTTTGTTATTCCATTCTTTATTATACTGGGTTGGTTAAAACTTTGACTTTATACTCCATGAAATTAGTAGAATATCCTCGATATTTGCGTTTCATCCAAAGAAGATCTTTCATAGAAATATTCTTCCGATCATTCTTGAATTTTACTCTACAAAACAAAGATCGTGTCGATAATTTGGACGTTAATAATTCTGGATAAAATAATTCTTGAACTTGTTTTATCAATTCTTATATCATCATCATCATCCCTCACGTTTATATTATGTTGAAAGTCATCGCATTCAGAAGTAAGATGATTGACTTGGTATGATTATTACGACCAGAGACTATTGCGTGTAATCACTTAATCGTAATGTTACAAATGATGTGGTAAAAATCCTCGTGGTAGTAGTCGCATTGATGGACGATTGTTGGTATGATCACGAATTATTAATGAATACACAACTACCATTCGCCCGTAGAAAGCATTGAATAATTGTGGTCGCGATACTAAAGAATATCCATGGCCAGAGTAGTGAAGGGGTGATTCAATGATGTGGAATATTTATTAAAGTCGAGTCTCAATTTATAATAAATGATGAAAAACCTTTTAAATCACAAAAGATAGTAGATTTTATTTTCTACTTGACTCTTTTAATGGATCATTTGGTTCACCGTAGTTAAACTTGATGTTCATTATATTTTATCGTTTACTTATCACAGTGAGGCTAATGATAATTTATTCTCGCATTATCTTAGTCATAATATTTCATCGAGCTAGTTGAGTTTCACCTTTTCTTTCACCGCTTTCTGTGAAATGAGAATATAATTTGGGACGAAATGGGAGCAGAGTAATGGTCAGAGGATAAGATTAGTAGTCCTCACTATTTCGTGAAATAATGTGATAATAATTGTAATGAGGACTCCTTTCGAGTTCAGATAATATCTAGTAGACAATATTTGTATTCAAACTCATGAGTTTATGTCCGATTATACCTACGCTTATATTAAGTAACAGATTTAAATTTTGCACTCACGATCCGACTACCCAAGATGGGTGATGTATACCTAATTTTTGGGGGTCACATAACAGTATCGTAGCCAGGATACGATCCCCGCTAAGATGTGAGAATAAGATTAGAGGGAGAGACGGAGAATACCTTCGCTAGTATGACCTACCCAAGTTTATGTCTTTATTTTATTCATTCTCACGTAATATATAGGATAATTTGTTATACGTCAATTAACCTTTTGTTTTGTGGCAAGATTCCAAAATAACATCCGAGAATGTTGAGAATAAGAATGGAGCACAAAGCGATCGTTGATTCACCACATATCAATAATCGAGGATAATGTGCATCGAAGGCGATAATCCTCACGCAAATAATAACACCGACCAAATGATGAATGATCAAATGTTCAGAGCTTTTACGTAATTTATGCAACAAAGAAAGCAGAGCGACTTCATCCAAAACGTAGTGGAAACACGGAAAACTCTTGGCCACCGCTAAACAATTCAAGGAGTTGGGACCACCGGGAGTTTAAGGAGAGCCAAAACCACTTTGGCGGAAGCATGGATAAAACAGATTACCAAGATATTTGATGTCTGGGATGCTCCGAGGAGCAAAAGGTTCCTTCACGCTTTTTATGTCATATGCGGAGAGGCGAGACATGGTGGAATCCAGAAAACGACTCAACCTCTTTCAGATCAAGATATCTTGGGAGAAGTTCCAGAGTCGTTTCAACGACAAATACTTTCCGAAAGTATTCGCCACATGAAGGAGGTGGAGTTTATCAAGTGGAACAAAACAATACGACCGTGTCGCAATACGAGGCAAAATTTGCGGAGTTATCACGGTTCGGCCCCCACTTGGTGGATAATGAAGAGAGAATGGCGCGAATGTTTTTAAGAGGTTTGAAGTCGGAGATACGCCAACATCTTATTTCTTATAAACCGTGTTTGTATTCAGGATGTTGTAAATAGGGCTCGATTAGTGGAGCGCGATAACGAGTCAACGAACTAAAAAGAGAGAAAAGACAAAATTATAATACAAATGAGAGTAGTCATCACCAAGCGGTGACAACAAGCGTGGAGGGAATCAACAAGTTAGATATGGTAACCACATCGGTGGTAATCGTGGCCAAAACAATAAGAATGGACATTTCAAGAAAAGGAGATTCAACAATGATGGAAAGACGTCAAGACCAAAGACCCGTTGTTAAGGAAGGAGAAAGACCACCTATCATATGCTTCAAATGCGAGGAGAGAGGACACATCATTCGAACTGCGCCACGCCATTCAAAGCATGTTATAATTGTGGAAGAGAAGGTCACTTAGCTCGATTTTATCGCCATCAAGACAAATTCAACTAGGATGAAGGCACCAAAGGCCGCTCCGAAAAAGTCAAACCCAGAGTCAAGAGGAGAAAGCGTTTGTTGTGACCTCCCAGAGAGCAAGGAACCCGAATGAGGTCATCACGGGTAAGCTTATCATAAACTCTAATGAAGTCTATACTTTATTTGATACCGGTTCTACCCATTCTTTTATTTCTCCTACTTAGGCCATCGATTAAATTTGACTCAGGAGAAATTAGACTTTGACTTATCTGTGGAAACTCCGTTGGGAGAAACCTTCATTACATCCATCGTTTATAAGTTTTGTTTGGTTCAAATTTGACTTCACATTACCCGTCGATCTTATTTCATTAACAATACTTTCAGATTTGACGTGATTTTAGGGATTAATTGGTTAACTACTTATCATGCAAAAAATTGATTGTTTTTCGTAAGTGTGTTAGCTTTCATATTCCTAATCAACCTATTATGCGAATTCAAACGACCAAACCATTAAAATCAATCACGATCATCTCAAGCCATAAAGCTATTCGCTTATTAAAAAATGGATGTCAAGCTTTCTTAGCTTATGTCATGATTTAAACAAAAATAAGTCGCTTTTGAACGATATTTCTATTGTTAATAAATTTCCGACGTATTCTCAAGAACTTTCGCCTACCCAGAGCGTGAAATTGAATTTTGTATCGACCTTGAACCCCAGACAAAACCTATTTCCAAAGCCCCATATCGAATGGCTCCTATTGAACTTCAAGAGTTAAAGACCCAACCGCAGGAATTGTTAGACATTGGCTTTATTCGTCCCTAGTACTTCTCCTGGGGTGCTCCTGCTCTATTCGTGAAGAAGAAAGATGGGAGTATGCGATTTTTGTATTGATTATCGGGAGTCAATCATGTCACCATCAAAAATAGGTATCCATTGCCACGTATATTGATGACTGTTTGACAATTTTAAGGAGCCAAATTCTTTTCAAAGATCGATCTTCGCTTAGGATATCACCAATTCAAGATTAGAACCACCGACATTCCAAAGACGGCTTTCAGAACTCCCCAGACGGGCATTATGAATTCTAGTCATGTCCTTTGGATCGACTAATGCTCATCGCCGCCTTCATGGATATGATGAACCGAGTATTCAAGGAATATTTAGATCACTTTGTGGTCGTCTTTATTGATGACATTCTTATTTATTCCAAAAGCCGTGAAGATCATGAGCAACACTTGAGGTCGACACTCCAAAAGCTTCGTGAATATAAGCTTTATGCCAAGTTGAAGAAATGCGAGTTCGGTCAAGAAGTAGCATTCCTTGGGCACGTGGTATCAAGTCATGGAATATCCGTTGACCCAAAGAAAGATCAAGTTTATTCAAAGTCGGGAACAACCTAAATCATGGATCAAGACGTAGCTTTCTCGGTTTATTTGGTTATTATCGGAGATTCGTGGAAGGATTTTTCGAATCGCTACTCCATCGACTCAAATTTGACTCGAAAAGATACAAAGTTCGGTTGGAGCGAAGAATGTGAGAAGAGTTTTCAAGAACTCAAGAGGAGACTTATTTCAAAGACTGCTCGACAATACCATCCGGCTCGGAGGATTTGTCATCTACAGTGATGCTTAGCAAAGGGTTGGGATGTGTTCTCATGCAACATGGAAAAGTTATAGTTTATGCCTCGCGACAACTCAAAGAATATGAGAGGAATTATCCTACTCATGATCTAGAGTTGATAAATTGTTGTCTTTCAGACTTAAAATTTGGAGGCATTACTCAGTATGGGGAGAAAGTGGAGATCTTTACGGATCATAAAAGCCTCAAATATTTCTTCACTCAAAAAGAACTCAACACGCGACAACGACGTTGGTTTGAATCATTGAAAGATTATGATCATACCATCCAATACCATCCCGAAAAGCGAACGTGGTATGACGCGATGATCGAGTAGTAAGATCATACGCAAGCACGAAGTCGCGTTATTATCAACGCAAAGGCCCATTTTGTGTGACTTGCAAAGGATGGAGATAGAATTAAAGACTCTGTGGACGCATGTGATGATAGCGAGTATACGAAAGTAGAATCGACTTTTAATCGATAAAGTTAAAGTCGCCAAGCTATGCACCGGAGCCGATGGGTATGAGGAAGAAAGTGCAAGAAGGTGCTACGCGAAGCAAGAATCGATGAAGAAGGAATACTTTGAGTCAACTCCGGACTTTGTGTTCCTAACGACCCCGATTTAAAGTATAATATCATGATGGAGGCGCACAACACACCATTTGTAATCCATCTGGGAGTACCAAAATGTATCATGATATTCGCCATACATTTTGGTGGAGCAATACGAAGAGAGAGATAATAATTTGCTTATCTCAAGGTGTCTAACTTGTCAACGAGTTAAAGCGGAGCATCAAGTACCAAAAGGTCCATCAGAACCACTTGAAATTCCAGAATGGAAGTGGGAGCACATTACCATGGATTTCGTTATCGGTCTTCCTAAGGTTTCTCAAGGTATTGATGCGATTTGGGTCATTGTTGATAGATTGACCAAGTCTGCTCATTTCTTACCAATACATGAAACTTATACACTTGAACGCCTTGCTCAGATGTACATAAACGAGATTGTAAGATCGCATGGTATCTTTGGTATCCATAGTTTCGATCGAGACCCAAGATTCACTTCACGATTTTGGGTTAGTTTGCAAAAAGCTATGGGCACAGATTTTACGATTTTTAGCTCTAAGATATCATCCTCGCAGACGGACGGACGGACGGAGAGGACTATTCAAACTCTCAAGATCTATTAAGACTCGTGTCCTTGATTTCAAGGGAGTTGGGACAAGTTCTTACCATTGGTGGAGTTTTTCACAACAATGCTTATCAAGCAAGTATTGGCATGGCTCCTATTCAAGTGTTGTATGGAAGAAAGTATCGTTCTCCAATATCTTTGGGACGAGGTGGGTGAAGCAATGTTGTTGGGATAGGAGTTGGTACGTATGACTACGGAAAAGATTCAAACGATCCGACAACGTATAAAAACCTCACAAAATCGATAAAAGAGTTATGCCGATCTTCATCGAAAGGACGTGGAATTCGATATAGGAGATCATGTGTTGTTAAGAGTCGCTTCCATGGAAAGGAGTTACAAGATTTGGAAATAGAGGAAAACTTAATCCTCGATTCATCGGCCCATTTTTAATCCTCGATCGAGTAGGAACTGTGGGCCTATAGACTCGCTTTTACCGCTAAATATGTCTCGTGTTCATAACGTTTTTCACATATCCATGTTACGTAAATATGTGAAAGACCAACCATATTATCGAAGTTAGAACCGGACGAAATAGCGGAAGATTTGACGTATGAAGAGGTTCCTGCTCAAATTTTTGATAAGAAGGAACATATTCTACGCTCCAAGGTTATACCTCAAGTCAAAGTTTTGTGGAGAAACCACGATGTTGAGGAAATGACTTGGGAGTTAGAATCAAATGAAATCAAGGTATCCTTACCTCTTCGACATACAGTAATCGCACCCTAATTTCGAGGCTTAAATTTCATAAGAAGGGAGGTTGTAAGACCCCAACTTTTATAAATAAAGATGAATTTTCTATAAATATTATTTTTTAATATTATGGAATAAATTTGATATAATGTTATAGTTATGGGTAATATTTATAAATTTTGCAAAAGTAAGAAGTTGTTATAAAATATTCATTTGGCTTGGGAATATTCTTTTTGTTCGGAGAATATTCGTACGATTTTACTCAATCATCAGTGGACCCCACAACGAAAGTATTGTCGTAGTTAGAAAACGCCAAAATTATCTTTCTATAAAAATAACTACGGAGGTGTTACCGTTAAAAACCATTGAACTACCCGGTGATAAAGAGTGAATACGCGCGTGGTTGATAAGTAAACACCAGATTGATTATCGATGCTTACGTGAGAAGTCACTTAGCTATACTCAATTATCAAGCATGAAGAATTGTGATCATATCTCTTATATTATCGATTCAATTATTGTCACAAAGATCATCTCAGTATAATATGTTATATTATTAATTGGAGACGACAAGTTATAAATGATTAATAATTGTTGAAAGATTAAATATGTGTTGATTAAAAATAAAATAATTTGTGGTAATATTTATTCAATCTTCACGTATATATAAAAGTGCATTATGAGACGTTTGTGCCAGTAAGTTTGATTATTTTATGGGGGCCCATATGTCATCATCTAAGAGTCTCTTCGTTAATAAGTAATTACCTTTGTGAATAGTAATTACCTTTGTGAATAGTAATTACTTTCGTCAATAGTATTTACTTTCGTCAATAGTAATTATCCTCGTCAATAGTATTTACCTTCGTCAATAGTATTTACCTTCGTCAATAGTATTTACTTTCGTCAATAGTAATTATCTTCGTCAATAGTAATTATCTTCGTCAATAGTATTTACCTTCGACAATAGTAATTACCTTCGTCAATAGTAATTACCCTTCGCAAATAGTAGTTGTCCTTCAATATTACCAAGAGTTAAGCGCGCCTCTTGATTGTTTCAAGGTTAATTACCCTTCAAGAATAAGAATTGTCTCTTCAATATTACCAAGAGTCATTTTTGACCTTCTTCGTACACTCAAGAAACCACCCTCGCTTTTTCTATAAATAGAAAGTTTCATTCCTTCATTATTTCATTTAATTCAATCAAACTCTGCTAGATAAAGAAACTATAGAGAAAGAAGAAAAGATTCTCGCTACTTCACTTTTCCAATATTCATTCTTCAGGTAGGGAATATTATTCATTGCATCTGTAAGGGTGTTATTATTTCTTATTCACGAAGAGAACTGTTGTTATTCCATCGCTTATTATTACATTGGAATAACTCAGATACGTGGTTTACCCTATACTTGGTGACATTCTTCTATTATTCATTGGAACATCTCATCATGTGTTTTACACCGGACTGGTTCCGCCTTTTTTATTATTTACGTTGGAACATCCTCGTCATCGTGTGTTTTTTACGGAATTGGTTCCATTCTTTATTATTCATTGGAACATCCGTCGCATCATGCTTTTACGTCGACTAACTCCGGTTCCGTTATTTATTATTCATTGGAATAACTCGCTGTCATGGCCTATCGCATTTGGTGATTTCTTTTGTTATTCCATTCTTTATTATACCCTGGGTTGGTTAAAACTTTGACTTCTATACTCCATGAAATTAGTAGAATATCCTCGATATTTGCGTTTCATCCAAAGATCTTTTTCATGGAAATATTCTTCCGATCATTCTTGAATTTTCTTTCTACAAAATAAAGATTACGCCGACAATTTGGGACGTTAATAATTCCTTGATAAAATAATTCTTGAACTTGTTTTATCAAATTTTATATCATCACATCATCCCTCATGTTTATATTATATTGAAAGTCAAATCGTGGCTCAGAAGTGCGTAGATGGACTTGGTATGATTATGACATGTAAACTATTCGCCAGTAATCGTACGTAGTAATGTTACAAATGATGTGGTAAAAATCCTCGATTGGTAGTAAGGCATGATGGACGTCAGTTGTTATGATCATTAATTATTAATGAATACACAACTATTCTCTACCAGAAAGTGGCATTTAATAATTGTGGTCGTGATCTAAAGAATATTCTACCGTAGTAGTGCGGTGATGATCAATGATGTGAATATTTATTAAAGTTCTAGCCTCAAATTTATAAATGATGAAAAACCTTTTAAATCACAAAAAGATAGTAGATTTTATTTTCTCTTGGACTTTTAAATGGATTCTTTGGTTCCATTTGTAGTTAAACTTGATGTTCATTATATTTTATCGGTTTTAACATTGTCAGAAGCTTAATGATAATTTATTCCGCATTATCTTAATATAATATTTTCTTCGAAGCCTATTGAAATTTCACCTTTTCTTTCATTTTCTCTTCTTGAAATGAGAATATAAATTACCGGACGAGTTGGGAAGCTGAAAGAATGGTCCGTAGGATAAGATTAGTAATCCTCACTATTCCGCGTGAAATAGTGTGATAATAATTGTAATGAGCGACTCCTTTTCGAGTTCAGTATAATATCTAAGAGACAATATTCAGATTCAAACTTCACGCTTTACGTCAGATTGACTGCTATGCTTATATTAGTAAGTTCAGATTTAAATTACATACTACGATCCGATTACCCAAGATGGATGACGATACCTAATTTTAGTAGGCGCCACATGGGATCTCTAAGATTATTCATGTTTTTTTTATTATAAATTACGTAAATAATTATAGTTGTTAATTTTTTTATAATGTATTTAATATAATATGTCAATTTTATAATTATATATTTAATCTCATGTATAACGTAACAATCGGAATTTGACAAATCTAATTTTGTTATTTACAAAAAAGTATAAAATAATAATTTTATAATAAATTATCTTTTGAGCTATATGTATATACGCAATTGTGTAGTACACATTCGTATTATGACGATAATTTTTTGGACTATAACGACGATTAAACTGTCTTTATAAATCAAAATATCTATGAAAACGATTGAACTGTCGTCATAATTTTAAAAAATCATCGTCACGAGCGACTGTTTGTTATTTTATGACGGGTAGAATTAGAAATTATTTATTGTTTTAATATTTTTAAGTTGTTAAAAAAGAAAAGTGACGAGACACACCGGCCATGGCAGTGTGAGACGTTAAAAAGTTAATAGCAGAAGTGCAGAAGCACGGAGTACGTACGATACGATGCGTCACTTTTTTGATTGATTTATTTTATCATTAAACACTCTGATTTATTGACGTGGACAACTTGAATGTTCCATCTCTCTCTCTCTCTCTCTTCCATGTCTAATGTTTCTGAATTGTCTCACTCATTTATTATCAACGTAGATTTAGGAAATCTATTTTTCTCATTTTTTAATAATAAGTCTTGGGGGACTGGTTTGTACGATCGGAATATTGTATCCGTCCAAATTTTTATTTTATTTTATTTTATTTTTTTATATTTGATTCTCAAAAAATATATAGTATTTATTATAATTAAATTTTTTATATAATTAAGTATTTTAGGTAAAATTTAAATACATATACAAAAGCAAGGATTATACACCTAACAATTTATTTTGTGTATGATTCAAATTATATTTAAAATATCAGATTATATAAAAATTTCGAAAGTAGAAATACATATTATATATTTTTGAAAATCACATAAAAAAAAAAAAAAAAATAAAAATAAAAATTAATCCGGTCCAATAATCATGTCCATGTACATATTACTCTTTTTTAAATGTAATGTTAACATTTTTAAATTTTTTGAGTTTCCTCATTATAATATTAATTGAGTAAATTTTATATAATTAATTATGTCATAAATTATTATTTAAATATCCGATACTATGTTATTTGAAACTATTTTTTTAAATAACCGGTAAAAGAACTATGTTCATTACATATCAAATCCCTTTTTTCATAACTAGTTCAACTTATTTGGATTTTTTAAAAATACTTTCTATTCTCAAACTAGTTTAGATACTTGCTATTTTATTTGGGAAGAAAATGCATGATTTTAATAAAATGGCAACCAATGATGGAATTGTCTCACATAAGTTATAGGAATTAATAAGTATTCCTAAGGGATGAAAAATGATTAAATTATAAATCTGACCCTCTTATTTATTATATTTTTGTTAAATTATTTTAATTTTTTTTTAACACAACTGTTCCTCCAATTTTCCTAAACTTTTTTTTAGTACACCTGTTCTTCATATATGCATTAGTCATGCAAATGTGTTCTTCCAAATTTTTTCACCTATTAAAACTGATTTTCTCTCACCTCTCTCCTCATTTTTTTATTTTTTATTTTAAAATTTGTGTAAAAAATATACTCTTCTTTTTCGTATTTATTTTTATATTGACATATGGAATATCTCTAAATTCAAAATTAGCATAAGTTAATTAATTTTAGACAACATAATTACCAAAATTATAAACCTTACTATTTTTTTTTTAAACTAAATGTTACTAATAACTGTATAATTTATTGTTTTCAAAGGTTAAATGATATACATCAATTTTAAAATTAAATATATCTCAAATTGATTTAAACAAATAAAACTTGATCCTATATTTTTAAAGATAAAATAAAGAAATTTTTAAAATACTGAGTTCAACTTTTAATAATACTAGCATGATGAAAATTTTGAAAATATATTAAAATTTATATTTCTTTTTTGTTCAAAATATAGGATCGAGCTTGATTTGTTTAAATCAAATAGAACAAATTCATAACAAAAACTAACGTTAACGATAAGTTAGAACAAATTAGTATGATAACCTTTTTAACTCCCGTCATTGAACCGGACTATGCCTGCTTCATTCACAGTAGATTAGCAAGTCTAGCCAATTTAAAGTAATAACTCCTACATACAAAGAATTAGGAATCCCTCATGAATGAATTCAAGGGAAAAACATGGAATGGAGATGACATTAAGGAATTTATTTTATAGTATTGGTTGCTTCAAGTCCGGTTGAACTACCACAGGGGATTCTACTCTACCCGTATATGTCTCCTGAAAGTGTAGTTGCATTACAAGAGATATTCAACCCGAGGAGGACTATGTAAAATGGAAGACGGAACAAAAAGGATTACCAGAAACATAGAAGTGGAGGCATTGGCAATCCGATCCATACGTTCTCTTCTTTTTCCTAGTTTGAGAGCTGCATACAACTGAGATAGATAGATGCCTGAGAGACTAATTCTTTTCAACTCAATTCCTCTTTTTCTTGTAAAGAAAAACGGACATATGAACAGGGGAATATTGGTGGAAGAACATGTAGGAACCCATTCTCCACGCCTCAGTTTCTCAAGCCAGCTTTACTACCCCTGCCAATGAAACGTGAAATTACTATATAACTAAAGTATCACCTTTTGTTTTTTCTTCGGTGAAAAAATTCAAGCATACAAGTGGAAAGCATTTCGCATCGAAAATTCCTAATGCAGAGCATTCATTACACCTATTGTTCTTCAGCAAGGAGTTCGAAGGAAGATGTGGACTGAACTGTATGGTCACAAGCCATTGTTGCTTGTTACTATAAATTTGTTACCACAAAGAAGGCTTCTTACTACTTACAAAGTAACTTATGGCCTCACGATCAGAAAGACTGGACAGACATCAATTATGGAAATTTAAATGATTAGACTGGAGCATAAAGATATAGAGAATCCTAATACTTGGTGCAACCTGCAAAAACAAGGTACCATGCTTACTAATAATGAATGAGGCTTACAGTTGTTATATATAATGAACCTCAATTTGGGCTAGCATCATTGCATTTAGTTGTTAAAATATGTTCGCATTTAAAACATTTAATTGCGGATAGCTATATATTGGTACCAAGAGAAAAACAGCTATATACATTACTCCCAATAAGACCTGGGGTGTAAAAGAACCCAAGCCGGAATATTGAGTTGCTCAAGCTTGGCCCATTTCTGTAATGAGCCAATCTAAAGCTCAAGTTTGTATTCATTTATTTTATGAGACAAGTCTGAGCAGGACTTTAAACAGGCTAATCACAAGTGACCCAAAATTTTACATTATTTTGAAGTGTGATTAACTGAATGAACTGGACTTCAGTCTAGCTTAAGATATTAGCTATTCTTATAAGGTGAGTAAGTAACCAAGCACGGTCTGTAATTTAAAATGAGTTCTTGAATGAGGTCCCTAATTACCCGTGCTCAAGTAGCTTGGGTCACTCTACAGTCCTACCAAAATTATCACAAGCATGATAATAATTCTAAGCAATTGGCATCTCCTCTGCCTCAAAGACATTATTGTTCATTCAGAGGTAGTTACACTTGAACAAACAAGAAAGAACTGCCTCCCAAATTTTCTCCCATGGCTCCTCTGCCTCAAAAGGACCACCCAGTAAACGGTTCTTTTGACTAAGGATCCCGCGCAACACCTTTACTTGAGAAAGTAAATATATATGGAACCAACCTTTTGTCCAGACAGTTCTTTCTGCAACAAAAGCCTCTAGAATTCTGACCCTATTTAAACTTCAAACAACTTAAACTAGAATTCCCATAACCCTTTCATAGTTATCTTCCCAATATATCACCTCTCATGAGAATTACTCCCAAGCTCCACTCCTATGTTGACAAATTACCACATTCTTCCACATGTCATCAGTTTCCGGTTTTCACGTCTTTGGAAACCAATTCCAACTTATCAAATGAGACTAATGACCTATGCCCACCTATAAAAATTCTTTAATCTATTAGTCGATTATATTTACTAATTCACCAAAGTTAATCTTGATGTGACAGGTATCCTTAATAACTCTTCTTTTCAGAATTCTACCACCAAGTATCTCACTTATTTGAACTGAAATGAACTCTACAAAAACCAAACATAAGTAAAAAGGCAGCTATTTGCACTCAGGCTATTCAACCAAATACCAGAATCAGTTTGCTCTTCCTTTGCCTTAAAGACCAGGCCGCACAACCAGGAAATACAACAGGACACACAAAAGTTATCATACTTTTTCTTCTTTCACTCCACATAGAAATTATACTATCATGAGCAAACAATAAAAATGAGAAACTGCTGCCTATTTACTTAATTCAGTCTTGGTTGTAGTATCACATAAATTATAAATGGTAATATAACTAATTGCAACAGGACATCAACTATAAAGATAATTTAACTACTAAAAGTTATCTTTTAAGAAGGTACATAGAAAGGTACCATCACTGAAGCATGCGGAGCATTTTCCTTATCTTTCTTATACCTAGTGAGGTGCTTTTGATACTCTTCCAACTCTTCCTCCAACTTTTCAATGAACTGACTTGTATGCTCAAGGGACTGCTCAAATTTATATTTTTCCAAGGCCTGCAATTTCAAAGTGGGAATTACATAGAATACAGAATGCAACTTTTGTAGGTCAAGTTAGAAAGCAAGATTTGATCATGTGGTTATAGTAGAGCTCAAAATGAAGTTTGTTGCAACTGAAATGAGAACAATCTACAGAATTATATGCTCGAAGATGAAGTAGAACTTAAGGTGATTATTACATGCATAACCAAAATAGAGAAAAGAATGAGAGAGGGGGTGGGGCGAGCCAGCGGAGGTACTATAACTTCCATAGAGATAAACGATTTAATCGTACGACCAAACAAGGAAATGAAGTTACCTTGGCTTTAGATATGGTGTCTGGAGGTGACATAATCTTTGGCCGAACATAATTCTTTCCCCGGTAGAATATTATAGTATTGTTAGGTTTTATATCAATTACAATGCCTTTGCTCAGTCGACCAAGCTCTTCAGCATACATGTGAATTTGTCCTGGCTTGCAAGGTTTGCAAACAACCTTTACAGTCTCATGTTTCTTCCAGTGAAGATGCATATTAAGAACAACACCTCCAAACACTCCTCGTCTCCCAACTGGAACATAATTTTTCTTTTTCTCACCAGTACGCTTCAGGTAAAATCTCTCTTCCTCAGTAAGAAGTTCAGGATCATATGTTTCAACTGACGCTTTAAAAGGCGTCAAATTTTCTCAGCTTCTCAATCAACCATTCTTCCTTTCTTTTGGCCTGGAGAGGAGAAAAAACAAAAGCACCTTAAACAACGGCCACAAAACTGAGCAGTAATTATGTTAAACAAAGCCAACTACGCCAAACACAAAACACCAAAGTGTGCCGATCTGGAACAATAAATTGTTTTCCACATATGATCTAATCAAACAATTCTTTGATTGTGTGAGATCATCATGAAGGAGTTGCTGTTTGCTATTCTCTGACTGAGAGGAATGCTTGGTTATTCAATGGCTGCTCTTCCCTTTCATCTTCTTCGTGACAAAGTTACTTTCCAGGCATCTTCATGGGCTTCTGGAATGGGGACTTTTGGGGGGATAATAATTTCAGATTCACAGAGGTATTGACGGACTGCCATTCTTTAGGGGATTTGTACTATTCAACGTTTCTGTCTTGCAGGATTTCTCATCCACCTTTTCTTTTGTATGCTTAATAAATTTCTTCATTTATCCAAACAAGTAACCATTGTGAAGGTCCATACTCCACTCAAATGGTAGATCTTCTCGTCACATTATAGTAATGGTTGTATTTACGAAAGGAAGTACATATAAAGCAATGGCAACATGTCAAAGCACTAACAAGAAAACCAAAAAACTAATTTGTTAAATTCCATCACAGGAAAAGAATGGAGAAGGCAACCAAACATACAAAGAACAAACAAACTTTAAGTTTCTGTTAATGCAGTTTATCCTGTTCATTGCTAAAGCATCATTAGTTGTGATCCAACCTCAGTCGCATGAAACCAGTCATGGGCTAGCAGTGTATGGAAGGAATGTTTTTTTTTTTCCAGAAAAAAAGGGAGGGAGAAAAAACAAATATATAAGTTAAAGCACAATAAGGAAGAAAAAAAATATATCGTCCTACCTTTTCAAGTTTGTATCTAATCCTAACTTCTGGATTCGGAGAATTCATCTTTTTCTTTGCCTTCAAACGGTAAAACCTGAGTTCGTTGCGTTTGGCCTTCTTAGAAATTTTAATCCGTCTCATTGTTTTCTTCGCTTCTGTTTGATTTCCGTCATTTACAGGTTGCATACCAATACTAAACTTAACAATATCGTTATCAGTCTTCAACTCAATTGATGAGTTTCTAATATGTCTAACATGTAGCCATGGCAAAATAGCATCACAGGGCCCAGCGATAGATTGTCTCTGCAAAGTCAAAATTCTGACCGGAGAGGGATTACATGGTTCTCCTGGAAGATGTCCAACTGACATGTATCTTTTCTGGCTCTCGAACAGGACACAAGTACGAGCGAACAAATTGTCTCCATCCATTGATGATAATTTTGGAGCATTTTCATCTAAACAATGACACCCATTCAAAAAATCCCTGCATCGAAACACAATATATATATATATCACCAAAGAGTTTTGACGGTGCAACAAGTCAAAGTAGAAAAACAATTCCAAAAAAGTTGCACTAAATCTCAAGCTCAGGAACCAAAGTGGACTTAACATATATCTGGTCTATCTTTAAGCTACATCGGACATATTGGAGTGAAGAGAACTCAAATTCGACAACAGCAACTCAACCCATGAAGCTGATGGCTAGTGCAGTTCAAGGATTAAATTTGACCATGTTATTAGACTCACGGAATTGGTGACCATAAAAAGAGTAATTAACTCAAAGGAGTAATGCTCAAGCTCATCCTCTAATTTTATCACTTCGTTATGTTTACATAACTTAACAAAATCCATTGTCTTCCATAGTTAAATGAAGACACGAGGCAGGTCTAATAATGTAAAACACATACAACTCATGTAAATAAGAAATTCAGTGCCCAAATTATATAGCGCAAATGCAACTGTTTGACCTCAATTACACATGCTATGGTACTCTATCAAACATCACCAGAACATCTATTTCAAAGCATCATAAAATAAATTAGAGTACCATTTTATTTGGTTCACGAGGGAACTAAAAGGGAATTAAAAAAGTGATACTTTCAAGAATGCTTATAGCCTTCCTTTGGGTTATCAATAATCCAACAAAAACTCACCTAAATTAAGCTGAATTGCATCATTTAAAGTTAATTGGAAGGTTGGTTCTCGAGTAATGAGAAAATAACATTGAAAGATATGATTTTGCTTTAAATTTCTTGCATTTCTGAGAGACCAAATGGGGCTAGGCTAAAATCTACAAGAATGTACATATGAGAAAAATAAAAGAATAATTTACCTTTTGGGAATTTGGAGACGGTTATTATTACGTACGAATTTAGAAAACCCACGGCGTAAATCTCTGATTGAATTTTTGGCCAGCATGATCAGGGAGAGACAAAGAGGAATGGAGAGAGAGATGCAGAGTATCGAGCGACGAGGGATTACAGGGAGTTGAAGGGGAAGAAGAAAGGTAGTCAAATTTACAGAATAACCCTCTCACAAATTGGCAATTTTGCAATATATTTTAATTTTGTCATTAGGTTTTTAATTTTTTTAATAAATTATTCTTGATATTCATTATTTGCCTTTATTTTGAGAACCCAATATTAAACTTATTTTTATTATTCTTTTCCATTTTTCTTCCAATCCCTTCTGTCTTGTTTCGCTATGGGTAAGGAAATTTCGGGAAAAAGTTATTTAAATTATAAAACTCATTCAAAGTCTTAGAATATTTTTGGAAAAAGTGATTTAATATAATTGTAGTGCTGAATAACTTAACATTATGTTTGATGGGTAACAAATGGGGAAACGAAAGTAATGTAGACGTTCAAAATTTATACATATATTTCTTAACAATGACAAGAGGGTAAGTACGTTATTTCACCTATATAAGAATGTCTAAGCAAAGATTACATGACTTGGAACGATTATTTAGAGTTCTCACAATAATCTATGGGTAACAAATTATAAAAAAGGAGACCAACGACGAGTCAACGTTTATAAAAGAATGATTTTTACCCTTTTTTTATATCTTCTCGAATTTGAAATTGATCAAATTTGATGTTATTGTGTATCTCTCGGAAAGAACCTTTTAGATTGGTATGACACATTTTTTAACTCTTTCCGGTTTGAAAGTTACGATGCACAACATGAAAAAACGACTTACGACATGAAAATCGATGCAGTCCCGCCTTAAGGCTACCATAGGTGGATCTGCAGCTGATGCAAGTTGTCTATATAAAAGGTTTTGGCTCAATTTTTTGGAAGAAAAATACATTTTAGCGGGGGATATTATATAGGAGAGAATAGAGAGTAAGAAAAAAACATCTCTATTCTAGATCTAGTTTTTCTCATCAAATCTCTCATTAATCTATAGTCAAGTCATCCATACAAAGCTTAAGAAGGAAGAAACTCTTACTTCAAAGGTTAAAGTTCTCATATTTATACTAAATCTAGCTTAGATCTATTTTATTTTTTTTTGTGAATTATTGTGCTTGAGCATTGTCTGTTTATGATTAATTCTTCATTTGAGGCTCTCCTAACATCCTAGATCATATCTAGAGGTGTTTAGATCCTATTTTTGGGATTATGGACGGTTATAGAGAATTTCTCACGAATGGAATCTCCTCCTAACTAACCGAGGACAATTTTAATTTTGATTCGACTCCTTTTTACCGATTATTTTTGATTGGGAGTTGTTTAATATCTAGTGATGAGGGAATCTCACCTTTTGGCTGAAGAGAAATTCTCATGAATAGAATTTCCTTATAGTCAATCTGAAATATATTTCCGATTAATTAAATCTCAATTATATTATTTTCTAGATCTATGAAATCTTAGATCTACAAGTTTCATTCTTTAGTTTCTAAATTCTTTTAATAGATCTCATCGATAGATGATAGATCTTTGTGATTTTGATTATAATTGGTGATATTCGATACCTACGATATAGTTAATGATATAATTACGATATTATTGATAAGTTGGACTATCTATGGATTTAGGGTTTATGGAAATCATTTCCTAAACTCTAAACTCCGTTTATAGATCTCAATGCGTTGTTTGATATAATTACGAATCATGTGAGTCTAGGAATGAATTTAAGGCTCTTAAACGAGAATTGAAGGAGATATTCTAATGACGAACATAGTTAAATGATTGTAATTTTGCGATTTGGTCATTGTAAACGTAATTTGAGCCTTAAAACGATATCGAGGGTTTCATCCCACGAAAATTGGATTTAAGGCCTCTTGGTAGTGCATTTTATTATTGCGAGATACTTGGAGTTATTTAGATGTCTTCCGTACCCACAACTAACTCCAACCCTATTTTTTATGCTTGATTTTACTTTTCGACCTACGAAAAAGATTTTTAAACGAAATTGCAAAAACCTTTTAAAATTGAATCACATTAGGTTATTAATTAATTCTAGGTTGCGCTAAAATTGAAAGTAATAGAGAGCATTGATTCCTATTGTAAGACCCCAACTTATTATAAATAAAATTGAATTTTCTCTATTCATTATTCTAAATTAATAAAGTGTTAATTTGATATAATGCTTTGGTTATGGGTGAAATGTGCAAATTTTGCAAAATAAGCAAGTGGTTATAGTAATATTCATTTTTGTCAGGAATATTCGTTTGGTCGTGGAATATTCTTGTTGTCGGGGAATATTAACGACAACAAGTAAACCATTTGTGGGCCCCATAACGGAAAAACGGTTGGATGAAGAAAAACGACAAAGTATGAGAGTTTTTATAAATAACGACGTAGTTATTCACAATTAACATCGTTTAATACCCGGTGGTTAAAAATACGTAATACGCATGGTCGCATAAAGAAGATTACCAGTATTGCACAATATTTTTGAATTATTGATCCTTACGTAAGAAGGCATTACTCAATAATTATTACGGTGAGTTATCGCTTAGTATTTTATTTTATTGATTCAATAATTGCGTTGATAGTTTATATTATTGTTGTTTCAATAATTGTCACATTGCACAAGATTTTCATTATCATATCAATAATTCATATTATTTGAATAATATTATTAGATAACATTATTGGCAATGTCTAGAAAGTTCATCTAAGGAGAGGTTTGGTCACCTAATTGCGCACTGCAAGAAGAGAAATCCTTATTGGAAAGCCCTCTTTCTTGGGAAGCGCCCGGTTGTCATTATTATGATTACGTAATATTATTTGTGAATAATTAATTATTGATAAGAAAATATTTATTTGATGCGGATATAAATGCTGGATTTATTTATTTTATGTGGTTATAAATGAAAGAATTAATACTGAGGTGTTTTATCAGTATTTTGTCGGAATGGAGGTATTAAAAATCATCCGTTTGTAGATTTCGGATATTTTAGGTTTGAAATTTGAAAAAACTCAAAGCTACAAAGTTGTAGAGAATTTGATTTCGTGTGGAATGGACATAAAATTTGTATTTTTCTAATAAACGGGCTATTTTCTATGAATTATTAAAGTTACGGAAAATAAAATAATTTTTATTAATTTATGGGTGGGACCCACTTGTGTTTTAACACATGTGGGCTGCTAATTTGGTTCAAAGGTGGCTGGCCTGAAGTTTGTTCAAAGTTAGGCATGCGTAAGAAATTTATAATAATAATATTATTTTAGTCTCCTATGGCGTTCTAACATTTTCCTATAAATAGAGGGCTAAGTTAGAATTGAAAATCACACCAGAAACAAGTTTTCTCTCTTTCTCTCTCTATATTATCGAGCGTATTCTTGTGAGTATTTTTGATACTTTGAGTGTTCTATATACTGCAAGTTTTCACAAGACTATATCCTAAATTTAATGTAAATACGATTATTTTGAGGTAAGGGATGTTATTTTCTTCTTAAATGATATTATTTTCTTCAATATCATTATGCCGAAATATTGACGAACTTTTTAATCAAATTTGAAATTTTTTGTGTGTCGGGGTTACTATTCATGTATATATACGACATTATTCATTTATCATTTACATTATTCAAGAAAAATAAAATTTTCTTCTTTTGTCCAAGATGTCTATTATGGTTACTATCTTTGATTGTATCCATGTTTTGATCTTTATTTTTGAATTCGCTCCACAATTGGTTATTATTAAGTATTATTGATCTTGAATAAAACATTATACTAATCCCTAATATTTGTCTTACGCTCTCAATTGGATTCGTTCTTCTAAAATGTTTTTCATCATCCTCGATCCTTAATGATGATTTTGATGAATATCTTCGCCCGTAGTGCAAAGATGAATGATTAATCGATGAATATCTTTGGCCGTAGCAAAGATGAAGCAGTGTTGAGATGAATACATACTAACCGGTGATATAAATGAATATCTTTCGCTCAGAAGTGCAAAGATGAATATTTGATTAAAGATGTATATTGATTGTTGTTACATGGATAAAATATTGATGATGGACTTTTAAATCTTAGAAGATAGTAGAACTCATTCTCTCTTGACTTTTCTAATGGATTCTTTGCTTCCAACTGCGGTAATATTGATCTAAAACTTGTTGTCAATTATATTCTATCGATTTTTCCTGTTGAAGACTAACGATAATTTGTTGTATATTATCTTAGTCATAATATTTTTCTTTGGGCTAGTTGAGCTCACCCTTTCCTTTTTGTTCCATTTTCTTCTCGTGAGGAGGAGAACACAAAGACGATCGAAGTCGGGTATGGAGTGATGGTTCTAGAAAGATGTTTTAGTAGTCCTCACTATTTACGTAAAATAGTGTATGAATAATTGTAATGAGGACTTATTTGAGTGTGAATATTGTCAGAAGACAATATTTGTATTTAAACTCACAGTATGATGTGTTGTCGTATTTTGCACGACAATTGTATTATTGAAGTTGTAGTTTGCTTTCTGTACCATGTATTTGGCGACTCAAAACGGATGTTGTATACCTATTTTGTGGGCGTCACACCTATTTTACAGGGCTTGAAAACAATGTTTTCCCTAAACAACACTTTCAATGAAACTTTTCTTTCGAATGAAATCTTTCGTGTATAGGTTCAAAAATTACTTTCAAGATAATGAACTCACCTAAAACTTTGATGACGTTAGAAGACGCCCTTAGGTTATTTAGATTTCACGACTTGATTTTAGAAGACGACATTCTAGATTTCACGACTTGACCTTAGGAGACGACCTCATGACTTGACTTTAGATACCCTATATTTCGACTTAAAAGACATAGGAAATGACTTTATGTTTCACGATTTAGTTCAAATTGACTATAGGAGATGAACCTAGATGCTCTCCAACGACACAATTCATATAGGCATAGAACACAAACACACACTTCAAGTTCTCAAGGCAATATATTAATATTTAAAGGAAAATATTAGGAAAGCGGTAATCCTGTTTCACAGAAGTTAGGAATGCCTAATACCTTTCCGTCACTTAAGCAAACTCGGGATTCTATGAATTTAGATTGCGGACCAATTTTACGGAGTCACACAATGGACTATCTCGATTATTAAAATCATAAAATTCGGATGAGTTGGTACATCCATTTAAATCTTTACTAACTGAAGACCATGTCTAATTGCCCCCCATTAAAATCAAACTTTCAGACCCCATCGACATTTATGTCGATTTTTTTCTCAAAATTACCCTTAAAATTTGTGATCTATATTAAAAATACATAAAAAAAAATAAAAAATCCTAACGTCAACAAATAATTTTTTTTTTCCATAGCACTTGCAAGAAAAAGTAGATTTGAAATGAGAAAATGGTAATTATAATTTATTTGGATTTTATGTAAAGAGCGAGGAAAATGATAGATAATCGTCATGATAATATATTAAGTTTTAGTTTTAGAGAAATATAAAGCATTTTGTATCTATTTTAAAAGTTGTACATAGCTAACTATTATGGATTATAAGCATAAATTAATTCATTAAAAAGAAAAAAAAAATTCTCTCCCATATTTTCTTTTCCTTTATTAATATTTAATTTTTAAGATAATTTGTTTAGCATCGCTAGGTAAGGAGTGACATCCATCCATCACTTTATAATTTGGAAAAAAGGGAAAAGAATGCACATTCTCTTCATTAATTAATGAAACAACAATACTACTATCACATAATGCTCACATATACACATACTGTGGGCCTCCGCTTGACATGTGAAGCCCTCAGTATGCATATGTGTGTATATGAACATTATGTGATCATTTTTTATGTGATAATAGTATTATTTTTAATGAAAACCATTAAACACAACATAGTGTGTGCTTTTGTTCGTAATTATGGCCCTTTGTAATATTAGAATTAAGATCCTCTCCATTTTATGGTTCAAATTTAAAATGTGTTGAAATGTGACATCATGATTGACAGAAGAAATAAATAAATTAAGAGCTTCGTTGGTTGGTTTGTGTAGTTGCATGACAAGTCTTTCATTCCATGGTCAAATTTCTCTCTCTTCCAGCTATGGATATTTTACTTGCTCACTTGAGAAACTGAAAATTCATAAGTTGTTTTCATATGCTAACAAAAAAGAAGACTTGAAAATATCAAGAAAATTGCACAAGTCAAGCAAACATAGCCAAGATGAAAATTACATTGTCTAATAATAATCATACTAGACTAGACTACAGAATTCTGAAATTATTCTGTAGTCTAGTAATACTACTATAAAGACTTTATAGATTACACAAAATGACAAAAAAGCCAACTTATTTCGCATAATGATGAATTTTTTGTGCAGCCAATTTCAAGGTAGAATTCTGGCTGTGGCCTCACAACAAGAATTTGGTTTGGTAGTTACCTAGTGAAAATCATCTCTCATATATCACCAATACCAATAGTAATTGATGCTTCAGACAAGGAATCATCCGTTATCGATGGATCAACCGACAAGTCTTCATCCTCTTCTGAATCAATGACAGACTTGGCATTCTCAAGCTCCCTCACCATTTCACTTATCTCAGGCCTCTTATCAGGAAATTTATCGCAACAACGTATAGCTGTCTGCAGTAGTCTTACCATTCCACTGTATGCACTTCTTTGGGCTGATATTTCCAAATCAAAAATCTCAGCTGTCCATTCTTCTCTCACAGCTCGATGAACCCAACTGCAAAGATCGACCCCATTGGCCTCTTTTGGGCCAGAATGTACACAAATGCGCCCTGTCAAGAGTTCTAAGAGCAGGCTGCCAAAGCTCCAAATGTCGGATTTTTTTGAGACCCTTTTGGATGTTTGGAATTCTGGTGATTTGTAGGAAATCATTCGTTGAGCAGCGATAGGTGTTGCTATAATTGAAGTGAGGCCATAATCTGATACAAGGACCATATCGTTCTCGTCTAGCAGAATGTTGGATGACTTTAAGTTGGCATGAGGAACGGCTTGTGAGTTGGGGTTGAGGTGCAAATACTCCAATGCTCTAGCTACACCACGAGCAACCGATAATCTTGAGCTCCATCGGAATGGAATCCGATCTTTTGTCCCTCTCCCACCTATACATACATGTACTTGAATATCAAGTTTTTATGTTCCATGACATATATATAAAAGCATATCATAAGAACTTTTAACTCTTTTGCTTAGGTAAAAATGTTGCACCATTGAAAAAAAAATATGATCATAACTACAAAAGAATTGAAACAGCAAATATCTGTGTTTTTTACATTATAAATTGGGAACAAAATCATGTTTTTGGTTGATATATTTTCCTTTTCGTTGTGCTTTCATTGTTCAAAACTGATATAAAGATTTTAAGCAGCAAATAAAATCACAATTGATATAAACCAGAACTTACCGTGAAGGCGATTGTACAAGTTTCCATTAGCTGCAAATTTGTACACCAAGAACTTCTCATCTTTGGAAGAGTAGTAAGCAAGAAGAGGCAACAAGTTAGGGTGTTTAAGCTCAGAAATGCCCATCACTTGCTTCACGAATTCATCAACACTCAAAGGCTTCAAATCCCTTAACCGCTTCACAACAACAGCACTTCCATCATCCAACATGGCCTTATATGAGTTCCCAAAATTCCCTTTTCCCAATCCCTCAGCAGAAGCTTTCAAAAGATCACCAACTTCAAAACTACTCGCGACGCCCTCCATGAAAGTGAGCCGCGGTCTCTCTTTCTCTTCTCCATCAGCCACTCTCTTTCCTTTGTCCTCCATCTTCTTCTCATCCTTCTCTTCATCATTTTGCACCAAGTTCAATCTCCTTATCTCTTTGTTAAGCTTCATATTCTTCTTGAAGTAAACAAAGAACAGAATCGCGATCACAATTAGGCCAATAACATCAACAATCGCCAAAATGAAAGCATAATGAAACTTCTTTTCGTTTCCTGATGAATCATCACTAGAAGAATGATCAGCAGCAGCACAAACATTGGGAGAGGGTGGACCATATAAATCATTCCCACTATACGACTCTTCATACTTAAATGATTGAAGGGCTTGATCATTTGGTATTTGCCCATAGAGATGATTATTCGACACATTGAATTCCCTCAAACTAGACTGATTAGAACTAATTGGGATTGAGCCAGTTAAATTGTTGTCTTGAAGCTGCAAGGACTCCAAATATCTTAGACTCAACAATGAACTAGATATATTCCCACTAAACTTGTTGCTTGACAAATCAATTTTTCTCAACTTCTTGTTGTATGAAAAGTCCATCAAATTCCCTGATATGGAATTGTTCTTGAAGCTTAGAGTTGATATTGCGGTGAGGTTAAAAAGTGCATCAGCCTTGAGCTCTCCGGTAAGGCCTAAATTTTCCAATAAAATTCCTGTGACTCTACCATTAGAACATTGTATGCCATACCATTCTGGAGTGTTGTTCATATAGCACATGATGCTATCCCAGCTTCTGTTAAGGACCGGATTATTAAACGTCTCCTTGAGGGCCAAAAGGGCCACTCTTTCTTCTCCATGGAAGCCATGTGGTGGATCATCCTCTGCAGAAACATGATTGTTTAAGGCAAGAAGAGCAAAAACAAGAACATTTTTGAAAATTTGAGAGTAACCCATTTTGCAATTCAATGTTCCAAGTTTGTGGTTTAATTTATGGATGACCATTGTGAATAATAGTTAGTATTAGATTGATGGGGTTGGTAAATTAAATATGGTCTTAAGATGCCATTACAGCTATGAAAAAAATTCATTTTTGAAGAGGAAAACTAGGAGATAAAATCTTTTATTGGAATTTTCTGCTGAGAATCCTAAGGATGCTATGTAGAGTAGTATTTAGTTCATATAGAACTAGTAACACAGCTAGAAATTAGAACGGATCAATGCAGTGCCAATGAACTTTTTGATGTAAGATAATTATATTTTTCTGTCCCTAAATAAGGGTCCCTATTTGATTTCTACTTTTCCATATACGCATGGATGGTAAGTTCTATGATTCTATCAACCACACGTGTAAATAAATAATTTCTTGGAAAATATTTTCTAATAATAATCTTTAGCCTTTTCTTTATGTATATGCATGTGTACATGCAAATTTAGGTATAAAAATGCGACAAATATTAATTTCTTTAAAATTTATAAACTCTGGAAATATGACTCTTTTATTAGAAGAAGACTTTTTTGATCTATATATATATATATATATATATTAATAATCTAAATGTTTTACTTAAGAAATCATAAAGAGAATAATATAATAGCTTAGTCTCAAATATTAAAGTAAAATGATATATATAAGAATAAAAAATGCCCTTTTATATATAGAGATACTCTATCCTTTCCCTTTAATTGATCCTAACAAATTGACACATGGATAAAGAGTGCTTTTAAATAATGCTTAATATTTTTTTTGATTATATATAAGGTATATAAAACTTTGAATTGAATAAGTAAGGATGTTCAATTATTTTGGAACTTCAAGAAAGAGAGATCAATTAAAAATGGATAGAGGTACTAATTGTCAAACACTGCCTAATTAGTTTGGAACCAATTAATCATGTTTTTATCTATCAATTAATGTCCAAAATTGAAAAACACTTGTTCTAGAAGCAAATATTCAATTTGCTTTAGTTATATATCTACTATTCCGTTCCCAAAATTAGAGATACATTTTAATTTTTTAAAATTAATTTATAAATTAAATCTTCAAACTCAAATTTGATATAATTTTGTTTAAATTTTGAAAATAATTAATATTACTTTATAATTAGTTTCTCCTTGACCCTTTCTCCAAGCTCTCCCTGACCCAAATGTATCCCAATTAAAAATTGAATTCTAAACGAATAGGTTCTCAAAAAAAGAAAAGAAAAAATAGAGCATAATAATATTTTACTTTCTACGTAAAATATAAATGATATTATTATTCAAATAAATAATATTTTTATTAATTATATTTATTATTAAAATAATTTAAGTCTTATGCAACTCTTAATATTAGGAGCTAAGGGGTAGAGACAAAGTCAACAACAACAAAAATGAATAGACTCCCATTAATCGAAAAATTTTAAAAACAAAAATAAAATATTACCGCTATACGTCGAAATCACATTCAAGAATTAGAGTGGTGCTAGAGACACAAACTATTTTACAAATATTTTACAAACTGCTGATGTGACATACTCCACGTCAGCCTATTAATCAACAAATTGTTTAATGTAGTCTTCGGTTCCACATAATATGATGATGTGGAATATGCCACATTAACAGTTTGTAAAATAGTTTGTGTCTCTAGCATTATTCCAACAATTATACATACCGGACGTCATTTAATTTCAATATTACTATCATTTTTTTTTTGCTGATTATTTTCACTCTCAATTCGGACATGTCAAATGCAAATTTTGGGTTTGGAGCCATTAATTTCCTTTCAAATTTGGGTTTAAGCTCAATCTCATGATTATTAATCATACTATATATATATATATATATATATATATATATATATATATATACACACACACACACACACACGAAGCAGGCTAATTAACTTAATTTGTCTTGTAGAAAAATTAAAATTATGTGAATTATTTTAACACTTCAGTCTCACATCGAAAAATTTAAAAAAATTTGTATAAGAAATTAAGTATTATAATAAGAAGCTTCTTCATGCATTTTTCGAGTGAGAAATAGAGTGAGTTAAGATGATTTAAGGATATACTATTGTATTAGTGGCTTAAAACATGCATTATTTGAATGAATTTAATTCAATTTGAGCTCGTGACCCAAATTAATCGCATAGTATCACAGTTAACTCTCTAAAGCTCGAATGAGATTGACCTTCATCCTCTTGTTATCTCCGCTTGTCCTCCACTCGATCGAATCCTCCATATTATTTTCCTTCAAAGTTGACCCCAATTAATCAATAATGCGAGTGTAATAATATTTCTTTTGGCTTACCATTAGACATGCATGGAGATTATTCATTGCATGCCAATAGCCATATATAATAAACTGTTAAAAATATGTCGCACATTATCTAAGGCTAAAAGGTGAACTAGATATATACAAGAATCCACTCCATTATTATAAAGGTGAATATTTGCCATTGTGTTTCTAATAACCTGAAGAAATAATAAAGTATCAACCATCAAATTCCAATAAGTGATATATCACCTTTTTTATTATGTCGCCTTGAATATTTTTCAGCACTTAATTATGTGCTAGTACTGTAAGTGGTCTCTTTTATTCTAATGTCTACGAGCTCAAATGTCTACCACATATTATAAAGTTTAAAATTATAAAGTTTATAGTCTGCTTTCCAAATAAACATGTGTTTAATCAAAATAAATCATTTATAATGACGATTTTTTCTCCAAGTTATAGAATAAAAAGTCGATTTCCTATGCTTATAAAGAACATAAAAAAAAATCTTATAATTTGGTTTGTTTTTAGTTCACTCCTCCTCCAGGTTTTTGGGAGAGCCAAACTAATGTTTGTATATACTCCAATATTTTGGTTTCCTATTAATTACTTATTAAAAGTAAGAGTACAACTTATGTATTTGTCATAGTATAAATATAGATCGATTAAGTTGATTTCAAACTAATTAGCAATTAATTAATATTAGCTATTTTATTCTAATAAAGCAACTCTAAGGGGTCTCAAATGGTCAAATAAGTTTATGTTTGGAGATTTTCTTGGTCCACAACTCTTGTGAGGAAACGTATATCAGTATGTAAAATTATTAATAAGCAGTACACTTTAAGATATTCAGATACCGCATAATTTTTTTAAAGTAAAATTTGATATTTTTATAAATTTATTTTTATATGAGTGTCAGATTTATTTACTATTTAGAAAGAGAGAACTTCTAAAAATATAGATCGAAACATGCTATTAACTTCTCAAGTTATATACTTGCTGATCATTAACTTTTATAATTCGAAACATGCATGGGTGCAACCATGCGGCTCTTCTTGAACAAGGAAAACCTTGCAGCTGGATGGCACGATTTAAACAAAGTAAGTACTCTTAACACCAAATTAATTAACATAAAAATAATATAATAGAATTTTATTTATTTGTAATAACTTAAAACATTATTACTTGCTTCAACCCTTACTAAAAAAGATGGACAACATTTTACTTCATGTTTCAAGGTAGATTTCAAACCCTACAAAAATGAGAGATGTTTTTATGGTGGATAGGGGTATAGAACATAAACTCAAACCCTAAAAAAATAGATGTTTTTTTCAAGGTACTTAGATAGGGTATAGAACCTAATGAAAACTTATAAAAAGTAAGACGTGTACACTCCCCCCATTTTAAAATTTAATTAAGATTATTATTTATTTTTTAAAGTCGAGGAGAGACATTTTGATCAAATTGATCAAAATTAATATTTATTTATATGATTTTAGTCAATATAATAATAAATATCATAAATTATCGATCTAAAAAGTATTAATAATATATGTTTTTGTTTCAATAGAGAGATATATATATATATATATATATATATATATATATATATATATATATATATCACAAAATGGAAATGGAATTTATCGGTTTCAATAGATAGTGTTCCTATATCCTTTTCAACTTCACTAGATAACATGTCAAATTAAGTATACCAAACCTGTGTTAAAAAAAAAGACCCGAATCATTATGCATGAAAGTCAAAAATGCTAAACACACATATAATACAAACAATGAAATAAACATAAAATCCACAGTAATTTAATTTCCATACAAGACAAAAGTTAATCAGGCAGTTTTATTTAGAATTTCTCTTCCCCCCCTCCTCCTCCTCCTCCTCCTCCTCCTCCTCCTCCCTCTCTCTCTCTCTCTCTCTCTCTCTCTATATATATATATATATATATATATATATATATATATATATATATATAAAAGAATATATAAGACTGACATTCAACAATCGAGTTGATTCTTGTTGATCAGACGATGGAAGGTGGGATTGGTTAAATATTCTCCTATGATGGCCGGTCGGCTTTTTTTTTTGTCTTTGGAAGCTTATTACATTATTGTCCCTACCATTTATCATACATGTCTGCCGCCACATGTGCTCTAGCGGCAGTGTGGGGCTATAATGTAAAGATGAGTTTATTTTTATGTATACATAATGTAAAAAATAAAAGATAATGTAAAGATACATAATGTAAAAATAAAAGATAATGATAAGGTAAGTCTGAATAAGAGATAAATTTATTTTTATAAATATATAATGTAAAAATAAGATAAGTTTGAATAAAAGATAAATTTATTTTATTATAAAAGATAAATTTATTTTATAATAAAAGATAAATTTATTTTATTATAAAAGATAAATTTATCTTTTATTCAAACTTATCTTATTTTTACATTATGTATTTTTAAAAATAAATTTATCTCTTATTCAGCACTTATCTTATCATTATCTTTATTTTTACATTACGTATCTTTACATTATCTTTATTTTTACATTATATATACATAAAAATAAACTATCTTTACATTATAGCCATATGGTCGAGACCCACATCGCCGCTACAAATTGTAAAGCAGTATATATTAAATGGTAGGTGGTAATAATGTAATAAGCCTCAAGGACAAAACGAAGTGATTGCCGCCACAAGTTCGTAGCTGGCATGGAGAATATTTGACCAATCCACCTTTCCATTATCCAGATCAATCTGAATTAACTCTTGGTCAATAATAAATCTTTATAACAAACGCTTTATCATGATGAATATATATATATATATATATATATATATATATATATATATATATATATATATATATATATATATATACTCCATTGCTAACTAAAGAGTGATTTACTTCCTCCCATCTCCATAAACTTTTCTTTACCACTATAAATATATACATCTTCTTTTCCATCAATTCCCATAAGTTAACACTTGTGTTTATATTTGTCATTGTTAAACTACCACCTTATATTTCAATGGATTCTTGCCTTAGCAAAGTCCAAATTTTATTGTTTCTTTTACTAGCCGGGGCCACCACCACCTGTGCATTAGGCCAAGGAACCCGATTAGGGTTTTACGCTCAAAGTTGTCCTCCAGTTGAATCGATTGTTCAGTCCACCATTAAGAAACATGTCGATAAGGATTCGTCAGTAGCACCAGCTCTACTTAGATTGGTGTTCCATGATTGTTTTGTTATTGGTTGTGATGCTTCTATTCTTATTGACGGGCCGGATACGGAGAAAGCTGCCGGAATAAATCGGTTGTTGAGAGGGTATGCAGTTATTGATGATGTTAAGAAAGAAGTGGAAAAATCATGCCCCGGAATTGTATCTTGTGCTGATATTCTTGCTCTTGCTGCTCGTGATTCCACAGTTCTGGTAAAAAAAAAAAAAAACAGAAAATATTATTTCTAATTTTACGACCTGCATGCATGGTAAATATTCTTTGGATTTTTTTTTTACTTCGTGCAGGCTGGTGCACTAAGCTATGCTGTGCCCACAGGACGCAGAGACGGGCTTGTTTCATTAGCATCGGATACAACAAATTTGCCAAGTTACACAGATTCAGTCGCTGTCCTAAAAGAGAAGTTTGCGGACAAAGGTCTTGACACTCAAGATCTTGTCACCCTTTCTGGTAATTAACTATAAATTACAACTTCAACAATTCACACATTACTTTACACTACTAGACAAATTTAAAGTAATTAACTATACTACTAGACAAATTTTAGTTTCATGCACATGGATTAAGAAAATTATTTAATAATTAAAATTTGTGTGAAATTTCATCATTGTTCCTTTATGAGAATTTGAAAACTGTTAATAAAATAGAGAATTTCTTGGAACAAGGAAAGAAGTTAGATATGATATACTAGGAAAATAAATAATTTATTCTTCTAGAAAACATAAACAACAAATAAATTGGGACAATTTTTTTCTCTAAAAAGTCTATTATTATGGAATAGAAGGAGTATATATATATATATATATATATATATATATATATATATATATAGGAAATGTATAATCTAAGACATATATATCCTTTAGCCAAGCTTGACAAAAGTTACTTAACAAAACTGACATAGTTTTATATAAAGATTATAATTAAAGATTTTTTTTTATATAAAGTCTAAAAATGAAAAACTTAACTCCTGAGGTTTTACTATATAGCCTTAGCCAAACTTGACTTGGCTAAGACAGACTTGTATTATTTTTCAAAAATTGATATTTTTATATGAAAAGTATCGTTATAAATATATAATGACGGTAAAAACCTTAATTAGATTACTCGAATCCATAAAGAAGAGATAAAAGATGCTCCAATAAAATTTTAAAAATAATCAAAGTTAAGGTTTAAACTAAAGAAAATATAAAATAAAACCAACATAGGATAATATTAGATTATGGCAACTATGATATAGAAAACTCTACACATGAAATATATTGGAAAAAATTTCATGAAAATATAACTTGCAACATGTGTTTTTTGTTACTATATATATATATAGGAGGACACACAGTTGGAACTGTAACTTGCCAAGTCATAACCTACAGACTATACAACTACACAGCTGCCGGTGGTGCTGACCCCTCTATTGACACCGCATTCCTTCCCACACTCCGAAAACTTTGTCCGTTTAACGGCGACGGATGGAAACACATTCCATTAGACTACGGCAGTGTAGACAAGTTTGACCATAATTTTTTCAAAAACTTGCAAAGTAGCCGAGGAATTCTTGAATTGGATCAAAGGCTATGGGCTGATGCTTCTACCAAAGTGGTTGTGGAACAGTACATTGGCCTTAGAGGCTTGAATGGCTTGACTTTGAACTTTCAGTTTGGAAGGGCCATGTTGAAGATGACAAATATTGGAGTCAAGTCTGGTACTGCTGGTGAAATCCGTAAAAATTGTTCAAGAATTAATTAACTAGGAGATGAAATTTTCACTATGTATATAGCTCATGAACATGGAAACCTCAATGCATGCAAAATAATTTGAATTATAATTGTGATTAATTATGTGCTTACATAGAATAAGTGGGAATTAAGAATGACGTAATCTTATATAATTACTCATTAAGTTGCATGGCGGCCGGGTTAGATCGGAGTATGGTTTTGCATAACTAATTTCTGCCGAGATATTCTCGAATTTTTAAGTTTGTGAAAACAGGGTGTTATTGATTCATTGTCAATTGGACGGGGCTACCTATAAGTACTCATATAGTGTAATAGTGATATAGTTAATCATCAAACATAATGCTTTGCTAAAATTAGTTAATATTTCGCACAGTAATTAACCAGATAAATTGTTACAAATCATGGCTAATATTTAAGCATTATTCATATTATAATTAAAATGAATAGTATTTGAATTGAATTTATTATAGGTCTTCATAATGTTACAATTATAAAATGGCATTAGTTCTTGTCAATATCTCATTGCACGGACATCCAAATTTAGACTTTCTTCCGGCTCTTTCTTACTCGGTTGGAAGCAAATATAATAACAACTATCATATATATATATATATATATATATATATATATATATATATTATGAAAAGTGTTGCAAGTGTGAATAGTTCAGCATAAAATGTTGATCACAGAATTTTGATGCCATTGGCATGAGTTTTTTTGTTTTTTCCTCTTTTCCTTAGTTGTCTTCAAAATATTCTAATTAATTTTTAAACAGAAATGCATATATAATAAAGTGCTAGTGTTTTTTAAAACACAAATCAGAAAACAAATATAAGAAAATTAATTCTATATGGAATTGAAAAATATTTTCCTAAGTCTTTGATCTTATTCATGGAAAAGCAGAGATTCCATGGCATATTATCTATAATATTAGAGACTGTAAAAGATATTGCAACTGCAGTGTGACCCCAAGCAAGCAAACAAACATGGTGGCTTCTTCAATGGTGGAGAATGATTATCAAGGATAATTCAAATTCAATAAGGGGAACAATTAACGTGAGGTGGGCCACGTACGGATATGCTAAAGAATTCACTTTATATATATCAGCAAGATTTGATCTTTCTAACGTCTTTCAACATTACAACATACACAGATGTTTAAGTCTTATCATCATCAATTTTGATAGATCGATTTACATTACATTTTTCTTCTTCCCGGCTTAATTATCGTCCTCCGCCCGTTTGCCAACCAGCAAAGACATGTGTCATTGGCCAAGCTCGTGTGACAGACGAGCCGCACGGGTTGCCATTCAAAATCATCATTGAATAGCTTATATATTAAACAAATTTAGAAACCAACAGCTGCCAATTAGTATATCTATACAAGTATTAATACAAGCATATTTTGAATTTCATGTGTAACTCTATACTAAGCCAGAATTCATACAATCTTACAATAAAAAAACATGAAAAGACAAACATCATCCGCCTTCATTTTGAAACTAAAAGAATTTCCGGCTTCTTAGCTTTACTTTGGTGTATTAGCAGCATTCGAATTAGTAGTATTCGCATATTACAGTTAAACATTATTAGTTTCCTCCCATATTACAGTTAAACACACTATTAGTTTTCTCCCATATCTCAATTAATTAAATCGAAGATATCATTAAAAACTAGTAATAAATGCACATAAATTTCATTGAGTATGTCAATTAAAATCATAGTTCCCATTATCTGAATTAATTGATGCTGTACGTATTAAAACTTCAATGTATAAAACACTTGTTAAATATATAGTTGTGTTATTATTCACAAATTATATATGGAAAGTGTGTGCAAGTGTGGAAAGCATGAGTAATTCAGTGTAAAATTTTGATGACAGACATTTGATACTGTTGACATGACTCAATTTTTCTTTTTTTGTTTTTGGATGTGTCTTCAAAATATTCTATATTTTAGAACATATATATGCATATAGTAATAAGGTGCAAGTGTTTTTTCTTCTTCTTTTATCGGGGGTGTATAATACAAAAATGCTACCACATACAAAATATGCAAAAAAAATTATATTTATTTTTGGTAATATTTATTAATTTATTTATTTAAAATACTCCCCTCTTCTAAATTTATTTACACCTTGAGTCCGATTCTTTCTGTTAGTTTTTGATTTTATAATGTTTTGAATGATGACTAATTTAAGTATATATTATTAAATATGCATGGTGTGACGCCCTCAAAATAGGTATACATCACCTATTCTGAGTCGTCAAATACATGGTACAGAATACAAATACAATCTTAAATATACAACATAAGCTGTGAGTTTTAATACAAATATTGTCTTCTAAACAATACTCACTCTCTCGAATAAGTCTCATTACAATTATTATCACACTATTTCATGAAATGTGAGAGGACTACTAATGCTATCATCCCAATCATTAATCCGCTCCCCATTAGTCCCTCGCTACGTTTTTTATTTTCTCAAGAGAACAATGAAAGTAAAAGGGTGAGCTCAACTAGCCCAAGAAGAAATATTATGACTAAGATAATGCAGAATAAATTATCGTTAGCCTTCAACAGTGTTAAACTAATAAAATATAACAAACATCAAGTTTAACTGCAGCGGAACAAGCAATTCATTAAAAGAGTCAAGTAGAGAATAAAATCTACTATCTTTTAAGATTTAAAAAGGTTTTTCATCACTTTTATAGCTGAGACTCAGCTTAATAAATAATTCACATCATCCTTATACTACGGCCAAGGATATCTATTAGTATCACGACCACAAATTATCCATGCACTACGACCAAGGATATTCATGTATTCATCAATGGTCATGATCATGCCAACAACTGTCCATCAATGCACTACGGGCCAATGAGGACTTTTACCACATCATTTATAACATTACGGTCATGATTATACCGATTAATCCCTGGTCATAATCCTACCAAGTCCATCTATGCACTACAGGCCACAGATGTAAGACCCCGAATTTTATGAAATAAAAGTATTCAATTTTTTCTTATAATTATTATTTAGTAAATGGTTAAATTGATAAAAATTTAAAGTTATGGGTGAAATATGCAAATTTTACAAAATACGCAAGTGGCTATAAAATATTTATTGTTGTTTCGGAGAATATTCGTTTGGTCGTGGAATATTCTTTTTTGTCGGGAATATCAAGACGACGACGCGAAATTTTGTGTGGGCCCATATGTAAAAGCGATTGGATGAAGAAAACGACAAATATAAGTTGTTTATAAATGATGGCGAAGTTATTACTGTTAATATCTTGTTAAAATACTCGGTGGTTAAAATACAAGAAGACACTGCAGTATTGCACCAATTATTGATTCTTACGTAAGAAAGCACTACTCAATAATTGTTACGATGAATTATTGTTCAATATTATATTTTATTGATTCAATAATTCTTTGCGTTGATATTTTATATTATTGTTGTTTTAATAATTGTCACTACACAAGATTTTCCATTATCGAAGCAATAATTCATATTATCCGAATAATATTATTAGAAAACATTATTGACAATGTCTAGAAAATTACGCTCAAGGAGAGGTTTGGTCACCTAATTGCGCGCCAAGAAGGAGAAATCTTTATTGGAAAGCCTCCTCTTCCTCGAACCGCACTGGTTGTCATTATTGTGATTCGTAATATTATTTGTGAATAATTAATTATTGATTAATATGATAAGAAAATATTCATTTTATGTGGATATAGATGGAGAAAATTTTTAAAGTGACAATTGTTGAAAATTAATATTTTATCTTTTTCTCGATAAAATAATTCATTTAAATATATTATTTTAATAATATATTAATAGTGATATTTTATAATGAAATGCGATATGTGAGTATATGAGGAAGAGTATTTTGTGGCATTAAATGATTAAACATGTTTTTGTGTGTCGGTGGACCCCATTTCTTGATCGAAATTTGATTATAGCACGTAAAATCGTCTGTTTGTGGATTTCGATCAATTTCTTTTGGAATTTGGAAAAATTTCTTCTGCAAAGTTGTAGAGAATTGAATTTCCTATAAAAATTCGCGAGATTCGAATTTTCGGACAAAAGACCTATTTATTATGAATTATTGAAGTTCCGAAGCTCCGAAATAATTATTTTTCAAAAGTTTTAAATTTGTTTTAAAAGAAAAAAGTTTTTAACAAGGTAGGTGTGCCCACTAGCATGGAAAAAGAGCTGAGATCAGATTGTCCAAGGTGTGCGTGAAGATTATATATATATATATATATATTAATATTTTAATAAATTTTCTACTTTGGTGTTCTAAGCATTTTCCTATAAATAGGGTGCTTAGGTTAGAATTGAAAATCACACCGTAAATTGTTTTTTCTCTCTATATTATCGAGCGTATTCTTGTGAGTATTTTGAGTATACTTTGAGTATTGCTATACGGTGCAAGTTCGATTCAAATAAGTTATATCAAACATTCCAAAGTCTTCGCTTTTTGAGGTAAGGGATAGTAAAAGGATTTTTAAGGGTGATTATGTTTTTCAGGTTTTGTATTTTTCGGACCTTCAAAAGTTTTGGAAAAATTTGAAATGATAATTTGATGAGTTTTGTTGATTGTGTCCAAAAATGGTGATTTTTGGATGTATAGATTAGGAGTTATGGATTTTATGAGAAAAGACTATTTTAAAAGTAACTGTTTATAACTCCTTGTGGTTAACTCAAAATTGATAAAATTTTTATTGAGAGTACATCTATATAATATCAGCATACCGTATTAATTTCAGAATTTTTGGATAAAAGTATAATTTATGATAAATGTTTAAATATTCGGTGGTTTTGGCCATATGAAAATAGTAAATGAATTTTTAAATTTTCGAGAAAAATATATGTTCAATATGGGACTATGTTATGCTAAATCCCGAAAAAAAATATTTTTGGAACTGATTTGGTATTTTCATGAAAATGTTCTAGTTATGAGTAAATGAATTAAATATGTTATGTGAAGTAAGAAAATTGAAAAATATGATTTATTGGCTCGAGAATCATATATGAGGTATATGCAGATTTTTATGAGGGTTTTGGTTAATGATGATGAAATCTTATGAGTTTGGCATTTTAGATGATTAAATGCATTAATTATTAAAGTGTAAATAATTGGATTAAATTATTTATAAGTTTAAGAAATGATTAAAATATTATTATAATATTAATAATATTAGATTATGAGATTTCTAAGTGATTTATAACATTTGGATTAAGGTGTTATAAATATGGATATGAATTTTATTATGAAACTTTATCTTTTTAGGTCGAGAAGTTATTATTGTGACGCTCCAAAATTAGGTATACGCCACCCATCTTGGGTCGCCACTTACATGGTACATAAATTCAAATACAAACTTACTAATATAAGCTCGTGTGTACAATACGACATAAACATGTGAGTTTGAATACAAATATTGTCTACTATATATTATACAAACTCAAAAGGAGTCCTCATTACAATTAATATCACACTATTTCACGTAATAGTGAGGACTACAAATGCTATCCCTCGACCATTACTCTGCTCCCGACTCGTCCCAAATTTATATTCTCATTTCTTCAAGAGAATAAGTGAAAGAAAGGGTGAGCTCAACTAGCCCAAGAAGAAATATTATAACTAAGATAATGCGAATAAATTATCAATAGTCTTCAACAATGTTAAACCGATAAAATACAATAGACAACCAATTTAAGCTGCAATGAATATGCAATCCAAAGAAAAGAGTCAAGTAGAAAATAAAATCTATTATCTTTTATGATTTAAAAGGTTTTCATCATTGTTATAGTGAGACTCACTTTAATAAATATTCCACAATATCTAATCATCCCCGCATCTACGGCCAAGGATTTTCATCAAATTATCAATGGTCATTGACTATACCGAATCACCCCCGGTCATAATCATACCAAAAACTATCCATCAACGCATTACACGGTGCCCATCGAGGACTTTTGTCACATCATTTATATCAAGAGCCATGATTATACTGAATGATCCCTAATCATAATCATACTAAGTTCATCTACGCACGTAAGCTAAAGATAACATAATATAACATAAGGATGATGACAATGACATAATAATTCAATAAAACAAGTTCACGAATTAATTTATTCAGGAACTAATAACGTCCAAAATATTTTTCATTAAAAATACTGGATGAAGCGCAAATATCAAGGATATTCTACTAATTTCATGGAGTATAGAAGTCAAAGTTTTAACCAACTGGGTATAATAAAGAATGGAATAACAAAAGAAATCACCACGCATGCGATAATCGCATAGACAGCAAAAGTTATTTCAACAGAATAATAATAACGGAACCAGTCGGTGAAATTCACACCAAGCTGTGATGTTCCAAATGTAATAATAAATGCGGAATAATAAATGATGGAATCAGTCCCACAGATAAAGATGCATGTGATATTAAGCGTAATAATAAAGACGGAATAATAAAATGGAACTGTGTGCCGTGTAAAACACATGCATGTGATATTCCAACAGAATAATAATAAACACGGAACCAGTCCAGGTGTAAAACACATGCATGTGATGTTCCAATGAATAATGAAGAATGTCACCAGTATATAGGTGAAGTATCATCGTATACAAAGTTATTCCAATAGAATAATAAGCAATGGAATAACATAAGGATTTCACCAAGTATAGGGTACGCCAGATACAAAGTTATGTATAGGGTATGCCACTTTTACAAAAGTTATTCCAATGTAATAATAAGCGATAGAATAACAACAGATTCTCTTTATGAATAAAAAGAATAACACTTTACTTGTACAACAAATAATATTCCTTACCTTAGAAGAATGAATATTGGAAAAGTGAAGTAGCGAGAATCTTTTTTCTTCTTTCTCTCTATAGTTTCTCTCTCTAGAGTTTCAATGAATTCGTGAAAGAAATAATGAAGGAATGAGCTTTTTATTTATAGAAAAAGCGAGGGTGGCTCTTGGTATTAACGAAGGGTCAAAATGACTCTTCGTAATATCAAGAGACAATTTGTTATTCTTGAAGGGTAATTAACCTTTGGAACAACAAGAAGGCGCTTAACTCTTGGTAATATTGAAGGACAACTACTATTTTGCGAAGGGTAATTACTATCGACGAAGGTAATTATTATCGACGAAGGTAATTACTATTCACAAAGGTAATTACTATTCGACGAAGGTAAATACTATTGACAAAGGTAATTACTATTCACAAAGGTAATTACTATTGATGAAGGGACTCTTAGATGATGACATATGGGCCCCCCATAAAATAATCAAACTTACCACAAACGCCTCATAATGCACTCTTTATATACATCAAGGATTGAATAAATATTACCACAAATCATTTTATTTTTAATCAACACATATTTAATCTTTCAACAATTATTAATCATTTATAACTTGTCGTCTCAATTAATAATTTAATACTATAACATATTATACGATGATAATCGTGACAATAATTGAATCAATAATATAAGAGATATGATGTAGCAATTCATCGTAGCAATAATTGAGCATAGCTAAGTGACTTTTCACGTAAAGCATCAATAATCACTACCGTGTGCTTACTACGCAACCACACGTGACATCGTACTTTTACCATTAGGTTAGTTTAACAGTTTTAATTGTAACACCTCCTACCGTAATTTTTATAGAAAGATAATTTTGTCGCTTTAACTACGATAATACTTCCGCCATGGGGTCCACCTAATGATGGAGTCAGTCGCATGAATATTCCCCGACAAAAAGAATATTTCCCACCAAAGCGAATATTTTATAACAACTTGCTTACTTTGCAAAATTTATAAATATTACCCACAACTATAACATTATATCAAATTTATTCCATAATATTCAAAATAATATTTATAGAAAATTCATCTTTATTTATAAAAGTGGGTCTTTAACTACGCACGATACTAAGACTATGTACGAATCACGGTACTATTCACGATAAATTGGTTTTTCCTCCGACCAAATTATCGTTGATTTATGAATCTTACTCTTGAAATTAAAACCATGTTTTGATTATATTATTTTATATAACATTCTTATAACCCTAATGATGATATTTCTTTGACTTGAGTGTAAAGATGGGTAGATTATTGGTATGATCGTGACCATAGGTTCTCTTTCGCCAAGATGATAAAAAGTTGAATTGTTGTTGGTATGATCGCGACCATTGAATTTACAATTGAATATTTTTAGCTTAAGTGCAAAGGTGAATCGATCAACATGGTTATAATTATTGTTATATAACTTCCGAAAATGATTATGTATTTTTTGATATATGAATATCTTTGGCTCAGTAGGCAAAGATGACTTGTTGATGAATATCTTAGCTTTGTAGTGCAAAGATGAATTATTGATGAATATCTTTTGCTCAGAATGCAAAGATGACTGTTGTTGAATATCTTTGCTTTCAGTGCAAAGATGAATTATTGATGAATATCTTTGGCTCGTAATGCAAAGATGACTGTTGATAAATATCTTTGCTTTGTAGTGTAAAATGAATGTTGATGAATATCTTTGCCGTAAAAAAAGATGAATTTATTAGTATGATTATGAATATGAACTGTGATTTGGTATAACCATGATCTTTGATGTTTTGTGTAACGACAAGTGATAAAAATTATCTTTGTCTTGGATGAGGAAAGGAATTTAGAACTACAATTACAATTATGAAGTTATACACGTGATTGTGGGATGTGGAATTGTTGATTGATGTTACGAGGATAAAACATTGTTGGTGGACTTTTAACATGGAGAAGATAATAGATTTTATGGTCTATTTGACTCTTCTAATGGATCGCTTCGTTACCGCAACTATGGTTGAAAAGTTTTATCATCTACCATATGTTCTAAATCTCGATTTATTCTTGATGAAGACTATTGATTATTTATTTATCTTTAGTCATAATATTCTTTATCGAGCTAGTTGTCAGGTTTCACCCTTTTGTTTCACAATTCCTTCGTGTAATAAAAGTGTAAATTGGGTCGAGCGGGGGATAGCGAGGAATAGAATGGTGGTTTATAGATGTTGAGGTGAGGTGAATTTAACTTGGAAGGGTGTTTTGCCACTATCATCATACAAGATGTCTAATGACATACAACCTCGTGTCATCATAAGACATGGTTGTGCTCATCCACTTCTTTGAGTATATTTACAAGCACTACCTATATAATCTTGGTGTTTGTTTGGAGTATAATACCCAATTAGAGACAAGTGGAGATAATGATATGTCAAGAGAAGACTCACCATTGGAAAGAATATGATAGTAATCTTCTCATTTTTCTTTGGGGTCTATTGGGTCAACCAAGGATAATTCGTGGCCATATGATATCTACCATAACCCAAAAGCATGGCCTCCCATGTATGAAGGTTTCTTGAGCACTTTCCAAAGATTCTAATTTCTAAAAAGGGTTTTTGACTATACCTTTATGTAAGGTGTCATTGTGGACGATATTCTGATTGGTATATATTTGTATCCAAACTAACAGCATATGTGTTGTTGTATTTTGCACGACAATTGTTGTAATAAAGTTGTAGTTGTTTTCCGTACCATATATTTGGCGACTCAGAATGGGTTGGATGGAATGGACCTATTTTGGGGTCGTTACAACAGATGACTTTCAACATAATATAAACATGAGGATGATGACAATGATAAGAATTCAATAAAACTAGTTCAAGAATTAATTTATCCAGGAACTAATAACGTCCAAATTGTCAATATGATACTTCTTTGTAGAGTAAAATTCAAGAATGCTCAGAAGAATATTTTCACGAAAAGATACTGGGTGAAGCGCAAATATCAAGGATATTCCACTAATTTCATGGAGTATAAGCTTTAACCAACTGAGTATAACTGAATATATGAAACTGCAAATGGATTTTCGCCCGCCATGCGGTAATCCACGTAGACAGATTATTTCCACAATTTAATAAGAAATGAATACGAAGGGTCATTCACCATGCATGTGGTAATCCACATGCATGGCAGTTATTCCAATGTAATAATAAAGAATGGAATAATGAAGAATTCACCACGCATGCGATGAATCAGCATGCATAAAAGTTATTCCAATGTAATAATAAATAATGGAACCAGTCATTATAAACGCACGGATAGGATATTCCAACAGAATAATAAATAATGGAACCAAGTCATGCGTAAATGCACAGACATGATATTCCAACAAAATAATAAAGAATAGAACCAGGTCATGTGTAAACGCACAAACAGGATATTCCAACAGAATAATAAAGAATGGAATAACAGAAGAATTTCACTATGTATGCGGTACTTCGTATAGACAGGTTATTCCAACATAATAATAAAGAATGGAATAACAAAAGAATTTTACCATGTATGCGATACTTGGATAGGCGAGTTATTCCAACATAATAATAAAGAATGGAATAACGAAAAGAATTTCACCAAGTATAGGGTAGCTCACAGATATCTGAGTTATTCCAACGGAATAATAAAGAATGGAATAATGAAGTTCTCTTCATGAATACGAAAGAAATAATACCCCTTACCTAGAAGAAAGCGGATATAGGAGTAAAGAAAGTAAAGAAAAATACTTTTCTTCTTTCTCTATAGTTTTCTCTCAGAGTTTCAAATTGAATTCGTAAGAAATAATGAAGGAATGAGCTTCTATTTATAGGAGAATGGTGAATAAGAACTAATTCATGAACGGTCCAGATTGATTAACTTTTAAGCGGACTGCCTATATTAATTTTTCATGCAAAAGATTAATAAAATATTCTAATAAAACAAAATTTTTAAATAAAATATATTCTATTTATAATCTAATAAAGCGAATAACTTTATAAAATTATTCTATTTTATATAAAAAGATTTTACTATGTAAACACTATGCATTTACCTTTATGCAAACACTATGCATAATAAAATATAATATATTCTATTTATAGTCTAATAAAATAAATAACTTTATAAAAGTATTCTATTTTATATAAAAGATTTTTTATATGCATAATAGAATATAATATATTCTATTTATAGTCTAATAAAACAAGTAACTTTATAAAAGTATTCTGCTTTATATATAAAAAGCTTTTCTGTTTTATTACATTAATAATACTAATAAAATAAAATTTATATATATATATATACATATATATATAAACTTTCGTGACTTCATAAAAAGACACCTCAATATATTTTACAATATTTATCATCATTATTATAATTCACAATATTAACGACCAGGTCGTTCCCAGGAAAGAGGGGGTTTTCCAATAAAGATTTCTCTCTATTGGCGCGTAATTAGATGACCAAACCTCTCCTTGGTAGAACTTCTAGACATCGTTAATATTGCAAATAATAATATCAATAACTCTGTTGTAAGACCCCGAATTTTATGAAATAAAAGTATTCAATTTTTTTTAATTACTATTCATGAGTTATTATTCACGGAGTTCTTATTCATTAAGTTCTTATTCACGAGTTACTATTCACGAGTACTATTCATGAAGCATGATAAATTTTTTTTCGTAGTGAAGGCATTACTCAATAATTGTTACAAAGAATTATTGCTCAATATTTTATTTTATTGATTCAATAATTGCTACGTTGATATTTTATATTATTGTTGTTTCAATAATTGTCACAAGATGAAGATTTTCCATTATCGAGACAATAATTCATATTATCTGAATAATATTATTGGATAACATTATTGGCAATGCCTAGAAAGTTCTCATCTAAGGAGAGGTTTGGTCACCTAATCAGTGCGCCAAGAAGGAGAAATTTTATTGGAAAGTTCTCTTTCCTGAAGGCGCACGGTTGTTAATATTGTGATTATGTAATATTATTTGTGAATAATTAATTATTGATTTTTATGATGAGAAAATATTTATTTTATGTGGATATAGATGGAGAAAATGTTTAAAGTGACAATTTTTGAAAATTAATATTTTATCTTTTTACGATAAAATAATTCATTTAAATATATTATTTTAATAATATAATAATTGTGATATTTTTACAGTTGAATGTGGAATATATGAGTATATGAGGAGGAAGAATATTTTTGTTACAATAAATGTTTAAAACATGTTAAACATGTCAATTGGACCCCATTTCTTGATTGAAATTTGATTATAGGATCGTATAAAATCGTCTGTTTGTGGATTTGGTCAATTTCTGTTTGGAATTTGGAAAAACTTTCTTCTGCAAAGTTGTAGAGAATTGAATTTTCTATAAAAACTCGCGAGATTCAAATTTTTTGAGCAAAGGGCTATTTATTATGAATTATTGAAGTTCTAAAGCTCTGAAATAATTGATTTTTGGAAGTTTAAAATAATTTAAATAACAAAAACGTTTTTTGTGCAAGTCTTGTGAGGTGGGCTGTTTGGTGGCTGAGGTTTTGAAGCAAAATAAGTGTGCTTTGGAATAAAAATAATATATATTAATGTTTTATTAAATTTTACGCTTTTGTTTCAAGTATTTTCCTATAAATAGGGTCTTGGGTTAGAATTGAAAATCACACCGTAAACTCAAGTTTTTCTCTCTATATTATCGAAAGCGTATTCTTGTGAGTATTTTGAGTATACTTTGAGTATTGCTATACTGGTGCAAGTTCGATTCAACAAGTTATATCAAACATTCAAAGATCGCTTCTTTTGAGGAAGGGATAGTAAAGGATTTTAAGTGGTTATTATGTTTTTAGTTTTGAAATTTTTCTGAACCTTCAAAATTCTGGAAAAATTTGAAATGATATGTTGAGTTTTTTTTAGAGTGTGTCCAAAATGGCGATTTTTGGATGTATAGATTAGAGTTATGGATTTTATGAAAAGATTATTTTAAAAGTAACTATTTATAACTCCTTGTGATTAACTCCAAAATTAATGAAATTTTATTGGGAGTACATATATATAATATCAGTATACCGTGTAAATTTCAGAATTTTTGGATAAAAGTATAATTTATGATAAATGTTTAAATATTCGGTGGTTTTGGCCATGTGAAAATAGTAAATGAATTTTAAAAATTATGAGAAAAATATATGTTCAATATGGGACTATGTTATGCTAAATCCCAGAAAAGAAATATTTTTGGAACTGATTTGGTATTTTTCATGAAAATATTCTAGTTATGAGTAAATGAATTAAATATGTTATGTGAAGTAAGAAAATTGGAAAATATGATTTTATGGCTTGAGAATCATATATATGAGGTATATGCAGATTTTGATGAGGGTTTTGGTTATTGGTGATGAAATCTTATGAGTTTGACATTTTATGATGATTAAATGCATTAATTAGTAAAGTGTAAACAATTTAATTAAATTGTTTATAAGTTTTAGAAATGATTAAAATATTATTGTAATATTAATAATATTAGATTATGAGATTTCTAAGTGATTTATAACATTTGGATTAAGGTGTTATAAATATGGATATGAATTTTATTATGAAACTTTATCTTTTCAGTATCGAGGTTTATTACGCACGATACTAAGATTTATATGCGAATACGGGTCTTATTCACACGACAAATTGGTTTCTTCTTTGACCAAATTATCGTTGATTTTTGAATCTTACTCTTGAAATTAAAACCATGTTTTGATTATATTATTTTATATAACATTCTTATAACCCTAATGATAATATTTCTCTTTGACTTGAGTGTAAAGATGGGTAGATTATTGGTATGATCGTGACTATAGGTTCTCTTTGGCCGATAGTGCAAAAGTTGAATTGTTGATTTGGTATGATCATGACCATTGAATTTACAATTGAATATTTTTTAGCTTAAGTGCAAAAGGTGAATTGATCAACATGGTTATAATTATTGTTATATAACCTCGAAATGATTTTGTATTTCTTTCGATATATGAATATCTTTTTTGCTCGAATGCAAAGATGATTGTTGTTGAATATCTTTGCTTTGTAGCAAAGATGAATTATTGATGAATATCTTTGGCTCAGAATGCAAAGATGACTTTTGTTGTTGAATATCTTTGCTTTGTAGTGTAAAGATGAACTGTTGATGAATATCTTTGGCCGTGATGCAAAGATGAATTTATTAGTATGATTATGAAGCAGAGCTGTGATTTGGTATAACCATGATATTTGATGTTTCGGGTAAAGACAAGTGATGAAAATGATCTTCGTCCCTGGATGAGAAGAGGAATTTAGAATCACAATTATGATTATAAGTTATTCATATGATTGTGGAAAGGGCTGTTGATTGATGTTACTGAGGATAAAACATTGTTGGTGGACTTTTAACGTGGAGAAGACAATAGACTTTATAGTCTATTGACTCTTCTAATGGATTGCTCATTCCACTGCAACTATGGTTAAAAGTTTTATCATCTACTATATGTTCTAAATCTCGATTTATTCATCGATGAAGACTATTGATAATTTATTTATCTTTAGTCATAATATTCTTTATCGAAGCTAGTTGTGCTCACCCTTTTGTTTCACAATTCCTTTCGTGTAATAAAAGTGTATTTGGGTCGAGTGGGATAACAAGGAAATAAGCGGTGGTCTATAGTTGTTGAGGTTCTCCTAAAAAGAGTATGGAAATAATTTTATTGAGGACTTTAGTGTGTTGTATTTTATACATCATTTAATAGTTATTTTGGTGAATTAAATAGGGTGAGGCGAACTGACTTTGGAAGGGTGTTTTGTCACTATCATACAAGATGTCTAATGACATACAAACTCGTGTTATCATAAGACATGGTTGTGTTTCATCCCTTCTTTGAGTATATTTACAAGCACTACCTATATAATCTTGGTGTTTGTTTGGAGTATAATACCCAATTAGAGACAGTGGAGATAATGATATGTCAAGAGAAGACTCACCATTGGAAAGAATATGATAGTAATCTTCTCGTTTTTTCTTTGGGGTTTATTAGGTCAACCAAGGATAATTCGTGGCCATATATGATATCTACCATAACCTAAAAGCATGGCCTCCCATGTATGAAGGTTTCCTTGAGCACTTCCCAAAGATTCTAATTTCTAAAATAATTTTTGACTATACCTTTATGTAAGGTGTCATTGTGACGTGTTACAGTTGGTATATATTTGTATCCAAACTCATAACATATGTGTTGTTGTATTTTGTACGACAATTGTTGTAATAAAGTTGTAGTTGTTTTCCGTACCATATATTTGGCGACTCAGAATGGGTTGGATGGAATGGACCTATTTTGGGGTCGTCACATCTGTCATCTCAATTATTGATTTAATAATATATAAATATCGACAATAATTGAATCAAATAACGTGAGATACTATGCAACAATTCATCAGTAGTAATAATTAAACAAAACCGATCGACTTCTCACGTAAGATCAATAATCAATACCGTATTGTTACTATGCAAACCACAGCAGACATCGCATTACTTTACTCTTGAGTAGTTCAACAATTTTAACGGTAAAACTTCCGTGAATTATTTTCATAAAAATATTTTGTCGATTTCTCAATCCGACAATAATTCCATTAATGGGTCCACTAATGATTGTGTTGCGTCGCATTTAATATTCCTTATTAAAACGAATATTCCCCGACCAATCTAATATTATTATAAAACAACTTGCATACTTTTCAAAATTTATAAATATTACCCACAACTCAAATCCACACCATAATTTTGAAAAAAATATTTCGAGAAAATTAAATCTTTATTCATAAAATTTGGGGTCTCACAATCTCCCCTCCTTATGAAATTTTGCCCTTGAAATACCTTGACTTTATTTCAGATTCCAACTCTTGAGGTATAACCTTTGAGTGTTGAATACGATCCTTCTTATCCAAGATTTTAACACGTATCTCCTTATACGTTAAATCTTTTGCTATCTCATCTAGTTCTAATTTAATAATGTGGTTCGGGTCGTTCATATATTTACGTAATATCGATACGTGAAAAACGTTATGAACACGCGACATACTTGGCGGTAAAACGAGTTTATAAGTCACAGTTCCTACTCAATCGAGGATTTCAAATGAGCCAATAAAATCGAGGGTTGAGATTTCCTCTATTCATCGATTCTTGCTTCTAAAATAACGCCCTCTTGAACCTTCTTCTTCACATTCATCAGCTCTAAGTATGTAGCTTGCACGGCTTTAACTTTATCGATTAAAGTCGATTTTATTCGTATATTTGATATCACCACGTGGGTCTCTAGAGTCTTTAACTCTATCTTCATCATTTGTAAGTTATACGAAATGGGTTTTTGTGTTAACAACATCGCACTCGTAAACGCATACGATCTTCTACTCAACGCATCAGCTACCACGTTCTCTCTTCCACAATGATATTGAATGGTATGATCGTAATCTTCAACAGCTCGAGCCAATGTCTTTGGCGCATTATACGTTCATTTTGGTTGAAGAAATATTTAAGGGTTGAAGAAATGTGTTTTGTACTGGGGTCAATACAAAATTTGATTTCACGCTTTGGGGTAGGTCAAGAAGTTTTCAGGAATACGTTAGGAAATTTATTAACAATAAAAATATCATTCAAAACTGTGACTCTCATCCAAGACTTGGATAACACGTCACATTGATACCTATCAACTTGCCATCGTCATTCACAACGTCCCCTATGAAAAGTCTGGCTTCGGTGCATTCCACACAAGAAAGTCAACAACGAAAGGACCGGGGCTCTTTACTTATGGCTTGATATGACAATGATTGACTTTAGTGGGTTGGTTGCTTGAATTCTCATAACAGGTTGGTTAGGAATATGAAAACTAACAACCTTACGAAAAACATGATAATTAGTTAACTAATCGATTCTTAAATTCACATCAAAGGAAAATATTTTCAAAGAGATAAGATCGACAGGTAACGTGAAAGTGTCGATTTGAATCAAAAAAATTTATAAACAGTGGAGGTAACGAAGGCTTCTACTAACGAAGTTTCAACCAATAAGTCAAAGTCTAACTTCTCCGGGGTTAAATTTAAATGTTGAGCCCAAGCAAGAGAGATAAAAGAATAGGTAGAAACGATATCGAATAAGGTATAGATTTTTCAAGAGCTTATGATTAACTTACCCGTAATAACCTCATTCGGGTTCCTTGATAAACGCTCTCACTTAAACTACCGGCTTTGACTTGTCTGAGACATCCTTTGGTATCACTATCCCAGCTGGACTTGACTTCACTACACGACAAAATCGAGCTAGGTGACCTTCTCTTCTGCAATTGAAACACGATTTGGATTCTTTGCGTACAGGTTTAGACGAGATGTGTCCTCTCGTTGTCGCATTTAAAATATCTGACCGGTGGTCGTTCTTCTTCCTTTGAAATGGGTCTTTGGTCTTTGTTGTTTTCCATCATTATTGAACCTCCTCTTCTTGAAATTTCCACTCCTATTATCTTGGCCATGATTACCCGGAAGTGGTTACCATTTTGCATGATAATTTCCCCACGATGGTTATCATTGTTAGATGGTCGTTGCCTGCCATTTACGATTATTATCGTGTTGTTGCTCGTTACCTTTTGGTTGTGCTGACTCATTATCGCGCTCCAATCACTGAGCCCTATTCACAACATCTGAATATAAACAAAGTTTGTGAGAAATGAGGTGTTGACGTATATCGGGTTTCAAACCTCGCAGAAACATTCGCGTTATTCGCTCCTTATTATCGACCAAATGGGATGCAAACCGGGATAACTCGGCAAATTTAGCCTCGTATTGCGACACGGTCATATTGTTTTGCTCAAGCTTGATGAACTCTACCTCCTTTATGTGACGAATACTTTCGAGAAAGTACTTGTCGTTGAACAGCTCTTGGAATTTCTCCCAAGACATCTTGAGTGCATCAGGCTGGGTACGTTTTACAGATTCCCACCAATAATTTGCCTCTTCACGTAACATAAAGGTGGCAAAGGGAACCTTTTGCTCCTCGAAGCATCCCAAGACATCAAATATCTTGGTGATCTGCTTTAACCACGTCTCCGCCTTAAGTGGTTCTGGCTTTCCCAAAAACTCCGGTGGTCCTAACTCCTTGAACTGCTTAGCGGTGACCGACCGTGGATTGCCATTATTTCCACCTATATTTTGAACAAGAGTCTCTCTTACCTGATGTTGCATGAATTACATAAAGCCTCTGAACATCCCATCGTTCATCATCTGATCGGTGTTGTTATTTACCTGAGGATTATTGTCTTCCTGTTGCACATTATCCTTGGTATTAATCGTTGGTGACTCAACGGTCTCATGTGCTTTATTGCTTATCTCAACATTTTCAGATGTCATTATCAAACACTGCCACAAAACAAGGGTTAATTAACGTATCACATATTATCCCTATACTCTGACCGACCAATTAAATACCAAATAAACTTAGTTAGGTTATACTAGCGAAGGAATTCCCGTCTCTCCCTCCTAGTTCTTGTCTCACATCTCACCAGGATCATACCCCTAAGCTTTGATACTAATCGGTGATGCCCCCAAAATAGGTATACATCACCCATTACGAGTCGCCAAATACATAGTACAGAATACAAATACAATCTTAAATATAAAACATGAGCTGTGAGTTTTAATAAAAATATTGACTTCTAGACAATATCCACTCTCAGAATAAGTCCTCATTACAATTATTATCACACTATTTCATAGAATAGTGAGGACTACTAATGTTATCATCCGAACGAATCACTCGCGTTTCACGACTAGTCCTCGCTACGTTCTCATTTCACAAGAGAACAATGAAAGAAAAAAGGGTGAGCTCAACTAGCCCAGTAAGAAATATTATGACTAAGATAATGCAGAATAAATTATCGTTAGCCTTCAACAGTGTTAAACTAATAAAATATAACAAACATCAAGTTTAACTGCAGCGGAACAAACAATCCATTAAAAGAGTCAAGTAGAGAATAAAATCTACTATCTTTTATGATTTAAAAAGGTTTCTCATCACTTTTATCGTTGAGACTCAGCTTAATAAACAATCCACATAATCCATGCACTACGGCCAAGGATATTCATTAATATCACGACCACAAATTATCCATGCACTACGACCAAGGATATTCGTGTATTCATCAATGGTCATGATCATGCCATCAACTGTCCATCAATGCACTACGGGCTAATGAGGACTTTTACCACATCATTTGTAACATTATGGCCATGATTATACCGATTAATCCCTGGTCATAATCATACCAAGTCCATCTATGCACTACATGTAAGACCCCAACTTTTATGAATAAAGATGAATTTTCTATAATTATCATTTTTGAATATTATGGAATGAATTTGATATAATGTTATAGTTGTGGGTAATATTTATAAATTTTGCAAAGTACGCAAGTTGTTATATAATATTCGATTGGTCGGGAAATATTCGTTTTAACAAGGAATATTCATTTCTGTGCGGTGGATGAGATAAATTGATGATGATGACTTAGCAGTAGTATTTTAGTAGTGATGGTAGGTCCAACTAAAAAAAGGGATATATATATAAATAGAAAAAATGGACATACATAGTTGTCCAAGTTTTAAATGTACTCGGTTTATAAAAGTAGAGTTAAATCACTTAACGATCCTAGAGTGGTTATTGACTGATAGTAGAGTAGTCACTCTATTACTGTAAAAAAGTAGAGTGAATTCTTAAATCGTAAAGTGACTTAATTTACGATCCTAAACTGTGTACATTTAAGAGTCTATATAGCTTCATTAACCTTTATATATATATATATATATATATATATATATATATATATATATATACCTGACAACCATTTGATAAGACAACCATAATTTATATCGTTGATGTCGAGATTCGATTATGCAACATGGGTTCAACAAAGTCCTTCATTTGCCCCTCGGTCTCACTTACTACACCGATCATCGCTATAAATTCTGACAACACTGTAGCTTTATGGAGCAACAAGGTTATGTGCAAAGGACCTCAAATTAGATATTGATTTTAAAAACAAAAGATGATGGTAAAATGTGGAGAATGGCAGAGCCATCAAACCAGTATTTAGTGAACCTATAAATAACTTGAATAAAAATCGATACAAATGTCAAAGCTAAATTAAGATAACTTATTTGAAGCCTAAGCATGCTAGACACCACACCCCTAATAATTTATCATACCCCTTTTTATAATATTTGCACTAATTCATCAGCACCCATCTTGCCTTCTCTATCAAAATCATTATGTGAAATTCAGGAACAATCAAATTATGATTTATGAATGATGTCAAACCTGGTGATTCCATGTTGCTTCAACCAATACTCTTCAAGCATTTCATACAGAAGAAAGAATGCACCCCATTTTTACTGATTGTGCGAACCAAAATCAACTGAATTGCATATTTTCCCAATACCCAGACCCAGTGACTTTGCACAAGCTGCATACATTCTACTATTGCCGAATCAAAATCAACTGAAATGCACAAAAAAAAAGCACAGCATGACGCTAAAAGTTCAGAAGCGGTGGACAAAAAAGAGACAAAGCGATAATGCTATGAGGAACGAGACTTATTAAGTACACTGCCGCCAGAGCATGTAGCGGCAGACACTGTAGCACGTGAGACCTGTTGCTGCCGCTAAAGGCTCTAGTAGTAGGGGAAATTAATTTTAATTCGGGTTATCCAATCTCGACTCTCGAGATCAACAATATAAATTATGATTGTTGGAATAGTGTCTGTGATAATCAGTTACCATAGATGAGAATCCATCTATATATATATATAATAGACCTTGTTTATTGAAGTTTATTAAAACTTTTTGTTATATAATATTCGATTGGTCGGGGAATATTCATTTTAACAAGGAATATTCGTACGACGGCCCAATCATTGGTGGATCTCACAACGAAATTATTGTCGGATTGAGAAAAAGACAAAAATATTTTTATAAAAATAACGGCAGAAGTTTTACCATTAACTGTTGATACACCCGGTGTTAAAAAGTACAAGAATCTGGCATGTGGTTGCATAAAGTAGCACCGGTATTGATTATTGATGTTTATGTGAGAAGTCACTCGGTTTTGTTCAATTATTACTTCATTAATTGTTCGATAGTATCTCACGTTAATTGATTCAATTATTGTCAATATTTTATATATTATTAAATCAATAATTGAGACGACGGTTATTATTAATATTATTATTTGCAATATTAACGATGTCTAGAAGTTACGCGAGAGAGGTTTGGTCACCTAATTTAATTGCGCTAATAGGGAGAAATCCTTATTGGAAAGCCCCTCTTTCCAGGAACGACACGGTCGATTAATAGTGTGAATTATAATAATGATGATGAAGTTTTGTTTTATTACTATTATTAATGTAATAAAGCGTAAAAGCTTTTATATAATCTGAGAATACTTTTATAAAGTTATTCGTTTTATTAGACTATAAATAGAATATATTATATTCTATTATGCATAGTGTTTTTGCGATAGTAAAATCTTTTTATATAAAATAGAATACTTTTATAAAGTTATCTGCATTTTATTAGACAACAATTAGAATATATTATATTTTATTATGCATAGTGTTTGCATAGTATTTGCATAGTGTTTGCGTAGTAAAATCTTTTTATATAAAATGTAATACTTTTATAAAGTTATTCATTTTATTAGATTATAAATAGAATATATTATATTTTATTGTAAACTGAACTGGATCGTCTAGTTTAAAAAGTAAATCAATCTGGACCGTTCAGAATTAGTTCTTATTGGGTCCATTCTTCTATAAATAGAAGCTCATTCCTTCGTTATTTCTTAAGAATTCACTAAAACTCAGAGAGAAACTATAGAGAAAGAAGAAAAGTGTTCTGCTACTTCACCACTTCTATATCCAGTTTCTTCTAAGGTAAGGGTATTATTTCTTTCGTATTCATAAAGAGAACTTACATTATTCCATTCTTTATTATTTTTGGAATAACACGTATACGAGGACTACCCTATACTTGGTGAAATTCTTACATTATTCCATTCCTTATTATTACATTGGAATAACTTTTGTATATATGCAAAATACCGCATACATGGTGAAATTCTTACATTATTCTATTCTTTATTATTACATTGGAATAACTTTGTCTACATCAATCTTTTGTATACATGGTGAAATTCTTACATTATTCCATTCTTTATTATTACATTGGAACATCCCGCCGGTGCGTATTTACTTTGACACAGTTCCGTTATTTATTATTCTGTTAGAACATCAGTCTGTATGCGTTACGCATGACTGGTTCCATTATTTATTATTCATTTGAACATCCGATCGGTCTTAATTTTGCACGACTGGTTCCGTTATTTATTATTACATTGGACTATCCTGTTTGTGCGTTTACGCGTGACTGGTTCCGTTGTTTATTATTTTGTTGGAATAACTTATGCATGTGTGTATCTATCGCATGCTCGGTGATTTCTTTTGTTATTCCATTCCTTATTATACTCGGTTGGTTAAAGTTTTGACTTTATACTCCATGAAAGTAGTGGAATATCCTTGATATTTGTGCTTCGTCAGATATCTTTTCATAGAAATATTCTTACGAGCATTCTTGAATTTTACTCTACAAAAAGTATCATGTTGACAATTTGGACGTTATTAGTTCTGGATAAATTAATTCTTGAACTTGTTTTATTGAAATTTTATATCATTGTCATCATCCTCATGTTTATATTATGTTGAAAGTCATCGTGGCTGTGAGTAGCATAGATGGACTTGGTATGATTATGATTGGGATTTATCGGTAGAATCATGACCGTAATGTTACAAATGATGTGGTAAAAGTCCTCATTGGCCCGTAGTGCATTAATGGACAGTTGTTGGCATGATCATGACCATTGATGAATACACGAATATCCTTGGCCCGTAGTGCATAGATAATTTGTGGTTGTGATACTAATGAATATCCTCGGTAGTAGTGCGGGGATGATGTGGATTATTTATTGTCGAGTCCCGTGATAAAAGTGATGAAAAACCTTTTAAATCATAAAAGATAGTAGATTTTATTCTCTACTTGACTCTTTTAAAGGATTGCTTGTTCCGCCGTGATTAAACTTGATGTTTGTTATATTGTATCGGTTTAACATTGTTGAAGGCTAATGATAATTTATTACGCATTATCTTAGTCATAATATTTCTTCTTTGGGCTAGTTGAGCTCACCCTTTTACTTTCATTGTTCTCTTGAGAAAATGAGAACGTAGCGAGGACTAGTTGGGGAAGCGGGAGCGGTTCGATCAATAACATTAGTAGTCCTCACTATTTACATTAAATAGAGTGATAATAAATATAATGAGGACTCAATTGAGTGTGGATATTGTCTAGATGACAATATTTGTATTAAAACTCACAGCATATGTTTTGTCGTATTTTACACGACTGTTGTATAATTAAGTTGTATTTGAATTTTGTACCATGTATTTGGCGACTCAAGATGGGTGATGTATACCTATTTTGGGGGCATCACACTACAGGCCACAGATGACTTTCAACATAATATAAACATGAGGATGATGACAATGATAAGAATTCAATAAAACAAGTTCAAGAATTAATTTATCCAGGAACTAATAACGTCCAAATTGTCAACATGATACTTCTTTGTAGAGTAAAATTCAAGAATGCTCGGAAGAATATTTTCATGAAAAGATCTTTGGATGAAGCGCAAATATCAAGGATATTCCACTAATTTCATGGAGTATAGAAGTCAAAGCTTTAACCAACCGAGTATAACGAATATATGAAATCGCAAATGGATTTTTCGTCATGCGCAGTAATCCACGTGAGACAAATCATTTCCACAATTTAATAAGAAATGAATACGAAGGGTCATTCACTACTATGCATGTGGTGATCCACATGTATGAGTTATTCTAACGAGAATAATAAAGAATGGAATAACAAAAGAATTCACCATGCATCGCGATGATCGCATGCAGAAAGTTATTCTAACGTAATAATAAATAATGGAACGTGTAATGCGTAAACGCACGCACGGTGATATTCCAACAAAATAATCAATAATGGAACGGATCATGCGTAAACGCATTGCACGTGATATTCAATGAATAATAAAGAATGGAACCGTGTCATGCGTAAGCGCACGGCATGGATATTCCAAATGAATAAATATAAATAATGAAATAACAAAAGACTTCATCAGGCATGCGATAGGCCTTACAGATAAGTTATTCCAATGTAATCATAAATAATGGAATAATGAAGAATTTCACCACGTGATGCAGATTGCCAGATGTAGAAAGGTTATTCCAACGTAATAATAAAGAATGGAATAACGGAAAAATTTCACCATGTATGCGGTGATTGCATGTATAATGAGTTATTCAACATAATAATAAAAATGGAATAATGTAAGAATTTCACCAAGTATAGGGTAGCTCACAGATATCTGAGTTATTCAACGGAATAATAAAGAATGGAATAATAGAAGTTCTCTTCATGAATATGAAAGAAATAATACCCCTTACCTAGAAGAAAGCTGGATATAGGAGTAGGGAAGTAGCGAGAATACTTTTCTTCTTTCTCTCTATAGTTTCTCTCTCTGAGTTTCGATAAATTCGTAAGAAATAATGAAGGAATGAGCTTCTATTTATAGGAGAATGGGACCTGAATAGTAACTAATTCATGAAGCAGTCAGATTGATTTACTTTTAAGCAGACGGTCCATATTGATTTACTATCATTATTAATAAAATATTGTAATAAAACAAAATCTTTTAAATAAAATATAATATATTCTATTTATAATCTAATAAAATGAATAACTTTATAAAAGTATTATGTTTTATATAAAAAGATTTTACTATGCAAACATTATGCAGTCTTATCTGAAATATTTACGATAATAAAATATAATATATTATATTTATAGTCTAATAAAATAAATAACTTTATAAAAGTATTCATTTTATATAAAAAGATTTTACAATGCAAAACACTATGCATAATAAAATATAATATATTCTATTTATAGTCTAATAAAATAAATAACTTTATAAAAGTATTACATTTTATATAAAAACTTTTCTATTTTATTACATTAATAATACTAATAAAATAAAATTTATATATATATATATATATATATATATATATAAACTTAGTGACTTCATAAAAAGACACCTCAATATATTTAATAATATTTATCATCATTATTATAATTCACAATATTAACGATCAGTCGTTTTCGGAAAAGAGGGCTTTCCAATAAGGATTTTTCCAGTTGGTAGCATGATTAGGTGACCAAACCTCTCATTGGCGTAACTTACAGACATCGTTAATATTGCAAATAATAATATCAATAACTCATCATCTCAATTATTAATTTAATAATATATAAAATATCGACAATAATTGAATTAAATAACGTGAGATACTTATGCAACAATTCTATGTAGTAATAATTGAACAAAACCGAATGACTTCCCATATAAGCATCAAAAAAAATCAATCTGTGTGCTACTTATGTAACTAACGCCGTACATCGTACTTTTACTACAAGAAAGTAGTTCAACAATTTTAACGGTAAAACTTCCGCCGTTGTTTTCACAAAAATATTTTTGTCATTTTTTCAATCCGACAATAATTCCATTGTGGGGTCCACCAATGATTGTGCCGGTGTACGAATATTCTTTATTAAAATGAATATTCCCCGACCAATCGAATATTATAAAACAACTTGCATACTTTTCAAAATTTATAAATATTACCCACAACTCAAATCCACATCATAATTTTTAAAAAAATATTTCGAGAAAATTAAATCTTTATTTATAAAATTTGGGGTCTCACACATGGATTATGGTTTATAATATTATAATATGCATGGGTTATGATTATTTATATAACAACCTATATTTGCATGAATACTTATTGCTGATATCTTACAATTGGTAAGTGGGAATGGTTTGTTTAGATGTAAAATCAATTTAAATTTGAATTGGAGTTTATTAAGGAAGGTTGGTATGTGCGTTTGTTTTTAAATGTCCATCTATTAAGGAAACGAGAGGTCTTTAACAAATCATATCAATCTCCTTTAATCAAGTCTGGGTATATATTAATATTTAATTATGACTACTGATATTGTGGGAATCTTCATAGTTATTATTAAGGATTTCATGCTAACTACTTGTTATCTTTCAAATTATATATGTTGAGGATTTCAGGCTAACAGTCTACTCATAGCCGTTGGTCTTCATCATATATAAAGTTTCATTCTGCTCGGTTAAGAAGTCACCCAACTATTAGAAAGCAACGATTCATTCTTCTTAATTCTTATAGCTTTCTAAAAATCTTTCTAGCAATCAGTGTCTTGTTATTCTTAGGCTAGAAAGCTGATATTCCATTAATTGTAATGTGACGCCCCCAAAAATAGGTATACATCACCCATCTTGAGTCGCCAAATACATGGTACAAAATACAAATACAACTTAATTATACAAACGTCGTGTAAACAATACGACAAAACATAATCTAAGAGTTTTAATACATATATTGTCATCTAGACAGTATACAAACTCAATGAAGTCCTCATTACATTTATTATCACACTATTTTATAGAATAGTGAGGACTACTAAGACACCATCTCGGACCGTCACTCCGTTCCCCGACTCGTTCCAGCTATATTCTCATTTCTTAAGAGGAACAGTGAAAGAAAGGGTGAGCTCAACTAGCCCAATAAGAAATATTATGACTAAGATAATGCAGAATAAATTATCATTAGTCTTCAACAATAATAAACGGATAAAATACAATAGACATCAAGTTTAACTGCAGCGGAACAAACAATCCATTAAAAGAGTCAAGTAGAGAATAAAATTTACTATCTTTTATGATTTAAAAGGTTTTTCATCACTTTTATCATTGAGACTCACTTAATAAATAATTCACATCATCAAATCATCCACTTTCTGTGCAAAGGATATTATTTAGTATCACGACCACGAATTATCCATTTTTCTGGGCCAAAGATAATCGTGTTTTCATCAACGGTCCTGATCATGCCATAAACAATTCATCTTTGTTCCCTTGGCCGAAGAGAATCCATAGCCATAATCATACCAAAAACAGTCCATCAATGCACTACGGGCCAATGAGGACTTTTTTCACATCATTTGTAACATTACTGTAAGACCCCAAATTATTAATAAATGAAATTTATTTTCCTCTATTTATTATTTTGAAATAGTAAGGGTTGATTTGATTAATGTGGATAGTTATGGGTAAAATACGCAAATATTTTGAATAAGTAAGTGGTTATAAAATATTCATTATCGCTTGGGAATATTCGTTTGGTCGTGGAATATTCAGATTGTCGGGGAATATTAAATGCGACGACGCTTGATCTTTTATGGGCCCCATAACGTGAAAGCGATTGGATGAAGAAAGCGACAAATATAAGTTGTTTATAAATAGCGGCGTAGTTATTACCAATTATCTTGTTGGAATACCCGGTGGTTAAAACACACTAATCTGCGTTGTTGAGCAAGAGAGCACCAGTATTGCACCAATTATTGATTCTTACGTGAAGGCTTTACTCAATAATTGTTACGATAATTCTTATTTGATAGATTTTATTTTATTGATTCAATAATTCACGCATTGATATTTTATATTCTTGTTGTTTGATAAATTGTCATTACACAAAGTATTTTCCATTATCAGAGCAATAATTAATATTATCTGAATAATATTATTGGATAACATTATTGGCAATGTCTAGAAAGTTACATCTAAGGAGAGGTTTGGTCGACTAATTGCTTGCGCCAAGAAGGAGAGATTCTTATTGGAAAGCCCCTCTTTCTGAGGAGCGGCACGGTTGCAAGTATTGTGATTACGTAATATTATTTGTGAATAATTAATTATTGATTTATATGATGAGAAAAATATTAATTTTATGTGGATATAGATGGAGAAATTTTTAATGTGACAATTGTTGAAAATTAATATTTTATCTTTTACGATAAAATAATTCATTTAAATATATTATTTTAATAATATATTAACGGTGATATTTTTATAATGAATGTGGGATATATGAGTATATGAGGAAGAAGAGTATTTTTGTGGCATTAAATGTTTAATACATATTTTGTGTGTTGGTGGACACAATTATTGATAGAAATTTAATTATAGCTTGTAAAATCGCCTGTTTGTGAATTTTGGTCAATTTACATTTGGAATTTGGAAAAACTTTCTTCGCAAAGTTGTAGAAATTGAATTTCCTAAAAAATCGCGAGATTCAAATTTTACGATAAAAGGGCTATTTATTATGAATTATTGAAGTTAGAAGTTCAAATAATTGATTTTGGAAGTTTAAAATATTTTTAATTACAAAAACGTTTTTTTTCATTTTGAAACTCATTTAACATGTGATTAGGAGGGTGAATTCAGATTGTTAGTGTGCATATGAAGTTGTGGAAAAATTATAATATATTATATTAAATTTTCGCTTTGGTGTTCTAAGCAATTTCTATAAATAGGTGCTTAGGTTAGAATTGAAAATCACACGAAACTAAAGTTTTCTCTCTATATTATCGAGCGTATTCTTGTGAGTATTTTGAGTATAATTTGAGTATTGCTATACTGGTGCAAGTTCAAGTCATAGCTTTATATCCAGGTTTTTTCAACTAAATCTTGTCTTTCGAGGTAGGGATGTTATTTTATTCGAAAATGATATTATTTCTTCAATATCATTATCCGAAATATTGGTTGGAAATTTTATCAAATTTGGAATTTTTTCATGTCAGGGTTACTATTCATGTCCAAGTATTTTGAACTTGGATTGTTTAAAATCTGAATCCTTAATATTTGTTCTTTTGTTTCTTTGGATTCGTTTCCTTTAAAATATTTTTCATCATCCTCGATCCTAAATGATGAAATTCTTGAATATCTTTGGCTGTAGTGCAAAGATGAATGATTTCTTGATGAATATCTTTGGCGTAGTGCAAAGATGAGCAGTGTTTAGATGAACATGACCGGTGATGAATATCTTTGGCTTTTGTAGTGCAAAGATGAATATTTGATTCGGATATATATTGATTGATGTTACGGGGATAAAATATCGACGATGAACTTTTAAATTAATATATAGAAGATAGTAGTTTGCATTCTCTACTTAACTCTTTTAATGAATTATTATTTCCATTGCGAAGATTGATTTAAAACTGGTTGTCTATTGTATTCTATTAGATTTTTTCCTATTGAAGACTAACGATAATTTGTTGTATATTATCTTAGTAATAATATTCTTTCTTGGGCTAGTTGAGCTCACCCTTTTCCTTTTTGTTCTATTTTTCTTCTCGGGAGGCGAGAATGTAGCGAGTCTTAGTGGGTATGGAATGAAGGTTAGTAGAGAGTTGTTTAGTAGTTCTCACCATTTTATAAAATAATGTATCAATAATTATGATGGAGATTTATTTACGTGTGGATATTGTCTAGATGGCAATATCGTATTTAAACTCACGGTTTATATGTTGTAATAATAAAGTTGTAGTTATTTACATACCATGTATTTGGCGACTCAGAATGGGTTGGATGGAATGGACCTATTTTGGGGGCGTCACAATTACTGGTCATGATTATCTAGAATAATCCTCGGTCATAATCATACCAAGTCCATCTATGCAATCTGAAGCCGAGATGACTTTCAACATAATATAAACACGAGGATGATGACAATGACATAATAATTCAATAAAATAAGTTCAAGAATTAATTTATCCAAGAACCAATAATGTCCAAATTGTCGACATGATCATCGCTTTGTAGAGTAAAATTCAAGAATGCTCGGAAGAATATTTCCACGAAAAAAGATCTTTGGATGAAACGCAAATATTCGAGGATATTCCACTAATTTCAAGGAGTATAGAAGTCAAAGCTTTAACTTGTGAGTATAATAAAGAATGGAATAACAAAAGAAATCCTGATACATGCGGTACCGGCATAGGCAGGTTATTTCAGAATAATAAATAACGAAACCAGTCAAAGCGTAAAACGCATGCGATGGGATATTCAATGTAATAATAAAGGCGGAACCGAGTCCGGTAAAAAACGCATGACGATGGATATTCCAACAGAATAATAAAGAAGCGGAACGTGTCGGCGAAATTTGACCGACAAGATATTCCAACAGAATAATAAAGAATGGGATAACAACGAAATCACCATGCATGCACGATAGGCCTTACTGCATGAGTTATTCCATGAGAATAATAAAGAGCGGAACCAGTCCCAGCGTAAACGCATGAACAGGATATTCCAACAGAATAATAAAGAATGAAATAACAATGAATTTCACCATGTATGCAGATTGCAGATAGATAGGTTATTCAATGAGAATAATAAATAATAGAATAAATGAAGAATTTCACCAAGTATAGGGTGAAATCAGCGTATACAAAAGTTATTCCAATGAATAATAAAGAATGGAATAACGAGAAGTTCTCTTCATGAATATGAAAAAATAAAAATAATACCCCTTACCTTTGAAAGAAGAGTATTAAAATTGGTAGTAGGCGAGGATATACTCGAAGAAAACTTCAGACTTCAAAGCATTCTTAAACTCTAAAGAAATACGCCAAGATTATAGAAGAAGAAGAATTCTCTATAGTTTCTCTCTCAGAGTTTTGGTGAATTGTAAGAAATAATGAAGGAATGAACTTCTATTTATAGGAGAATGGACTGCATAGTAACTAATTCATAAACGGTCCAGATTGATTTACTTTTAAACGGAAGGTCCAAATTGATTTAATAAAATATTCTAATAAAACAAAATCTTTTAAATAAAATATTATATATTCTATTTGTAATTTAATAAAACGAATAACTTTATAAAAGTATTCTGTTTTATATAAAAAGATTTTACTATGCAAAATACTATGCAGACACTTTATGCAACACTATGCATAATAAAATATAATATATTCTAATTATTATCTAATAAAATAAATAACTTTATAAAAGTATTACATTTTATATAAAAAGATTTTCTTATGCAAAATACTATGCATAATAGAATATTATATATTCTATTTATAGTCTAATAAAAGCGAATAACTTTATAAAAGTATTACATTTTATATAAAAAGTTTTTCTATTTTATTACATTAATAATACTAATAAAACAAAATTGAGTGACTTCTCACGCAAGCATTAATAATCAATCTGTGTGCTTCTACTACGCAACCAACGGCAGACATCGTACTTTTACTACCGAAAGTAGTTCAGCAGTTTTAACGGTAAAACTTCCGTAGATTATTCTCATAAAAATATTTTTGTCGTTTTCTCAATCCAAACAATAATCCGTTAATGGGGCCCACCAATGATTGCACCGTCGTCACGGATATTCCCCAAACAATAAGAATATTCCCCACTAATCTAATATATTATATAACAACTTGCATACATTACAAAATTTATAAATACTACCCACAACTATAACATTATATCAAATCCACACCATAATATTCAAAAAATAATTTCGAGAAAATTAAATATTTATTCATAAAATCTGGGATCTCACATGTAATCACTATCATTGTTATATGAAAATCAAGCAACTGTTAGCTTGGTTTTTCTAGAGTTTAGTGGGTCTGTTCAAAGGAAGATTCAAATGTCTCAGAGGTGAGAAGAGGTGCAGAGGTGTACAAGTTACAAAGGTGCAAAGAGGGCATTGGTATCCAACATCAGAATTGAAGCTTCTTTGTAACATGGAGTTATTTTGTATTTAATTGAGGTTTAAATCGTAATAAAAAAGAGTGGAGATTGAACGTGTTTTAGGCCACTAGATAAATGATAGGGGCTGAACTATGTAAAATTTTTGGTGTCTTTACTATTCTACACTTCTCTTTTCTGTTTGGTTAATTTTTGAATATTTTGTTTCACGCTATATACTAATCCAGACACTAGATATAGATGTCTGATAGTAATTGACGAAGAACATATGCTAAAGCGGCAGTCATAACTGTCTGATTTAAACTTGCATCACTTTTAGTTTAAACACATATTCATCCCTTCTCTAAGTGTGCGTATTTACTTAATTACACTTTCAACCGCTACCAAAGCCGTGAAACTGGTGGACGGGGTCATATCGGATGTTCATATTAGAAGCCATCAAATCCAATCCTGCATCAGTTCAAGCTTATTTGGTTCAATCAAAGAAGCTGGAAATGTCATGGGGTTATAAAATTATAGATTCAGTTGATTGTTTCTATTATTTATGCTTTTAATATCAACTTTGCAACAGTTATTGTAAAAAATGTTTTTGTAATATGATTTTAGATGAATTAATGGGATGTGAATTAAGAAAATAAAAATGACCAAATTTATCTCCAACAACTGTTCATCATGGTTTCCTCAAGAAGTATCGATTACAGAAAGATCCAAAATCATTTAATAATATAATGATAGGCATTTTCTACACACTTCTGGATAATTAGATATGATATTTTGTACTAAGTATTATAGCACAACATTAGTTCCTTCCAATATCTCAATTTTTCAGTTAAGAAATTATAATAACATCAAAATTTTGATATTGTAGTATACAATTGAAACTTACGCTTAATATATAATCATTTGTTTAAATAGTTAGGCTATCATTCACATATTATGAGAAGTGTAGCAAGTCTGAAAAGTATGAAATGTTAAAATTCTGTTGACATAATCAAAACCATTTGTTTAACAACAATTTAACCTAATAATGTTAAGTTAAATTCAAATTTCAATTTGAATCTTCATATTAATTTTCTCATATATCCATGAACATAAACAACCGGATAACTCTCTGACAAATCTTATATTGGAATCTCTCCAATTAAATGACAACAAAACTCCTTATCTCAATTAATTAAATTGAAGATATTACTTAGACTGAAAACTAATAATAAATGCACATAAATATAGGTAATATCTCAATTAAAAACAACGTGTAAATGTATAAACAATTGTTTAAATAATAGGGTTATCATTCACAAATTATGGAAGGTGCTGGAAGTAAAAAGCATGAATAGTTAAAGCGTGTAAAATTTTGATGACAGAATTTTGATGCCAGTGTCATGACTCAATTTTTCTATTTTCTTTTAGGATGTATAAAGGTGTAAATGAACCGAGTCAAGTCGAGTATTGAGTTGCTCAGATTTGGTTTATAAAATTTATTCAGTATAAAATAAGGTTTGATTGAGTTTCATTTATTACACAGAAATTGAAAGCGATTCGAATCGAGCCCAAACAGTTTGAACTTTTCGAACAAATATGATCTGAATATCAATAAAAAATTAAAATTTGAGGAGGTTCGAATAATTTATCAAACTTTAAAATTTGCTCATATTTGATTCATTTATATTTCAATTCGAATCAAATTTTTAGTCGAGCGAATACGAATCGAGCCCAAACTGTTTACTCATTCTATAGTCTTATACATGTACTAAGGGTGCAAGTGTTTTTTCGTTTCTTGGGGGTGTATACAAAAATGCTAGTATTTTAATATAAGAACTAGGCTTCCAAATGTACCGAACTGTTCGTGAACCGGTTCGAAATCGATAAGAGTAACTATTCGAATCGAGTTCGCACATAATGTTACGCTCGATTACCCGATCGAACATGTTTACAAATCATATAGTTCAGTTCGACTGTGTTCGCGAACAGTTCGAGTTCAGCTCAAATAACTCGCGAACAATTCGGGTTCGGCTTGGATCAACTAGTTCGAGTTCGGTTCAAGTTACTCGTACAATGTTCGAGTTTGAATTATATTTCTTACCTTACATGTTTTAATGTTTTTAAAATTCTAAATAAAAATAGTTGATTATTTCATACTCTTCCTCCGTCATTTATTATTTGTCTTTTTAAAAATGGACATATATATTAAGAAAAACAATTAATATTATGTTTTTTAGTTAAAAATAACTTTAAATGTCAATATTGTCCTTGGACTGGAATAAGAGAGTGTTACTTATTGGATAGAAACTTAAAAAGTAATGAGAGAAACAAAGTTATATTTAATGGATAATATTAAAAATTAAGCAATTAATGATTAATTGAGATTTTCAAACGACAAATATTAAAAGACAAAATCACTTCTCTAAAATGACATTTAAAAAGGGACGAGGGAGTATTAAATTCTAAAATTTATCTTATCAATAATTGTTAAATTTGTAGTAATTTTCTTTTTAATTACTTAAATATCTTTTATTTTTTAATAATTGATTATAAGTAAACATTTTTATTAAATAAATAATAAATAATAATAATGTACTTCTTCATCTCTAATTTAATTAAAACAATTTTTATATTTTCATAAAATTTTTAACAATGATTGTTTGATTATTAAAATTTACATCACTAATAATTTAATAAATTATAACCAATGTCATAAATCACATAAATAAAGTCATTAATTATCATGACAATTTAACATAAATTAAAGAATGATTACAATACAATTGTTTACATTTACATGAGTTTTGAAATTGTCAAATTGAGAAAGAAAATAGATAAATCAAGTCATCAATATATCGAGATTCCATTAATAGTCATTGTACATGTTACTATTGTATATTTCATCAACTATTAACTATACAATTAAAATTGCAAACTTGATTTCACCAATTTTTTAATTTTTTAGTGTTACAGACTTATGATATATATGTGATATAGTGAGAGAGTACTGATTGACTAACTTTGATTTATGCAATTAAGTAATCAAATTTAGTGTAAAAAATAGTGTTTAATAATCCAAATAATTAATTAAACAATAAGTCACAGTACCGTTTGCTAAAATTAAAATAAGCAAAAATAAGCAAAAAGATTTTTAAAAATGAAACACAATCTAATGGCTTTGAGCCTTGATCTTAGAATCACAATTAATTTATTTAGTTTTAACTTTTAGACAATATAATTATGAAAATTATAAACTTTTTATAAAACAATTCTCAAAATTTATTGTATTTAAAAAGTAATTCACATCTGAATTAAAAATATTTCCATTGACTTTGAAAATTCATACTTCACCGAGTTGATTTTATTACTTATATTTAAGAATGGAGAAAGTATTTGAGTACTAATACATTTCAATGTTAATAAAATTAGTCTATTAGATATTAAATTAATCTAAATCAACTAAATTCACATTATTTTAAATATTAGAATTTTACAATTTCATTATTAAAAATCTCAAATAAGACTTTTTTTATGAAATAGATGGAGTATTTTTTTTCCTTTTGTTTTACCTAAAAGTAAAAATGCTAAAATATGAAAATAATATTCAATCATTCAAAATGTTCATGTGGATGTTCGCGAACATGAACAAGTTCGATTATGTTCGCAAACATGAGCATATTAGATTATATTCGCAAACTGTTCGCGAACAGTTATCAATCCGAATTCGTGCGGATTCGATAATACTACTCGAACAACATGTTTGAGTTCGACTCATATTCGAGTTCGGTAAAATTCGAATCGAATGGTTTGCAGCCCTAAAAGAACAATAGTAAATCCACACCAACGTACGTGGAACGGTATTTGGTAAAGATTCGGCATACAACTGACATAAAACATGTTCAAAATTGTACCGGGTTTATGAAAAAATAATATCAGGATAAGGGGTGATATCCATGCATATTTGTGAGGAACTACTAGGCATACAACTGATATAAAAAATATTCATAATTATATAATTATTGGCTTTATAAAACAATAGTATTAGAAGAAGAAGAAGAAGAAAACAATAATAAAGGAGGAGGAGGAGGAGGAGGAGGTCAAGATCATGAAATGCAGTGACAGAAACGTCCCCATTTGATTTTATCTCGTATTAAAATTAGAAATTGGGATGCAAAAAGTCTACATAATATGGACCACTAGGATCATGAACCATTAGTTCGGGAGTGGTTAGCCTAAAGTTAACTTTGGTCAACTGATCAATACAATGTCGACATGCAAATCGGGGGTGATCTCACTCTGCGTGTCAACACTGTATTGATCAATTGACCAACTTACCATGAAATTAATTTCATAGTAATCGGATAACATTAGTTCATACAAATAAAAATAGTAGTAGTTGAGATAAAAGAATATTACATAAACTCAACAAGGGTTTAAGTTTTTTCAGATATGATATTTGCTTTATGATTTGGTAGTGCAGGGAAGAAAAACAACCATGATAGCAGTCCTGAAACTCAGGCGGTTTCCATATCAGGTCCTAACTAATATCTCAATGTGAAAACTTGATAATGACCAACTAATGCAAATTCACCTATAAATAACTTAACCAATAATCAAAATTGTTCATTCTCCGCCAAATAGTGCTATTTACTAGCACTACACCCTTTGGCATGATACACAGAATGTAAATCAAAGACGATCTAAAGTCTCTCTTTAGATGGAAGAATTTCTAAGGAAACAAGGGAAGGTGTTCCTACAGTTTCTAGTTATACACCACACCAGGATCAAAGCTCTCAAGTGCTTTGAAAACAAAACAAAAACCTAATTACAAAGTCAACAATCCTAATCGAAAACAGATATAAATTACATCAATGAAAAAGCAAAAACCAAACCTGTAATTATAAACAATCAAATTCACAATGGTACAACAAAACAAAGACCTTATATATTAAACAAAGAAACCAACAGCTACCAATTAGTCTACAAAACTATTATAAACAAAGAAACCAACAGCTACCAATTAGTCTACAAAATTATTATTACAAGCATTGAATTACATGTATAACTCTATACTAAGGCACAACACATACAATCTCACAATAGAAAAACATGAAAAAGACAAACACATTTGAAGGCTAAACATACTCTGCTGCTTTCACTTTGAAACTAATAGATTTAAACTTCTTAACTTTCTTTGGGTGTATTGGAATTGAAGAAGCGAGATTTGCATTTGCTAATTATGCAAAGATATCACGTCTTTCTCTTATCAAGCTGAATTAAACTCCGGGTTGCCAAAATTGCCTGTGGAACCAATTCATGAGAAGCCCTAGCATACAAACACCGTACTGCTATAGATGCAGCATCTTTTACGTCTTTTGAATTCAAAGGACCTAACAAACAATGCCCCAATATTCTTAACGTCGGCTGTAAAAGCTCCCAAGGAAGTGGAATTCTGACCCCTTTTGAAATCCCAACAGAACTTCCATTCTCAGTAATAGCCAAATTACCCACTTCTTCAACAACATCATCCACTTCTTCTACCCTAATTTCATTAGAAAAATTGTTAATTTCGTCGAATTCAGACTTGCGAGGCGGTCTTGGCACCTTGACCAATTACAGAATTTACAAAATCCAACTTTGACCAGCTGGGCATTTGGGATATTTGTTTATAGTAACAATCAAAGGCAACACCAACAATACAGGCGCGTTTGGTGGATTTCACTGAGATTTGGGGCTCTAACGGAGGACTGAGAATTCCAGTTTTCAGAGTAGAGCCAGGGTTAGGGTTTGATTTGGGGTTAGTGGTTCGAGGGATATGGTATAGAGAAGGGAGAGAAAGATCGGGGAGAGAGATGAGGATCGGTTCATTTCTATGGATTTGGTCTCGGCGAACAGAAGCGAGTAGAAGCGGCTTCAAAGCCGGTGAGAGAAGAATTGGAATCGGAATGGAGCGAGAGAGGTAAAAGTAGGATAGAAGGGAATGAAAGAGAGGACTACGAGGCGTAGATCGGGATCGGATGAGAGAAATGTATCGTGAGCCATGATGAGAGGGGGGTCGTGTGAGCCGGGGAATTGGGGGAGGAGAGAGAAAGGGAGATGGCGGAGTAGGCGGGGAAGGAGGAGAGGAGGGAGCGGGCGGGGCGGTCAGAGTCGGCGAGGGATGAGATAAAGAGAGAAGGGTCGACGGGGAAGAGAGAGGAGAGGAGATGAATTCGAGAGCGAGCTTTGGAGATGGATTCCCACCATGAGTGCATTGGGTCATTGTTGGTGGTGGTATCTCTGTTGCGATGGTGGGAGGTGGTGTTAGGGTTTGGGCGGGTAAAGGAGGTGGAAGAGGAGAGGGAGCTGGCGGAGAGATGGAAATCCATTTCTGTGCGGTGGATGAGATAAATTGATATCAGATGATGACTTAGAAGTAGTATTTTAGTAATGATGGTAGGTCCCACTAAAAAAAGGAAGATATATATAAATAGAAAAAATGGACATACATAGTTGTCCAAGTTTTAAATGTACACACTTTATAAAAGTAGAGTTAAATCACCTAACGATCCTAGAGTGGTTATTGACTGATAGTAGAGTAGTCACTCTATTAGTGTAAAAAAGTAAAATGAATTTTTAAATCGTAAAATGACTTAATTTACGATCCTAGACTGTGTACATTTAAGAGTCTATATAGCTTCATTAACCTTTATATATATATATATATATATATATATATATATATATATGTTCCATACCTGACAACCATTTGATAAGACAACCATAATTTATATCGTTGATGTCGAGATTCGATTACGCAACATGGGTTCAACAAAGTCCTTCATTTTCCCCTCGGTCTCACTTACTACACCGATCACCACTATAAATTCTGACAACACTGTAGCTTTGTGGAGCAACAAGGTTATGTGCAAAGGACCTCAAATTAGATATTGATTTTAAAAACAAAAGATGATGGTAAAATGTGGAGAATGGCAGAGCCATCAAACCAGTATTTAGTGAACCTATAAATAACTTGAATAAAAATTGATACAAATGTCAAAGCTAAATTAAGATAACTTATTTGAAGCCTAAGCATGCTAGACACCACACCCCTAATAATTTATCATACCCCTTTTTATAATATTTGCACTAATTCATCAGCACCCATCTTGCCTTCTCTATCAAAATCATTATGTGAAATTCAGGAATAATCAAATTATGATTTATGAATGATGTCAAACCTGGTGATTCCATGTTGCTTCAACCAATACTCTTCAAGCATTTCATACAGAAGAAAGAATGCACCCCATTTTTACTGATTGTGCGAACCAAAATCAACTGAATTGCATATTTTCCCTATACCCAGACCCAGTGACTTTGCACAAGCTGCATACATTCTACTATTGCCGAATCAAAATCAACTGAAATGCACAAAAAAAAGAAGCACAGCATGACACTAAAAGTTGTAGGGCAGGGACAAAAAAGGAGACAAGGCAGACAAGCATGAGGGAACGAGTGTGACGCCCCCAAAATAGGTATACATCACCCATCTTGAGTCGCCAAATACATGGTACAAAATTCAAATACAACTTATTTATACAACAGTAGTGTAAAGTACGACAAAATACATGCTGTGAGTTTTAATATAAATATTGCCTTCTAGACAATATCCACTCTCAGAATAAGTCCTCATTACATTTATTATCACACTATTTTATAGAATAGTGAGGACTACTAAGACACCATCTCGGACCATCACTCCAGTCCCCGACTAGTTCCAAATTTATGTTCTTATTTCTGAAGAAACGGTGAAAGAAAGTGTGAGCGCCCCCAAAATAGGTATACATCACCTATTCGAGTTGTCAATCGTAGATGCGTAAACAACTACAACTTTATTATTACAACGAGTAAAAGCTGTGAGTTTGAATACAAATATTATCTTCAGACAATATCTATACTCAAATAAATCCTCATCACATTTATTGATACATTATTTTACAAAATGGTGAGGACTACTAAACAATCCTTTCTAAAACCTTCATTCCATACCCCGACTACGTACTTCGCTATATTCTATTCTCGCCTCCGAGAAGAAAAATGGAACAAAAAGGAAAAGGGTGAGCTCAACTAGCCCGATAAAAAATATTATGACTAAGATAATATACATCAAATTACCGTTAGTCTTCAACAGGGAAAAATCTAATAGAATACTGATAGACAACAAATTTTAAATCAATATTCGAATGAAATAATAATTCATTAGAAGAGTTAAGTAGAGAATGCAAACTACTATCTTATGTATGAATTTAAAAGTTCATCGTCTATCTTTTATCCTGTGTAACATCAATCAATATACATACGGAATCAAATATTCATCTTTGCACTACTGAGGCCAAAGATATTCATCAGTTGGTCATGTTCATCTAAACACCTGTTCATCTTTGCACTACAACCAAAGATATTCTTCAGAAATCATTCATCTTTGCACTACAGGCCAAAGATATTCAATAATATCATCATTTAAGACTGAGGATGATGAAAATATTTTTAAAGAAGCGAATCCGGTGAAAAAAATGACAAGGATTAAGGATTAAGGATTAGTACTTTGTTTTATCCATGTTCAAAAATACCTCAAAAATAATTATAGTGGTGTAAAATTCAAGAATGATCAAAACATGGATACAATCAAAGCTAGTATCCGAATAGATATTTTGGACAAAAAGAAGAAATTTTATTTTTTGATTGAATAGTCAGATATCGTGAATAGTCTTTAGTATCGTGAATAGTAACTCGACACCAAAAGATAGAAATTCCACAAAAAACATCTTCACGCTTACGATGAATAGTACTCGTGAATAGTAACTCGTGAATAAGTAACTCATGAATAGTAACCCCAGACATGAAAAAGTTCCAAATTTGATAAAAGTTCCAACCAATATTTCAAACATAATGATATTGAAGAAATAATATCATTTTGAAGAAAATAACATCCCTTACCTCGAAAGATTAAGATCTTATTTGGAATAAAGGGTATAAGGTTTGAAGGAACTTGCACAATCTAACAATACTCAAAGTATACTCCAAAAACTCACAAGAATACGCTCGATAATATAGAGAGAGAAAACTTGATTTACGGTGTGATTTTCAATTCTAACCTAAGCACCTATTTATAGGAAATTGCTTAGAACATCAAAGTAGAAAATTTAATAAAATATTAATATATATTATAAATTTCCTTAGCCCATCTTTGAAGATCTGATTTCAGCAATTAATATCACATGTTAGCCCACTTAAATGCAAAAAACGTTTTCTTTAAAATAATAATTAAAACTTCCAAAATCAATTATTTTGAGCTTGAACTTCAATAATTCACAATAAATAGCCCTTTTATCAGAAAATTTGAATCTCGCATGAGTTTTTATAGGAAATTCAATTCTCTACAACTTTGCAGAAGAAAGTTTTCGAATTCCAAGCAGAAATTGACCGAAATCCACAAGCGGGCAATTTTACGTTATAATCAAATTTCGATCGATAAATAGGGTCCGCAGACATGTTTAACATGTTTTAAACATTTATTGCAACAAAAATACTCTTCCTCCTCAGTATACTCATATATCCCACATTCGTTGTAAAAATATCACCATTATTATATTATTAAAATATAATAATATATTTAAATGAATTATTTTATCGAAAAAGATAAAATTTTAATTTTCAACAATTGTCACATTAAAATTTTCTCCATCTATATCCACATAAAATTAATATTTTTCTCATCATATGAATTAATAATTAATTATTCACAAATAATATTACAGACTCACAATATCGACAAATGTGCGGCGGTTCAGGAAGAGGGGCTTTCCAATAAGAATTTCTCCTTCTTTGGCGCCATGATTAGGTGACAAACCTCTCCTTAGGCGTAACTTTCTAGACATTGCCAATAATGTTATCTAATAATATTATTAGGATAATATGAATTATTGCTTCGATAATAAAAATATTGTGTAATGACAATTATTGAAACAACAACAATATAAAATATCAACGCAATGCAATTATTAACTCAATAAAAATTTGAGCGGTAATTATCGTAACCATTATTGAGTAGTGCCTTCTTACGTAAGAATCAATAATTGGTGCAATACCGGTAATCTTCTTGTGTTTTAACCATAAAGTATTTTCTTGAAGATAACAGTAATAACTACGCCAGATTATTTTTAACCAACTTATATTTGTCATTTTCTTCATCCAATCGCTTTCAGTTATATGGGCCCCCACACATGGCTGCTGGCAGTCGCACGAATATTCCTACAAAGATCTGAATATTCCACGACCAAACGAATATTCCCAAACAACAATGAATATTTTATAACCACTTGCTTATTTTAAAATATTTGCATATTTTACCCCTAACTATCCACATTAATCACATCAACCCTTACTATTTCAAAATAATAAATAGAGAAAATTAAATTTTATTAATAATAAGTTGGGGTCTTATGAAAGGGTGAGCTCAACTAGCCTTGACAAAAATATTATGACTAAGATAATGCGAGAATAAATTATCATTAGCCAATGATGTTAAAGCGATAAAATCTGATAGACATCAAGTTTAAGCTGCGGTGGATCAAGCAATCCATTAAAAGAGTCAAGTAGAGAATAAAATCTACTATCTTTTATGTTTTAAAAAGTTTTCATCACTTTAATCATTTGGACTCAAACTTAATAAATAATCCACATCATCCACACTGACTACTGCCGAGGATATTCATTAGGGTCACGACCACAAATTCCATGCACTACTACGCCGAGGATATTTGTGTACATCAATGGTCATGATCATGCCAACAATCGTCCATCAATGCACTACGGGCCAATGAGGACTTTTACCATATCATTTGTAACATTACGGTCATGATTACGCCGAATAATCCCTGGTCATAATCATACCAAGTCCATCCATGCTCTACAGGCCACAGATGACTTTCAAAAAAAATATAAACATTAGGATGATGACAATGATATAATAATTCAATAAAACAAGTTCACAAATTAATTTATTCAGGGACTAATAACGTCCAAATTGTCAACATGATACTGCTTTGTAGAGTAAAATTCAAGAATGCTCAGAAGAATATTTCCATGAAAAATACTGGATGAAGCGCAAATATCAAGGATATTCCACTAATTTCATGGAGTATAGAAGTCAAAATTTTAACCAACTGAGTATAATAACGAATGGAATAACAAAAGAAATCACCATGCATGCGGTACTTCACATAGGCGAGTTATTCCAATGAGAATAATAAAAAGCGAGAACTAGGTGGGGTGAAATTCACCTTTGGCGATGTGATTTTCCAAATGAGAATAATAAGTGCGAATAATAAATAATGAAACGAGTTGTAAAATTGTAATGTGATATTCGAGGATATTAAACGAGAATAATAAAGGCGGAATAATAAATAATGGAACCAAAAGTGCGGTGTAAAACACACGAGACATGATATTTCGACGGAAGAATAAAGGCGAAATAATAAATAATGGAACAGTCAGGTGTAAAACACACGATACATGATATTCCAAATGAATAATAAAGCAGAATAATAGAAGAATGTCACCAAGTATAGGGTAGGCAGCATTATCTGAGTTATTCCAATAGAATAATAAGAAATGGAATAACAACAGTTCTCTTCATGAATAAGAAAGAATAACACCCTTACTAGTAAAAGAACCTGAATATAAGAGTAGTTAAGTAGTAGAAAACTTTTCTTTTCTCTCTATAATTTTCTCTCTAGAGTTTCAGATTAATTAAGTAAGAAATAATGAAGGAATGAGCTTCTATTTATAGGAGAATGGAAGTATCTTTGTTCATGAACGAATTATTTCTACAGAATCATTTTTTTCTCTAACTTTCATCCACTAACAATATAATATATATATATATACACATGCTAAATCAAAATATATATATATATATATATATATAATATATATCAACCACTTAATTTTTTCTCCCCATAACCAACATCAATCCCCCACCCACCCAATAATCAAATTCACTACACTCTTACACATCACTATCACACTATCACTTTCACTCTTTCTTTTCCCCCACCATTTTCCACTCACACATATAATATATATATATACACATATCATATACATATATAACAATTCTTTCCCCTATACGTAACTCCCTCTCACCCCCATTTCAAAAATCAATTCTTCAACACATATGGGCCCCACATGTGGGCCCCACCTTTAAATAATTTTCTATCGATTATTTTGAAAAATGGGTAAATAGGGGTCCATAAAATAAGCAAAACTTCATAAAAATCACCTTAATAATTTTAACAACATTTATCATCTTTATTACAATTCACAATATTAATCGACTGTGTCGTTCCCGGAAAGAGGGCTTTCAATAAGGATTTCTCTCTATGGCGCATGATTAGGTGATCGAACCTCTCTGGCGTAACTTCTAGACATCGTTAATATTGCAATTTATAATATTAATAACTCTGTCATTTCAATTATTGATTTAATAATATATAAAATATCGACAATAATTGAATCAAATAACGTGAGATCTTATGCAATAATTACTATAGCAATAATTGAACAAAGCTGGTGACTTCTCAACGTAAGCATTAATAATCAATACCATGTGCTACTTATGCAACCACGTATATTATCGTACTTTTACTACTGAAAGTAGTTCAATGGTATTAACGGTAAAATTTCATAGTTATTCAAAAAAAATATTTTTGTCGTTTTTCTCAATCAAACAATAATTCCGTTATGGGGTTCACTAATGATTGTCTTGGCCGTCACATTTAATATTTCCGACACAAAGAATATTCACGACGATCAATCGAATATAATATAACAACTTGCATACCTCGCAAAATTTATAAATATTACCCACAACTAATAACATTATATCAAATCCACACCATAATATTAAAAAAAAATATTTCGAGAAAATTAAATATTTATTCATAAAATCTGGGGTCTCACAATGAGACTTATTAAGTACAACTTGAAGTCGAGAGCATGTAGCGGCAGAACAACATGTACGTGACGTGAGACTCTGCTTCAGTTAAAGGCTCTAGTAGTAGGGGAAATTAATTTCAATTCAGGTTATCCAATCTCGACTCTCGAGATCAACAATATAAATTATGATTGTTGAAATAGTGTTTGTGATAATCGATTACCATAAATGAGAATCCATCTATATATATATATATATATATATATATATATAATAGACCTTGTTTGTTGAAGTTTATTAAAAAATTTGTAGCTTATTTATTAATTTGTTCAAATAAGTTAAGAGTATTTTATTATGGTCATTTTAAAAAATAATTTATTACGAAAATATACTATTAGTTGACAAATAAACTAATGTGTACTTAAGAATCTATTAAACTATAAATTAAAATTTAAGTACCTAAGATTTTAACTTCTTCTTCTTTTTATGCACTAAATGTGTTGAATTTAGCTTATAATTTATGTTTTAATAAATTATAAATGTAAAGTAAGTTTTTGTGATTACCTGTTCTTTCTTATTATTTTATAAAATTGATAATAAAAAATAATGCTTAATAACTGTTTTTCTATAATAAGAGAATAAGAGAGAATATATAGTAGGATGAATGGTAAAATATTTGTTTTCAGTGGAGTGATATTAACTTAATAAAAAGTATAATAATAAAATACTTTTATTCTCATAAAAATATCTTCAACAATTTATATGAGGGAATTGTTAAATCCACAATACTTTTTGTTATTTATATAATAAAAGTGTCGCTGTAGATATATCTATAACAACACTTTTATTATAAAAATAATAATTTTTATTATGAATTTAACAATTGCCTTTATATTACTATTATTTTCCGCTTTACACTGTCTCTCGTCGGAAACTCCGTCCTCTACACTAGCAAAGTAGCAAGCTCCAACCATCAAACAATCTCCGTCCCCAACTAAACTACCTCGTTACTCTCTCGCCCCTTTCCTTTCTTCAAATACCCCTATATTCATTTTTCCCTTAACACCATCTCTAATCTTTTTACTATCTTTCTCTCTCCAATGGCTTCCTCAGCTCTCTCCCATTCCCTGGTTTCTCCTCTCAATTCTCACTCTCCCATTTCTCGCCGGAGCCTCCATAATTTATGTCTCTCTTTGCCTCAGAGACAATTCGGTAGCATTTCCAGATCTCCTCTGTTATCATCGACCCAATCAAAGATGACCCAGAACAATTTCATTGTTAATTGTACGAAAGAACCCATAAACGATGAAATTCCCATTGAATTGAGTACGGTTGAAATCTCGGCCTCTTCAATCGTTTCTCTCTGTAAAATTTTTATCTTTCAGATAATTTAGTTCAATTTTTTTTCCAGGGTACCCAGCATTTCCTACTGTTATGGATATCAACCAGATTCGTGAGATTTTGCCTCATCGGTTTGTGCTATTTGAATCAGACTTGAGTTTTTCTTGTCAAATTGTTTTGGTAAAGATGTAATTTTAATTTGTGTGGTTTTATTTGAATCTTGAATTTGCAGCTTCCCATTTCTTCTAGTTGATAGAGTGATTGAATACAATCCTGGGGTTTCTGCTGTTGCCATCAAGAATGTGACAATAAATGATAACTTTTTCCCCGGGCATTTTCCTGAAAGGCCAATTATGCCTGGTGTGCTCATGGTTGAGGTAAGCTACATCATTCTTGCTGAAATTACTAAATTTATATAGTTCAAAGTGTACATTTTCATATAGATATTAAACCCTATCTAGTGTTTTAGAAGTTTGCAGCTTTATTTTGTAACGAGTTCCTTTTGTGGTTGTAATTTGATCATCAACTTTTTTTGGACTTTTAGCCTTTTTTGTTTACTGAGATGTTATGCAATTGGGCGGCTAAGTCGATATGATATGCTCAAGTTGTCCTAGATAATAGATATATGGTGTCTGTAGAGGGAAATATCGAGTACTGAACCCTTTTAATTCTCATTGTTCTTAATTCCTCCGTCTCATAGTTGAAGGTGTGAAAAGCTGGAGTGCTGGATTCTTGTTTTTCACAATTTCCCCTTGAATATATCACGGGGTACACAATTTTTTCTTAACATTGTATGCATATAGGCAATATGGCTATTCTTATGAAATACTTGAACATCCCAAAGTGGAAAGGTGGATACATAAAATGGGACATGGTGCATATTGCATAATTGCATATAAATAATAATGATACGATTGCATATTGCATATTTGGCACTGATGTACACAAGGGGCTCTTTCTCAGTTGTAAAATATTTGTCTCCTGAATTGAACACAATTAGTTTGTGGTTAACTACATTTGCTTGCAGTTTATGACATTTCATTTCATTTCATATCGTGGAGATATGATTTCTCTGCTCAATGGTTAAATTCATTATCTTATTTGTCCATGAAACTTATTGGCCCCGGTATGTAGTTTTTTATCATCGTTTACTATGTAATTTGATATCTTCATGTATCTCACATTCTGTGATTGAGCTCTTCTGGTAGATTGAGTAGAAATAGAAGATAAAGACAATTGGACAATAGATAGGAACAGCCCAAATTGGAACAGGCTTTTAAATTGAGACTCAGGAACTACCTTCTTCGGAATGCTTAAATGATCGAGGTGAACTCTTTACTACTCCAGAACTTATGTAATAAGCAATTCAATCCAGAAAAGTAAATGTTATTGAGACTATGCTTAATTCTAAACTTAGAAATAAGAGACAAATTTTTAGTATGAAACTTGTGGAATATTAAAGATAAACTGGATATTGGGAGTGATCCAATGAGGTTAGAAAGGCAGAGGAGGCTAGAGGTTGTTTTCTCACCTAGATGTAGAGGTGCCTGCACATAGCTCTATAGTTTTGACTTATGACAAAACTACAGAGTTTATATTGACTAAGTTCTTAACAAATACGGCATGTAAAATTGCTCCTCTACGGTCGCCTCTGTTGTTAAGGGTGACAAATTTGGCTCATATCAATGTCCTAAGAATCAACTTGAACGTGATCAAATGAATTTTATTCCCTATGCTTCTGTGATTGGGAGTTTTATGTACGCTCAAGTTTGTACACGTCCATATATAGCGTATGTAACTGGCATGCTTGGACGTTACCAGTCAAATCCAGGTATGGATCATTGAAAAGCAGCCAAAAATGTTTTACGCTACTTACAGGGTACTAAGGATTTTATGCTTACATTCAGAAAAACAGATAATCTTGAAGTTGGTTATTTTGATTCAGTTTTTGCGAAGTGTAAATACGAAAAGAAATCTACATCAGAATACATCTTTATGCTTTCTGGAGTCCCTATTTCGTGGAGAAGTCATAAGCAGGAGTTAACTACCACTTCCACGATGATGACATAATATGTGGCTTGTTATTATGCTACTTGTCACGCCGTATTATTGAAGAATCTTATTTCAGGACTTAAGGTTGTAGATTCCATTTCAAGGCCATTAAACATATTTAGTGATTCAGATTTTTCATTAGTCAGGTAGACATAAGTATAACGAGAATAGTTCCAGGAGAAAATGGTTCACATATATCAGTGTGAATCACTTCAAGAAGTGCACCACTTCTAGTAGCTCATTTCTTATTACCTTTCACAAATTTTTCTTTTATACATTCAATACACTGGTCAAGATCAGAAAAATCTATTGAATGAAGAATTTCATCCTTTATAAATCCTTTATAAGACGTTGCATTCTGTCTTTTGAAATATGGACTAAGCGTTGATGCCACAATTTTGAAGAATTCTCATTATCTAGTTTTCTCTTATTTCTACTTTTAGATGTACTTTCTGTCACATTCATTGTTAACAAGGATTCAACAAAGACATTATTCAAATTTATCTTATAGAGGTTTCCCTCTAAAGAGCCAAAACCAATAACATGAGAGTAATGATAAATAATTATTTTATTATTCCCAAACTTAAACGAAAATCCATCAACTTCAAGTTTACTCCAAAACTAAAGGAAGAGTTCCTACAGCTTCCACTTGTATAGACTCTCCATTGCCAACTTTAATGGTTTTTTTCCCTTTTTAGAGTGCCTTCTTTGAAATGAATTCCTGCAATGAATTAGTAATATGAACCATAACACCAGTGTCAAGCCACCATGTATTAGAAGGAACATCAAATAGAAATGATTCATAAGTTACATAATTTAAAGACGATATACCTTTCTTTTCAAGTCATTCTTTGAATTTAAGGCATTCTTTCTAAGTATATCCTTGCTTCTTGCTGAAGTGACATTTAGGATCTGCCTCAGAGTTGTTACCTGAATAATTTAACTTATTTGTTTTGGTAGAAATTTGTTTATCCTTATTCTTAAAACCTTTGTCATTTTTATGAGCCTTCTTCTTATGATATTTAGTGGTAGTCAAATGAGCAACATAAGCATAAATACTAGTTGTAGTCAATGCTGAAACATAATCAAGCTCATAAGCATGCTTACAAAAAATTAAAATTAATCCACATTGTACAACAATAATTAATAATTAATTATAATAAAAACCAACTGTAGGGCAAGCAGTTAGTTACATAAAATCTATTTACAACTCCCAAAAATAGATTTTAATGAGATGTTGGTGCATTATTATCAATCTTTCGTTGGTCCAATTAATAATATACTAATAACATCCCCATAAAATAATGCACAACACATTTATCCACACATCACCGTTGGGCAGAAACAAAATAAAGATGTTACTTATGCAATAAAATTCCATTTAATAAATTCTAATTCTAATTTTTTCCGTTGGGTAAAATTAAAATATTCATTTATTAAATGTAACATTATGTGATTTTTTCTTAATCTTTAATTGTTTTAATTAATAATCCTCCGTTGGGCTGATTATTATTTTTAACAATAAAAGAGTCACGCATACATATAAATTATTATGACCTAAACTCAATTTTTTAAAACAATATATTAATCAAGTTTGAAAATTAATATTATTTATAATTTACATGTAACAACTTAAAAGCCCTAATAATATATCACATCATCTTCTACTAGAATCTTAAAGTAAGATATTTTATGAACATGAATTCATTATAAAATATTCACATAAATTCTAAATTAAATACATGATGACATGATATAGAATAATATTATCTAGATATAATAAAAAAATACCTCCATCATCATAAATAGATAACTCAAATACCACAATCAACATAATATGCAAGTATAGGAACAGTGGTCATGATTTGGGGCATAATGCAGTAATTGAGCATCATGTTTGACCAATAGCACAAATAAAATGTTTAACCCAACAAACATATATACTGAGAATTAAGCTATCAAATTGTCTTTCATCAGTGAGCTCAGCTGGTAAGTTAGCGATAATATATAGCATAACATGATAGCATTACATAATCATTATTTAGCGATAATATATATAAAAATGATGCAAGTTATGAAAAAGTAAGTCATGATATATCTATTCTCTATCAACTCAGCCATTCATTCCAAAAGTAAGTCACGATAGTGAAACGAATTGAACAAATAGGACTCATGAGGCAATTTTATTTTGAGCAGTATTATTTTATGCGGTAGCATAACATGACTATGAATTTAATGAATACAACAAGGAATCGCAAATTGAAAACGGAAACAAATATTTATATTCCTTTTGGAAATTCAATTTCATGAAACATACTGAATAATTTTATATTATACCAATAAATAGGTTATGCGGAATTAAAATTTATAGCATAACAACATAATTAATTTATTCTATATAATAGCGTAACCAAGCTCTTGATACCAGATGTTAAATAAATTATATCGGAACGTGCTATTGCATAGGATAAAATAAAATCAATAATCATAATATTAAGTACTTACATGAATTGAGAGAAGACATCTTGTATGTATCAGGATTCCGCTGCGCGTAAGGTGAAGGTCTTCAATTGCATCTCTCAATCTTATGATGGATGTATAGGTGTGTATAAAGTTCTTGAGATGACCATTGAGACCAAACCCTAACTGTTTTATTTATAGAATAGTTAAGGGTCAAAATCGTCCATCAAGATTATGAAACCTTAGGACCCATTATGCCAAGTACTATCAGTAATATTATTTTTAGGCCACATAATTAATTACCAAACCCATAAATAAAATGATTAAATTAATACAATATGTAAGCCTAATAATTACATAAATAGTAGAGGCCACATAAGGAAATAAAATATTCTAACATCTCCATCATTCAAAGAGTTTTTTGTAAATATATCAAAATCTTCTAAAGAGGCTATTAAACACCTTGTTCTGATGACTAATGACCTATCCTTTAAGTTATTAAAAGGTGATATAAAATTGTATGACGTATAAGACCAGATAGACTCGTACTGAAGGAGAAAGTGAAAGTTGCAAACTTGAACTTTTAAGGGTTAATTCTGTGTCATTTGTGAGTTAATCATAACATTCTCACGAGTGTCAAAATTGTATCACTTGGACAGGTGGGAGTAAGATGGTCCACTGTTCCCTATATTCTGTCAGCATATGCTGTTGTGAAATTTGTAGGGGGTTTGTGCACGAACATGTTTTCCCATAAGTATCTTTTGCAAATTTCCATTCCTTAAACAACTATTTTGAAATAACTAAAATAGTTGACTGTTAGAAAATGGTGTGAGAAAATCTGCAACTTGGGGACACCTTGAGGCCCCTTTTCCCTATCTTTTCAGTAGTGACAGCTATATATCATGTAGTGTCTATCTGCAAATTATCCTAGAGATAGTGGACATTAGTATCGTATCATATTTGATTTTTCACGGTGAAATAAGCTTGTAACAAAAGTTCCTCATCGTTTTAGATGTATCGATTGCTTTAATTGTTGCACCAAAGCTACAAGTTTGACCCTGAAATATTTGTTTTCTCTATTTTTTCTTTGTACAAGTAAAAACACAGAAAATTATTCAATCATTATGTCACTAAAATTATTGCTTGCACATGGTATCTTCTGGTGTGGCCTCTTTCATTTCAAATAAGATTAAGTTGTGATGAACCAATGATTGCTGTTGGGTCCAGGCAATGGCACAGGTTGGTGGTTTGGTTATGTTACAACCAGAAGTGGGAGGCTCTCGTGAGAATTTCTTCTTTGCTGGTATTGACAAAGTGAGGTTCCGAAAACCAGTGATTGCAGGAGACACCTTGGTGATGAAAATGACTCTTGTCAAGCTGCAAAAGCGCTTTGGCATAGCAAAGATGGAAGGAAAGGCATATGTAGGAGGTGAGGTGGTATCGAAGGCTTAATTTTTGATGGCTATGGGTTAGTGAAGGAATATCTGCAATAGTTGAATGCTTGAAATTTTGCAGCACTCTTGTTTTTTCACCTGCAAATCCGTTTTCCTTATAAAGACCATGTGACTGCCTTTCAGTTCAAGGATCTCAGAACTATTGAGTATCTATTTATATTAGACGGAATCTAGCTGTTTGTTAGAAATGAAATGTTTCTCAGCATGTATTTTTGCTCTTGGCTTTGTGTTTATTTTTTTGTTTCGATCATTTGGCGTTTGGAACGAGATGTGTTTATATTCTCTTGTTGGTCTTACGTTCCTGAGGGAAATGGACCTTTAGGTTAATTCTAGTGACCCCTCCCTTGTTTTTGGAAATCATTCTCTCTCGAAGGTGGCAAGGTTTGAATCTTTGGGGAGAGATTTATTTTCCCATCATGATTCAGTTTCAGGAAGAATTGACTAATAGTTTACATGTTTTCTCCCTTGTGAAGTGTGAACTCCTAAATATGGAAGAGATGTCATCTACCTGTTTCTCTTGCAAAGTTTCTAATCGGGAGTGCATGTCTATTCTCTCCCTTTCTCTCTCCTCGGGACCTTTCTCCCTCAAAATATGCTGACTATATTCAGTATTTTACCTCATAAATACACTAGAATAGCTTTAGTTTACACTATAAGGATTCTTCTTCATCTCGATATACAGACCACTAAATATGCTAGTAGGATACAATATCTTACAAAAAGAGAATTGAACCATAAAGAATTTGAATTTGGTCTCAAAGCCAAACTCAAAGCATGGAGAAAATTAATTTAGCTCTGCGGGTTTCTCTAAATCCAGTTACTTTATACATGAACATGAAATGTTCAAAATAGACCCTCTTTACAAACCAAGAGCTCCAAGGGGTGTTTTCCCTTGGCCAGCCTCAAAGTAGAAAATTAACATGGCCAACATAGCAACTCTAGCATGCTTTATCTCTGCAAGCTTCAATCTTTCGAGCTTCTCTGTGTCAGGAATGTAAACTCCGTCCTTCACTGTTCCGGCAAAGCTCAATGGGTCAAAGAATTTGCCGCCAGGGTATCCCTGTTCACCAGTGGCATTGGCAAAATTCTCGGCAGTTCTTGACCATGGAGTAGCCCATTCGACCGACTGCGATTCGGGGTTGAAGAAATCAACCCATCTTTTGCTCTCAACCCATCCCATGAGGATGAGCTGGGTCCCTAGGAGTGTGCCGAAGGAGAATGGTGCAATGGCGCCAGGGTCTGCACCGGCTTCGAACCATGGGATGCCACTGTATGCCTGGCCGACAAAGATGCCGAGAACTGCTGCCATTGCCCATCGGCCGTGGATAAGCTCTGCTTCTCTGTACCATTTTAGGAATGCTGGGTCCTTGCCTAAACCTAGCGGGTCGAAACCAAAATCACCTGGGAGCCTGTAATTCATCAAAGATACACACTTGGTGAATATAACTATCATGCACAAACTTTTAATTAGGAATATATATCAAAGTATGTTTTTGCTTGGTTGAAAACATTTTTTATTTTGTGTTCAATAAAGGTAGGGGCACGGGAAGAATCAGTGGCGGAACCAGAATAAAATCTGAGGGGGTCAAAATTTGAGGGCGGTTACCGGAGGTCCGGAGCAGCGACGTGTAAGTTACATTAGCGAGGGAGCGGAGTTAAGGTCCTTGGGTTTGATTTTGACCCAGATTGAAAAAAATGGAAAGTATATTAGCAGCCCAATGCATACCGACCAGAGAATCGTGGCTATTGGCACAAAGAGTCAAGATCACTATTTGTTTCGGAATCACTCTCAATTTCTTCACCATCAATTATAATTCAATTATATATATCATATTTCCTTTATATAATATACCATTTCTTTTATTTTAATCAACCTTTTCCATTGAAACATTTTAGCAAACATAAGATAGGCACAAATTACTTTCAAAAATTTTCAGAGTTTATTAATATTATTAATATTGACAAATTAACTACTGAACAAAATAAGATACACCATCTATTTGGGTCCATGTTTAAAATCACAACAAAAGCATAATAATATTAAAGTCAAGTACCAAACAAAGTGAAAGGATGTAACTGCAATAGGAAAGAAAACTAGTAAAGACCTGCAACTTTGGTACTCGAGTTGCACCTCCAATCAATTCCACTGCATGTAAACCTGTTGGTTATGCTCCAAAATCTTATGATTTTTGTAAAGTCTCACATTAATTATTTTAATGGTACATATATTTGTTGTTATAGGCTTAGTAACATGGTTGAGGAAATAGGGATGAACTCGCGCACATAAGGACGGCTAAGGAATTGAGCTAAGCTAAGCTTTGGTTCTTGGACTTTCTGTCAGAAAACCTTAGTGCACTCCGAAAAATTGTGCTTCGCGGATGCACCCAGATAGGCCCACTATTAATTTCTTTTTGTTTTCTTCTCTGCATATATATAACAGTGTCTTATGCTCTTTTCTCTTACAATTTTATAACACAAAACAATCGCTCTCTTCCTTCTCTTTATTTCTGTTATGTTCATGTATTCTGGGCAATCCACAAAGACAGGTCCATAGTCTTCTTCTGCGAGTACACGCAATCGAAGGCTTGCCGTTGAATCCTGGAGGGTGAACGCCATTGGAGCTCAACTGTACCAAGGTTTATAACCAGTGAGGGCGGAATCACTTTTTAGGACAGTAGCTTTGCTACGCCTCGGCTTCTTTCATATAACAGCTAAGTTGTTCCAATTTTGTTCGACTATTAGTCTTGTTAATACTGCTCTTTCTACTGCTATTTCTCCAACACAACCTTCAAACCAGAATGCTTGAGCACTTACTTAAGAGGGATAAGAGATCTCTCACATAGATCTTCACGGAGTTCTTCAAACTTCTCACGAGTTATGGTGCTCCTGCACACCCATCTGCCACATGGCTACTTGAATTATCAGAACCCATCAACTTCTCCGACTGCACTTCCATCTCCGACGAGCTCTCGTCTTTTTCCAATGCTTCAAACCACCCACTACACCATTAAATGAATTTGTCTTTTACTTGAATCTCCTTGATTTTAACTGTAAATATCTTCGCCGGAGCGGCGGCGCCTGCTGGCCGCCCCCTCCCCCTCCCCCGTCCCCGTCCCCGTCCCCGTCCCCGTCCCCCCTAATTCCGCCTGACCGTCTCCCTACCGGAGTCAAATGGCCCCCGCCCCCCCTAGTTCCGCCTCTGGGAAGAATATCCCAAAAAAGGACACGGATGAACTTATTTATACCCTTGTGTAGCAAAGAGTTGTATAGTAAATTTATGTTGACTGGTTTTTGTCCTCCCCTTGTTCATGACTGTACGTTGTCAGATAAATACCGATGCATATAAAGTATATAGATACATAAGATAAGATGTCCTACAAGACTCATATGTTAGTGTTCTATTTTATAACTTACAGTTTTATGTTAGTAGTAATTTACATTTGATATAAAATTAGTTTACATAATCAGATTCGGAGAGAGAGAGAGAGCACTCATATATTATTGTTCTATTTTATGGTTTACAGTTTTCCTTAATTCACATCCGACATAAAATTAGTGAACATAATCAGATTCGTAGAGAGAGAGAACTTACGAGCCATCTAGCCATTCAGGGTCAAGCAAGTTGCCACCACCTTTAACAGCAGGGATCCAAGATTTCTTAGGAGCAGCGGCAGCAGCAGCCACCACAATTAGCCTTTTAGGAGCCACAGCAGAACCACCAACTCTAGCACCAATGGGTGCAGCCAACAAACTGATCTGGGTCCTCTTGCCACACGACGAGAAGGGAGAACCCAACCCATTTAGCACTGCAGCAGCAGAAGTAGCAGCCATTTTTTGTCCACTTAAATCTAGACAGATGCTTAAAATGGTGCTTGAGCTTTTCTTCAATATATGAAAAATGATAATAAAGAGGATCAAAAGGTGGTGTTTTAATGGAGCCAAGTAGGATAAGTGAAATCTGGAGCAAGAGATCTAAACATCATCATCTCATCTGCCTTGGATAGATTTCGGACCAATGAGATCATTACCTTCATCCTCAGTATTCCTTAACCTACATAACCACCATACACGTGGATCACTTGTGGGGCAACTCAAGTACTCAACTGCATTATGATCAAAAAAACACAGATGAAAAAACTGGTAGGCTTCAACCACATATTCTGATGGTAATTAATGTAAATATTTGATATTTTGGCTCACACGTTTGTTTTTGCAAAACGTGGATCATAACAGTAAAAAAAAAATCTAACTCATATGAAAATATCAATTTTTTATATTTCAGAACTCATTTGTTTCAAATTGTTTCTATCCAAATAGGGAGCAAGCATAACAATAATTATTTTTAAGCCCCACTTAAGTTGCTCCATGGTGGAATGACTTAAAATTTTCTAATTCTACGATGCCAATATGGTTATTATTTACACCTAATATGAAAGATTTGAAAAGTAAGAAATAAAATAAAAGGTATTCATTTTTTAAATGTTCTAAGAAGAAATAGAGGAGATGAAGGGTAATAGGTAAAAGAAAAAGGATTCATTTTCATCACATTTTGGTACATAATAGCTAATAGCTCCATGTTAACGCTAAGATTTTCTGCCACGTCCCAATCACGTAAGACGTCTCCGATCCTCGCATCAGTAAATCGATAAACACCACAAGCTTTGACGGCGGTTCCGTCGGGGATAAATTTCGAGCGTGAGAGTCGATAAGTGTGTTCATGAGGTTTATCAAAATGGAGGCTATATCGCTTTAGTGTATTGAGAGAGATAATAATAATTCTCTGTACATATGTGATTATGAATGAAGAAGTGTATGAGAACGCATCTTCTCCCGATGACTTCCTTGCAAGCTATATCTTATCCTCCCGGATTACGGTGCCACCCACTATTACCCCGACACACTTTTCGATCCGATGGGATCCACCGATTGTATATAGTTTTATCTATCGCTTTACGGTCTTGCTCCCACCGCGCCGTGGGTTATAATCCCATCCACATTAATGCATGGCGGGTTCTCTAGTCAACCGTCATGCTTTTTCATCATTCTTGGTCAAAATAATAGATATTAAAATGTCCAAAAAGGTTCGACCCAATCGGATGATAATGGCAGGTCTTATAAGTTAGAATGAAAATAATAAGATAATCGGGCTTAAAGACTTTCATTGATCCAATAATAAAAGCCCAATAGATTAATTAAAAGAGTAAGCCCAATATATCCTATTTAACGATGGGAGAAAATATCACGTGACCCAACATCGCTTGCCCTCTAGTTTTTTGTTGAATGAATGTTTAATAGAAAACTAAAAATAATCCATGATATTTTCTTGAAAATTAATAATAAGAAGTAATTTAAATGTACCAGGTTATTGCTCACTTAAATGAGATGAAAGGAGATCAAAGGCCCAAATAAGAAAGGCCCTATCCATTAAACAATTGGACTTAGACAGGACGCTTCCCATTCAAATTCCAAATTATTACTAACATTTAATGTACCGCTTGAACACCGTGGTAAATCCAATATAAAAGGATAACTTTACCAAATTTGGCGCTTTTACATTCATTTGAAATTGAGCGCCTCTAAACTTTTCGATCTTTCTCTGCAAATCGTCACAAATGGCTTCCCACAACCCTGAACAAAGTTCCCCAATACTAGTAACACCAATCACAGTGGTTCCACCAAACCCCAATCCTTATGAAGGGACTTCAAGCACGAATCCCAAGCCGAAAACCCAAAAAACCCCCTCTGAATACTACAGGAGTACGGAACGATTCTCGCACGCCAACACTCCTTCTATCATAACTGAGGTTAAACTAAAGAGGGTTCGATCTCGTTTCCACATTAGGATACCCACGCGATCGTGGTACCGATGCGGTGAAAAGATGTACCAACATCAAGGTTGGACTACCGTCCGGTGACCTTCTTGGAAAAGGGGTTCGCTTTCCCCACACATCTTTATAGTAACCCTTTGGGGTTTCGGGTGTGGGGTTCTCGCGATTAGTGCCAAACTCCTACATTCACATTTCGCCTTCGTGGCCTTACGCCGTGAATTGGGCGCCGAGCCTCCCTGGACTTCTTCTTCACTATTTATAAAATAGTACAATCCAGGAGAAGGGTTCAAGGCCTTAGCAAGCATTCTCAAGTCCGGAGAAAAATTCGATAGAGCGTTCATTGGTGAACACCCTTCGAGCAATAAGGGATGGCACGAGAAATGGTTCTTCGTCAAAGGCCCCGAGATTTCTTCCTTCACCGAATCGGGCAATCGACGAAAAGATATCTCACGACGGATACATTTTTCAAGAACGGAAGTGGAAATGATGGAACTATTCGACAACTTCCCTAAGGAAGAGTGGAAATACGGACTCCTCTCAAGTGCATGGTTGTATGACCATAAGTGTAAGTAATGACTCATTTCACATATATATATATATTTTGAAAATATTGTGTGATACATAATTTTAACATAGAATTGTTTGATTTATGCATTATCTTTGATCGTAATCCAGAGCTCCTTAGAAATAAAGGAGTTCAAGATTTTTTGTCCGGAAGTCTCAAGCTGATGAAACTATACCAATCAAGTTACTCCCGAGGTCGAACTCAACCCCGTAAATTCATACGGGTGAATTTCCAACAGGAAGAGGCAGAGGCCAAGAGGTTCTCATACCAGAAGAGACCCTTCATCCTCGACAGAAGAGGAGAGCTACCAGAAAACCCAGGTCAGCCCCTCTTGTCACCCCTCCCGAATCCACACCAGAAATAGAACCAACCCCAAGAACCATTCCTCGATCAAAGCGGTTTACTTCGATCGTCTCCGATCGAAGAAATATACTTAGGACCAAAAATTAAAAACAAAAATAACCCCTCTAAGCTGTCGAAGAGCTCGGGGTTCCTCGCCTCTTGATCATCCCACCCTTCGTGCCCCTCAGAAATACTGATTGAAGAGGACGGTGACCGGGGCGAAGGATTCCGACGCTTATCCAGAAGAGGAAACGCGACTCGATAGCCATCCGAGTTCCGCTTCGCTTCAACACCCAAAGGACCCACCCCAAATAAATCCCCATGGCTGAAACCATACACGCAGGACCTACCCTCCCGAACAGCCCACTCTCTCTCCCCGAAAGGCCAAGACTCTCCCCGAACGACCCGGTCCCTCGTGTCGGAGTTACCATGCCGAGGTCATGGGATCTCCGACCGTGGCCTGTGTTCAACGCCAACTTCCCTTTGACCTCTTGAGCTTTCGTTCGAACAATCGCGACCACCGGTTCAAATGATCATACTGGACGGAAATCTTCTCGACGAGGGATGAGCTATTTAGCTAAGGTAAATAACAATCTCTTCTTCCTCTATATCTCTGTTTTCCTTTGAATATTTGGACATTTGACTTGAATATTTTGAAAAATATGAAGCTAATCGTTTTCTTGACGGACATTGCCAAGAGACACATAAATGGAGAGGCCGAGGAAGATTTCATGAGACAAGAGATAAATATGTTGAAATCGACCTTGGACCGAGAGAGAGCCGGTCGTGAAGATGCTTTTCATACCATCAACGGTCTTCAAGCGTAATTAGACCTGCTAGGATGGATTTGAAGACATCGATGACGAATTAAGGGCCACGCGAGGATGGGTTGGTCTGCGTCCGGCCGCCGCCTAACAAACTCGTGACACGAGCCAACTGGTTTGGTGAAGAAAACTTACTCTGAAGGCAAAAATGAGGAGTTTTCTTCACCAACCCAAGCTTGGTCCTACAACTTGGTGAGGCTGAGACGAAGGCTCAAGACGAAGCATGAAGGCATAAGGCCAAACGTCACAAGCTCCGCCACAAAATAAAGGATCTTGAGGGACGAGGTCCTCTTCTCGATCAAGAGCTCAGAAGCGATTCAAAGCGGACTCTGAGGACTCTCAGACGAACTTAATCTTTGAAATCATGAAGGTATATTCGGAGGGGTATGAGGATTGCCGAGAGCGAGGAAAAGAAAAGCTATCTACCGCTTCATTTGGACCCGGACGCTTTCAACTCCGATGATGAAGGCGGTGCCTGAATGTCTATCCTGTTTTTGTTCTATGTAATAATTTAACCACTTTAAGCTTTTTTATGTTTATGTAATTAATTTATGATTGACTTAAATGAATGAGTGTTTTATATTATTGATAAATCTTTAACTGTCTTGATTACGACTTCTGTTTCGATCAATTTCTTGTCAATAATTGAAGATCAATAAAATTTGAACCCAACTAGTGAATCGGTTATGGCATATAACAATTAAAAATGAAGTGAATTGAATTTTACTGGACGTGATTCAACTTATCTGAATTGAATGAATCGAACTTAATACTTAAAACAAAATAAAGTAATATATACTCATTTCCAAGAAGAGTGAGATCGATTCATATGTGAAGCAAATTTGCACGATCCTCCTTACACCATCGAATCTTGCTTACCACTCGGGGGTAACAAGTATATAAGGACCAAGATATAAGGATCGATAGTGACCATTGACTTACCACCACGATAAGATCAATATAGGATCAAAAGGGACTGGGCTACCATCGAATGGCGGTGAGTCCTACCATACCTCCTTACACCATAGTGACCTTCTGGACAATAGGACCGGGACCATTGACTTTACCACCGATAAGATCAATATAGGATCAAAAGGACAGGGGCTACCATCGAATGGCCAATGAGTCCTACCATACCTCCTTACACCATAGTGACCTTTGGACAAATAGGACCGGGACCATTGACTTACCACCACGATAAGATCAATATAGGATCAAAAGGACTGGGGCTACCATCGAATGGCCAATGAGTCCTACCATACCTCCTTACACCATAAGTGACCTTTGGACAAATAGGACCGGGACCAATTATGAAAAAGTGACCTTTTATTAATAACAAACAATCGTGGTACAGACTTAGAGAAACCGACTTAATCTTTATTGAAAATATTTAGAAGCTCGCCAAAGGCGCCAAGTATTCTTGATCTCGGAACCATCGAAAGTGCCTTTAACCGATAAGTACGACTTTGGTACTTCGATCACTTCATATGGCCCTTCCCAGTTCGGCATTAGCTTTCCTGTGTTTTGAGGCGTAGAAGCTTCGGCTTCTCTAAGAACGAAGTCTCCCACTTCGAATCTACGAAGTTTGACCCCTTTGTTGTAATGCTTGGCCACCCTTCGTTGATAAGCAGCCAATTTGATCAAAGCTTCCTCTCTGACTTCGTGTAGCAGGTCCAGGTTAACCTTCAATCCTTCGTCGTTGTAAATTTCTTTAAATTGACTTACCCGAAGACTTGGAGATCCGATTTCGACTGGGACTAAGGCATCAGTACCATAGGCCAATCGGAAGGGCGAATCCCCCGTGGTAGTCCTTGGTGTAGTTCGGTATGCCCACAAAGACGCTTCAGCAATTCTTCGGCCATCTTCCCTTAGCTTCATCCAATCTACGCTTGATTCCGTTCAACAGCGTCCTGTTGGTCACCTCGACTTGCCCATTCGACTGTGGATGGGCCACAGAAGTCTTCTTGTGTTGAATCCCCAGATCATTCAAAAATTCTTCAAATTTTGAACCCTGATGGCGCGTCCGGTTGTCCGATATCAATACCTTAGGGATCCCGGCGAAACACCACAGACTCCTTTATAAACTTTAGGCACTCTATATTCGTTATCGATCAAGTGGTTTTGCCTCTACCCACTTAGTCATATAATCAATAAGAACTCATGATTTAAGCTAAACGACCTTTAGCTTTAGGTAACTGGTCCCAATATATCCACCCCCAAACAAATGAAGGGTATAGGAGATAAAATCGAGTATAACTCTTAGGTGGCTAATAATGGGACCGAACTATTGAAATGACATTTTTCGCATTTCTTGACGTACTCTGTAGCTTCTTTGAAAATTGTGGAGGCAATAGTATCCTTGTCGAAGTACTTTGTGAGCCAAAGACTTGGCGTACCATATAATCACCAAGAAATTCCTTCATGAACCTCCAAGAAGAGCATACTCGGCCTTGGGACGGAACCAAACATTTCAACAATGGTGAGGAAAATGCCAATCGATAGAGATCCCCATCAATAAGACTAAAATTGGTACTCTTGTATTTAATCTTCTTCACCGACATTTGATCCAGAAGAAAGGACGCCATCATCGCCAAATACTCGATGTAGGGGTCATCCAACAGTTAGTTCGCTCGATCGACACATCAACGCTTCGTCTTTGAACACTTGGGTCACGCAAAATTTCCAAATATACCGATCCGTGAAAAACATACGCATCTCAGAGTGGCGAACTTTGACAATGCATCGGCGATGGGGAATTGTCATTACGCTCTATACTCAAACTCATCTGAAGCGAAAAATTGAAGTTGGTCTCTTAATTCGCCAGATATTTGATCATTCGAGTTCCACGAGCTTCATAATCTCCGACATTTCGTTTAACGACCAACCGAGAATCACTATAGATAATCAACTGTTGGACTTGAGACTCTTTGCCAATCGGACTCGCTAACATACGCCCGCATTTTCACACACATTGTTCGTTGCTTTAAACCCGAATCGATGGCTCTCTTGGACCTTGAATCCTCGGGACTTATTAAAATAATTCTGCTCCCACTATCAGCCATCGTAGAGATCCATTCTCATACATCTGGCCCACGCCTTTCCCGACCTATTTGAAGAAACGGCCACTACCCGATCGAGAAGATTGACTTCCAGCAACTCTGCATCTGCTTCGGTGAACGAGCATTCTACCATAAAGTCAGCCAGGGCTTGGCCTTTGATGGCAGTTCGGGGATGATACTCGATAAAAAATTGGGATAACTCCATAGTCCACGCTGCTAGTCTGCCCGAGACCTCTGGCTTGCCCATCACCTTCTTCAATGGCTGATCCGTGTAGACGCCTAGGAGTCGACCTTGAAAATACTGCCGAAGCTTTCTACTGGCAATTATTAAAGCAAAGGCAAATTTCTCAATGTTTGGATACCTGGTTTCAGCATCTCGTAGGACGTGGCTGACATAATAGACCGGATGTTGCTTCCCACTGATCTCCCGAACCAACACTGCTCCAACTGCTAAGGAACTTGCCGCAAGGTACAAATATAAAGTCTCTGCTGGGGCAGGCTTTACCAATAAAGGAGCCGAAGACAGATACGTCTTTATACCTTGGAAAGCGTCTTCACACTCCGAAGTCCACTGGAACGTCTTCGCATTCTTCGGTCCCTTCAATGTGTCAAAGAAAGGAAAGCATCTCTCCGCAGATTTGGCGACAAACCTCCTCAAAGCCGTAATCCTACCAGTCAGACGCTGGACGTCCTTGAATGACTGAGGAGTCCTCATATCAAGAATGGCCTGGATCTTCTCCGGATTGGCCTCGATGCCCTCCGACCGACCAGATAACCCGAAACTTTTAAAGACCGAGGTAGAAAGTACATTGGTAAGTTAAGCCTCGATTGACGATAACTAAGCAGTTTGAAAGCACTCCTCCGTGTCGTCCAAATGCTTTCGAATCTGATACTCTTCACGATCATGTCATCTACATAAACCTCCATGTTCTCTCCACCGCTATCGAAGATGAAGTTCATCATTCTTTGGTAGGTAGCCCAAAGATTTATGAGGCCAAAAGTCATTTTTTTGTAGGCATACACCGAACGGTGTGTAATGAACTTATTTGTTTTGGAATGTCTTCTTTGCACATAGATATTTGATGATAACTCGAAAAAGCATCCATAAAACTTAGTAATGCATACCCCCAAGTGGCATCGATGAAATTTGATCGATATGGGGCGAGAGGATAAAAGTCCTTGGACAAGCTTTGTTGAGATCGGTATAGTCGATGCAAACTCGCCACTTTCCATTCTCGCTTTTGTACCAACACCACATTTCTTTATCCATTCGGGTAATCAATCTCGTAGATGAAGTCAAGCAGCCTAGCAATTTCGCAACCTCTTCATCGATGATCTTACGGCGCTCTGGAGCAAATATCCGCTTCTTCGACGAACAAAGCTTCTTCAAGGATCTATCTCGGCTTATGCTCAAAGAACCTTTCTGGCTTAACTCCAAGCATGTCTTGTGGCTCCATGCAAAAAATATCAAGATAACATCGTAAGAGTTCCATAAGGTTCGTCAGAAGAGGTTTCGGTAGACTGAACCAATCCTCATTTGTCTTGTCGAAGCTTCAGATGACCAACTCAATCTCTTCCGTCCCTCCAAATGGAATCACCAAATCGCTTACGAAGCCGCCTCGGTGAAGGGTTCGATCTCAATGGCCATTGTTTTTTTACATTTCATCGACCCCATTCCGGATGAAATAACAGCATTCCGATAACACCGTCGGGCCAGGTCTAAGTCACCCATCACCTCTCCTACTCCCTCGCTGGTGGGGAATTTGATTTTGAAATGTGGGATGGAGGTCACAACTTGAAGAGTCGTCAGCAACGTAGTCTTCCTAGAATGGCGCCAGAAGTCGAGTCCACATGCACAACATAAAATTTACACGTTATCTCTACCGAGGGCCCGCAAGAAGATAACCGGGGAGTTCAATAGTGCTCGCTGAACTTTCGGTCGTTCTTAGAAACCATATAGAGGAGCCTCCGTCCAGACCTCCATTTTGTGCCCATCGAGATGCATCCTCCGTAAGCATGGGCATAAAGAATGTCCACCAAGATCCGTTATCTATCATCATGCGTTTCACATCCACCGAGCCTACTACTTGGCTTTGTGATCACCAATGCCCCTTCACATGTGGTTCGATGGGCTCAAGGATAATCCAGATCCATAAATGATACGACGGTTCTCGAAAAGGTCTCATCAATCTTCAGGGTAGCATCTGTCACTGACATGACCGAATCAAGATAAGCCCTTCTCTTCTTCCCTACTAACTTCCCAACAGACCCACCAGTTATTACATCAACGACTTGCCTTGGCGGTGGTATTGGAGCATTTTGAATGGGTGGTGCTTGAACCGTTTGAACGGTACGATTGATAACCTGCTGACCCTGGCGGTCCTTCTCAGCCACATATTGAATCAGCAAGCCGCTTTTAATCTTGCTCTCCACAAAATCCTTTAGATTACAACACTCATTAGTGTCATAACCAGCAGCTTGATGATAACCACAGTATTTGCGAGGGTTGCCGTGTCCCGTCTTGTAATTATCACGAGGTGGCTCAAAGAAAGGCTGGTTTCTGATCTGATCCAAAATTATCGACCTTTCCGTATTCAATTGGATGTAGACTTTATTAACCTTCGGAGTAGAAACAGGTGTGCGACTGCTGCCTTGTCGCCATGAGTTATTGTACTTCTTCGAACTACCTTCTGCTCCTTGGTTGTACCCCCCCACTCTTCTCTGATCAACATCAGTCTTGGGAACCTCTACCTCCTTTAATTGGCTCAGAGAAGGATTTTTCAGACTATTCATAGCCTCTTCTACAACAATATAGCCTTCTGCCTTGTCAAAGGCTTCTGCTAGGCTTTTCGGATGATGAAACATCAACTTCTTTACCAATTTCTCCGATTTAACCAGATCTAGCCCATTCTGGAACAAACCAACAGCTTGGAGATCATTAAGATCGGATACCTGACCGACCGCTTCCCTAAACCTCTTTACATATTGGCCTAAAGATTCATTGGTGAACTGTCGGACTGTCTTTAAAGAGCTCAGTAGGCTTTCCCTTCTGATTATTGCTTCCAAAACGTGCATGGAACTTATCACAAAGCTCGGTCCACGAGGAAATCGAATCCGATGGTAAAGTCCCCATCCATTGTCTTGCATCTTTTCTCAACGTCGTGACAAAAGTGTGACACTTGGCAAAGATCGGTGAAGTCATCATAGTAATCCATTAAAGCCGGCCAAACGCTCGACTATGGTCATAAGGATCTCCGGACCCATCATAGCTTTCCATACGAGGCAACTTTTTGGTAATATCTGCCTTCTCCTTGAGAATATCGGAGGAAAAAGGGACGCCTTCTTTCCAGGAGTGTCCTTCACCTGTTGAACCTCAGTCAACTGTTTTCGAAGTTCTTTCAACTCCTTTACCAGAAAATCAACACCTTCGGGTCGCGATGAGATTTCCTTCTCTTGAGCGGCGACGTTAGCTCTCGGAATGGATCGACCTCTCACCTGCCAAACCATTGCCCTTATGGGACTTCTTGATCCGCTAGGGTGTATAATCTCGCCCTCATGATGTGAACGATTGTGTAGGTACTCTCCCTTCTAAGTTTTCGCACAATTTCTCTCGACCGCTTTTCGTCTTTCATCGTCGCGATGCGTTGATCCGACGACTAACAAAGGCCGTCTTCGAGGGCAAGGTGTTCTCGCTTCTTCGATCTCCTCCCATCTGCGAGAACGATCCTCGGACATATGCATAGAATATTCCGGCTCCTTACCCTTCCGACGGGTATCTCTTATGCCTACGCCGTCTTTCGAATGAATATGGCTAGATGCTTCGTCCTCCTCAACTCATCCACCAAGCATCTCGTTTCGGCTTATATCTTCCTTTGTTTTAACAGAACCTCCAAAGCCTTATATCGCTTGCTCGCCATCCTCGCCAACTTGGCGGCTCTGTCTTCTTGACCACTTGGCGATGAGTCCCGGTCGGTGAGCTTTCTACCCGTCTCCCCGATCGGGATCCGCGCCTTATCGCCGTTGAAAACCAACTTCCGTCGGCTCCACCGTGAATCTTCGCATCGAAGTTCTCCGAGTTGTGTTTAGAAGCCGTGCTTTCGTGAGCACTTTTAGAAGGACCAGACGGTCCTTTATCGAGATACTGGCGGTGATGAACTAATGTACCATCGCCGCCGCCCTTCCGGTGTACCATCTCTACTCCTCATCGTCTTCCGAAATAAGTTAAACAATTGTGATTGAAAAAAGCCCTCCTTCTAGCGCCAATGTTAACGCCAAGATCTTTTGCCACGTCCCAATCACGTAAGACGTCCTGATCCTGCACCGTAAACACGATAAACACCACAAGCTCGACGGCGGTTCCGCGGGGATAGCTTTCAAAGCGTGAGAGTCGATGAAGTGTGTTCACAAGGTTTATCAAAATGGAGGCTATATCGCTTTAGTGTATCGAGAGAGAGATAATAATAATTCTCTGCCTATATGTGATTATGAATGAAGAAGTGTATGAGAACGCATTCTCCTCCCGATGACTTCCTCGCCAAGTTATATCTTATCCTCCCGGATTACAAAAGCCACACCCACTATTACTCCGACACCTTTTTCGATCCGATGGGATCCATCGATTGTATATAGTTTATCTCTATCGCTTCGTCGGTCATTTGTTCCCACCACCACGGTTATAATCCCATCCACATTAATGCATGGCGTGTTCTAGTCAACCGTCATGCTTTTTTCATCATTGCAGTCAAAATAATAGATATTAAAATGTCCCAAGGGTCGATTCCACCTGACCGAATCTTGGCCTCTTATAAGTCGAATGAAAATAATAAGATAATCCCATTTTAAAGACTTTCATGATCCAATAATAAAAGCCCAATAGATTAATTAAAAGAGTAAGTTCTCAATATATCCTACCTAAAGAGAAAAAATATCATGACCCAACACTCCAATTAGCGGTTAAATCGTTATTGACTCAATGACGTCATTAATATATAAAAATATATATTATTAGTAATTACTAAAAAATTTAAAATCTCATTTTTTTACCAATTAAAATATAATATACAATATTAATAAAAGTGGTTAATTTTAATATTAAATTTATTTTAATAAAAAAAAAATTAAAAACCGGAACACCACCAATTTGACCGGTGGTCAACATGCCAACTCAGATTTTGACTAAAATCGAGTCATTAGTCTAAATAAATCGGAAGGCAAGGCAGATCAATTCCAATTTTTACCAATCCCACTGATGTTAAAACACTGATAATATGAACCATCAAACTTTTGTCCGGATGATATCCACCACTTCTTAAGGTTGTGAGATCAAATTCTTCGCTCTTGAGGTTGTAAAGAAATCTTTATAGTACCCAAAAAAATACATAAACACATAATTATATGAGATGATTCTGTTTAACATTTTTTTTATTCAAGTCAAATCTATTTTTTTATTATTCATATTATACATATTATTCTTCCTCTATGTTTGATCTAGAGCAGCCATGTGCTCGATCAAATCTTCAGCATAGTCCTTTGTTTTCTCCTGTTCCTCTTCAGTGCTTTAGTTTGAACTGAAGTTATATTATAAGCATTTTTTACGTCAATATTTGGTCTTCATTCGTCTCCAAAACATCTTTCAGCTGAACTATCCAACTTCATCAAACTTGGTCTGACTCTTATGTTATGTTTTTATCTATTAAACAGGGGAGAAAGCTCTACAGCAGGACTATTTATTTCTTCTGGTGCAGCTTTATTGCTCCATCCCTCAAAGGTATATCTTGACTATAACTTTTTCATATTCTATTTTATTTTTAGAAAATGTATAATGAAGCAATGAGGTTGTGATTGTGCAAGTAGTATTTAGACTATGCAAGCTGATCAGCTTGTTATTGCAGTGAATTTCAAGTTTAATCAAATTAAATAAATGAAATACTATAGATCTTACTCATAATTGACTGTTCCAGCATCATTATTAATTGAGTCAGTAATAGACTAATAGTCCATGCTCAAAATTTAATACCGGTTTATATTCTTGAAAGAAAAGTTTTGAGTTGTCAAACAAGTGAGACATGGCATTATCTCTGTCATAGGTAATAATATAAATTTCATTATGTAATAAATCTTGAAGTAATAAAAAGTTTAATTTGTGTAGCCTTTAAGAAATGCTTTATCTTAATATTTTAATAATAGAACTGAGAGCTTTAAGTAACTTCTCTGAATCATACGAATCTTGTTTTACATAAACTATAGTATCATGGGTAAGTAATTCGAAAGATAATAAATTCCAGGCATTGGCAGGTGGAGAGGAGTCATACTTGGTTACTAACCTAAACTGGTTAGGGGTTGCTGATGGAGTTGGCCAATGGTCACTAGAAGGTATCCCTTTTTATGCTGTTTTTACTGTTTTAATTAGATTCTTGTCAGTTATTTAGTATTCCTAAGATTACAAAATGATCATGAACTCACTAATTCTTGAAATGGATCTTTCCTTTGTCTTTCCTTCCATTTCTTCCTTATTTACCTTTTAAATACGGACTTGATATCTTCATTGTTTTATGCATATATATTTGCGTTAAATTCATAATTGTTGTATTTTTTGTTCAGGTATGAATCCAGGAGTTTATGCCCGAGAACTCATGGAGAACTGTGGAAATATTATCTCAAATTCCAGTATTGTTTCAATTATCAGTCCTCTGGAAGTTCTTAAAAGAAGTGTTGAGGAAGCACAATCTCCTGGATCATCAACTATTTTGGTTGCTTACTTTAATGGTCAGGTATAAGTTGCCAGGTTGATTCTACTTTTAGGTTAGTGGTTGTAGCTTATTATGTCAAATTGAGTAGTAGTGTGGTTCGCGGTACTTTTCTTACTTCATTTTGTCACTCTTGATTATTTATCTAATTAGAGTTTTAACTAGATCTAGCCAACAGCTTGAGTGTTTCCTTCTTTCCAATTTAATACCAGTCGAATATCTGTTGCGAGCCCATAAAATTAATACTCCCCCATCCCACATAAAGAGTCTCATTTGCAAAATATATATATATATATATATATATATATATATATATATATATATATATATTTCACAAAAGAATCCTCTGATCCTCTTTTTATTGATAGTAGTATAAAATGAAACAATGACCTCAAGAGGAAGAACAAGAACATATATTAATAAACAAGAGGGAGGGAGGGAGGGAGGGAGGGAGGGGGGTGGGGGTGGGGGTGGGAGAGAGTAAACTTATATGTATTATGCTAGGCAAGAACTTGATTAGATTTAACTTCTCTAAAGAAGCAGAACATAATATTTCGTATTTTATTTTTAAATTTCATTATAAACCCAGGGATTTATTGCTTTCTTTACTCCTTGCAAACCTAGTATTCACCTTTGGAGTCAGCTGAATTCATTTTCTAACAGGCTCTTCATGTTGCTAATATTGGAGACTCGGGATTCATTATAATTCGAAATGGCGCTGTTTATAAAAGGTCTTCTCCAATGCTTCATGAGTTCAACTTTCCCTTACAAATTGAAAGAGGTCATGATCCCTCTGAACTTGTCGAGGTAAATTTTATTGAAGCCAATACAGGCAACTGATTTTGACGCATTAGTATTTTCTTTTTGTTAGTATTATTACTATCTTTGTTGGTGGGGGTGGGATGGGGTTGGGGGAGTTATTTTGAAGCATTTGTTATAATTGCTAAGCCCTAAGATGTAAATTTTAATTATGCAAATGAAATTTATCTTTTCTTTTCTATTTAAAAAGCGATGAACTAGAAGATTACTTACTATGTTATGTTTACCTAACTGTGCTTTCAGGAATACAAAATTGATTTAGAAGAGGGTGACATAATTGTCACTGCTACTGATGGACTTTTTGACAACCTATATGAGCAAGAAATAACATCTATTGTCTTGAAGTCTTTGCAAGCCAATATAAATCCTCAGGTGCCTAGTCTAAAAACCATCTTGTTCACATGTTTCTGAGAACATGAAACATATATTAAGGTATTCTGGATACAGTGTGAGTAATGCATAAGAAAGAAATAGATAGAGTTTTGAGAAAAGTTTTTGGCTTGGGATTGGCTTACTGCCCATCTTGAATTGCTTGAACTCGAAGAGTCCTAACTTTTTGTACTGAACTTTCACAGTATTTACCAGTCATTTATTTTGGGTGCGTGTGTATTTTGTTTTAAATACCGAGTAATTGTTTTCCTTCGTCTTTTTCATATTAGGAAACTGCAAAACTCTTGGCCAGAAGCGCACAAGATGTAGGGAAGTCTTCATCTGAAAGGAGTCCATTTGCCGATGCAGCTCAGGCTGCTGGATACCGATATACTGGTGGTAAGCTTGATGATGTTGCTGTTATTGTGTCTTTGGTTCAAAAGAGGTCCGGCTAGAGTGTTTAATTCTCTGGTTCCTAGTTATTGTCATATATGTAAATAAGGCTTCAAGTTTTTCAAGAGTTAAAACGAAAATTTATAGTGTGATGCATTCACCTTAGTTTGAGTAACTTCAACTGATTTTTCATGTTAATCAATAAAGGGAACTTATGTTCATTTACAGTAGCAATTATGTATTATGAGCTCTTTTTGGATAGGATGATTATTTTCTCCAAGTAGTTGAAGTTGATAGCCTTCACACCAAGTCTGCTAGTCTTATTTTACAGATAAAGGGAGAGTGAATGAAAGTATGTTTATTTGAGTTATTTTTAGGAAAGAGAAAGAGAGAAAATGACTTCCACTTTCTTCTCATTTTTGCCAATACTTCTAAAAAATGAGAAGATTTGTAGATAAAGTGGGGTTATATGTGTAAAAAATCAAAGAATCCTCACTCTCTTCTTTTCTTTCCTCAACTCCCAAGACAAAAAGTGAGAAAGTCACCCCACTTTCTCTTCCCCTCTCTTCTCTCCCTTTCTTCTCATAAAAACTCCTAGTTTCTTACATTTATGTTACCTGCCAAATAAAAAGACACTTTTCAGGGAACAAAATTAAAAAAGTGTGAGAAAAGTAATTTGGGGTTTTATATTAATTCCCTTGGATGCCACTTCAGTCCTAGCTTATCAAATCATACACTACACAATCTGCAGGCCACAATCATATAAAGCCCTTTCTTTGACCCCTCTCTACTGCTCTTATTTTACCGAGCAATGCATCATACTAAACATTTAAGAAATTCCGTTTTACTAATATCTTAACCACAAGAGGAATGAAACTCATTTGTCCCTTTTTTTTTTGGTCAACTGTCACAAATTCTTGTCACCTTAAATTTTAACTTGGTCTAGCATTACTATTTTTACTTTTTTTTTTTTTAAATATAGTATTTTTATTTTTGTTTAAGTGCTTGAAATTTAAATTAGAATATCTACTACTTGGCTGCAAAAGTATATATGGGTCCTTGGAATCTAATTCCCATGGCATGGAGGGAGGTATTGAGTTGTATTCGACACTTGTGCAGCTGCATAAAGATGCCCATGTTCTTCACAAAGGTGGGGCAATAATACTACTACAACATTACTACTAATGCTGGGAATGGGATTCACTTATCACTGTCATTATGATGCCCACCCTCCTATGGTCAATAAAAAAAGGACAAAAAGAAAAAGAATTTTGGGGGGGGTGGGGGGGTGGAAATAATGAATGGAACCTTAAATCACATGTATAGACTATGGAGTATAAGATCACAAGAGCAAGGAGAATTATGTTTATGATTTTGAACGGTATACTTTGAAATACTGCAGTCCCATATTTAGGGTAGCAAGCTAATATAATGATGTGGGTGGGGCTCAACTTGCCAAGAAACCTTTGTACTTTTGAAGAGCGGCAAAAATGAATGAAAATCTTGGATCATGAAGTTAATTTTATGATAAGTTGGTCATGTGACCAATATAGTACTGACGAGAGAGATTATCTTCCGCCTGCGTGTCGACATTGTTAACTGCATGTTAACCACTCGAAAATCTTATATTTGACATACCACTCTACTCAAATTTAGGCGAGAGAAGATTTCATCATTTTTAATAGAATATGTCTATATTCATTAGCTATTATTATGTAAATCAATTATGTAGCCATTCGTGTACCATTCTCGTGTACCATTCGTCCCTCTCGTCCCCCTGCTCCACCATGGCAGGCGACGACTCCTCCAAAACCACCACTTTTCATCCCGCATTCTCCGTCTCAAATATCAAAAATCACATACAAATCACTCTCGAAATGGAAAACGTTCAGTATGCATCTTGGGCCGAGTTGTTCATTAATGCCGCCCAAGCCTTTGATGTTGTCGCCCATATTGAACCACCAAAAGACACCATTATCACTAAAGACGCTCAATGGTCCCGACTCGATGTGATTGTCAAACAGTGGATCTATAGCACAATTTCTATCGACCTACTCCACACAATCTTTAAACCCGCAAGGCCACTACCAAGAGGCATAGGACCGTCTCAAAGATATATTCAATGATAACAAAAACTCTAGAGTCGCTTCACCTTGAGCAACAATTTTCCCAAATTCATATGGACAATTTCCCAAACGCGCTAGCCCTATCATTAAGCTTTTTTTAAAGTTGTTGGCCGATCAATTAGCTAACGTTGGAGCACCGGCCTCCGAGGACCGCTTTTGTTCTTCGACTTGTTACAAGTCTCTCCTCCAAGCTACAAATTACGCTACCATTATTCAACAACTCGACCCTCTACCATCATTCTACAAGGCCAGATCCATGATTACACTTGAAGAAACACGTCGAAACAAGTCTGTTTCAACCGAGTCTGCCCTTATTACTACCAATACCAATGGTCAAGAGAAATCTCAAAATCGACCCTCGGAAAATGCTTCAAATCGCTCCAATTATAATCGCAACAATGGTGGTAAAGGCAAGAATTTTCGTGGCAAAAGTAATGGTAACAAAAACTCTTCTTATACTCGGTCCTCTGATGGCATGAACACTACATCTGTTTACGCCCCAAAACAGGCTCATCACCCATGTCGTGGACGTGGGTCCTCGTGCCATCTTGGCAAGAAATTCCACCGTGGCGAGCCCCTCGCCTTATCCCCATCCCACGATGGTTGGGCACTTAACCTTCCACTCGTGGGCCAAGGGATACTAGACCCCGCCCCCAAGCCTTCGCTCAAAATCGCCATTCTGGGAATTCTCTGCATGTTCGTCCCCTCCGATATAGCCGCCGCGATGCAAACAATGACACTCCAACAACTCGACGATAATTGGTATATGGATATCGGCGATCCTCTCATATGACGTCAATTCGTGTACCTCTCCTCTTATTCTAATTTGAGTAATCATGGTAAAATTATCGTCGAAAATGGGTCCGAAATTCCATTCTTGGTCTTGGGACAAAGCGCCTTAACACCTCCCTACCACCCCTTCTCTTGAAAAATGTCCTACACGCCCCCAATTAATTAAAATCTTGATTCGTAGGCGTAAATTTACCTCCGATATAACAATGTATTCATTGAATTTGACTAGTTTTGGTTTCACTTTGTGAAGGACATGACACGGGTCGCCACTTATGAGACGCAATAATTCGTTAGTGACCTTTACCCCTTACTTCCATCGCCCAACACCGACTTCCCAACATGCTCTCTCACAACTATCTCCGCTTCAACTTGGCATAATCGCTAGCCACCACGGACCTACCCGTGATTAGTCTCCTTCGCAATAATAATTATATTTCTTGCAATTCAATTGCTAAAAACTTTTGTAATTCCTGTCAATTAGGTAAACATACAAAGTTGCCATTTTCTTTATCAAACTCGACTACTGTTTACCCTTTTGATATCATCCATAGCGATTTATGGACTTCGCCAGTTGTAAGCTCATTGGGTCACCGTTTTTATGTGTTATTTCTTGATGATTTTACAAACTTTTTATGGACTTTTCCTATCAAACACAAATCTGAAGTTTTTAATCTCTTCACTAAATTTCACACACTTGTTAAAACTCAATTTAATCGACCTATTAAGAACCTTCAATGCGACAATGGTCGCGAGTTTGACAACTCCCAATTCCACGCCTTCTTCAAACAACATGGCATGTTTTTTCGCTTCTCTCGCTTCTCACACATCTCCACAAAATGGAAAGGTCGAGCGAAGATACGAACAATAAATAACATGGTTAGAACCCTCCTGTTACATGCACGTCTACCTCATTCTTTATGGCCTTATGCCTTATCAATGGCAACCTATTTGCATAACATCTTACCAAGCAAATCAAATAGATTTGTCTCGCCCACATCAACCCTTTATCTCCGTCATCCCGACTACTCATCTATAAAAACTTTTGGATGTCTATGCTACCCTCATCTTGCCCCATCTACCATCCACAAATTGGACGCCCATTCTATTCCCTGCGTGTTTCTTGGCTATCCGTCTAACCATCGTGGCTATCTTTGTCTTGACATGTCCTCTCGTAAAATCATCACGGCTCGTCATGTCACCTTTAATGAAGCTATTTTCCCTTATGCCAATACAACTACTACACCGGTGTCCTCCTACTCCTTTCTCGATACCGATCATTCCCCATATATGACACAAGTCATACACTCCCCTCCCACCGATACTACACCTTCTACAAACACACACACTCGACACACCTCCTCCTCACCCCCAACCGCCTCACGGCAAGACAACAAATACCCACGCATGAATCCCTCCCCACTCAATCGATTCACCACCTCGTAATCCTCACCACAAATGACCACTCGCAAGACACAAGATATTTAAACCTAAAGCGATCTTCGACCTCTCCGTCACCACTCATGTGTCCCTCTCCCAAAAAGCCCCATCGCCAAGCGCTCCAAGATCGTAATTGGAAAGCAGCCGTGACCGATGAATTTGATGCTTTTATTAAAATAAGACATGGGTCCTAGTTCCACGTCCTCCTGATACCAATATCACACGGTGCATTTGGCTTTTTAAACACAAATTTAAATCTAACGGTGATTTAGAGCGACACAAAGCTCGTCTTGTTGTCAATGGCAGGTCTCAACAGGTGGGAATCGACTGTGACGAGACATTCAGTCCCGTCGTCAAACCAGCTACAATTCGCGTGGTGTTAAGTATAGCAGTCTCAAAGAAATGGGCTATACATCAGCTAGATGTGAAGAATGCATTTCTTCATGGACACTTTTCGAAACCGCCTATATGCATCACCCCGGATTCCGTGATCGACAAAGATCCTCGATCATGTTTGTCTCCTAAAAAGTCACTATATGGCTTAAAACAGCCCCATGAAAGCTTGGTACCAATGGTTTGCCCACTTTCTCTCCACTATCGGCCATTCATACGTTCGTGTGATCACTTTTTATATACTCTCATGGTGTCGACATCGCTTACATACTCCTCTATGTCGATGATATTATCCTCACTACATCCTCTCACGCACTCTGTGACACCATCATTGCCTCTCTACTTGCGAATTCGACCGCCACGACGGACCTCGGTCCCTCGAATTACTTCCTCGGCAAGTGTCCGCAATTCGTCATTCTCGTGGGTTGTTTCTACATCAATCCAAGTACGCATCCGACATCATCTCTCGCTACTAAAATGACAAACCGCAAACCGACAAATACGCTGTTGACACAAAATCCAAATTGAAGTGCCAATTCGGGTGATAAATTGATGATCCTACATCAGACGGCCCCACGCGCCTCCAATATCTCACTTTCACGAGACCGGATATTTCATATGCAGATTCAACAAGTTTGTTTATATATGCATGACCCCGTGACATCACACTACGCCGCTTCTAAAGAGGATCATCCGATACATTCAAGGTACAAAAGACCTGGCTTACATCTATCTACATCGAATGTCACTAATTTACAAGGTTATAGTGACGCTTGATCGGGGTGGATGCCCCGATACACGCCGCCTACATCAAAGCCATCGTGGTCTACTGGGTGACAATCTCGCCCTCTTAGTCCGCCAAACGCCAAGCCACTATATCCGCTTTCAAGCGCGGAGGCCGAGTAAATCATGCATGGTCGCAAATGTCGTAAAGCCAAGGGAGTCCCGTTGGCTTCAAACTTACTTCTCGAGCTCCACCGCCCCATCAACAAAGCAACCGTTGTTTATTGTGATAATGTAAGTGCTATATACCTCTCGGGAAATCCTGTTAATCATCAAAGAACCAAACACATTGAGATGGATATTCACTTCGTAAGAGAAAAAGTTGCTCTCGGCCAAGTTCATGTTCTTCACGTGCCTTCGCGATATCAATATGCCGATATTTTTACTAAAGGCCTACCCAAACCACTGTTCGACGACTTTCGTTCCAGTCTAAGCATTCGCTCTCCTCCCGCTTTGACTAAGGGGGTGTAATAGAATATGTCTATATTCATTAGCTATTATTATGTAAATCAATTATGTAGAATTGCATTATTCTCTCCTCTTATTTAGCCAATAATTAGCCATTTAGTTAGCAATATTATAGGCAACAATATATGACCGTTTGTAACTGTATATATAGCTTGATCAATTCAATGGAAAAGGAGAGGGATTATATTTCCAATAATTTTAAACAAAGTAAAACTTGAATCTGAGTCGGCATAGCTTGCTCTTATACCTTGTATAACTACTCGGATTAAATTTGGAGTCCGAATCAAATCTTGATAGAATAAAAATGAGAAAAGAAGTTTCAACATTTTGAACCTCTGATATCATATATGTAACGACCCAAACTAAATTCAAAGTCAGAATCAATAAATTAGTGTTATTATCTTGATACAATCATTTAATCGAATAATATTAATATTAACCTTTTCCATAGTACATGTAACTAGAAGCTATCAGCATCAAGTCTAGAGATACTTTTGAGTGATGCATGTGAAATTGTCTAGACTCGGTTAAAATGAAAATTTCGGTTATTCTATTAATTAATTAATTAATTTATCTAAAAATGTACTTGATGCACTTCTGAAATTAATTAAGTAAGTGTACCATAAATTCAATTTGAAGCAGACACACATAAAGCAACAATCCATTATTAAACTGTCCGTAATTTCACCGTTAATCTTGGCCCAAAGCCTAAAGCTCTTTCCGGTCAAAAGCAAATATTGTGTACCCTAGGCAGGCGCCCGTTAGATGTCACTATTTTACGCTCAACTAAATCATTTGCTTAAGTTCAAATTGGGAAGTAACTATATGATAACATTATTTTCATATTTATTTTTAATATTGTTTTATTTATTCTTTTCATATGAAGGTAAGATTTATTATATTTTTATATAAAAATATCAAAAATATTGCGAAAATCTCAAAGCTAATTCCAAAATTTTAAAAATATTTTAAAAGCATTTTTTTTACTTTTACAACTTTCGACACGTGTCCATGTACAGACCCAACCCGGCTAACTTGCGCACATGGCGAACACTCCTCTCTCCCTTCAAAAACAAAGTCCCTATGTCTCTCTGTGGTCTCCACATCTCAAAACCCCTATAAAACCCTTCCCTGACAAACACTCTCATCCTCCCCCCAAAACTTCCCAAATCCCAATTTCTCCCACATATTAGAAGATATTTTCCATTTCCACCTACAAAAATGTCCCCCAAACAAATCCTCACCATTTTCCTAACCATCAGCTGGGCATTTGTCTCTGCTTCTCACCACGCCGCCCCAGCTCCGGCCGTCGACTGCTCCACCGTCGTTCTAAACATGGTGGACTGTCTCTCTTACGTCAGCAGCAGCAGCACAGTGAGTAAGCCAGAAGGGACGTGCTGCTCTGGCCTCAAAACTGTTCTCAAATCCAACGCCGAGTGTCTATGTGAGGCTTTCAAGAACAGTGCTCAGTTTGGTGTCTCTTTGAATGTCACCAAAGCCTTGGCTCTTCCATCCGCCTGCAAAATCTCTGCCCCTTCTGTTAGCAACTGTGGAGGTATGGGTTTTTTTCCCCATTTTTTGTGGACTATAGTTAAGAAATTAGATTCCCTTTCTGGGTTTTTTCTTAGATCAGTTTTTTCGTAGATCACTTGTTTCTGTTGTTTCTGTTGATTTTCTCCTGTGAAAATTGTTTTCTTAAAATTTTCCTTTTTTATTTCTCTTTAATTTTTATGGGTTTCTAAAAATGGCTATTTACAGCTGATTTCTATTTTGATTCTGCTTCGAAGTACTATGTTCTATGATTTTATCTGGTGTTCTCTGTTTGTTTTCCTCGAGTATATAGTAGTCTTTTCCTAAAAGACTGTTTCTTTGAATTGTTTAATCTTTTTTTCTTTGTAAGTAATTTGTTTTCTCAGTTGCTCTGTTCCCTTCTTTAGTTGCTCGGTGATTCTTTAGATTTATGTGCTCATTTTGTTTATATACTCTAAACTCTCTACTATTTTCATAGATGATTTATTTCCCTTGAAAAGGTAATAACATTTTCTCTCTTTCAACTCAAATTTGATGTTTATTTCCTCTAACATTACTAGTACTATGTTTTCTTTTCCTCTTTGGGCCTAGTTGATTTGACTTAATAGAACCATTTTTGTTTTCTCTCGAGAAGTTCTTTTTCTTGAAGTAAATAAAGCTATTATGCCATAATATAATCTGAATGTATAGGTAGATCCTGTAAAATTTATATGCATTTATGCTTATAACTACTCAGTAATTCACTCTTGATTGGAAACTTACACTTCTGTTTTTTTCCTAATGGCCAGCGAGCATTGGTGGGGCACCTGGTATGTACAAATTTAATCTTCATTATTTCTTTGTTTATGCTTAATTTTATGCTCACTTTGATCTGACTAGATTTGAATAAATTCTCCATTGTGTTATTGATATGGGTTGATGTTTACACTCTTGTTTACTTGCTGTTCTGATTTTGATATGCTAAAGAGCTTTTGGTCCATTATATAAAGTTCATGAAATGGGCAGTAGTTAGGGGAATTGGTTATTTGTTAGATTTTTAAAGAATATTTTTGACATTATAATGAATTAAGGAAGTATGACCAACCCCTCTCTTGTAAATGTTGTGAATTTACTTTAATAATTACTCCAACATTCGTTACATTTAGATATGTTTTTCAGATGATGTTTTTTGAGTGTTGAATTTAAAAAATGGGACTCATTTTGGTATATGGATGTAGATACATGTAGTACTATTTTGATTGTATTTCTTTTCTCTACAGACTACAATGTCTTTATTGGTTATATTTTTATTTCTCTAGATTTGGTTGTTTTTCTCTGTTCATGGGGGGTCAATAGTGTGTGATGCAATTTTGAAATCTCTATAAATGTTCACGAGACTTCATTTCTGTTCATTATTATAGTTGTGTTTCTCAAGTTTGAGTAGGACTGTGGTCAATGCAATTATGTAAAAATGTAGTGCCTTGGCGTCAATTAGTGACAATGATGGCCGGTGCTAAATAACTGATGTGAAAAGTTATTTTTACAAGAAAATTTGATATTTTGACGTCAATGGCCAGTGTTGAATTAATTATGAGAAGTACTCTATTTTAACAATAAAATTCAATCTGACAAAAATATCAAAAAAAAATTGCAGAAATTTTTTTTCTTGGGGAAGTGTACATTTTCCAACTAGTTGTCAGGTTTGGTATAGAGGGTGAGAATGAAAATGGAAAGAAATGGGTAATTCTTACTTCCCCAACATTCTTGCCAGGATAAAAAGGGAGAGAAAATGCTAGTGGTTTCTAATATAAGTTGACACATTTAATGTTACATGTTTGTGACATGTTATGGTTGTGTAGGTAGAGTGACATGTGGGGCATAACAATAAATTACCAAAAGAGGTCCCATCCCCTAGCCCATTACCACACAACTTACCAATTTAATGTCATTTTCTGTTCCCCTGCCTTCTTATTTTTTTTAGGTGCACCAAACAAAATGAAGTTCAAAAGGGAGTAGTAGAAGTGACACATTTTTGCTTATGATGCTAACTTTAACTGATAATTTTCTTTTTCCGTTGTTGGGTTTAGTTTAAATTCTATTAGTGGCTATTTAGATTTAAATCAGCTTGTTTGTTAAACCTTCAGTTTAAGCTATAATACATCCTATGGCAGCACTGGAGAATCCTTTTTTCCCCCTTTTGGAAAGGCTCAACTTTGTAGTATATAAATTACTTTTCTAAGCCTTTAAGATATTATTACCTTTTGTAATATAAACATTGAAGAATGTAAATTTTTTCAAGGTTATTTTCATTAGAATCAAAGAAAAAGCTTTACTGGGTAAGAAAGGGGATGTCAATGTTTTAAAAACATGATGGATGAGTTTTTGCTCAACTAAAATAACCACCTTTTTTTCTTCTTTTTTCCTTTTTTTTTTTCTTGTGCAGCTCAATCTCCCACGGCAATAACTCCTAGCTCGATCTCAGATGCGCCTACAATGGCTGTAGCAGCTAATGATTTTGCGCCCGCGCCGGCACCAGCTCCAGGAAGCTCAGCTTCATCTGCACTTGCAGTATCTGCTGCTTCCTTTGTTCTTAGCCTAGTCTTTGCATCCTTCTCATCGTTCTGAGAGACAATGCAGTCGGGTTCTGCTTTTTGTGCGAGTAGATGAGAGCACGAAGGGGTACTTGTTATTCTGATATTTATTTCCACATTTAATTTTGGGAGTTAGATCCTTTTGATATTGTTCTACCAGAGGATGTAGAGGGTTATGTTATGTGGGTTACTCGTTTGAATGACTTTTGTTCTTACCAGTTTCCATTCTTATGATTTAACTTTAATGGGTGGGGTGGCTTGGTATTGTGAATGTTAAATTGTTGGGATTGTTATGGGCTAATCGGGCTTTACTTGAGGTAGTCCCTTTCGGCCTTTATTTTAGCCATGTTTGCATAGAACCCTTGGGCTTTACTTATTGTGTCCAACTTAATAAACCCATATCCTATTTAAGGTATCTTTGACCCTAATGAACGGCAACATTGTTCAAGCATATATAGCCAATTAAGGTATCTTTGACCGTAATGTACGCCAACATTATTTGTCTCCTCTGTGTAAACACTTCCATGCGTCGATAGTAGCCATGCAAACACTGCGCGTTCGTGCTACAAAGTCATCTTTGTATTTTTCGCTACCAGTATGTATGTATGTATGTATGTATGTGTGTGTGAGTATATATATATATATATATATATATATATATAACCCCATTACATTTTAATATATGTTTGTCTAACAAGCACCATTTCAAATATATTCTAATTCTCATGGAAATCTCTCTATCTTCAAGCTCATTAAGCATCAAAGAATTTCATTCTTTTCCACCGGCTAAATATCTGCGAAAATCTTGGAAATTTAGTTCAATTTCATGCAGAGCTGAATATAACGATACTAACTTCTATAAGGTTCTTTCTTTAAGCTCGAGTAATGCAGGTATTGTAGAAATTAAAAGGGCTTACAGAACCTTGGTTCTCAAGTATCATCCTGATGTTTGTCCTCCTTCGACGAAAGAAGAAAGCACGAAAATGTTTGTTCTTTTGCATGCAGCCTACAAGACTTTATCGGATCCCCTTCTACGCGAAGAGTATAATTATGGAATGGGATTGAGTAAATTTGAAAGTAGAGCTCATATTGGAAGAGGCAGATGGGAAGATCAAGTTCTTGAGTTGGGGAAGAAATCCAACGAACGCGCAGCACAGAAAGATGGCTCATGGGGAGCAAGATTAAGGGCCAAAAATGGACAGAATTGTGTAATGTGATGGTTAGATTTTATTGGATTGAAATTCATTGTATTTGATTTTTTTGATTAATTCATTGTATCTTTTTAGTTTGTTTGTGGTTGTCGAATTGTGTAAACATATCTATTATATTGACGAGCACAGAAAGATGGCTCTGTCGAATTACTATTGCAACGTATATTGTGAAAATTCACTATATTAAATAGATCATAAAAATAGGTAATTGTTAGATTCACAACACTTTTTGTTATTTCTACAACAAAAGTGTCGTTGTAGATGTATAGCGACGGTGAAAACTGTCGCTATAAGATCTATAGGACACTTTTGTTGCGGAAATACCAAAAAGTGTTGTGCATTTAACAATTTCCAAAAAATATTATCAACTCTAATTATTTACGTAATTAAAGGGCGTGTAAAATGAAGAAACAGTTTCATGCTTCGATTCGTGCTATCATTGGACTAAAAGTTCGATTCGAGTTTCGATTCGAAATATAAATGAGTCAAATATGAGCACATTTTAAAGTTCAATAAATTACTCGAACATTCTCTAATTGTAATTTTCTAATTATACTCTGATCATATTCATTGAAAAAGTTCAAACTGTTTCTACCGATTCTAATCGCTTTCGAATTCTATAGTTAAATGTTCTCAATCAAACCTTATTTTATACTCGATAATTTTTGTGAACCAAATCTGAGCAACTCAATACTCGGATGGACTTAGTTCGTTTACACCCTTGTACGTAACTAACAATATACATTGAGAGCAAAATTCCAAATGTAAGGTAATCTAATTTGTTATTGAACCATGTTGGTTGATGCGTCTATTTGCAAAAAGTCCATATGTTTTCGTCGCAATATAAATATTTTCCATACAGTACTATATGATACTGGTGCATAGATGATCTCAAGCTTGTTCCAACTTTGGAGCACACATAAGAATCGCATCTGCTACTGTAAGGAAAAGCTTGTCCTCCCCGATTAAGCTTGCAAATTCGGATGCATGAAGTTTGTCAAGTACAACTTGGCCCGGATTTGCTAGAATGAGCTGTTTATGGACGGCCAAAAATCAGGTAACATGTATGCTTGCTTATAAAAGCTCAACACAAACTACATTGCTTAGTACAAATATACACTTCTTTGTTAAAAAAAAATATAACGAATAGCAAACAGAGCTTCATGCCTAAAGCAGAGTTTTAAAAAAATTGACATGAAAGATGAAGCGGTCATTGATCGATCTGCTTAATTACTTGAATTTCCTTTTTTTGTAGACTCTTGTACAAATCTTCCAAGGCATGAATGCCACTAGTGTCTATGTCCGTAACAGCTGCAGTATAAGTATAAGAAAGATCATTATGGAAGGTTGACATTAGATGCATTTCATCAGTATTATATATGGTGGGAAAATTGTCAGAAAAAAATACAACGGAAATCGCTTACGTGACATGTCCACTATCAAATTTTGGATTCCGGGTTGCTTGTGTTCATTCAGTATTTCTTCCTCATCCAGTAGCCATCTCAATATCCTGCCAAAATTTTTTTAAAATTATAAATTTGGTTCTCAAGTTGAAACAATAGAAAGAGGTTAATAAATTGGTATTTTTGTTTTGTGTTTGCAATTTTTAGGCTAAAAGAGCATCCATACCTCTCCTTGATGTAGTTGGAATTGGAGAAGTAGATTGCAGAATCAACTCTGACTATAAGAACACCAGGAACTGGCGTTGCTTCTGGATATTGCTGCATGTTCCTGTAAACATTAGTCCTCGGGATCTTCCCTAGAATTGATATCCGCGGCCTTGTCACTTGTAAGAGAATTTTGGCAAAAGATATTGCGACCTGTAATATGAAACAATGACAGGAATTTTTTTGATTTTTTGGTCTGCAGATAAACTTGGCTGAAGATAGAATGCTGATTCACTTACCGCGATTAAGAGGCCTACTTCAACAGAAGCAAAAACCACACCAAAGAAGGCTCCCATGCAAGCAACAAAATCAAATTTATCAATTTTCTATACGAGAATAACGGCATCAATGTCGATGAGTCCTATGACTGCAGATATAATGATGGAAGCAAGTATGGCATTCGGGGTGTAATGAAACAATGGTGTTATCAACACCAGAGTTAGTAATACAACAAAAGACATGACAATATTGGAGACGGCTGAGCTACACCCTGCCATGTAGTTCACCGCTGAGCGAGAGAAGGATCCTGCACGAAATTTGGAGCTATTTATAATCAACATAACAGGAGAGCATTGAATACGTTCCAATGCTTTTTACAGAATTTTTAGGCAAACCTTTTCAAATCAGTTAACCCCACCTGTAGCCACATAACACGATGTCATTGAACCAACAATGTTCATTGTTCCTAATGCTACCATTTCTGTGTTTCCATCTATCTGATAGTCCTTCATCGCTGCAAATGTTCTTCCAATTGCTATGGCTTCCTATAATCCAACCAATATTGTTGTTAGATACTCTCGTGATTGATTTTTATGATGAACTGAATGGGATGAGGATGGAGTGAGGAATTCGTATTACCGTTAGAGCTATCATTCCGGCAACAACACCAATCCTAAAACCTTTGAAAAGATAGTCACCAGTAAAATAAATTTGATCACACTCGATGAATTGACACCTTGTTTGATGTGGTTTACCTTCAGTAGTAAGATATTTTAGCCACAATAAAGAATAAATAAATAGTGTGTACTACAGTAGCAAATCATTCATACAATTGCTACACCATCCTTGTCAGCACGTGTGATATACACCAAGAAGGTTGAGATGACAACAGAAATCAATGGAGCGATTGCAGGAACCCAGAAAAGCCTCTTGTTCTTTTTCCCCTGATCCGTTAACAACATTGAGAAAAGAAGAGAGGCTTAGAATGGAAAAATAAACAATTACAATAAACTGTGGAAAGAAGGGAAGCAAGGGTGGGTGATTCTTACAATGTACTTGGCGAGCAGAAGGAAAGCTAGGAAAGACACCCCAATCAGTATTGTCTGCCAGTTCCACTGTATATAAAGCAAAATTACTAGAGTTGAATGCAAAAAGGTAATCATTTGATAAAAAAAAAGAAAAAGAAGAGATTAATATTTAAACTAGGGTAAAAAGAAATAGACATAGGTCAATGGAACTTAAAGCAACTAAACAAAGAAGACTCTCACCCCATGATGCATCGAGTCAAACACCGAGTGCATAACAGAGATAATGTCAGCCTTTTTTGTGAATTTACTTATGCCAAGCAATCCTTTAAGCTGTTGAAGTGCAATGGTAATAGCAGCTCCTGCCATAAACCCAACAATGGCAGCGTGGGATAGGAAGTCAATCAAGAAACCCAACCTGAAAAGAAATGCAATGCCACAACTATTGTGTATATGAAGAAAAATAAGAAAAGATATTGGTTGAAATACGTATAACACCTGAAAAAACCAAGTGTGGCTTGAGTGATGCCAGCAAAGAATGTCACCGTGAATGCAAGGCGTTGATATTCAAGTTTGTTTTTAACAGGATCAAGCTCATCCTGTAGCAGAGTTCCCAGCAAGAGAGAAACAACTGCCACAGGTCCTATCGCAATGTCTCTTGAACTACCCATGAAGGCGTATATCAAAGGAGGAATGAAGCTACTATCTGTAATATAAATACCATATACATAAGTATGGTTGGAATGGTGGCTAGTAAGAAGTGCAGAGCGTCACGAGGAAACAAGAAAACTTACACAGCCCAAACTGGGAATCTAGATTTGCAAGTTTTGAATATCCAATGTCCTGTATTGAAGATGATTAGATGTGTCTAACAATGGATCGGAGATGTTCAAAACTGTATTATATATGTACTAGTTATTTTACCTACCTGAGGAATACAGAGACTAGCAATGGTAAGTCCAGCGATGAGATCTCCTTTAAACTTTGAAAGATTGTAATATCTTCCCCAATCAAGTATTGGGAATACAGTTTGGAGTCCAAGGACTAATTTCCTTCTTCTTGATTGATCATTGAATGGTCGCAAGGGGTCATCTGGCATGAAAGTTTCCTTCAAAGTATCTTTAATCTCCTTCAGCAGTTTCTGCTTTGGAGGCACTCCCACCTTGTGAACATATGGCAAATTCTCTAAATCGCGACGTGATGAAGACAAACTTGGATTATCCATTGCTCCACTAATTTGATGACTCAATGGCAGGAGGAGGGCCTGCGAAGAACTTCTGAATAAAAAATTAAGAAACAGATTATTATGCTATATATATATATATATATATATATATATATATATATATATATATATATACAAATTCATTTATACACTTTAACAAGTGCTGCACAATCTATATCCTGCTTTAATTAAAGGTAGTAGTACTAAGTAAGTGCATTGGTCAATGGAAGTGCAATGCATGGTCCAGAAACTGCAATAAATAAGTGGAGAGGTTGAGGGTGTAAACTCTGTGTTCATCGTGCTCAGCCATTGGAAGTGCAGTGGTCCTTTTTTAATGTGAATAATCACATATAAATAGTAATCAATGGGGGTTGGGGTTGGGGTTGGGGTTGGGGTTGGGGTTGGGGGAGGGAGGGAGGAGGGTCTATGAACTGATGAATGCAAGGGAAAGTGGTTAGAAAACTGCATTAAATAAGGGGAGAGGATGAGGAGTAATCTTTGTTCACTGTGCTCAGCCATTGGAAGTGCAATAATCCTTTCTAAATGTGAATCATTACACATATCAAAAGAATCCACGAAGTCTTTGTCTAGGTTCAGAAACTATTGTTTGTGCAATGTTAACAAATATAGCAATAATTAAAGGGATGAATATAAACTCACGAATGCAAGGGAAGGTGGTAGAATTTCTCAAAGAAAGTGACATACTTGTTAATTTTTACAAAAATTATAAGTGGACATGAAAATTAGACATGAGCGTATTTGAATTCCATCTATTTGTATTTTGACTCCTCAATGGCGGTAAAAATACAAACAAAAAGTCTACGCAGCGGGGCGGTAGCGGTAAAAATATAAATAGGTGAAAGTAAAATACACATTCCTGTCCAATATTTCTGTCCTATATTCCTGTCTACCTAGAAGAACTCAAATACAAATACGTAAAATTCAAATACACTTGTGTCCAATTTTCATGTCCACCTAGAAGAACTCTTTTATTAATTAGAATAACTATAAAAAACGTAAACAAGTGAAGAAAAAAATTGCTTCATGGATTTAAACCCATATATATATATATATATATATATATATATATATATATATATATATAGGGAAGATGAAATAAAGCGTTCGAGTTCGCTTAAAGGTGTAAATTCAAGTATATGTAAAAGAACAAATGTATAAATAAAAAAAATTATTGCATACAATTTTCCATCCTATTGTGTAGCTGTCTATATTCACATTGCCAGTGTCAGATTTCCCCATGAAATTCCCATGACAAACCCCAACATGGTATTCTTCAACTGGATTTATTTATTTTTTCCTGGGTGCAAAAGCAACTTGAATTATTGACAATGAAATTGTTGTTTAAAAAAAGGAAAAACCCAGAAGGGTTTATTCTCCAAAAACCCAGAAAGATTTAGGGATTATTTTACCTTAGCTCTATTATAATAACAATATACAAAATTTACTTAATTCACCTAAACGTGGCCGACTCAGTTATTTTTAGGTAGCTTTACAATCATCTCTGAATTAAAATTCGAATTATGCTTCGCGGATTATAAAAATATCATGTTATACTAATTAAGACAGAAGGAAAAGAAAATTGAAAAGAGTATTACTTTTCTGCAAAAACCCAGAAAATATTAGTATAAATATAATGATTGAAAAGAAAGACCTAACCTTATTTTGCTTCTTCTTTTTTGATAACTCTTCATTTGTATTAATAGTAATAAAAAACTAATATGAACATTTACAAACCCAAAACAAATAGGAAAATACTAAGCCAGATTATGTCCAGGTTCTTTGAATCGGGCTGAGTTGAAAAGCTTTGTGCATTGGGTAGTCAATTTATATAAATGTTGCTTGATTTTAAGCAGCGTATGGATTGGGTTACATAATTAATAATGTGCACATAATGCAATATTCCCACCGTCCCTTTTTACTTTTTACTTGTTGTTTTAGGAAAAAAAAAAAATTTAAAAAATATAATTAATATTTTATCTAATTAGTCAAAATAGTTATAAAATCTTAATATTATCATTTTAAAATTTATTAAAAAAGATGAAAGAGAAAAAATTGGTATTGAATTTAGGGATAATATAAAAAAAATTAAGTCATTAATGTTTTTTAAAATTTACAAACGACAAATAGAAAGAAACAAATTCCACTCTCTAAAATTACAAAACACAATTTTAGTCGAACAAAATACAAAATACTTATATTAACTTACATAATAAAAATTATTATAATATTGTGTATAACACGATAATACACGTATTAAGTCATCACAATAATTATTGTCACGTTATTTTACAATTTTCTGAGGACTACTACAGCTACAAAGTTGGACGATCAATTCATTCTCCTATTCTTTATGCTAGTCTCGACTACATTCTCATTTTTTAAAAAAAATTATGAAACAAATAAAGAGTAAGCTCGAATAGCCACTAAATGATGAAAATATAATAATCTTTATCTTTTAAAAATGATTAAATTAAAAATTAAAAAAATGTTATACATCATAAGTCTTTTAACGAATAACCGAAGTGAAATAAATAGTCCACTAGGAGAGTCAAATAAATAATAATGTCTATTTTAATTCACAAACGCAACATTTGAGCCACAAACGCAAAGCACCAAAATTAATGCTTCCAACGTAAAAGAAAATAAAATTATCACAATAAACGATAATAACTGAACAAACTCGTATTGTAATTGCAATAACAACACATACAAAAAAAATTCTCATCCCACTTACATTGGGACCGAAATTCAGAGATATCCTGCAAATATCATGTAGGATGCTCCACACAGATCCGGTTAGCATGAAGTTATTTTTTTAGTAAGTTGATCAATTGACCAATAGAATACTGATATACATACACCCTCGCATGTATGTCAGTATTTTATTGGTCAATTGACCAACTTAATCCAAAATAAACTTCGTACTAACCACTTCCGCTCCACACTATGCAGTGTTTATGTTCATCCAAATTAAATGATGTGATATTTCATATTTTTTCTAGTTTAGTACGTTAAATTAAAGAACTAAAATGTACGCGGAATTCATTTTGTTTTTATCGTATTATTATAGTATATCTTATATATGAATATTAATGTTTGTACCTAATGTATAGTAGTGTTTTTTTTAATTGGTTGAGAACATCATAATGTGTATTCGTAATGTAATTTATTCGTACAAAAGTTCATAAACTCATTTGTTCTTGTTTCACACTAAGCATACTTTGTAATATAAAAATATATTTTGAATTAAATAATTTAATTATAATATGAATTAAATGTTATGTTATTAATTAATAATTTTAATAATTGTAAACTTAAATATGATTTTAATCAAATATTTAAATATTATAATTATTTTGATATGATGATCACTCGTATTATGTGTCATTATAAATTGTGGACATATCTAAATAGGACACTGGTCATTCAGTTCACTTTGTATAAATTTTAAAATTACTAGTAATTTTTAGATAATTTACAACCATTTCAATTGTATCAGTACTTAAAGTTAAATTAATTCATATTAAATTTAAATTTAAAAACTTGACAAATTGGTTTCAAAGTTAAAAATGAGAGGAAAATAAAAGAAACAATTAATTCTTGTGGAAATATAATTTCATATAATTGCAAAGGTAAAGTACAAGATAAAACTTTGAATTTGTCATTGTTTACAACACTCTAAAACAAAATACTTATTTTTTTTACTGAAGTGAAAAAGAAATATATACATATGACAAAATGTTCCACAGGTTGGAACCAATACAGTCCCATAATTAAGTTCATTCCTCCGTTAGAACTCTTTCGCCCCCACAAGGGCTTAGCTGTATCTAATTGGTAATCTTGAACCATCATGTTGAGAGCCACACACGAAATGAAAGAAATGATAAAAAAGTCCAACCTTATACTATATATAAGCCATACCTGTGACTTATATATTGCGATAAAAACATGTTTGACTGTTATTTCGAGTGGATACAATAGCATATTCTGTAAATTAATACAAACATATATGTATAATTGGTTAATGTGATGTGCATGCATGTCTACTCGGAAATATTTTTGTGTCGCAATATATATATATATATATATATATATATATATATATATATATATATACACGTTTTCTGTTAATATAATATGGGTGCATATATAATTGATCTCAAGCTTGTTCAAACTTTGGAGCACAAACAAGAATGGCGTCTGCTACTGAGAGAAAGATCTTGTCCTCCCCGATAACCTGTGCAACCTTGGATGCATGAAGTTTGTCAAGTACAACAGTTCCCGGATTTGCCAGAATGAGCTGCATGCATGCATGTTTATAAAGTCAAACATAAGCTAAATAAAAAATTATAGTATTATACAATAATTAACATGCACTGCTTTGTTAAGATGTAAGTAATATCAAATAGAACTCGAGTCTAATACAGCAATGTTAAATGAAAGACGAAGGTGATTATTGATCAGCTTACCTGAATATCCTTTTTATGGAGACTCTTGTGCAATTCTTCCAAGGCATGAATGCCACTAGTGTCTATGTCCGTAACAGCTGCCGAAGTATATATATATATGATCGATCAGGTTGATAATATTAGCTTATGCTTTTCATTCGTACGTATTAATTATTGTGAAAAATTGTCAGGTCAGAAATAATATAACAGAAATTGCGTGCTTACGTGACATGTCAACTATTAAAGTTTTGATTTCGGGTTGCTTATGTTCATTCAGTATTTCTTCTTCATCCAGTAGCCATCTCAAAATCCTGCAAAAATTAAAAAGAAAAAATTACGTACCACAAATTTGTTTCTGAAGTTGAAAGAATATATAGAAATAATTCAATAATAATATGTTATTTTCGTTTTATGGTTGCAGTTTTTTATCTTTCAAGTTTAATTAGTACTATTGAAAAAAAAAATATGTTTAACTGCATGTGTCATATCATATATACCTAAACCTTATCAATGAGACAATTAAAAGACTTGTATGCCTTAATTCAAGAGAAGGCTAAAGAATATTGATTGATTAATACCTCTCCTTGATGTAGTTGGAATTGGAGAAGTAGATTGCAGAATCAACTCTGACTATAAGAACACCAGGAACCCGCGTTGCATCTGGATATTGCTGCGTGTTCCTGTAAACATTAGTCCTTGGTATCTTCCCCAGTAATGCTGTCCGCGGCCTTGTCACTTGTAAGAGAATTTTGGCAAAGGATATTGCGACCTATACATGAATCAAAAAATGAGATGAAAAAAAGTGTAAATTGTTTGGTCTGAGAATAAACAGGCACTTTGGAAAAATAAAAAATGCTGGTTTACTTGGAAGTGGTTAGCATGAAGTTTATTTTTGGGTAAGTTGGTCAATTGGCCAATAAAATGCTGTTTGACACGCAGGCGAGGCTCACTGGCCAATTGACCAACTTACCAAAAAATAAACTTTATACTAACCGGATCCGGTTTACTTACGGCGATTAAGAGGCCTATTTCAACAGAAGCAAAAACTACACCAAAGAAGGCTCCCAGGCATGCAACAAAATCAAATTTGTCAATCTTCCAGAGGAGAATAGCGGCATCAAGGTCAAAGAGTCCTACAACTGCGGATATAATGATGGAAGCAAGTATGGCATTCGGGGTGAAACGAAACAATGGTGTTATCACCAACAGAGTTAATAGTACAACTGAAGACATGACAATGTTGGACACGGCTGAATTACACCCTGCCATGTAGTTCACAGCTGAGCGAGAGAAGGATCCTGCACAATATTTAAAGCTATTTATAATCGACTGCCTTAAATGTTCATTGTTCCTAATGCTACCATTTTTGTAACCTCACCAGTAGCCACATAACACGATGTCATTGAGCCAACAATGTTCATTGTTCCTAATGCTACCATTTCTTTGTTTCCATCTATCTGATAGTCCTTCATCGCTGCAAATGTTCTACCAATTGCTACGGCTTCCTATAATCCGATAAATTCTATAATCAGATACTCTAGTTATTGACTTTTACGATGAAGTGAAGATTTCTTCTTACCGTTAGAGCTATCATTCCGGCCACAACACCAATCTTAAAACCTTTGAGAAGATAGTTGCCACTAAAATAAATTTGATTCAAAGATGATGGGTTGACACCTTTTTTGATGCGGTTTACCTTCAGTAATAGGAAATTTTAGCCACAATAAAAAAGAATATATGGCCATGCATGATGCATGTGTGAGTTAAGCTAAGAATTATAGAAGCAGGTCATTGATGAAAATAGTGCATACAATTGCTACACCATCCTTGTCAGCACGGGTGATATAGACAAAGAAGGTTGAGATGACAACAGAAATCAATGGAGCGATTGCAGGCACCCAAAAAAACTTCTTGTTCTTTTTCCCCTGATTTGATAACAACAGTAACAAGAGAGGAGAAATTAAGTTTTCATGGAAAAGAAATAAAAATTATAAATAAAAAGAGGAAAGAAGGGTGACTCTTACAATGTACTTGGTGAGCAGAAGGAAAACTAAGAACGATACGCCAATGAGTATAGTCTGCCAGTTCCACTGTATATAAAGATAAATTACTAAAGTTGAATGCAAAAAGTTGATCATTTGATAAGGAAGGAAAGAAATAAAAAGTAATGTATAAACAAGGGATGAAAAGATATACTAGTAGTATTCAGACGAACTTAAAGGGAAGACTCTCACCCCATGATGCGCTGCGCCAAACACCGAGTGCATAACTGAGATAATATCAGTCTTCTTTGTGAATTTCTTTATGCCAAGCAAACCTTTAAGCTGTTGAAGGCCAATGGTAATAGCAGCTCCACCCATAAACCCAACAATCGCGGCATGGGATAGGAAGTCAATCAAGAAACCCAATCTGGAAAGAAAAGCAAATCAACAATTATGTTGGAAGAAAATTGCATTTGTGTGTTTGAAAAAATATTTGCTGATTGCATTGTTCCTAATGATTCAAGATTAAAAATACCTGAAAAAACCAAGTGTGGCTTGAGTTACACCAGCAAAGAACGTCGCTGTGAATGCAAGGCGTTGATATTCAAGTTTGTTTTTAATAGGATCAAACTCATCCTGTAGAAGAGTTCCCAGCAAGAGAGAAACAACTGCCACTGGTCCTATGGCAATGTCTCTTGAACTACCCATGAAGGCGTAAATCAGAGGGGGAACGAAGCTACTATCTGCAATATAACATAACATATACATAAGTATGGTTTATTGCTATTAACAAACGTTGATCAAGACGAGGAAATAAAAATACTTACACAACCCGTATTGTGGATCTAGATTCGCGAGTTTTGAATATCCAATATCCTGCATTCAATAAGATTCAAGAATTCTTAGAAGAGTCTAACATGTACAAAACCATGTTATGTATTAGTAGTTATTATATACCTGAGGAATGCAGAGACTAGCAATAGTAAGACCAGAAATGAGATCGCCTTTAAACTTGGAAAGTCTGTAATCTCTTCCCCACTCAAGTATTGGGAAAAGAGTTTGGAGGCCAAGGACTAATTTCCTTTTTTTCGGTTGGTCCTTGAAAGGCCTCAAGGGATCATCAGGCAAGAAAGTTTCCTTCAATTTTTCTTTGATCTCCTTCAATAGTTGCTGCTTAGGAGGCACTCCCACCTTGTGAACATATGGCAAATCTAAATCGCGGCGTGATAAAGACAAACTAGGATTATCCATTTCCTTTGCTCCAAAATCCTCACTAATTCGATTACTCATTGGCAAAAGGGCTGTGATTTCACAATCAAAATTAAGAAACAGATAATTCTATGCACAATCTATATCCGCTTAATTTAAGGCAAGTAATGTTGCCAATATCTAACAAGAATCATATAGAGCTAAAATGGTGCTTTTATCAATATAATCAAACCAATGTAGAGTAGAACCACTATAATTTTTGGTGCTTAGTTCAGCAGAAACAATTGCTTACCAGCTAAAACTACTTAAACAAAATTAAGTAGTATGTTGAGATGAAAGGGAATAGATAAGCTCTTACTTATGTAAGGTAGTATAGATCATAAAGTCAACATAATAAAAATTCGGAAAGGCCAGATTATCAGATAGAGCAAAAGGAATGAATCTAGATGATATACATACTACATACATAAGGCTAAAAGGATAGATTTGGATTGGAGTTGAATATTATGTCAGTTGCATTAAAAATTAGCAAATAAATGAAGGGAATAGTAGTATAATATGAGAGTTCCTTCATCTCAAGTCATAAACAATATGGGACTAGAGCTGACTTTTAGTTTTAGGCTTTGTTACAGCAAGGCAAAAGTAGCTTACCAAACAAATACTTTCATCCAGCCATGATTCTTCTACTAAAAGCAGTGTTTTGTAGTAGTATATACTCGGCCATTGGAAGTGCAATATCAACAGAGGCCACAGAATTATAAACTAGTGTCGCGACAGCGCTTCAAATCCTCCCAATTCTATTCGGTCTGATTAGATATCATTTGTTGTACAATGCTGATAACTTGAGTAATAATCGAAGGGGTGACAATGAAGTGTGAACGGGATGAATGCAGGCAGAAATTCTTGAAAAAAAAGCCACATTCTTGTTAATTTTTAATTAGTATAATTTAAAGTGTTTAAATATTACATGACAAAACTTCATCCCCTTGTCTATATTTATATTCACAATGCCAAATGCCAATGTCAACTTCCCCCATGTGACAACCCCTTCTTGTTATTCTTCAAAGTTCAATAGGCAATTGATTCTCTTGAATTATAAACAATGAATTCTTGATTAAGAAAATAATAAACCCTTCTTGCTTTATTTTCCAAAACCCTCCCTAATAATTATAAAGAAACAAAATTTCCCTTTTCAAGAACATGAAAAGTTGATCCAGAAGATAATATAAACATTAAAATATTACACAGAACCCAGAAATTAAATTTTATATTAATATAAAGCATGAATGTATAATAATGAATTCAAAAGAGAAAGAGATATATGACCTACCCCTGTTTTGTTTTTCTTGATACTCTGGATTAATAATAATTAACAAGTAATAATATGAACTTAGAAGGAATAAAAACTTACCAACCCAGATTATGTCCAGGTTCTTTGAAATCTGGTTTCATTGAAACTTTCTGCTTTTGCTCGTCTATTTCTATATATATCAGAGGTTTGTTCGGGTAGGATTTAACGGCATTAACGTCCTTCTCTTCTTAGAAATTGTTGAAACAGTTGTCTTGCATTGTCTTCCCCAAATTCTGTTCACCTCAGACTTTGAAATTTAGCCTTTCCCAGTTTTTGTTCCCCCTTGGACTGTGGAAATCATAACCACTTTATGTTTGCTGGATTCATTTAATTTCTCTCTAAAACAATACTACTCCCCCAGTTGCTTAATATAGGTTGTGTTTAGAATTGTATTCAAGTATTAAAAAAATAATTATAAAACATTAAATATACTATCAATTGTCTATACTGCTTTTGTATTAAAAAAAAAGAGTGTTATTTATTGGGCAAAAAATAATGAGAGAACCAAAATTATATTTAATATTTGGGATAATATGGAAAACTAAGTAATTAATACTTATTTGAAATTCTCAAACGACTTATATTTAGGAACAAAAACATTTATCTAAAACGACTTATATTAAGGAACGGAGGGAGCAGTATTTATGAGTTGATTCCGGCTAATTTGTAAAATTTTAAATTTTGAATTGTGATGTGAATTTATTTTAATTTTCAAAATAACTATTTTCTACTTGGGAGTAATACTTTTTAAGTAGTTTATAATATAAATTATTATATTAATCAAAGTCAATTAAATTTACATCTATTTTAAAATTTTGCAAATTGACTCCAAAAAAAAATTCATATAAACCTTTTTGTGAAAACGTAGAGAGTAATAACTAATGAGACTCCATTACACATTCCCTCCAATACACTATTTTTATAATTATGAATAATATAATTGAAATCGACGACCGGTTAATTAATCTATCTAATAAAATATAACTCATTTTGAATTTTTCGCTCATTCTAATAAATCATCTGGGTCGTCCAAAATTTAGGATAAATCTCACTGTCCATGTAGTGCCGGACACACGGGACACAACTAGTTTATTATATTGAACAACTTAATGAAAGTAATTTTTCACCATTTGATGAGCATATGGATTTTTCATTAAAACTTTAATGAATGAATTTTTTTTTAAATTTTTAACGGTGAAAATATTTTTTATGATTCTTATTTTTTATAGGATTGATCTTAACATAATCAACTATCTATTAAAATATTTTGATCGTTACTAACAAAATTATTAAGATCAAATAATTAATATATTGGATAAAATTAAAAAAAAAGTGTTAACGAAGGAAAGTCAAATCCGGAAAACATAATAGTGCTAGGGTTCTAAATTTAGTGCCTTTGAAAAACACTCGTCTATAACTTAACTTTATTTCTTAAAAATTGCAGAAGTGCTTAAACTCAGAAAAAAAAATATTACTATCTCCGTCCCAAATTAATTGTTCAGTTTTGACTTTTTAAAGTCAAATTGACCATTTTTAAAACTAATTTTTTTACTATTTTTTGCTAAAATATAGGTGAAGAGATTATAACCAAAAGAAAGTATATACAATTTATTACTAATCCAAATTTTTATAATTTTAGAAATATATTTATATATGCTTAATTATTAATTCTAAAAATAATCAATTTGACTTAAAAAAGTCAAAATTGAGCAATTAATTTAGGACGGAGGGAGTACAAAATAAGTGAGAAAGGCATTTCACCATATACGTAAGCACCACCCTAAGCTATCTTGCAAGGCCAGATTAATTGTATCAACACAAAAAGAATTAGGAAAAGTGAAGGAGTACATGTTGTACTACATCTTTATGTATATGTATGTTGCTGAGTAATATTGAATATATATAAATTTTGTGGTGGTGAATACGTATTTAAATAGTGTAGAAGAAAAAATGTAATATATTGTATGAATTTGGAAATATAAATAGTTACATTTTTTATTCATTGAATATTATCAAAACTGTGAATGTATATATTGATCATTATAAGAAAAAAGGTTATTTTCGACGAAATATTCCGTCGACATTAAGGATATTTCATCGAGGATATTTTAATACCGACAGAATATTTCGTCGGTAATTCGGTCGGATATAGGCGCATCGAAATTAAGTCCGTTGAGATTTCAGTCGAAAATATCTAACGCCGACAAAATTATTTTCGGTTGAATGTTTCGTCGGAATTGATATATCCTCGACGAAATCCATTCGGTCGGTATTAATCAGTAGGTGTTAGTCTGCCATGTGGCGTTTCCACCTAGGATGTGGAAAGGTTTAATTACGACGAAAATCCATCGAGATTACCTTATTCCATCAAGAATAAATGATTTTTTTATGTTTTTTTTGTTTTTGGCAACATCTAGTGTTTTAACCCACATTTTTGTACCTCTAAATCGCTTTGTTTTTCCAACAACACATACAATATAATAATAACCTTCCAACAACATATACATACAGTAATAACTGACTTTTGTTCACATACAATTAGTCTAATATGAATTACACCTCCAACAATAATGAAAATACTCTAATTTTTCATAAGATATACAAAAATGAAATGTAATTACGAGGTTTAAACTACAATATATCAAACATCAATTAAATTACAAAAATTAAAGCTTCCAATTAAGATAAACTAAAATAAAGATAAATAAAATATGTACTAATCATCTACAAAACTAAGCCATGTCAATAGTACTACCCCAGTGTGAGGAGGATCATCGGGCGGGCGTCGACGCTTCTGCTCTGGCGTATGAAAATCGTCGACATCGTGATCGGATCGGAGTGAGCAGCCTCCTCAGCATCGCCAACATTTCATTATATTCATCCAACAAAATATTATCGCTATATATATAAACATTACCATTATATAAACACAATATGCATTCATATATCAAAACATTATTCATCCATATACAAATATATAAACCAACACAATACCCATATGAATTGAAGAAATATATACAAATGTCATCTTTAAGTAACATATATGTACATATGGTCGTCCAAATAATGAATATGAACTATCATTTCTAATATATTACAATGACAAAAGGCTAAACATAAACAGAAAGCTAAACAAGTATTATTGAATTAATGTAAAACTAAACTAAACATAAAGCTAAACAATCACAAGATTACCTCGTCATGACTGTAAATGCCCACCAAGTGCAAGAAGAAGATTACGATCTTTATAATAATAAACTAAGTTAATTTAATTTATTTATTTTGTTTTATTTTAAATTATTTTATATCAATTCATTTATTTTAATAGTAATAAACTAGGTAAATGACTTAGTTTATTTTAGGAACAATTACATATTCTATTACATTTTTAAAAATAATTACAACAATAGTTCACTCATAAAATATTTACATAATTAATACACTTTTATATTTATTTATAATATTATTGCAATTAGAATTCCTTAATTTAGGGAATTAGTATGCAATTAGGATTCTTTAATTTAGGGGATTAATATTGATTTACTTATTAAATTAAGTAATTAATAAGTAAATTATATAGCACACCTTCTCTTTCCTTAATAAAAATCACGCTTCCTTCGCCCTTGTCAGTCTTCTCCTCCTCCACCATTAACAGTCCCAACTTGTTAACGCCATCCTCCGCCTTCCTCCACCATTAACGTCATCCTCAACCATTAACCTAGACAGTCCCCATCCTCCGCTCTCCTCCACCATTAACGCCCTTCTCCTCCACCCTCCTCCACCATTAACGTCATCCTCCACCATTAACCTAGACAGTCCCAACTTGTTAACGCCATCCTCCACCTGCGATTTTTCATAGTACAGTTGTTGTGACACCCCCAAAATAGGTATACATCACCTATTCTGAGTCGCCAAATACATGGTACAGAATACAAGTACAATCTTTAATATACAACAAGAGAGCTGTGAGTTTTAATACAAATATTGTCTTCTAGATAATATCCACTCTCAGAATAAGTCTTCATTACATTTATTGTCACATTATTTAACTGAATAGTGAGGACTACTAATACTATCATCTGGCAGTACTCCGTTCCCCGACTAGTCCATGGCTACGTTCTCATTTCCTCAAGAGAACACGGTGAAAGAAAGGGTGAGCTCAACTAGCCCAGTAAGAAATATTATGACTAAGATAATGCAGAATAAATTATCATTAGTCTTCAACAATATTAAACTGATAAAATATAATAGACATCAAATTTAACTGCAGCGGAATAAGCAATCCATTAAAAGAGTCAAGTAGAGAATAAAATATACTATCTTTTATGATTTAAAAGGTTTTTCATCACTTTTATCGCTGGGACTCAGCTTATAAACAATCCACATCATCCCTGCACTACGGCCAAGGATATTCATTAGTATCACGACCATAAATTATCCATGCCCTACAGGCCAATGATATTTGTGTATTCATCAATGGTCATGATCATGCCAATAACTGTCCATCAATGCACTACAGGCCAATGAGGACTTTTACCACATCATTTGTAACATTACGGTTATGATTACACCGAATAATCCCTGGTCATAATCATACCAAGTCCATCTATGCACTACCGGCCACAGATGACTTTCAAAAAAAAATATAAACATGAGGATGATGACAATGATATAAGAATTCAATAAAACAAGTTCAAGAATTAATTTATTCAGGAACTAATAACGTCCAAATTGTCAACATGATACTTCTTTGTAGAGTAAAATTCAAGAATACTCAGAAGAATATTTCCATAAAAAGATACTAGATGAAGTGCAAATATCAAGGATATTCCACTAATTTCATGGAGTATAGAAGTCAAAACTTTAACCAACTGAGTATAATAAAGAATGGGATAACAAAAGAAATCACCGAGCTCGATGATAGGCCGCACAGCAGTGAGTTATTCCAACAGAATAATAAATACGAAACCGGTCCCACAGAAACGACAAATCGGGATATTCCAATGTAATAATAAAGCGGAACAGGTCGGTGAAAACGCATGTCTGATCGGGATATTCCAATGAATAATAAAGAATAAAATAATGAAGAAGAATTTCACCAAGTATAGGGTAAATTGTGTATACGAGTTATTCCAATGTAATAATAAATAATGGAATAATGGAAGAATTTCACCAAGTATAGGGTAGCAGCATGATATACAAAGTTATTCCAATGTAATAATAAAGAATTGAATAATGTAAGTTCTCTTTATGAATACAAAAAAATAATACCCCTTACCGTAAAAGAGCTGGATATAGGAGTAGTGAAGTAACATAATACTTTTCTTCTTTCTCTCTATAGTTTCTCTCTCTAGAGTTTCAGTGAATTCGTAAGAAATAAAGAAGGAATGAGCTTCTATTTATAGAAGAATTGACTAAATAGTAACTAATCCATGAACGGTCCAGATTGATTTAATAAAAAACAAAATCTAAAATATATTATATATATATATTATATATATATTAAATATATATATATAGCATGTGTTAAAAATTTCACGGGATACACTCCCGTGATCCGTTTTTCCCCTCCTGCCCCAAATGTCAACAAAGTTACATATATATATTATATATCATATGTAAGACCCCAACTTATTATTTAATAAAATTAAATTTCCTCTATTTATTATCTTGAAATAGTAAGGGTTGATTTGATTAATGTGATAAGTTATGGGTAAAATGCGCAATTATTTCAAACAAGCAAGTGGTTTTAAAATATTCATTGTTGACGGGGAATATTCGTTTGGTCGTGGAATATTTTTCTTGTCGAGGATATATCGACGCTGACGGCCAGTTGTAAAATGTGGGCCCCATAACTGAAAGCGATTGGATGAAGAAAACGATAAGAATAAGTTGGTTATAAATAACGGCGTAGTTATTCAAGATTAATATTGTTGGAATACCGGTTGGTTTAAAAGAAGATTACACGGTATTACACCAATTATTGATTCTTACGTAAGAAGGCATTACTCAATAATTGTTACAGTAATTACTGTTCAATATTATATTTTATTGATTCAATAATTGCTACGTTGATATTATTGTTGTTTTAATAATTGTCACTGCACAATATTTTCATTATCAGATCAATAATTCATATTATTTGAATAATATTATTAAATAAAATTATTGGCAATGTCTAGAAAGTTACGTACAATGAGAGGTTTGGTGCATCTGATCAAGGCTAGGCCAATAAGGAGAAATCCTTATTGGAAAGTTCTTCTTTCAGCCGCCTCGGTGGTTGTCGAGATTGATGATCAGTAATATTATTTGTAAATAATTAATTATTGATTTATATGATGAGGAAAATATTGATTTTATGTGGATATAGATGGAGAAAATTTTTAATGTGACAATTGTTGAAAATTAATATTTTATCTTTTTCTGATAAAATAATTCATTTAAATATATTATTTTAATAATATAATAATGGTGATATTTTTACAATAAATGTGGGATATATGAGTATATGAGGAGGAAGAGTATTTTTGTTGCATTAAATGATTAACACATGTTTTGTGTGTCGGTAGACCCCAATTCTTGACCCAAATTTGATTATAGCCTGTAAAATTGCCCGTTTGTGGATTTCGGTCAATTTTTGTTTGGAATTTGAAAAAACTTTCTTCTGCAAAGTTGTAGAGAATGAAATTTCCTATGGAAAGGACATGTGGTTCAAATTTTTCTGATAAAAAGGCTATTTATTATGAATTATTGAAGTTCCGAAGTTCCGAAATAATTGATTTTTGGAAGTTTTATTTATTTTTTTGATAAAAAACGTTTTTTGTATTTTGTGGACATCATTAACATGTGCAAAGTGCTGAAATGAGATGTCTAGAGGTGGGCTAAGGAAAATTTGATAAATATATTAATATTATATTAAATTTTCTGCTTTGGTGTTCTAAGCATTTTCCTATAAATAGGGTGCTTAGGTTAGAATTAAAAATCATACCGTAAATCAAGTTTTCTCTATTTTCTCTCGATATATTGAGCGTATTCTTGTGAGTATTTTGATACCTTGAGTGTTGCTATACGGTGCAAGTTCCTTCAGCACTATATCTAGTATTCCAGTCAGAAGTACTGTCTTTTCGAGGTAAGGGATGTTATTTTCTTTTTAAATGATATTATTTTCTTCAATATCATTATCTTAGAAATATTGGTTTGAACTTTTAATCAAATTTGAAACTTTTTGTGTCGAGGTTACTATTCACGTATACTGTAAGACCCCAGCTTTTATAAATAAAGATGAATTTTCTATAAATATTATTTTTGAATATTATGGAATAATTTGATATAATGTTATAGTTGTGGGTAATATTTATAAATTTTGCAAAGTATGCAAGTGGTTATATTATATTCGATTGGTGGGGAATATTCGGTTTAGCGAGGAATATTCGCATAACTACTCAATCATTGGTGGACCCCACAATGTAATTATTTTCGGATTGAAAACGACAAAAATATTTTATTGAAATAACGACGGAAGTTTTACTGGTTGATATTGTTGAACTACTTGGTAGTAAAAAGCGATGAATACGTGTGGTTGCATAGTAAGACACAAGATTGATTATTAATGCTTATGTGAGAAGTCACTTCGGTTTGATTCCATTATTGTCGATTAATAATATGAATTATTATAACGATAATGACGTTTTGTTTTATTCGTATTATTAATGTAATAAAAAGTAAACATCTTTTTATATAAAATGTAATACTTTATTAAAGTTATTCTATAAATAAAATATATTATATTTTATTTATGCAGTGTTTTGCATAGTGTTTTTGCATAGTGTTGCATAGTGTTTGCATAGTAAAATGATTTTTATATAAATAGAATATATTTTATTTTATTTAAAAGATTTTGCTTTAAATATGGACCGTCGATTAAAGTAAATCAACTGGATGATTCATGGATTAATTACTATGCATTCTATTTTCCTATAAATAAGCTTATTCCTTCATTATTTTCTTTGAATTCAATGAAACTCTAGAGAGAAACTATAGAGAGAAAGAAGAAAAGTATTCTCGCTACTTCACTTTGCCAATATTTAGTTCTTCTAAGGTAGGGAATATTATTTGTTGTTCGTAAGGGGTGTTATTCTTTGTATTCATGAAAAGAACTTCTTTTGTTATTCCATTCTTATTTATTACATTGGAATAACTCAGATAACGTGGAATCCCTATACTTGGTGATCTTCTTCTTTTATTCCATTCTTCTATTATTCTTTGGAACATCCTCGTTCAAGGTGTGTTTTACAGGACCGGGTTCCGCCTTCTTTATTATTATTCTGTTGGAACATCCATGCACAGTGTTTTACAGGACACGGTTCCGTCTTTATTATTCTCGTTGGAACATCCCGTGCATGTCTTTTACACCGGACTGGTTAAAATCTTTATCATTCTCGTTAGAATATCCTGTCATGTGTTTTACACCGGATCCAGTTCCATCTTTATTATTCATTGGAACATCCCGCCGATTGTGAATTTCACACGACACCGTTCCGATTATTATTATTATTGTTGAATAACTGTCATGCGGCTAAGTACCGCATGCATGGTGATTTCTTTTGTTATTCCATTCTTTATTATACCCAGTTGGTTAAAACTTTGACTTCTATACTCCATGAAATTAGTAGAATATCCTCGATATTTGCGTTTCATCCAAAGATCTTTTCATGGAAATATTCTTCCGATCATTCTTGAATTTTACTCTACAAAGCGAAGATCATGTTGATGGTTTGATGTTATTAGTTCTGAATAACTTAATTCTTGAACTTGTTTTATTGAATTCTTATATCATTGTCATCATCCTCATGTTTATATTTTTTTAAAGTTATCTCGTGGCCTGTAGAAATGGATGGACTTGGTATGATTATGACTGTGGATTATTGATGTAATCATGAATAGTAATGTTACAAATGATGTGGTAAAAGTCCTCGAAGGGTCAGTAGTGCATTGATGGACGATTGTTGCATGATCATGACCATTAATGAATACACAACTATTCTCGCCCGTAGTGCGAGGAATAATTGTGGTCGTGATACTAAAGAATATCCTTGGTCAGTAGTGCGGGGTGATTCGATGATGTGGATTATTTATTAAAGTTGAGTCTCAAATTTATAATAAATGATGAAAAACCTTTTAAATCATAAAAGATAGTAGATTTTATTTTCTACTTGACTCTTTTAATGGATTGCTTGTTCACCGCAGCTTAAACTTGATGTTTATTATATTTTATCGGTTTAACAATGTTGAAGGCTATTGATAATTTATTACGCATTATCTTAGTCATAATATTTCTTCTTTGGGCTAGTTGAGCTCACCCTTTCTTTCTTCGTTCTCTTGTGAAATGAGAACATATTCGGGACGAGTCTGGGAAGCGGAGTAATGGTCAGAGGATAGCATTAGTAGTCCTCACTATTTCGTGAAATAGTGTGATAATAATTGTAATGAGGACTCCTTTTGAGTTTGTATAATATCTAGTAGACAATATTTGTATTCAAACTCACGCTTTATGTCGTATTGTACACTTACGCTTATATTAGTAAGTTGTATTTAAATTACGCACCACGATCTCGACTACCTAAGATGGGTGATGTATACCTAATTTTGGGGGCGTCACATATCAAGACTATTCACGTATACGGCACTATTATTCACGAATCTGACTATTCATCGAAAAATAAATTTTTTTCCTTTTCGTCCAAAATAACTATTATGGATACTAGCTTTGATTGTATCCATGTTTTGATCATTCTTGAATTTTACTTCACTATGATTATTTATGAGGTATTTTTGGACATGAAATAACTGAAATACGAATCCTTGATATTTATTCTTTTGTTTCACTGGATTCGTTTCCTTTAAAATATTTTTCATCATCCTCAGTCCTAAATGATGATATTATTGAATATCTTTGGCCCGTAGTGCAAAGATGAACAGGTGTTGAGATGAACATGACCGACTGATGAATATCTTTGGCCTGTAGTGCAAAGATGAAAATATGATTCAAGATGAATATTGATTGATGTTACAGGGATAAAATATTGACGATGGACTTTTAAATTCATAGATAATAGTAGATTTCATTCTCTACGTAACTCATCTATGAATTATTATTTCCGCTGCTGATCTGAAACTTGTTGTCTATTGTATTCTATCAGATTTTTCCCTGTTGAAGACTAACGATAATTTGTTCTATATTATCTTAGTCATTATATTCTTTACTGGGCTAGTTGAGCTCATCCTTTTCCTTTTTGTTCCATTTTTCTTCTCAGGAGGCGAGAATGTAGCGAGTACTAGTCGGGGTACGGAATGAAGGTTCTAGGAAGTTGTTTTAGTAGTCCTCATCATTTTTGTAAAGTATTGTATCAATAATTATAATGAAGACTTAGTTGGGTATGTATATTATCTAGATGACAATATTTGTATTTAAACTCACAGTTTATGGGTTGTATTAATAAAGTTGTAGTTGTTTCTGTACCATGTTATTGACGACTCAGAATGGGTGATGTATACCTATTTTGGGGGCGTCACATCATATACTATATAAACATATATATATATATATATATTAATAATACAATAATGCTAACTCCCTCCTAACCTTTTTCTCCCACACGTGAACACTTGCTAGATTCTTTTCCTCCAAATTCATTTTCTCCCCTGTGGGCCCCACATGTTCCCCTCTCACCAACATGACATAATCACAGGTGGGTCCCATTATATTTAAATAACTTTCTACCAATTATTTTAAAAAAAACGGGTAAATGGGGATCCATAAAATACGCAAAAAATTACAACAAATACTTCATAAAATTCTCTTCAATATTTTTAACAACATTTATCATCATTATTATAATTCACAATATTAATCGACCAGGTCATTCCCAGGAAAGAGGGGGCTTTCCAATAAGGATTTCTCCCTATTTGCGCGCAATTAGGTGACCAAACCTCTCCTTAGCAGAACTTCTATACATCGTTAATATTGCAAATAATAATATTAATAACTCTGTCATCTCAATTATTGATTTAATAATATATAAATGTGACGCCCCAAAATAGGTATACAACACCCATTCGTAAGTCGCCAAAATACATAGTGCGAGTAAACAACTACAACTTTATTAATACAATTGTCGTACAAAATACGACAACACTTTAAATGTGAGTTTAAATATAAATATTGTCTTACAGACAATATCCACACCCAAATAAGTCCTCATTACAATTATTGATACATTATTTTATAAAATGGTGAGGACTACTAAAACAACTTCTAGAACCATAATTCCATTTTTTACTCAAGACTCGCTACATTCTCGCCTCCCGAGAAGAAAAATGGAATAAAAAGGAAAAGGGTGATCTCAACTAGCCCAAGTAAAGAATATTATGACTAAGATAACATGTAACAAATTATCGTTAGTCCTCAACAGGAAAAATCGATAAAATACAATGTATAAACAAGTTTTATATTAATATTCAGAATGAAATAATAATTCATAAGAAGAGTTACGTAGAGAATGAAATCTACTATTATCTATGAATTTAAAAGTCCATCATCAATATTTTATCCCTGTAACATCAATCAATATACATCTTAAATCAAATATTCATCTTTGCACTACAAGCCAAAGATATTAATCAGTTGGTCATGTTCATCTCAACACATGTTCATCTTTGACCACTGGGCCAAAGATATTCATCATAAAATCATTAATCTTTGCACTACTATGAGCCAAAGATATTCAAGTTATATCATCATTTAGGACCGAGGATGATGAAAAATATTTTAAAGAAAGCGAATCCAGTGAAACAAAAGAACAAATATTAAGGATTCGTATTTCGGTTTATCTATGTCCAAAAATACATCATAAATAATTATAGTGGAGTAAAATTCAAGAATGATCAAAACATGGATACAATCAAAGCTAGTATCCATAATAGATATTTTCGATGAAAAACAAAAATTTAATTTTTCCGTGAATAGTCTTAGTATTCGTGAATAAGTGTCGATATCGTGAATAAGTGTCGATACGTGAATAGTAACCCGATAATCGAAAGACAAGAATTTCACAAGAAAAATCTTTCCAATATTCCATCATAATGATATTGAAGGAAATAATATCATTTATATAAAAAAATATCCCTTACCTCGAAAGAATAATAATACTGGTCATTTGACTACTAGATATAGTCTTTGAAGGAATTTGCACCAGATAAAGAACACTCAAAGTATCAATATACTGCAAGAATACGCCGATAATATAGAGAGAAAAGAGAAAACTTTAGTTTCTGGTGTGATTTTCAATTTTAACCTAAGCACCCTATTTATAGAAAAATGCTTAGAATACCAAAGTAGAAAATTTAATAAAATAATAATATATATATAATTTTTTCCTACGCCAACCTTTGAATGCTAGATTCTCATATGTTTAACAACAAAATGATCCCACCAACTTGTTAAAAACATTTTTCTTACAAAAACACATTTTAAACTCCCAAAATAAATTATTCCGGAACTTCAAAACTTCAATAATTCATAATAAATAGCCCTTTTAGCAGAAAAATTCAAGTCTTATGTCCATTCCATAGGAAATTCAATTCTCTACATCTTTGTAGTTTTAAGTTTTTCCAAATTCCAAGCCGAAGTTGACCGAAATCCATATACGGGCGATATTACAAGCTATAAACAAATTTCAGTCAAGAAATAGGGTCCACCAACATGGAAAACATGTTTTAAACATTTTTTTGTAATAAAAATACTCTTCCTTTTCATATACTCATATATCACACATTCATAGTAAAAATATCACCATTATTATATTATTAAAATATAATAATATATCTAAATGAATTATTTTATCAGAAAAAGATAAAATAATAATTTTTCAAAAATTGTCACTTTAAAATTTTCTCCATCTATATCCACATAAAATGAATATTTTCCTTATCATATAAATCAATAATTAAGTATTAACAAATAATATTACGTAATTCACAATATCGTGATTAAGTAGTTCCGTGAAAGAGGGGTTTTCAATAAAGATTTTCTCACTCTGGCCGCAATTAGGTGACCAAACCTCTCTTTAGCGTAACTTTCTAGACATTTCCAATAATGTTATCTAATAATATTATTCAAATAATATGAATTATTGTCTCGATAAAGGAAAATCTTGTGTAGTGACAATTATTGAAACAACAATAATATAAAATATCAACGTAGCAATTATTGAATCAATAAAATAAAATATTGAACAGTAATTACTGTAACAATTATCACTACAATAAAAAGGTTTATCAAATGATCGCAGATCGTCAGCAGATCACGATCGTCGATGGTCGTCAAGACAAAATTCGGTCATTTGGGATGTACATCATCAATGACCATTATGCTTGATCGACACATCTGCGCTAATCGATATGAATTAATCGAAATGACAAATACGATTCGCTAAACCGAAGTCAAGATGGTCCGGGGCCAAAGTCGATGTGGTCCACGTGGCGGGATGGCCGTGATCAAATGACCGCGACGCGCATCACCGATACCCACAAATATTTAGCCATCGCTAATAACTCATCGTGACGCATCGCATGCGGTGTTGATATGAAAAAAATAAAAAACAATTTTTTTTCATTTTTCAGAATTCCCAAAAAACATGTACTGCTTTTGTACTCGCTTTATCCCAACACACATACCCAACAACAAAGATACACAACAATATAAACATCCATCGTCCCACCAACACATACACCAAACTAGTATATAAACCTTTAAAACCAATATGATTTGAATAAATATAATAACATTTCAAAACTTGTTTAAGTAACATACAAACATCCAAAGAATGAATATACAAGTACAAACTTATACTATAATTACAAAACTAATCTAAAACAGGAATGTCAAGCATCACCGCCTCCTTGATCACCCTGTAATTAACAAAATAATAAAACAAGTTACAAATATATACTAACTATGTTAATATTGGTATATTACGATAATATATACAACAAATTGATTTTATACCTCGTCGCCATCCCGTGTTTGGATCTCAGGCTGCTGCTTGCCATCGCTTGACTAACTCCTCAGCACTCAGAGCCCCCAGATGTCCGCCTAGTATCTTCAGAAGATCGCAATCTAGACATATAGCTCTTACACAGTCAGCCGGAGTATGAACAACTGGATGGCTCGATGATTGTGTAAACTGGGTAGAAGAGCAGCCTGAGCAACTGAAGGATGAGCATCGTCGTTGTCCTTGACCTTTAATGTAGTTTTTCTTCACAACAGACGCCTTCTCCCATAAATCTTGATCGATAGACGGACGTGGAGTGCCTTCAGGATAGCACTCATTCAATAAACACTTATAAGTCAACGGTTCCTGGAAGAGCGTTTGTTGTAACTGGTCAAAATGCGAGGAACCCAAACGAGGTGATCACGGGTAAGCTAATCATTAATTCTTGCAAATTTTATACCTTGCTTGATACCGATGCTACCCATTCATTTATCTCTCCTACTTGTGCTCAACGTTTAAACTTGACTCTGGAGAAATTAGACTTTGATTTATCTGTGGAGACTCCATTAGGAGAAACTTTCATCACATCCACTGTTTATAAATCTTGTTTGATCCAAGTTGGCACCATCACATTACCTGTTGACCTTATCTCTTTAAAGATACTTGTTTTTGATGTGATTTTAGGGATTGATTGGTTAACCACTCATCATGCCAAAATTGATTGCTTTCGTAAGGTTGTTAGTTTTCATATTACTAACCAACTGTTGTTATTTAATTCAAGCAACTAAACCATTAAAATCAATCACTGTCATATCTAGTCATAAAGCTATTCGTTTATTGAAAAATGGATGTCAAGCTTTCTTAGCCCATGTTATGGATTTGAATAAAGACACGTCAGATTTGAATAATATTCTTGTTGTTAGTAAATTTCCTAACGTGTTTCCTGAAGAACTTCCCGGTCTACCCCCAAAATGTGAAGTTGAATTCTTTATTGATCTTGAACCTGGTACAAAGACCATTTCTAAAACCCCATATCGAATGGCTCCTATTGAACTTCGGGAGTTAAAGGTCCAAACTACGAGAGTTGTTGGACATCGGTTTCATTCCCCTAGTACATCTCTTTGGGGTGTTCTGTTTTATTTGTAAAGAAGAAAGAGCGGGAGTATGCGACTTTGTATTGACTATCGGGAATTGAACCATGTCACCATCAAGAATAGGTATCCACTACCTCGTATTGATGACCTATTTGACCAGTTGCAAGGAGCACAATTCTTTTCAAAGATCGATCTTCGATTCGGATATCATCGATTGAAGATTAGAATCGAGGATATTCCAAAGATCGCCTTTAGAACTCGGTACGGGCATTATGAATTCTTAGTCATGTCTTTTGGATTGACTAATGCTCCTGCGACTTTCATGGATATGATGAACCGAGTATTCAAGGATTATTTGGATCGGATCATTGTTGTCTTTATTGATGACATCCTCATATATTCCAAAAGCCGTGAAGATCGTGAGCACCATTTGAAGTTGGTACTCCAAAGGCTTCGTGAAAACAAGCTATATGCCAAGTTAAAGAAATGCGAGTTCTGGCTTGAGAAAGTAGCATTCCTTGGGCACGTGGTGTCAAAACATGGAGTATCTGTTGACCCGACGAAGATTGAAGCAATACAAAGTTGGGAGCAACCGAAAACGGTGACCGAAGTACTTAGCTTTCGGGCTTAAATTGGTTATTATCGGAGATTCGTGGAAGAATTTTCTCGAATCGTTACTCCGTTAACTCAGCTGACTCGAAAGGATACAAAATTTGAATGGAGCGATGAATGCGAGAAGAGTTTCCAAGAGCTTAAGAGGAGACTCATTTTGGCACCTGTTCTAACAATACCATCCGGTTCGGATGGATTTGTTATCTACAAATGATGCTTGTGCAAAGGGTTAGGATGTGTTCTCATGCAACGTGGGAAAGTCATAGCTTTATGCCTCATGACAACTTAAAGAATATGAGAGGAATTATCCTACTCATAATCTAGAGTTAGCGACAGAATCGTTTGCTGCTAAAGATCTGGAGGCACTATCTATATGGAGAGAAAGTGGAGATATATTCAGACCATAAAAGCCTCAAATATTTCTTCACTCAAAAGGAACTAAACATGCGGCAATGACGTTGGCTCGAGTTGTTAAAAGATTACGACCACACTATTCAATACCATCCTGGAAAAGCGAACGTGGTAGCTGACGCGTTGAGTAGAAGATCATATGCAGGAACGAGTGCGATGATGTCAAGTATATGCATAGAGCCAACTTTAATAGAAAAAGTTAAGGTTGCTCAAGCCACCAACCCGGAGCTGATGCGTATGAAGAATAAAGTACAAGAAGGTGCTATTTCGGAAGCGAGAATCGATGAAGAAGGAATACTTCAAGTCCACTCCAAACTTTGTGTTCCTGACGACTCTGATTTGAAGTACATGATTATGACGGAAGAACATAATACACCGTTTGCAATCCATCCTGGAATTACCAAAATGTATCGTGATCTTCGACATACATTTTGGTGGAATAATATGAAGAGAGAGATTGCCAAGTTTATCTCGACGTGTTTAACTTGTCAACGTGTAAAGGCAGAACATCAAGTACCTAAGGGTCCATTGCAACCACTTGAGATTCTGAAATGGAAGTGGGAACACATTACCATGGATTTTGTTACGGGTCTTCCTACGGTTTCTCAAGGCATCGATGTTAGGTTTGTACTATTCATGAACGCAATCAAATTGCATAAATTAAGCGGAAGCGAGATAAATCAGAGTTTAAAAAAAATTACAAACCATATACCCGGATCACCCTTTATGCACAATTATTAATTAAACGAAAAGATAAAGAATAAAATCATACCCTTGAAGATCGAGCTTCCTCAGGTACAAGTTCACCTCCAATCCTTTTCGCGTTCAACTTGAATCCGCCGGGTTTGGTTCTTTCCTTTGATCAACGTTAGCCACCCATGTGTTTGGCCTCTAGAGGTGATCCACCAAGGAAGAATAGGAATTCAAGAAGAAGGGGTATTGGCTCAAACCCTAGTTTTTCCTATCTCTATAGAAAAGAACGTACTCTCCAACAAATTAGAATTATGTCGTTGTAAAAGTCAACAACCCCCACCACCCATAATAAGACTCCTCTTATTTATAGATGTGGGCAACCCACCTTAACAATTAAGGAATTGGGATTTATTTAATTAATTAAAAATTCTTTTAATTAATTAAGCTCCCTAATCTAATTAGGGATAATTAATTAAACTCTTTTAACTAATTTTCCTTCCTAATCCAATTAGGAATAAATGAGAGTACTTATATTAAATTAATTTCTAAACTCTTTTAGAAATTAAAATAATAATAATTGTAATAATATTAATAAGACTCCTCTTATTAATTTATATTTAATATTTCTAAAATATTAAATAATAAATATTAAGCTATTTAATTTATTCTATCACCATAGATTAAATTAAATATACTTAATATATTATTACGATTATGCCATTAACTTCTTAAATAATTATTCTTCCTTTTATGGTGTGACCCTTTAGGTTCTCCATATTAAACCCAGGTTGTGAATAAATCAATTAGAACAATTCTAATCTTATTTAAATAAATAAATTAAACAATTAATTTATTTAAATAAATAATATTTATTCTACAATAGGGATAAGCCTCCCTAGCGATCAACGACTTTCTAGATAATATAGATTTCAACATTAATCATTAAAGAACCTTTGAGTAAATAGTTACCGCACAATTCAATCCTTCCATCATACAATGTCCCAATTAAATATAAGACATGGAATTCTTGTCAAGTCTTATTTTATTTAATTATATGTATTTCGACTCTTAAATACATAACTCAAATAATGCAAATTAGAAACTCCTTTCTAATTTCATTACGCTTTGCCAAGGACTCTTTGGGTTGTCATTTATCGAATCACATAGGACATTTCTCTTCTTTTATTAGAAGTGGTAGATTCTTTATTGATCATACATTATCTCCATGTACAACTTATTATACCCAAGCATACCCTTTGATATACCCTAAGGGTCTTAAGGAATAAGTCAAAGTATAACTCATCATACACAAGATACTATGATGATCTCAAGTCCAAGGATCACTTAGACTACTATCACTACTGAGAATTCCTATTGACATGCAAGTAAAACTCCATTAGGTATTCCTTAGCGAGCCACGTTCAAATGAACTTATTCTCTAATAAGCACCTACATACTTGCTTTAGTGTCTCCACACAAATGATCACGAGATCAATCATCCTCATCCAATGAAAAGAACGTATGTACTCAATCTATCCGGATTTACTAATCCCCAATTTAGTAATCCAATGATTGGGAACTATTTTAGTTTTAAGCTTTCTAAGAATTTAGATCTCATTAGAATGATCATCATCATTATTCTAAAAGCATTGCTTAAAATTATGGGTTTATCACATATTATAAAACAGCATCATGTAGATAATTAAAAGCCTTTAATAAATTAATACTTTTTATTAATAAATGAATAAGATTGTTACAAAGTATATGCTTTATCATCAAACATGATTGGCTTGTGTGCATACTACTTTCAATCGATGCTATTTGGGTTATTGTTGATAGATTAACCAAGTCTGCTCATTTCTTGCCGATACGGGAGACTTATTCCCTTGAACGTCTTGCTCGTATGTACGTGAATGAGATTGTGAGGTTGCATGGCATGCCAGTATCCATTGTTTCGGATCGTTACCCAAGATTCACTTCAAGATTTTGGGTTAACTTGCAAAAAGCTATGGGCACGGATTTACGATTTAGTTCGGCATACCATCCTCAAATGGACGGACAATCAGAGAGGACTATCCAAACTCTTGAAGATCTATTAAGACTCTGTGTCCTAGACTTTAAAGGGAGTTGGGATAAGTATTTACCATTGGTGGAATTCTCCTACAACAACAGTTATCAGGCAAGTATAGGTGTGGCTCCATTTGAAGCATTGTATGGATGAAAGTGTCGCTCTCCAATATGTTGGGATGAGGTGGGTGAAGCAACATTGTTGGGACCCGAGTTGGTACGTATGACTATGAAAAAGATCCAAATGATTCGACAACGTATACAAACGGCACAGGATCGACAAAAGAGTTGTGCGGATCTTCATCAAAAGGACGTAGAATTTAGTATTGGGGATCATGTATTGTTGCGTATTGCCCCATGGAAGGGAGTTACAAGATTCGGGAAGAGAGGAAATCTCAATCCACGATTTATTAGTCCATTTCAAATTCTTGACCGAGTAGGAAATGTAGCCTATAGACTCGCGTTACCTCCGAGTATGTCTCGTGTTTATAATGTGTTTCACATATCTGTACTTCATAAATATGTGAAAGACCCGAACCACGTTATCGAGTTAGAACCGGATGAGATAGCTAAAGACTTAACGTACGAGGAGGTACCTGTCAAGATCTTGGATAGGAAGGAGCATGTCCTACGCACGAAGGTCATACCACAAGTTAAAGTTTTGTGGAGAAACCATGCTATAGAGGAAATGACCTGGGAGTTGGAATGATCTCATTAGAATGATCATCATCATTATTCTAAAAGCATTGCTTAAAACTATGGGTTTATCACATATTATAAAACAACATCATGTAGATAATTAAAAGCCTTTAATAAATTAATACTTTTTATTAATAAATGAATAAGATTGTTACAAAGTATATGTTTTATCATCAAACATGATTGGCTTGTGTGCATACTACTTTCAATCTCCCACTTGCACTAAAGCCAATCGTCATGGTATCTTATACTCTTCTTCTCTAAGTGGACGATTATCCCTTTGTTGGATAAGCTTTAGTTAATGGATATGTAATGTTGTTCATGAGAGTCCACTATCTCTATAGTGATTTCCCATCTTTCAATGATTCTAATAATCAAATGAAAGTGCCACAACACATGTTTAGATCCAAGATGAGACTTAGGAACTATTCCTAGTTACGTAATGAACTTTTAATCAAAAACAATCAACTTGCAGACTTCATTTATAGCTATATACTTTGTCTTTATTACTAAACCAAACAACTTTTTGCTATTTGGAACCTTTCAAATTCTTTGCACCCTTATTCAAGGTAACCCTTTACCTTAAAGTGGATTTTTACGTCGTCTTGATCATTTGAAAAACTTGAGTCTGCTAAGCCCTCTAGTTTTAATTTAGACCCACCATGAATATGATCATATCCTTAGTGTCGGTTAAGCACTTTAAGATGTTTTTCTTTGTCTTACTGGTGATCTTCTCGAATATGGTGATCGACATCGGTCTCGTATATTTCATTGCATACATGATAGTTCATCATCATATGATCTCTCTTTTGAGTCTTTGGGGACTATTAAGAGAGATACACTCCATAGCTCATCAACATGAGACAACTCTTGGAGTTTGCCATGCTAAACGACTTTAGCATCAAATGAATATCGTTCCTTGGGTTAAGTCGAGCATCCTCTTGTATCTATCTATATAGATTTTATCCCCAATTAAGATACTCTTCCCAAACCATTCATGGAGGAATGTTTTTAGACAACTTTATCTTTCTTGATTGTAGCATTGGTATGTTATTCCTTATCCGTAGTATATCAATATATAGTACTAGGAATGTCACGATGCTCCCACTGACCCTTTTGTACACACTAGGTTCATTCTTATTTTGATAAAATCAAACTCTTTTGATTGCCTCATCAAAATGAATGTTCCATATTTGAGAAACTTGCTTCAATCCATTTCTCCGAGTGTTCTACAACACTTACCTCATCGTATGTAATCGGATCATCATCTTCTATGATGTGTACCTCATCATCATCATTTATGATGAATCCATACCTCCAGTGTATCTTGATCTTATTCCGATTTGATTTATTGTGGTAGGTAATGGAATTCATCTACTGAGTTCCTCTTATTTGACTTATAGTGTTTTGTGGTTCTTGAACTCTACAAGATCTATTATCCTCCCACTAGCCCCTTTAATGATAAACACATTTATCTTAGAAGGCAGCGTGTTTCGCAACAAACACCTTTTGCTAAGTAGGATTATAGAACATATACCCTAAACTTACTTTAGGATGTCCCACAAATCGACACTTATAAAATCTTGTCCCAAGCTTATCCTTTGAAACCTTTTCACATAAGTTGGACAAACCCTTATCTTAACATACTTAAGATTAGGAATCCTCCACATCCATAACTTTTATGGAGTCTTGAAATGGATTTTGAGGTTACCCTTTTTGTAGATACGCACGACCATTTTAGGACATTACCCAGAGGATTTGAAATGTCGGTAAAATCATTATGGGACCGCACCATGTCCAACAAGGTATGATTTTTCATTCGGATACATCAATCAATTATTTGCGTGTCGGGATGTGTCCATTATGAGAAAACCATTTGAGATGATCTAGAAACTTATTGCACAAGTATTTATTCCTTGATCTAATCAAAGAATCTTAATACTTTGTCAATTTGTTTCACTTATGAATTCTTTGAATTTTTCAAATAATTCACACTTGTATTTTAGCAAATACACACATTCAACTCTTTGAATGATCATCTCCTTTTCTTATACTAGTTTGTTCAATTTACAAAATAATTTTTCACGTAAGTCAAGTATACAAAATCCATTAAGTAATCTTTCAATTCTATACGAAACATTATTATTATAAATAGAACAACAATTGTTCTTAATTATAATACCAAAAAATTTATTGTCCAACAATAAAATGGAAATAATGTTTCTAACAAGAATTGGAATACAATAACAACTTATTAACTTAATAGATTTGCTCGTAAGCGGTCTTAAACTATAAGTTTCTATGGCTAATATGGCAACCTTTGCTACATTTCCATACATAGGATAACTTATATTTGTTTAGCTTTCTACTGCATTTGGTCCTTCATAAATCTATATTTATGATAACCAAAGTCGGTATCCAATACCCAAGTAGAACCTTGACTTAAAGAAAATTTATTTAAATCATGAACAAAAAAGCGTATTAAATCAAAACTCCACTAAGCATCTTTGGTTAGCCTCTGCAAGATGCTTCTCGCATGATTTCTTTCTAGTGTCCGGGCTTATTGCAGTGGAAGCAAACTCCTTTGCTTTATCCGTATCGATTTTGTTCTTATTATCCTTTGTTTATGCCTTTCTATTTACCTTCTTTGAATCGTTCTTCTTTCGGAAGATCCTTTGGCCCCTACCGGTAAGACTTGATCTTTCTTGGTTGGAAAGTGACTCTCAACATTTTTCAACATGTTAAGCAAATCGGTGAAGGCGATATCTAGCTTGTTCATATGAAAATTCACAACAATTGTGAAAGAGTTAGGGAGTGAGTGCAAGATCAAATCTTGGCTCAACTCTCCATCCATGACAAAACTAGTTGTCCTAATTGATCAATCAAATTGATTATGTTAAGAACTTTTTATGCATGCATTTATAGTGCCATTGGCCATTCTAGATCGGAAGAGCTCCTTAGATATGTCGATATCTATCGGTCCTACTTTCCTCACCATCAACTACTTGATGTGCGGGAATATAGTAGGAGCATCCATAGTTTCATCTTGATTTGAAGCTCGTTACTTTTCGTGGATGCGAGCATGATGCATTGAGCCAATTGTGCATCATCTTGCCACTTTCTAAAAGTAGCAATCTCTTCTCGGAGACATTTTTACGTAACCATTGCGAGGATAGGCGTATTAAGGACATAAGATAGCTTTTGACCATGAGAACTATTCTCAAATTCCTTAACTTATCCGTTTAATTTGGTGCGGTTAATTTAGCATCTAATATGCTTCGCGATGATAGTAATTTTAGACATTGTAAAATTACGTAAATGAATTTGTAATTAACAATATTTTAACATACATTCTTTTATTAATTACTAAAATAAATTAGGTCTTGTTTTAAATTGGTATCTCCCACTATTTTCTTCAAACTATATTACCTCACTTATATAGTTGGCAAAATCTAATTAAAGATCTGCTAGTGAGAATAAGGATCCCATTTCAAATGTATATAGCCTTGTGGTGACACAACAAACTATATATAAATAAATAGGTAGACAACTTTTGTCAATTACATCAACTATGCAACTCCTTTTCTTTTGCCTCTTAGATTATTTTGATCAAGTGGTGGCACATCCAAATCAAAATTATCCAAGTTAAGTCCAAACCTAGCACTCCATATATTCAAAAAGAAAAATATCATCCTTGTGGTGACACAACAAAACAATATTGTTCAATTTTCTTTATAAGCATCAAATGTGATAAATTAACATCTTAAATACTTAATACTTGCCTTGTGGTGACACAACAAACTCATATTAAATATTTAATACTCTATTAATTTTATCATGCTAGAAAGGCGACGTTCGATATTCCAAATATCTTTGAACGCTTAGGACTTAATATAAAAATTGAGGGTTTGTTATTAATTTGTCTCATCTTGTTTAGCGGCGTACACATATATATATAAAATATGCGCGTTATATTAATGAACATGCTGAAGCATGTTTGCATAATATATAATATATATAGTATAAGCATGCACATATAGAATACTATATTCTACCCGGATTGATTATGGACTTTTATTCTAGTTTGGTTCACTAGAGCCACCAAGTGAACCAAAAGGTCAAACTCCCCAGGGGGTACAAGAAATAATATTTAAATATAACTATTACATTTAAACCCGGGCTCCATTACAAATGGGTCTTCAAAGCTCTCCTTGTTCCTTGATCTCCAATTTTTCAAAATTAATTCTAACTATTCCTATTACAAAATTATTTAAAATAAATAGAAACCTTGATCGTGATCGAGGGAAGTACATAGGAGGAGATAGAATTTACATTAAGAAAAATTAGAGAAGGCAATCTGTGAGACCCCATTTAATAAAACTCATACATTTATGCATCCAAACAAAATAAAATCCAATCATATTGGTCGATAGTCCATAATCAATCCCATTTATTATCATACACATCACCGTATGCATCGATAAATAACATTCATCTTATGAATAATAAACATTTAATATATATATATTGATATCATTTAATGGGCAAATTTAGTTAGTATAAAATCTATTTTTGAATCAAAATAAACTCCTTTATTTTAATCTAAATTTAAATCAAAATAAAACTATTTTATATTAATTTATCCAATTTTGAATAAAATAAACTATTTTATTTTAATCAAAATCTTTAATCAAAATAAACTCCTTTATTTTAATTAATTATGGAATCCAATTCCATGTTAAAAAAAATAAACTCCTTTATTAAAGGAAACAAAGATTCTCTTTCTATTCATAAATAAACTCCTTTATTTTGAATAATATAAAATCATATTTCATATCTAAATAAACTCCTTTATTTAAGGAAATTAGGATTCTCTTTCCTATTCATAAATAAACTCCTTTATTTTGAATAATATGAAATCATATTTCATATCTAAATAAACACCTTTATTTAAGAAAAATATAATCCAATTTCAACTCCAATTAGTTATCATGGAATCCAATTCCAACTCTAATTAGTTAGCATGAAATCTAATTTTAAAATTAAAATAAACTCTTTTATTTTAATATTAAAATAAACCTTTTATTTTAAGATCAAAATAAACTTTTTATTTTAATTATAAAATTATTAAGATTAAAATAAAACTTTATATTTTAATATTAAAATAAACCTTTTATTTTAAAATTAAAATAAACTTTATTTTAATTATATAATAATTAAGAATATATATATATATATATATATATATTAGTATATATATATATATATATAATATTTAGATTTTGCCAATCATTTTGCTTCTTCAAGATGTCATAAGTATGTTATCATATATATATATATATATATGAAAAAACATGTTCTGGCTTCCTTTTTGAGTCACGTGCTTCATGGTTACTTTCAAAGAAATCATATAATCATTATCAATGAAGCCTTTGAATCCTTTGAATGCAAATCATGCGGAATCATTAGCCAAAATTATTTTTTTTTTTTTTTTTAATCAAGTGATTCGGTTATCCAGTAGAATTTTTTTTTTTTTTTTTATACAATAAAAAATATGCCCAATAAAATTGTTTACAAACACATATCAATATACATATCAAATTAAAATAATTAATAATTAGCATAAAGGTTTGGCTCGATGCCCTTTATTAGGTTTGTCTTATTCATGAACGCATGATCAAATTGCATAAATTAAGCTAAGCGAGATAAATCGAGTTTAAAAAAATTACAAACCATACCCCGGATCACCCTTTATGCACAATTATTAATTAAGCGAAAAGATAAAGAATAAAATCATACCGCTTGAAGATCGAGCTTCCTCGAGTACAAGTTCACCTCCAATCCTTTTCGCGTTCAACTTGAATCCATGGGGTTTGGTTCTTTCCTTTGATCAACGTTAGCCACCCATGTGTTTGGCCTCAGAGGTAATCCACCAAGGAAGAATAGAATTCAAGAAGAATGGGTATTGGCTCAAACCCTAGTTTTTCCTATCTCTATAGAAAAGAACGTCTTCTCCAACAAATTAGAATTATGTCGTTGTAAAAGTCAACAACCCCACCACCCATAATAAGACTCCTCTTATTTATAGATGTGTAAACCCACCTTAACAATTAAAGAATTGGGATTTATTTAATTAATTAAAAATTCTTTTAATTAATTAAGCTCCCTAATCTAATTAGGGATAATTAATTAAACTCTTTTAACTAATTTTCCTTCCTAATCAATTAGGAATAAATGAGAGTACTTATATTAAATTAATTTCTAAACTCTTTTAGAAATTAAAATAATAATAATTGTAATAATATTAATAAGACTCCTCTTATTAATTTATATTTAATATTTCTAAAATATTAAATAATAAATATTAAGCTATTTAATTTATTCTATCACCATAGATTAAATTAAATATACTTAACTATATTATTACGATTATGCCATTAACTTCTTAAATAATTATTCTTCCTTTTATGGTGTGACCCTTTAGGTTCTCCATATTAAACCAGGTTGTGAATAAATCAATTAGAACAATTCTAATCTTATTTAAATAAATAAATTAAACAATTAATTTATTTAAATAAATAATATTTATTCTACAATAGGGATAAGCCTCCCTAGCGATCAAGCGACTTTCCGGATAATATAGATTTCAACATTAATCATTAAAGAACCTTTGAGTAAATAGTTACAAATGACAATTCAATCCTTCCATCATCTGATGTCCCAATTAAATATAAGACATGGAATTCTTTGTCAAGTCTTATTTTATTTAATTATATGTATTTCGACTCTTAAATACACAACTCAAATAATGCAAATTAGAAACTCCTTTCTAATTTCATTACGCCTTAACCAAGGACTCTTTGGGTTGTCATTTATCGAATCACATAGGACATTTCTCTTCTTTTATTAGAAGTGGTAGATTCTTTATTGATCATACATTATCTCCATGTACAACTTATTATACCCAAGCATACCCTTTGATATACCCTAAGGGTCTTAAGGAATAAGTCAAAGTATAACTCATCATACACAAGATCTATGATGATCTCAAGTCCAAGGATCACTTGTACTACTATCACTACTGAGAATTCTATTGTGAAAAAGTAAAACTCCATTAGGTATTCCTTAGCGAGCCACGTTCAAGTGAACTTATTCTCTAATAAGCACCTACATACTTGCTTTAGTGTCTCCACACAAATGATCATGAGATCAATCATCCTCATCCGATGAAGCAAGCAACGTATGTACCAATCTATCCGGATTTACTAATCCCCGATTTAGTAATCAATGATTGGGAACTATTTTAGTTTTAAGCTTTCAGAATTTAGATCTCATTAGAATGATCATCATCATTATTCTAAAAGCATTGCTTAAAACTATGGGTTTATCACATATTATAAAACGACATCATGTAGATAATTAAAAGCCTTTAATAAATTAATACTTTTATTAATAAATGAATAAGATTGTTACAAAGTATATGCTTTATCATCAAACATGATTGGCTTGTGTGCATACTACTTTCAATCGATCTTTATTTGGGTTATTGTTGATAGATTAACCAAGTCCGCTCATTTCTTGCGAATCACGGAGACTTATTCCTTGAGCGTCTTGCTCGTATATGCGTGAATGAGATTGTGAGGTTGCATGGCATGCCAGTATCCATTGTTTCGGATCGTTACCCAAGATTCACTTCAAGATTTTGGGTTAACTTGCAAAAAGCTATGGGCACAGATTTACGATTTAGTTCGGCATATCATCCTCAAATTGACGGACAATCAGAGAGGACTATCCAAACTCTTGAAGATCTATTAAGACTCTGTGTCCTAGACTTTAAAGGGAGTTGGGATAAGTATTTACCATTGGTGGAATTCTCCTACAACAACAGTTATCAGGCAAGTATAGGTGTGGCTCTATTTGAAGCATTGTATGGATGAAAGTGTCGCTCTCCAATATGTTGGGATGAGGTGGGTGAAGCAACATTGTTGGGACCTGAGTTGGTACGTATGACTACGGAAAAGATCCAAATGATTCGACAACGTATACAAACGGCACAGGATCGACAAAAGAGTTGTGCGGATCTTCATCAAAAGGACGTGGAATTTAGTATTAGGGATCATGTATTGTTGCGTATTGCCCCATGGAAGGGAGTTACAAGATTCGGGAAGAGAGGAAAGCTCAATCCACGATTTATTAGTCCATTTCAAATTCTTGACCGAGTAGGAAATGTAGCCTATAGACTCGCGTTACCTCCGAGTATGTCTCGTGTTTATAATGTGTTTCACATCTCGTGCCTTAAATATGTGAAAGACCCGAACCACGTTATCGAGTTAGAACCGGACAAGATAGCTAAAGACTTAACGTACGAGGAGGTACCTGTCAAGATCTTGGATAGGAAGGAGCATGTCCTACGCACGAAGGTCATACCACAAGTTAAAGTTTTGTGGAGAAACCATGCTATAGAGGAAATGACCTGGGAGTTGGAAACGGAAATGAAAGCGAGGTATCCTCACCTTTTCGAAACATCAGGTACGTACGTCAATTTCGAGGACGAAATTTCATAAGTAGGGGAGGTTGTAAGATTCAACTTATTATTTAATGAAATTAAATTTCCTCTATTTATTATCTTGAAATAGTAAGGGTTGATTTGATTAATGTGGTAAGTTATGGGTAAAATGCGCAATTATTTCAAACAAGCAAGTGGTTTTAAAATATTCATTGTTGATTGGGGAATATTCATTTGGTCGTGGAATATTTTTCTTTGTCGAGGAATATTAAATGCTGACAGGCGTAGCCTTGTGTGGGCCCATAACGAAATCGATTGGATAAAGAAAGCAGCAAGAATAAGTTGGTTATAAATAATTGGCGTAGTTATTCTGCAGATTATCTTGTTGGAATACCCGGTGGTTAAAACACAAGGTAGCTTTGCAGTATTACACCAATTATTGATTCTTACGTGAAGGCATTACTCGATAATTATTTACGGTAATTCTTATTTAATATTATATTTTATTGATTGATAATTGCTACGTTGATATTATTGTTGTTTTAATAATTATCTTTGCACAATATTTTCATTATCAGATCAATAATTCATATTATTTGAATAATATTATTAGATAAAATTATTGGCAATGTCTAGAAAGTTCTGTCTAATGAGAGGTTTGGTCATCTAATTGCACGCCAGTAAGGAGAAATCCTTATTGGAAAGCCCCTTCTTTCACAAGGCGCACGGTTGTCGGTATTGTGATTACGTAATATTATTTGTAAATAATTAATTATTGATTTATATGATGAGGAAAATATTGATTTTATGTGGATATAGATGGAGAAAATTTTTAATGTGACAATTGTTGAAAATTAATATTTTATCTTTTTCTGATAAAATAATTCATTTAAATATATTATTTTAATAATATAATAATGGTGATATTTTTACAATAAATGTGGGATATATGAGTATATGAGGAGGAAGAGTATTTTTGTTGCATTAAATGATTAACACATATTTTGTGTGTTTGGTGACCCAATTCTTGACCCAAATTTGATTATAGCTTTTGTAAATTGCCCGTTTGTGGATTTGGTCATTTTTGTTTGGAATTTGGAAAAACTTTCTTCTGCAAAGTTGTAGAGAATGAAATTTCCTATGAAAAGGACATGTGGTTCGAATTTTTCTGATAAAGGGCTATTTATTATGAATTATTGAAGTTCCGAAGTTCTGAAATAATTGATTTTTGGAAGTTTTATTTATTTTTTTGATAAAAAACGTTTTTGTATTTTGTGGACATCATTAACATGTGAAAAGTGCTGAAATCAGATGTCTAGAGGTGGGCTAAGGAAAATTTGATAAATATATTAATATTATATTAAATTTTACGCTTTGTGTTCTAAGCATTTTTCTATAAATAGGGTGCTTAGGTTAGAATTGAAAATCACACGGCTGAAGTTTTTCTCTATTTTCTCTCGATATATTGAGCGTATTCTTGTGAGTATTTTGATACCTTGAGTGTTGCTATACGGTGCAAGTTTTCTTCAGCACTATATCTAGTATTCCGGTGTGAGAGTCTGCGTCTTTTCGAGGTAAGGGATGTTATTTTCTTTTAAATGATATTATTTTCTTCAATATCATTATCTTAGAAATATTGGTTTGAACTTGAATAACTTAATTCTTGAACTTGTTTTATTGAATTCTTATATCATTGTCATCATCCTCATGTTTATATTTTTTTTAAAGTTATCTGTGGCTTTTGCAGTAGGCGTGGATGGACTTGGTATGATTATGACCGAGGATTATTGATTGTAATCATGGTAGTAATGTTACAAATGATGTGGTAAAAGTCCTCGAGGGTAGTAGTGCATTGATGGATGATTGTTGGCATGATCATGACCATTAATGAATACACTGACTATTCTTCGCCCGTAGAGTGCGGGAATAATTGTGGTCATGATACTAAAAAATATCCTTGGGTAGTAGTGCGAGGGGTGATTCGATGATGTGGATTATTTATTAAAAGTGAGTCTCACTATAACGATGATGAAAAACCTTTTAAATCATAAAAGATAGTAGATTTTATTTTCTACTTGACTCTTTTAATGGATTGCTTGTTCATTATGATTAAACTTGATGTTTATTATATTTTATCGGTTTAACAATGTTGAAGGCTATTGATAATTTATTCTACATTATCTTAGTCATAATATTTCTTCTTTGGGCTAGTTGAGCTCACCCTTTCTTTCTTTGTTCTCTTGTGAAATGAGAACATAATTTGGGACGAGTCGGGAGCAGAGTAATGGTCAGAGGATAGCATTAGTAGTCCTCACTATTACGTGAAATAGTGTGATAATAATTGTAATGAGAACTCCTTTTGAGTTTGTATAATATCTAGTAGACAATATTTGTATTCAAACTCACAGTTTATGTCGTATTGTACACGACAGTTATATTAGTAAGTTGTATTTAAATTCTGTACCATGTATCTGACTACCCAAGATGGGTGATGTATACCTAATTTTGGGGGCGTCACATATACGGCACTATTCACGTATACGGCACTATTCACGAATACGGCACTATTCATCGAAAAATAAATTTTTTTCCTTTTCGTCCAAAATAACTATTATGGATACTAGCTTTGATTGTATCCATGTTTTGATCATTCTTGAATTTTACTTCACTATGATTATTTATGAGGTATTTTTGGACATGAAATAAGCCGAAATCTGAATCCTTGATATTTATTCTTTTGTTCCTTTGGATTCGTTTCCTTTAAAATATTTTTCATCATCCTCGGTCCTAAATGATGATATTATTGAATATCTTTGGCTAGTAGTGCAAAGATGAGCAGTGTTGAGATGAACATGATAGGTGATGAATATCTTTGGCTGTAGTGCAAAGATGAAAATATGATTCAAGATGAATATTGATTGATGTTCTGAGGATAAAATATTGACGATGGACTTTTAAATTCATAGATAATAGTAGATTTCATTCTCTCACGTAACTCATCTATGAATTATATTTTTTTATTCTTGATCCGAAACTTGTTGTCTATTGTATTTCATCGAGTTTTCCTGTTGAAGACTAACGATAATTTGTTCTATATTATCTTAGTCATTATATTCTTTTCTTGGGCTAGTTGAGCTCACCCTTTTTCTTTTTGTTCCATTTTTCTTCTCAGGAGGCGAGAATGTAGCGAGTACTAGTCGGGGTATGGAATGAAGGTTCTAGGAAGTTGTTTTAGTAGTCCTCATCATTTTTGTAAAGTATTGTATCAATAATTATAATGAGGACTTAGTTGGGTATGTATATTGTCTAGATGACAATATTTGTATTTAAACTCACGGTTTATGGGTTGTATTAATAAAGTTGTAGTTGTTTTACATACCATGTTATTGTGACTTCAAGAATGGGTGATGTATACCTATTTTGGGGGCATCACATCATATACTATATAAACATATATATATATATATATATTAATAATACAATAATGCTAACTCCCTCCTAACCTTTTTCTCCCACACGTGAACACTTGCTAGATTCTTTTCCTCCAAATTCATTTTCTCCCCTGTGGGCCCCACATGTTCCCCTCTCACCAACATGACATAATCACAGGTGGGTCCCATTATATTTAAATAACTTTCTACCAATTATTTTGAAAAAAACGAGTAAATGGGGATCCATAAAATACGCAAAAAATTACAACAAATACTTCATAAAATTCTCTTCAATATTTTTAACAACATTTATCATCATTATTATAATTCACAATATTAATCGACCAGGTCGTTCCCAGGAAAGAGGGGGCTTTCCAATAAGGATTTCTCCTTATTTGCGCGAAATTAGGTGACCAAACCTCTCCTTAGCAGAACTTCTAGACATCGTTAATATTGCAAATAATAATATTAATAACTCTGTCATCTCAATTATTGATTTAATAATATATAAAATGTGACGCCCCCAAAATAGGTATACAACACCCATTCTGAGTCGCCAAAATACATGGTACAGAAACAACTACAACTTTATTAATACAATTGTCGTACAAAATACGACAACACTTTAACTGTGATTTTAAATATAAATATTGTCTTCTAGACAATATCCACACCCAAATAAGTCCTCATTACAATTATTGATACATTATTTTATAAAAATGGTGAGGACTACTAAAACAACTTCTAGAACCATAATTCCATACCCCGACTAGTACTCGCTACATTCTCGCCTCCTGAGAAGAAAAATGGAATAAAAAGGAAAAGGGTGATCTCAACTAGCCCAGTAAAGAATATTATGACTAAGATAACATAGAAAAAATTATCGTTAGTCCTCAACAGGGAAAAATTTGATAAAATACAATTGACAACAAGTTTTATATCAATATTCGCAGCGGAAATAATAATTCATAGAAGAGTTACGTAGAGAATGAAATCTACTATTATCTATGAATTTAAAAGTCCATCATCAATATTTTATCCCTGTAACATCAATCAATATACATCTTAAATCAAATATTCATCTTTGCACTACAGGCCAAAGATATTCATCAGTTGGTCATGTTCATCTCAACACCTGTTCATCTTTCCACTACGGGCCAAAGATATTCATCATAAAATCATTAATCTTTGCACTACAGGCCAAAGATATTTAGTTATATCATCATTTAGGACTAAGGATGATGAAAAATATTTTAAAGAAAACGAATCCAGTGAAACAAAAGAACAAATATTAAGGATTCGTATTTCAGTTTATCCATGTCCAAAAATACATCATAAATATTTATAGTGGAGTAAAATTCAAGAATGATCAAAACCTGAATACAATCAAAGCTAGTATCCATAATAGATATTTTTGACGAAAAAAAAAAATTTAATTTTTAAAGTGAATAAGGTCGTATTCGTGAATAATCTTAGATATCGTGAATAATTAATAGTATCGTGAATAGTAACCCGGATAACGAAAAGACAAGAATTTCACAAGAAAAATCTTTCCAATATTCCATCATAATGATATTGAAGGAAATAATATCATTTATAAAAAAAAAATATCCCTTACCTCGAAAGAATAGTACTTCTGGCTGGACTACTAGATATAATGCTGAAGGAATTTGCACCGTATAGCAACACTCAAAGTATCAATATACTCACAAGAATACGCTCGATAATATAGAGAGAGAAAAAGAGAGAACTTTAGTTTCTGGTGTGATTTTTAATTTTAACCTAAGCACCCTATTTATAGGAAAATGCTTAGAATACCAAAGTAGAAAATTTAATAAAATAATAATATATATATATAATTTTTTCCTACGCCAACCTTTGAATGCTAGATTCCCATATGTTTAACAACAAAATGAGCCCACCAACTTGTTAAAAACATTTTTCTTACAAAAACACATTTTAAACTCCCAAAATCAATTATTCCAGAACTTCAAAACTTCAATAATTCATAATAAATATCCCTTTTAGCAGAAAAATTCAAGTCTTATGTCTATTCCATAGGAAATTCAATTCTCTACATCTTTGTAGTTTTAAGTTTTTCCAAATTCCAAGCCGAAGTTGACAGAAATCCACATACGGACGATATTACAAGCTTTAAACAAATTTCAGTCAAGAAATAGGGTCCACCAACATGGAAAACATGTTTTAAACATTTTTTTGTAACAAAAATACTCTTCCTTTTCATATACTCATATATCACACATTCATTGTAAAAATATCACCATTACTATATTATTAAAATATAATAATATATCTAAATGAATTATTTTATCAGAAAAAGATAAAATAATAATTTTTCAACAATTGTCACTTTAAAATTTTCTCCATCTATATCCATATAAAATGAATATTTTACTTATCATATAAATCAATAATTAAGTATTCACAAATAATATTACAGAATCACAATCTTGGCAATTAAGTAGTTCCTGAGGAAAGAGGGGGTTTTCCAATAAGGATTTCTCCTCTCGCCTTGCAATTAGGTGACCAAACCTCTCCTTAGACAGAACTTTCTTGACATTGCCAATAATGTTATCTAATAATATTATTCAAATAATATGAATTATTGCTCCGATAAAGGAAAATACTGTGTAGTGACAATTATTGAAACAACAATAATATAAAATATCAACGTAGCAATTATTGAATCAATAAAATAAAATATTGAACAGTAATTACTATAACAATTATCACTACAATAAAAAGGTTTATCAGCGATCGCCTATTATCGACATGAGCAGATCGTCGAGAGATCTGATCATTCGATGGTCGTCAGACAAATTCGGTCATTTGGGATGTACATCAGCGACCACTATTAGCGACTGACACATCTGCGACCGATATGAAGCGGCCAAGAAATGATAAATACTGATTCATTAAACCGAGTCAACATGGTCCAGGCCAAAGGCGATGTGGTCCACGTGTATAAGCCGTAGGTATCGTGACCGCGACGCATCATCGATACCTACAAATATTTAGCTATCGTATTAATATCTATCGTGACGCGACGCGGTCACTGATATGGAAAAAAATAAAAAACAATTTTTTGCTGTTTTGCAGAATTCCCAAAAATATGTACCTGTTTTGTACCTGTTTTATCCCAACACACATACCCAACAACAGCATACACAACAATATAAACATCCATCGTCCACCAACACATACACCAAACTAGTATATAAACCTTTAAAAACCAATATGATTTGAATAAATATAATAACATTTCAAAACTTGTTTAAGTAACATACAAACATCCAAAGAATGAATATACAAGTACAAGCTTATACTATAATTACAAAACTAATCTAAAACAGGTACGTCAAGCATCACCGCCTCCTTGATCACCCTGTAATTAACAAAATAATAAAACAAGTTACAAATATATACTAACTATGTTAATATTGGTATATTACGATAATATATACAACAAATTGATTTTATACCTCGTCGTCATCCAGTGAGGATGTGCTGCTGCCATCTTCTGCTTGACTAACTCCTCAAAGACTCAGAGCCCCGGATGTCCGCCCAAAGATCTTCAGAAGATCGCGATCTCGACATATAGCTCTTACACAGTCAGCCGGAGTATGAATAGCTGGATGGCTCGATGATTGTGTAAACTGGGTAGAAGAGCAGCCTGAGCAACTGAAAGATGAGCGTCGTCGTTGTCCTTGACCTTTAATGTAGTTTTTCTTCACAACAGACGCCTTCTCCCATAAATCTTGATCGATAGACTGACGTGGAGTGCCTTCAGGATAGCGCTCATTCAATAAACGCTTATAAATGTCCCGTCATCATGTTAACAATTAAATAGTTAAAAATAAATTAATTCTGTAAGCATTGATAAATTAGTCGATGTGTTATTGGAAAATACTTTAGAATCTTAAACGGTATACTTGATTTTTTTGTAGTCACGCTCTCTTTATTAGGCTTAAACCGATCATGACTGCAAAACGTGCACCTTATCATCTGTTCATTTTCCTTATAAAACAACATGCAATCGTTGGGACATGCATCGATCTTTTGGTATCCAAGACCGAACTTCTTCACCATTTTCTTACAAAAGTAATAGTTACCAGGTAATTTCTCACCGTCAGGCAACATACTCTTAATGGCCTTCAAGAGAGACTCAAAACACTCATGGCTCATGTTGTGATCAGCCTTGATGTTAAGTAATTTCGCCACTACAGACAATGTTGTGTGTTTGGTGCAACCATGCCACAATGGCTCGCTACCCTCGTCTAACAACTTAAAGAAGTCTTTGGCATCAGAATTCATAGGTTGCTCTCTGCCTTGTTCCCAATCAAAATCTGGCCCTGCAATATCATGAACCATTTCATTCATACGATGAGTACTACTGCCCAAATTGTGTACTTGTGTGATGCCACCATCTCTTCTCTGCCCATGTGCCCATCAGCATTCTTCATAATTTCTCATGAACCCAGAAACAAGTAAATGATAGTTTACCATGTCTCTTTCTATATAATATACATTCTTACACTTCAAACATGGACATCGTATCTGCGACTTACCATTCATACACTCCGGGTGACTATACGCATACTCCAAAAACACTTGGCAACCAACTCTAAATTCAAAACCAGAAGATTTATCCGGGCACTTGACTTTCGTCGTGCCATCCAACTCTGATGCGAATAGAGGTCCATGATTCCACGGTACCTACTACAGACAACATGAGCTTATTAATCATATGACTTGAGCATACTTGTAACCATATGACTTGAGCATACTTGTAAGCATATGATTAACATTTCAGCATACTTGTAAGCATATGACTTGAGCATACTTGTAACCATATGATTAACATTTAAGAATACTCAATATTAACCAATGAATGCAAATTAAAGCAGTATGAGAAACTTTAAATGTTATTAAATTTAGTATGAGAAACTAAGTAAATACGACTTAGTTTAATAGTTATATTATATCATGTTATTTTACTTTAATTTGTTTTAAATTTATTTTTATTGTTTATCGTAAGTGAATACGTAAGGTATTTCATTCATGCTAGCTTTATATCAGACATACATATTTGGTTGGTATTCAGATGCATTGAAATGTTTCTTCTTGAGAAAACTACCACCATCTAAGGCTTCACGCCAAGAATTGAAGAGTCCATCTAAGGCCTCGGCTAACATGTTTTAAGATTATACCCCTCACGGTTCCTTTCTATAATCTTTTATGTTAAATACCCTTATTTTTATGTTATAGCCATGTTAAATACTAATAGTTCCCTAGCACTGCCTATTTTGGCTTAACAGCCCCCTAATAGCTTACCATGCTGACAACCAAGCTTAGCTTGTCCCCGTGAGGCTTGGCTAAGCTTAGCGTGGCCTCGTGTGGCCTCGCGGCCCCAAGCCCAGCCCACCAGCTCCAACAGTCCCTTTATAGGCTCTAGTGGATCACCAATATATTTATATCCAATTGATAAGCAGCACCCAGACTCTCCTACAAACTTATACTTATAATACTTAAAAAAAATTCGCCAGATTCTCCCCTACAATATGGACTAGCCACATGCACGACGACATGTATATATGGACATTTCTAGGCACCTAAAACACAAACCAAGAGAAATATACAAATTTGCAATACAATAAGACCAAAACAATAACGATTGAATGCAAATTAAAGCAGTAAAAAATTCAGACCCATATACATTACCAATATAATATCAATCAAAACATTACCAAATAATATGAAGTCCCAAATCAAAGGATTTGAATTCCAATTTCAGCAAAATATAATCAAAGGATGTGAGTATGAGTGAATAGATTGCAGAAGAAGGCATACTATTAGTCCCTTAATGTGGGACTATTAGTCCTATAAAGTCATTTGATACCCAAAACAGTCAATTCAAAGCATTTTCAGCATGGTTTAACACTAAATTATCATAACAGTCCCTAAGCCTTTAATTTTAAACATTATCACATAATCTAATTGCTACATACTTTGTATTCATGGCTTAAAACTTAAGGGTGCAAGGTTTTAAATTCTTTGTTCAAAACAGCCCTTAATAGGCTTTAAATTCCATAAGAACATGGTTTAGCAACATGGCCCACAAGGTTAGCATGATTACGCAATATATATACATGGACACCAAATTTTATGAGAAGAAAATGCTATTTTAGACTTGCTATATTTAGTCTTCAAGGTTTAGTCTTTTAGACACTAAATTTTATGCATTATTAGAAGCATGATTAGCCAATCATAATCATCTCTTTGTGTCAGTCACTTTAACCTACTACACTTAATCATAGAAACATTCTTGAAGCATTAGTTTTAATATGTAAGCTATTAGACATCATTTTAGACTCTAAATTACAGCTAGCATAACTTGACACTATAACAGACCTCATATTAGCATTTTATCAAAAAGTGGGTAAATTATATATCACCAGTGGGTAAATTAGACCCCGCTTATATTATACCCTACATAACCTCACACACAGGATAAAAAATCAGTCACCAATAGCATTAACAGAAACAGATGAAAATTCTCAGCACACAACTTCAACAAACAGAAATAGATGTTCTTCATACTCTACTGAGGGAAAACATCATACAACCAAAGCAAGGACATAAAATGCCATGACAGAAATAGTACAATGACCCCAACAAGCAAACAGGGACCACAAAGACTTTAACTACACTAAAAACATAATCACAAAGCGAGTAGATCTCTCTTTTCTACACTATATGCAGTAAATTGCTTATCTAGAATTTCAGAATGCCGATACATGACAAAAATAATTTGCTCTTGGTGAAAGAAATTCCAAATAAATGCTATCTTTCAAACCAACAATGGTACTTTGAAATTCATTTGATTTCTGTAAAAGTCCAACATAACATTGATATTTTCCAATAGCAGTAGAAACTTGTGCTTACTAAATAAATAAATCTGAATAACAGGAGTGAGTTAGTAAATATAAGCTTATCAGTACAACTAAACAGAAACATAGGCCTGAAATTAAATGTGAAATTTTGAGCAGTCTGAAAAATCTATAGCCTTAAACCACAAGTTGACATTCGAATACTCTCATAAATAACAAACAGTAGCAGGGTAAAAACATCTCCACAAATAACACTAGTCCACTAATAACTCAAATGAAAGAAAACTAAAAAATTTGCCTTTCATTAAGGTCCACTAGATAAATGGGTTACCTAAATAATAAACACAATTTAATTTAGGGATTAATTAAATGGCTTACCGGCGGTGGAACGGCAGTGTTGAAGGCGTCGGCTGGCGATGTTGGTGGTGAAGGCGGCAGCAATATCCTCCCTCTTCTTTTCTCCCCACTCCCTCAACTCTCTCGTCTGTGATTCTCCCTTTCTTTTTTTTTTTCTCGACTGATTCAAGCGAATGCCTGAATCTAATTAAGGTTTTAAGAATTCGCGACCGCCATCAGCGACCTCAGGCGGTAGCTAATTTTTAATGATGTGGAAGTATCAGCGATCGAATGCGGTCGCTGATGGTGAGAGGTCGCAAAAAACTAGCGCGCCAACATTTCCTGCCAATTTTTTGGTGGTAAAATTGAACTAGCGACCAATTAGCGACTACAACCTGGTCGCTAAACTAAACTAGCGACCATATTCAATTTTGGTCGCCACTATCGGTCGCTAATAAGATTATTTGCGACCGTAAGTGCGGTCGCTGATAATGTTGGTCACTGTTAGAGCATTTTCTTGTAGTGTATTGAGTAGTGCCTTCTTACGTAAGAATTAATAATTAGTGCAATACCGTGTGCTACTGTGTTTTAACCACCGAGTATTTCAACAGTATTAACGGTAACAACTACGTCGTTATTTATAAACAACTTATAATTTTCGTTTTCTTCATTCAATCGCTTTCGGTTATGAGGCCCACACAAGGCTGTGCCATCGTACGAATATTCCCCGACAACAATGAATATTTTATAACCACTTGCTTATTTGAAATATTTGCGCAATTTACCAATAAATAACCACATTAATCAAATCAACCCTTACTATTTCAAAATAATAAATAGAGGAAATTCAATTTTATTTATAATAAGTTGGGCTCTTACAACCTCCCCTCCTTATGAAATTTCGTCTTCGAAATTGACGTGCGTACCTGGTGTTTCGAAAAGGTGAGGATACCTCGCTTTCATTTCCATTTCCAACTCCCAGGTCATTTCTTCAATAGCATGGTTCCTCCATAAAACTTTGACTTGTGGTATGACCTTTGTTCGTAGGACATACTCCTTCCTATCCAAGATCTTGACAGGTACCTCCTCGTACGTTAAGTCTTCAGCTATCTCGTCTGGTTCTAACTCAATAACATGGTTCGGGTCTTTCACATATTTACGAAGCACAGATATGTGAAAAACATTATGAACACGAGACATACTTGGAGGTAACGCGAGTCTATAGGACACATTTCCTACTCGGTCAAGAATCTAAAATGGACCAATAAATCGTGGATTGAGCTTTCCTCTTTTTCCAAATCTTGTAACTCCCTTCCATGGAGCAACTCGCAATAATACATGATCCCCAATACTAAATTCCACGTCCTTTCGATGAAAATCTGCATAACTCTTTTGTCGATCTTGTGCCGTTTGTATACGTTGTCGAATCATTTGGATATTTTCCGTAGTCATACATACCAAATTGGGTCCCAACAATTTGCTTCACCCACCTCATCCCAACATATTGGAGAGCTACACTTTCGTCCATACAATGCTTCGAATGGAGCCACCCCTATACTTGCCTGATAACTATTGTTGTAGGATAATTCCACCAATGGTAAATACTTATCCCAACTCCCTTTGAAGTCTAGGACACAGAGTCTTAATAGATCTTCAAGAGTTTGAATAGTCCACTCTGATTGTCCGTCCGTTTGAGGATGGTATGCCGAACTGAATCTCATAGCTTTTTGTAAGCTAACCCAAAATCGTGAAGTGAATCTTGGGTCACGATCCGAAACTATGGATACTAGCATGCCATGCAATCTCACAATCTCATTTACATACATACAAGCAAGACGTTCAAGGGAATAAGTCTCCCGAATCGGCAAGAATTGAGCAGACTTGGTTAATCTATCAACAAAAACCCAAATAACATTTATGCCTTGAGAAACCGTGGGAAGACCCGTAATGAAATCCATGGTAATGTGTTCCCACTTCCATTTCAGAATCTCAAGTGGTTGCAATGGACCCTTAGGCACTTGATGCTCCGCCTTTACACGTTGATAAGTTAAACACCTCGAGATAAACTTCGCAATCTCTCTCTTCATATTGTTCCACCAAAATGTATGTCGAAGATCACGATACATTTTGGTACTTCCAGGATGGATTGCAAATGGTGTATTGTGTGCCTCCATCATAATCTTGTACTTCAAATCAGAGTCGTTAGGGACACAAAGTCTAGAGTGGACTCGAAGTATTCCTTCTTCATCGATTCTTGCTTCTGGAATAACACCTTCTTGTACTTTCTTCCTCATATGCATCAGCTCCGGGTCTGTGGCTTGAGCAACTTTAACTCTTTCAATTAAAGTCGGTTCTATGCGTATACTTAACATCATTGCATGGGTCCCCGGAGTCTTGAATTCTATCTTCATTTTTTGTAAATCACACAAAATGGGCCTTCGGGTTGACAACATCGCACTCGTTCCCGCGTACGATCTTCTGCTCAATGCGTCAGCTATCACGTTTGCTTTTCCAGGATGGTATTGAATGGTATGGTCGTAGTCTTTCAACAGCTCAAGCCAACGTCGTTGCCGAATGTTGAGTTCCTTTTGGGTGAAGAAATATTTAAGGCTTTTATGGTCTGAATATATCTCCACTTTCTCCCCATATAGATAATGCGTCCCGATCTTTAGCGCGAAAACGACTGCTGCCAACTCTAGATCATGAGTAGGATAATTCCTCTCATATTCTTTAAGTTGTCGCGAGGCATAGGCTATGACTTTTTCATGTTGCATGAGAACACATCCTAATCCTTTGCTCAAGCATCATTTATAGATAACAAATCCATCCGAACGGATGGTATTGTCGAGCAGCAGGTAAGTGAGTCTCCTCGTTAGCTCTTGAAACTCCTCTCGCATTCCTCGCTCCATCTGAATTTTATATCTTTTCGAGTCGGTCGATTGAAGCTGAGATGGCGATTCGAGAAAATCCTCCCACGAATCTTCGATAATAACCTATTAAGCCCGTAAAGCTACGTCTTTCTCCACCGACTTTGGTTGCTCCCAACTTTGTATTGCTTCAATCTTCGCCGGGTCCACAGATACTCCATGTTTTTACACCACGTTCCCAAGGAATGCTACTTCCTCAAGCCAGAACTCGCATTTCTTCAACTTGGCATATAGCTTGTTTTCACGAAGCCTTTGGAATACCAGCTTCAAATGGTGCTCATGATCTTCACGACTTTTGGAATATATGAGGATGTCATTAATAAAGACAACAACGAATTGATCCAAATATTCCTTAAATAATCGGTTCATCATATCCATGAAAGTCGCAGGAGCATTAGTCAATCCAAAAGACATGACTAAGAATTCATAATGCCCGTACCGAGTTCTAAAGGTAGTCTTTGGAATATCCTCAGTTCTAATCTTGGTGATGATATCCGAGCGAAGATCGATTTTTGAAAAGAATTGAGCTCCTTGAATTGGTCAAACAAGTCATCAATACGAGGTAGCGGATACCTATTCTTAATAGTGATATGATTTAATTCCCAATAGTCAATACAAAGTCGCATACTCCGTCTTTCTTCTTTCTACGAATAAAGCAGGAGCACCCCAAGGAGATGTACTGGATTTAATGAAACCGATGTCCAACAACTCCCCGTAGTTGGACCTTTAACTCCACGAAGTTCAATAGAGCCATTCGATATGGGGTTTTAGAAATGGGCTTTGTACCGGGTTCAAGATCAATAAAGAATTCAACTTCACGTTACGGGGGGTAGACGGAAGTTCTTCTTGAGAAACACGTCGGAAATTTACTAACAACAGGAATATTATTCAAATCGGCGTGTCTTTATTCAAATCCATAACATGGGCTAAGAAAGCTTAACATCCGTTTTTCAATAAGCGAATAGCTTTTATGACTAGATATGACACGTTGATTGATTTTAATGGTTTAGTTGCTTGAATTGCATAAACAAAAGGTTGGTTAGGAATATGAAAACTAACAACTTTACGAAAACAATCAATTTTGGCATGATGAGTAGTTAACCAGTCAATCCCTAAAATCACATCAAAAGCAAGTATCTTTAAAGAGATAAGATCAACAGGTAATGTGATGGTGCCAACTTGGATCAAACAAGATTTATAAACAGTGGATGTAATGAAAGTTTCTCCTAACGGAGTCTCCACAGATAAATCAAAATCAAATTTTTCCGGAGTCAAGTTTAAACGTTGACCACAAGCAGGAGAGATAAATGAATGGGTAGCACCGATATCTAGTAAGGTATAGACTTCGCAAGAATTTATGATTAGTTTACCCGTGATCACCTCATTTAGGTTCCTTGCATTTTGACTAGTCACGACAAACGTTCTTTCAGGAACCGTTGACTTTGACTTTTCTGGAACAGCCTTTTGAGTCACCATCCCCGCTGGACTTGGTTTTCCTACCGTACAATCTTGAGCAATATGTCCTTCCTTTCCATAATTATAGAATACCTTGAACTGTTGTGGACAGTTTGGGCTGATATGTTCCTCTTTTCTGCATTTATAAGATCTGATAGGTGGTCGTTCTCCTCCTGTAGAACCGATTCTTCTTTGGTCTTTGACGTCTTCACAGTGTCATTGTTAAATCTCCTCTTCTTAAAATCTCCCCCCGACTTGCTTCTTCTATTCTCATGGCCATGATTACCACCGGAGTGGTTACCGCTTTTATCCGTATTTTTCTTTCTCAATTTGGTTATCGTTGTTACGATGGATCTTTGTCACCCGAGATGATCTGGTTGTGGTCCCTCGGTTGAACGTACTCGTTATCTCGCTCTAATAATTGAGCCCTATTGACAACATCTGAATAGAGAGAAAATTTATGAGAAATGAGATATTGACGTATGTCGGATTTCAAACCTCTCAGGAACATCCGCGTCATAAGTTCCTCATTCTCCACCAAATGAGGTGCAAACTAGGATAACTCTACAAACTTCATATGACGAATAAACTCTACTTCCTTCATATGACGAATACTTTCAGGAAAGTACTTGTCATTGAACAGTTTTTGAAACATTTCCCAAAACATACTGAGTGCGGCTGGATGGGTATGCTTCACAGATTCCCACCAATAATCTTCCTCATTATGGAACATAAAGGTGGCGAATGGAACCTTTTGTTCCTTCGTGCATCCCAAGACATCGAATATTTTGGTAATTTGTTTAACCCATGTCTCCGCCTTAATCGGATCCGGCTTTTGTGAGACCCCAAATTTTACGAATAAAGATTTATTTTTCTCGAAATATTTTTTTGAATATTATGGTGTGAATTTGAGATAAAGTTATAGTTGTGGGTAGTATTTATAAATTTTGCAAAGTATGCAAGTTGTTATATTATATTCGATTGGTCAGGAAATATTCTTTGTCGGGGAATATTTGTACGACAGCACAATCATTGGTGGACCCCACAACGGAATTAGTGTCGAATTGAAAATTTGACAAAAATATTTTATGAAAATAACGGCGAAAGTTTTACAGATTAATCTTGTTGAACTACTCGGTAGTAAAAATACTGATGTCTGGCGTGGTTGCATAGTAGCATATGCGGTGATTGATTATTGATGCTTACGTAAGAAGTCACTCGTTATACTCAATTATTGCTACGATAATTCTTTGCATCATATCTCTCATATTATTGATTCAATTATTGTCACAGTATCATCTGCATAATATGTTATATTATTAAATCAATAATTGAGACGACAAAGTTATTCATATTATTAAATTGCAATATGTACAATGTTTAGAAGTTCTGTCAAGGAGAGGTTTGGTCACCTAATTGCGTGCCAATAGGGAGAAATCCTTATTGGAAAGCCCCCTCTTTCCTGGGAACGACCTGGTTGATAAATATTGTGAATTATAATATTAATGATGAATGTTATTAAAATTGAAGATGTGATCGGAGTTGAATTTGGAGACGCGGATGTGATATTTGAGTCCGGAGCGATGAAATTAGTAAAAATAGACTATAAACACAAAATTTTCTGATTTTTACTATTTGGTCAAAAAGTCAACAGTTGACTTTTTCAGGAAAAGTCAAACTTCGAAATTTCAAAATTTATATTTTTGATAAAAATAGTTTCATTGTATTGGAATTATTTGTGTTAGTGAAAATTGACATTTATTTCGATAATAATTGATGTCTGAAGGTTATATTGATCAATCGGGTATTCGGGGTACTTTTCGTGTCGGAGTACTATTCATGAGTTACTATTTACGAGTTACTATTCATGAGTTACTATTCACGAGTTACTATTTATGAGTTACTATTCACGAGTTACTATTCACGAGTACTATTCATGGGATACTATTCACCCGAACAATATATTTATTTTCGGTCCAAATCATTTTTGGGTACAATATTATTTCATGAGGAGATGTGCTAATTTTTCAGACTGTTGGTTGAAATTATAATAGTAAATCAATATGGATCGTTGATTTAAAGTTTTAATAGTAACTTGCCCCTTTCGGTTTTCAAGAGTTCTGAGTCTCTTGATTGTTCAAGGGTTAATTGCCCCTTCGCAAATAGTAGTTGTCTCTTGATATTACCAAGAGTTATTTGCCTCTTGATTGTTCCAAGGTTAATTGCCCTTTCATGAAATAGTAGTTGTCTCTTCAATATTACCAAGAGTCATTTTAACCCTTCGTTAAAACCAAGAGCCACTCCAGTTCTTATATAAATAGAAGCTCATTCCTTCATTATTTCTTACGAATTCTTTGAAACTCTAGAGAGAAATTATAGAGAAAGAAGAAGAGTTTTCTACTACTTGATATCCGGTTTCTTTACTGTAAGGGATATTATTTGTTGTATTCGTAAGGGTGTTATTCTTTTGTATTCATGAAGAGAACTACATCATTCCATCCTTTATTATTCACATTGGAATAACTCAGATATACGCTTGGACTCCCCTATACTTGGTGAAATCCTTACATTGTTCTATTCTTTATTATTACATTTGGAATATCTCAGTATGTGCATTTTACATGGGACTGGTTCCGTCTTTATTATTATACGTTGGAATATCCATGCATGCGTTTTACATGGGACACAGTTCCTTATTTATTATCTTTGTTGGAATATCACATGCATGCGTTTTATATGGGACTGGTTAAAATCTTTATTATTACATTGGAATATCCTATATATGCGCTTTCTGTGGGACCGGTTCCGTATTTATTATTACATTGGAATAACCTACATGTCTTTATCTATCACACGCCCGGTGATTTCTTTTGTTATTCCATTCTTTATTATACTCGGTTGGTTAAAGTTTTGACTTCTATACTCCATGAAATTAGTGGAATATCCTTGATATTTGCGCTTCACGCGAGATCTTTTCATGAAAATATTCTTACGAGCATTCTCGAATTTTACTCTACAAAGAAATATCATGTTGACAATTTGGACGTTATTAATTCCTGGATAAATTAATTCGTGAACTTGTTATATTGAATTCTTATATCATTGTCATCATCCTCGTGTTTATATTTTTGAAAGTCATACGTGGCTTCAGAGTGCATAGATGGACTTGGTATGATTATGACCGAGGATTATTCGGTATAATCATGATAGTAATGTTACAAATGATGTGATAAAAGTCGTCATTGGCCAGTAGTGCATTGATGGACGATTGTTGGCATGATCATGACCATTGATGAATACACAAATATTCACGCCCGTGTGAGTGCATGGATAATTGTGGTCGTGATACTAAAGAATATCCTTGGGTCAGTAGTGCGGGGTGATTCGATGATGTGGTTTATTTATTGTCGAGTCTCAAAGCAATAAAAGTGATGAAAAATCTTTTAAATCATAAAAGATAGTAGATTTTATTCTCTACTTGACTCTTTTAATGGATTGCTTATTCACTGTGATTAAACTTGTTGTCTATTATATTTTATCAGTTTAACATTGTTGAAGGCTAATGATAATTTATTCTGCATTATCTTAGTCGTAATATTTCTTACTGGGCTAGTTGAGCTCACCCTTTCTTTCATCGTTCTCTTCAGGAAATGAGAATATAATTTGGGACGAAGTCTGGGAGCGGAGTGACGGTCCAGATGATAGCATTAGTAGTCCTCACTATTCTGTTAAATAGTGTGACAATAAATGTAATGAGGACTCCATTGAGAGTGGATATTGTTTAGAAGGCAATATTCTTGTTTAAACTCTCAGCTTATGTTTTGTCATATGTTACACGACAGTTGTGTTATTAAGTTTTTATTTGTATTTTGTACCATGTATCTGGCGACCCAAGATGGGTGATGTATACTTATTTTGGGGGCGTCTCAGCTTTCCCCAGAATTATGGTGGTCCCAACTCTTTGAACTGCTTGGTATTTATTGAGTATTTTCTTTAAATTTAATTATTGAGTATTTAAAGAAAATACTAAATATTTAAAGAAAATACTAAATATTAAATTTAAAGAAAATAATTATTTAAAGAAAATACTCAATAAATTTAAAGAAAATACTAAATATTTTATTGAGTATTTTCTTTAAAAAATTGCACGTTCTCCTCATTGGTGAGTACAGACGTCTCCACGGTCTCATTTACTCCACTGATATCATTCTCAGTTGCCATTCTCAAATACTGCCATAAAACAAGGGTTAATTAAACAAATTACATATCACATAATATCTTTATATTATGACCAACCAACAAATAAGCTTAGGTAGGACACACTAGCGAAGGATTTACTCATCTCTCCCCTCCTAGTTCTATTCCCCAACCTCCACTAGAGATTATATCCCTAAGCTCTGATACCAACTGTGACGCCCCCAAAATAGGTATACAACACCCATTCTGAGTCGCCAAAATACATGGTACAGAAACAACTACAACTTTATTAATATAATTGTCGTACAAAATACGACAACACTTTAACTGTGAGTTTAAATATAAATATTGTCTTCTAGACAATATCCACACCCAAATAAGTCCTCATTATAATTATTGATACATTATTTTATAAAAATGGTGAGGACTACTAAAACAACTTCTAGAACCATCATTCCATACCCCGACTAGTACTCGCTACATTCTCGCCTCCTGAGAAGAAAAATGGAACAAAAAAGAAAAGGGTGAGCTCAACTAGCCCAGTAAAGAACATTATGACTAAGATAACATAGAACAAATTATCGTTAGTCCTCAACAGAAAAAAATCTGATAAAATACAATAGACAACAAGTTTTATACAATAGTCGCAGCGGAAATAATAATTCATAGAAGAGTTACGTAGAGAATGAAATCTACTATTATCTATGAATTTAAAAATCCATCATCAATATTTTATCCCTGTAACATCAATCAATATACATCTTGAATCAAATATTCATCTTTGCACTACAGGCGAAAGATATTCATCAGTTGGTCATGTTCATCTCAACACCTGTTCATCTTTGCACTACGGGCCAAAGATATTCATCATAAAATCATTAATCTTTGCACTACAGGCCAAAGATATTCAGTTATATCATCATTTAGGACTGAGGATAATGAAAAATATTTTAAAGAAAATGAATCCAGTGAAACAAAAGAACAAATATTAAGGATTCGTATTTCGGTTTATCCATGTCAAAAAATACCTCATAAATAATTATAGTGGAGTAAAATTCAAGAATGATCAAAACATGGATACAATCAAAGCTAGTATCCATAATATATATTTTCGACGAAAAACAAAAATTTAATTTTTCCGTGACTAGTGCCGTATTCGTAAATAGTGTCGTATACGTGAATAGTAACCCCGATACTGAAAGACAAGAATTTCACAAGAAAAATCTTTCCAATATTCCATCATAATGATAATGAAAGAAATAATATCATTTATAAAAAAAAATATCACTTACCTCGAAAGAATAAGTACTTACAATTTGGACTACTAGATATAGTCTTTGAAGGAATTTGACAAGTATAAGTAACACTCAAAGTATCAATATACTCACAAGAATACGCTCGATAATATAGAGAGAGAAAGAGAGAGAGAGAACTTTAGTTTCTGGTGTGATTTTCAATTCTAACCTAAGCACCCTATTTATAGGAAAATGCTTAGAACACCAAAGCAGAAAATTTAATAAAACAATAATATATATATAATTTTTTCCTACGCCAACCTTTGAATGCTAGATTCCCATATGTTTAACAACAAAATGAGCCCACCAACTTGTTGAAAACGTTTTTCATACAAAAACACATTTTAAACTCCCAAAATCAATTATTCCGGAACTTCGGAACTTCAATAATTCATAATAAATAGCCCTTTTATCAGAAAAATTCAAGTCTTATGTCCATTCCATAGAAAATTCAATTCTCTACAACTTTGTAGTTTTAAGGTTTTCCAAATTCCAAGCCGAAGTTGACCGAAATCCACATACGGACAATTTTACAAGCTATAAACAAATTTAAGTCAAGAAATGGGGTCCACCAACATGGAAAACATGTTTTAAATATTTTTTTGTAACAAAAATACTCTTCCTCTTTATATACTCATATATCACACATTCATTGTAAAAATATCACCATTATTATATTTTTAAAATATAATAATATATCTAAATGAATTATTTTATCAGAAAAAGATAAAATAATAATTTTTTAACAATTGTCACTTTAAAATTTTCTCCATCTATATCCACATAAAATGAATATTTTCCTTATCATATAAATCAATAATTAATTATTCACAAATAATATTACTGAATCACAATCATGGCAAGTAAGCTGCTCCTCAGAAAGAGGGGCTTTCCAATAAGGATTTCTCTCTCATCACAAGCAATTAGGTGATCAAACCTCTCCCTTAGATGTAACTTTCTAGACATTGCCAATAATGTTATCTAATAATATTATTCAAATAATATGAATTATTGTTCCGATAAAGGAAAATACTGTGTAGTGACAATTATTGAAACAACAATAATACAAAATATCAACGTAACAATTATTGAATCAATAAAATAAAATATTGAACAAAATTTCAGTAACAATTATTGAGTAGTGTCTTCTTACGTAAGAATCAATAATTAGTGCAATACTGTGTGCTACTGTGTTTTTAACCATCGAGTATTTCAATAGTATTAACGGTAACAACTACGTCGTTATTTATAAACAACTTATACTTGTCGTTTTCTTCATTCAATCGCTTTCTGTTATGGGGCCCACACAAGGTCGCTACTGGTCATTTAATATTCCCCGACAAAGTAAAAAATATTCCACGCACCAAACGAATATTCCCCACAACAATGAATATTTTATAACCACTTGCTTATTTGAAAAATTTTATAATTTACCCATAATTAACCACATTAATCAAATCAACCCTTACTATTTTAAAATAATAAATAGAGAAATTCAATTTTATTTATAATAAGTTGGGGTCTTACATAAAATATTGACAATAATTGAATCAAATAACGTGAGATACTATGCAACAATTACTATAGCAATAATTAAATAAAACTAAGTGACTTCCCACGTAAGCATCAATAATCAATATGTGTCTTACTATGCAACCACGCCAGACAGATTGTACTTTTTACTACCAAGTAGTTCAACAGTATTAACGGTAAAACTTCCACCGTTATTTTCAATAAAATATTTTTGTCGTTTTTCAATCCGACAATAATTTTGTTGTGGGGTCCACCAATGATTGCGCCGTCGTACGAATATTCCCTGTTAAAACGAATATTCCTCGACCAATCGAATATTATAAACAACTTGCGTACTTTGTAAAATTTCTAAATATTACCCACAACTATAACATTATATCAAATTCATTCAAAAATGATAATTATAGAAAATTCATCTTTATTCATAAAAGTTGGTGTCTTACAGTTGCTGCGATTTTTTTATAGTACAGTTGGTAGCCAAACATTCATACCAAGGTAACCAATTCAGTGTTATTAGGTTTCTAATTTATTTTAAAAAATCTATTATAGATTTTTTTATTTAATAAAGGCAAATTGGTAGCTAACACTTTATACAAATGTAACCAATTCAATTTTATTGGGTTATTAATTAATTAAAAAAATCTATTGTAGATTTTTTTATAATGCGATTGGTAGCCAAACCTTAATACAAAGGTAACCAATTCAGGTTTTATTGGGTTACTAATTAATTATAAAAATCTATTATAGATTTTTTTTCATAAATCTTGATTAGTAGCCAAACCTTAATACAAATGTAATCAACAAAAACTAAAATTGTTACCTTTGAAAGTTTTGGTTACCAACTGCACTGAAATTTCTCTTGGTTACCCATAAAAACTAAAATGGTTACATTTATATAAATATTTGGATACCAACTACACTAAAATTTATCTTTTTCCCCTTTTAATTTATGGACTAAATCAACCTTCGTCATAATGGCAGTTGTGGCCGTAATAGATGAGGAGATCGGCGTCCATGGTGTTGAAGCGACGACGAATGGGAGGAGGAAGATGACCGGAGAAGGGGAGGAGGAAGATGACGTTGCCAAACTTTGAATATTTGAATTTTAATTATTATTTTTGAATTTGAATTTGTTTTTGTTGTTAGATCCAAGATATTTGAATTATTAATTATGATAGTTATTTCTCCTTGATTTTAGGTTTCTTTATTATTATGAATTGAATTCTAATTGCATAATAATTCCCTAAATTAAGGAATCCTAATTGCACTAATATTGTAAATAAATATAAAAAGTGTATTAATTGTGTAAATATTTTATGAGTGCACTAATAATGTAATTACTTTCTAAATGTTGTATATTATTGTAAAGGACCCATTATTTTACTATTGAAAAACTAATTAAATAATATAAAAATACATGTTGGGCCCACAAATTTTGCAATTAAATAAGAAATTCTATCGAGAATTACGTCAGAAATAACAAATATGACAACATTCAACCAACAACTGCACATTATATTATATAAGACAACAAATGACTAACAAAACATGACTAAATAATAAAAATGCACAAGTTGTCATTGCACAAAACAATACATGACTAACAATACAATCATAAGTTGTCATTACACAAAATTATTTGATTCAATACATGACTGACAATATTAGCCTCATTTTTAAATTATGTACATGAATAAGCATTAGTTTAATAACATAACTTGTTAACATTAAATCAAACAAATTTAATCAAATCGATATATCAAATATAACATTAATTTAGGCAATAACATAACCTGTTAATCAAACTGATATATCAAATTTGCTAATTATATTTTATATCCTACGATAACCCGTGCCTGAAGGCACTGTATAATTGGAAAAAAATAAAAATAAATTATGAACACAAAAAATTGAAATGTGAGTTATTTTGCGGCAACATGTGATGTCTAGTAATTGTCCGTGCCTAAAGGTACGACGAAACAAAAAATAAAAATAAAATTCAAAAAATAATACATTACCTAAAAATTCTTGGCAACTTAAAATAATTTACAATAAGACATAACAATTATCATAATTCATCATACAACCACAATAATTAAAACATCAAGCTAGTCGCTACCTATTTTAATAAATTTCGACAGAGTTTACTTAAAAAATAGATATCCAAAAAAAATATAAACCCGTCTACAAAACTTACAATCATTAATAAATATTCAAATCACCAAAACATCCATCATTCCAAACCCAAAATCATCATAACCATGTATAATTAGTTATATTTACAAAAGACGGAACACAAAAAATATACACATATAAAAAATAGAGAAACAACTTCGTATTTTTTACAGCTTACACCAAGTATCCTTCAATGTATACCTGAAAATATTTGATCATACAGCTTACAGAGTTTGATTGATGAAAACTTGTAATGAGAGTAGAAATATATCATATGCCAAAAATTTTCCTAAGATTTTCAGAAATGTATAAACATAGCTTCACCCTAGGGCCAAAGTTACATCAACGAAACAGTGAATCTAACTTTATCAAGGATAATTTATAGTACACTATGCAGACGAATTAGCATACTTTCACTGTGTGCAACTGTTGCATTCCGTCTCATCCGACCACTGCAACTATGTAATTCTGCATAGCAAAACAACAATCAACATATATAATCATATACAATTTACTTTATTTAATGTAAACCTGAAAGTTCAAAAAAAAATTTAACAAATAGTACCCATGACCAAAAAAAGATAGTTATAAGTTGCAATACCTGAATATTGACCCTCATTACCAACCAATTAAAATTCAATTCCCAAATTACGTTAAAGCTCATAACCCAAAAAAAAATAATCAAAACTATATATCCAAAAGACAAAGATTTAAATGTATTCAAAAGACAAAGATTTATATCCAAACTATATATACCACCTTATTCCCATAATGAGGGTCCTAATTCAAAAGACAAAGATTTAAATGTATTCACCTTGAATAACATGTTTCCCTGCCTTCAACAGCTTTAGAGACATATCCACCTGCATAATTTGGTTCTCGTGTTAACAATATCTTTGATCAAACAAATAAAATAATTGAAGAAGATATTATTTCGATAAAAAAATTAAATACTAAATCCCATAGTGAAGACGGCTACAAAATAGAAATCTGCTAAGGTGAGCTGAAGTATTCTTCTAGAATATCAAAATTGAAAACCGTTGTGTTACTATTTTTGCTAGCTTTATAATAGATGTTTATTTTATAAGAAGCTGAGTACGCTGTTTACTTTGGAAAAAAGCTTACGATGTGCTTTTATTAGTATGTTTTCTAATTTTTCATTCTTGTTTTGGTGGAGTCACAATCTTGGCATTAATAATCACTCTCACAACTGATGTTCAAGCTCATAAGGTTTATGATAGAACACTTTGGGTATGTTTTCATGGTGCAGTCAGGGCAAGATTCAAGTTCACAAAGTGAGTAGGTGACAAAATCCCCAAGTGTCCTATTTTGTAAAAAGGATCATGTTTTGTAAAAAGGAGTTATAGGCACACTACATAGTTTGAAAAGTTTAATAAACGCAAAATGTATTCATGACTGAAGCAATCATCTAAACCCCCTTATTCTTAATGTAAATGTTCATGATGTTATGCAGAAGATTATTAAACTGATAGCTTCAAACACTTTATAAAATAAAACAAAAGCATTCCCACGACAAAATAGGTTGCTCAGAAGATAAAATCAAAAGAGAGAAAATTTATACACCTAGCCTAACCTTGGTAAGTATAATGTCGAAAAAAATTCCAAATCCAATAAACAGCTAGTGATCCATCTTTTAAGGGGACATCGTGTTAAGATAACTGTGGAGGAAAGTAAGGGGCTATTGCTAAGGTATCTATCAGAAATATGATTAGATTATGTCTAAGCATCAGACTCAGACGAATCACCATTTAAAATTTTCCCCTATTTTGAAAAAAATGGATAGTCGATCAATCAATATGTTCACGTTGTGAGTTAAATGCTTAAATTGACTACTATAATTAAGCCTTCAATATCTAAAAACAAATCCAAATACCTGACTCATTCGTGGTCTGCGCCTTGCTGAGCAACGTACACAGGCGACAACACAAGCAACCATTCGCAACATCTCACTCTCGTTATAATCCTTTCGCAATCGAGAATCAACAAGGCTATCAAAGTTTTCCTCTTCCAAAGCTCGGGTAAGTAAGGGCCTTGATTGAAATGCAATCAATCATGTTAGTTTTAAGCTTAACCCACCAGCCTATGTTATAGAGTAAAAGGAAAGCATATTGCTTTCATTAGGGGAAGAAATTATAACAATATCCCGACTCTTGCAAACTAACTATCAAACAAACTCATAGCTCACAGAAGAGGGAATCTAGGCGGGTGTAATTACTTTACTCACCCAGTCAACCAAACTATCATCCATATAAGTTTGAACTGTATCAACGAGTCGACGTGCAGTTACCAACTCTAGAAGCATGACCCCAAAAGAAAAAACATCGGACTTGTCGGTGAGTTTCCCAGAAGAAGCATATTCAGGAGCTAGGTACCTGAAGGTGGCATACATGTGAAAACATGCATAAGGTTTAACTAAATATTCAAAAACAACCCTCGTGAAGGCAATAAAAAACCAATCATGTAAAGCACAAAATAAAAATATCCCGCTGAACTTGACGAAGAAATGGAAAAAAAACACACAAACTAATACAACAAAATTTTGATTATTTCAAGTTAAACCAATTAGGTATGATAATATTATCCACTACACAAAATGATATTTATGTCTTATAAAGAGTTCATCGGAAAATAGTATATTTATATCCACTACACAAAACCTTTTGCTCCTATGTACACAAAATGATAGTCAGAGCAATTTAATTCAGTAACATCTTGGTGGCAAGTATTTGGATCATTATGCATATGATACTTGTCAAGATACATATTAAGCTAGTCATCACAGAAAAATAGTTTAGTTGTGTAGCGCAAAATACTCTAGGTACTCCTGAAAATTACAAAGTAAATTTGATACATACCTAACTCTTAATAATTGTAATTAGCGACAAGTTTTTTTAATGGGATGTGATAACATAAAAGCTCACTCTTCAATGGATTTGAGGCAACATTAGAAAGAAAGTGTAGTTTGTTTCAAGCCATACCTTCACAAAATATCAGTCCTTAATATAAAGTAGGGACTTTAAATAATTGTCAGTCTTTCTGAGCAAGGTCAAGCCACTGGTGAATAAACTCTGAAACAAACATTTTTATCCTCTTCTGGTCGGTGAATTCTCTAAAACAATAGTCTGCAACCTGCAAGTTACATTGCTAATTTAATTTTTTTTATTCTTTATAGCTCCAGTTTTATTGAAAGAAATGGGTGCAACAAGGAAAAAATGGTGGGAGAAAAAACTATACACCATATGCCAAAAACTCCTTGTAGATCTGGAAGGTTATACTAAATATCAAGAAAGGAAAACAAGAAATTGAGCTAATCGTTCTTACCCAAAAGTTCCCATCACCCTAGTGGAGACATGAGTATTAACTTCAGAAATGATCTTAGCAAGTCCAAAATCTCCAACTTACAAAATTAACCAGGCTTATATATAAACTCATAAATATTAATAAATGATGTGGATGAGTCAATATACACATAGTCAAGCCAGTCCCAGTTATCTCATTAGTTAAAATATTAAGATTCTTTAATATTTCAAAGTTATAGTGGATGTCCTTCAAACAGGGCCTTAACTGCTAGATTTATACTATAGAAGACAAAACAATGTTCACAAAATTTAATGATTCTTGATTTATGACTATGAAGAATGATTCTTAATATCACGATGTATGATTTTAATATCAATATACAGGTTGCCTACAATATTTTAGGCATAGTTCTATCGCCTGTTCTCATTGAGAGAAGGGAACTTATAATCCTCGTGTAGATAAGCCAGTCCTTTTGCAGCACCAAGAGCAATTCGCAATCTTTTCGGCGATTCCATTGATTCACAGTTTAATAAGTCAAGCTAATCAATCATAGTCATTATTCATTAGGAGCCACATGAAAGTGAGAGGAATTCAGTATTCGGATGAATTCATTTTGATACATCAGAAAGGAAAGAACCAATAAAAAATTAATTTAAAAGTTTCTCCACATAAATAGTTGTCAAGTAATAGACTTAATTCAAAGTTCAAAGCATTTTTTAAGCAAGTTTAATTAAATAGAATATTAGATATAAATATAAGATGAAGGACATTGAATATTAATTTACTACTGTTGGGTATAAGAACCCTTTGGCAATAAAAATATGTAAGCAGTCAATGGAATACAATAAAAAACAAAAAAAAGAATTACAATGAAATAGAAATATTTTTTCTTCCAACCGCTCATTTTCCATTCTTTATTTCTTTCTTTTTCTTGTTTTTAACCCAATCAATGGTCTTGAGCTTTCGTTCCTTGGCACTAATTTTAGAAATCTTTGTATTTTTCTTCTTATTTAAATCACCCAATCTTTATGTTATTCACCCAATCAATGAAGCCTCTTTATGTTCTTTCTTTCTATTCTTTTGAACCCAAACTCAATCATCTCAAAACCCTAGAACTCGAATTATGCATAAATTAAACACTCGGGCCTTATCCTAGAGAGAGAAACACTCGGTAATGGAAATGGAATTAGGGCTGGGTATGAGAGATTTGGGGCTAGAATTAAGGCTGGGTATGAGAGATAAAATATTTTGGGGAGTTGGCTGGGTATGAGAGAGAGCATTGTGTGTGTAAGAACAGAGAGAACTCTGTGTGTATAAGAACAAAGAGAGCGAGAGAGAGAGAGTTGGTTGGGCATGAGAGATAGAGCTCTGTGCGTGGGTTTGAAATTTGAATACGGAGAAAGAGAGAGAGCAGCTGACGTGAATTTGGATGGGTATCAGAGAGCTCTGTGCGTTTTTTTTGTTTTTTGTTTGGCTGAAATGAAATCAGAGCTATTAGAGCCAATAGATTAAATCTGAACCAGTTTTTAGGAAGATGACACGCGTGCCATAGCTCCAAACACACCGTCTGCGATGATGACGCCAAATCAGCCAGAGCCGGAGAAGAGGAAGACGACGATGTGGCTGAATTAAAGGAAGACGGGGTCATTTCTTCTCAAAACCCTAGAACTCGAATTTTGCATAAATTAAACACTTGGGACTTATCCTAGAGAGAGAAACACTCGGCAATGGAGATGGAATTAGGGCTAGGTATGAGAGATTTGGGGCTGGAAGTAGGGCTGGGTATGAGAGATAAAATATTTTGGGGAGTTGGCTGGGTATGAGAGAGAGCTTTGTGTGTGTAAGAACAGAGAGAGCTCTGTGTGTATAAGAATAAAGAGAGCGAGAGAGAGAGTTGGCTGGGTATGAGAGATAGAGCTCTGTGTGTGGGTTTGAAATTTGAATACGGAGAAAGAGAGAGAGCAACTGACATGAATTTGGATGGGTATGAGAGAGCTCTGTGCGTTTTTTTTTGTTTTTTGTTTGGCTGAAATGAAATCAGAGCTATTAGGGCTAATAGATTAATCTGAACTAGTTTTAGGATGATGACACGCGTGCCATAGCTCCAAACACACCGCCTGCGACGATGACGCCAAATCAGCCAGAGCCGGAGCAGAGGAAGACGATGATGTGGCTGAATTGAAGGAAAACGGGGTCGTTTCTTCTCAAAACCCTAGAACTCGAATTGTGCATAAATTAAACACTTGGGACTTATCCTAGAGAAAGAAACACTAGGCAATGGAGATGGAATTAGGGCTGGGTATGAGAGATAAAATATTTTGGGGAGTTGGCTGGGTATGAGAGAGAGCTTTGTGTGTGTAAGAACAGAGAGAGCTCTGTGTGTATAAGAACAAAGAGAGCAAAAGAGAGAGTTGGCTGGGTATGAGAGATAGAGCTCTGTGCGTGGGTTTGAAATTTGAATACGGAGAAAGAGAGAGAGCAGCTGACGTGAATTTGGATGGGTATCAGAGAGCTTTGTGCATTTTTTTTGTTTTTTGTTTGGCTGAAATAAAATCAGAGCTATTAGGGCCAATAGATTAAATCTGAACTAGTTTTTAGGATGATAACACGCGTGCCATAGCTCCAAACATATCGCCTGCGACGATGACGCCAAATCAGCTAGAGCCGGAGCAGAGGAAGACGACGATGTGGCTGAATTGAAGGAAAACGGGGTCGTTTCTTCTCAAAACCCTAGAACTCGAATTATGCATAAATTAAACACTTGGGACTTATCCTAGAGAGAGAAACACTAGGCAATGGAGATGGGATTAGGGCTGGGTATGAGAGATTTGGGGCTGGAATTAGGGCTGGGTATGAGAGATAAAATATTTTGGGGAGTTGGTTGGGTTTGAGAGAGAGCTTTGTGTGTGTAAGAACAGAGAGAGCTCTGTGTGTATAAGAACAAAGAGAGCGAGAGGGAGAGTTGGCTGGGTATGAGAGATAAAGCTCCGTGTGTGGGTTTGAAATTTGAATACGGAGAAAGAGAGAGAGCAGCTGACGTGAATTTGGATGGGTATGAGAGAGCTCTGTGCGTTTTTTTTTATTTTTTGTTTGGCTGAAATGAAATCAGAGCTATTAGGGCCAATAGATTAAATCTGAACCATTGTATGATGAAGTTTTAATCGAGGCCGTTGTTTGTTGAAGCCGCTCTGTTTTATTATATAGATATGCGAATTAAGGAACAAAATTGTGGGAAAATCCATGCTGCCAGTCACAAATTATGCCAATAAATCAAATAAATTTAGATTTGTATCAATTAAATACTATTTAGATTTCAACATTCATATTCCTATTAACATAAGTACTATTTAAATTTGTATCAATTAAATACTATTTAGATTTAAAAATATTCCTACCTCTAAGAGGAATAGAAAAAAGTAAGATCCTTTTCTTTGCTAATCAAATTAGCTAAGTACTATACAAATTTATAAGTAACTTTAGTTTTTTTCGTTTTTATCAATTTAATTACAAATTTTTCATCACAATTTTATGTAATTAATTAAGACAAAATAATTAACACATCAACTATCTATATATTAATATATAAAAGTAGTAACTGAGAGAATTCTCTTCACAAAATAGAGCACTCTCATAGTCTCCAATATTTTAAACTTCTTCTATCAATAAAAGGTAAATAAATTTAATAAATATATGTTCCTTTTTATATAGAGTCTAAGTCTTTTTACGGTAATATAATAAATATATGTTCTTTTTTTAAAACTTGTTCTCAAACTGTTTCAAAAAAAATCGATCTCCTTTTTCTTAATTATAATTAATTAATATACTACTCACAAAATAGAAGACTCTCATATTCTCTAATATTTTTAAACTTCTCTTACCAATAAAAAGGTAAATCTAATAAATATATGCTCTTTTTTTAAACTTCTTTTCAAACTAAATCTCCATTTTTTTATAATTATAATAAAATAAGGGAAATAATTCTTAGCACATGAATCAATTACTCGTCCCCTACGGGGCGTAGCGTAGATAGGGGACTGGATCGATCAACTCCCTAATCAATTATCGCCGGCCCCGGTTCAACTGATTAATCTGTATACTTCTTTGGGGCTCCCGAAACAGGTCGAAGTCTTTCATATTACCAATCAGCCCGCAAAGGAGCATCCGAGCTACCGGTATTCAAATACAGAGAAGCACCTTGCTATCATGAAAACGCCAGCTATTACCATAGTAGCTGCATGAATCAAAGTACTGGAGGGGTTTCTTATAGGCCATTCACCATCTTTATCATCCATTTTAAATATCAACGGACAAAATTAAAAAAGTCAAAACAGTGATTCGCTACTAATAGTAGCGGACGGTTAAAAAAACACATATAATTCGCTACTATTAGTAACGGATGCTAATCAAAATATGAGTTTAACTTATAAGTCAAATTGATATCGAGCGCTTTTACTTATAAGTTCCAACTTAAAATAATTTATAAATCAACTTATATTAATTCTAAAACAATTTATAAGTTCCTCTCTTTAATTTTTTTTTAAACTTTTTTTATATAAATCTACTAGCTAGCACTCATATATATATATATATATATATATATATATAGCATTCTAAAAACGAATATAGCAGTTGCTTATAAGCAGTATATATGGTAGGTACCTATTGCCTATAATTATATATAGCTAGGAGGTGCAATGCAGTGAAAATGAAGAACAAATATAACAGTTGTTATAACTAGAGCTGAATATTTTTATAAATAAATGAATGTTTCCCTCTTCAAATTTTATGGACCACCAAATTAATTAATTATAATCAAATATATTACAAAATTAATTACCACACAATTCAATTACTCCTCCCTCCCTCCTACCATGCATGTTTTTTAATTATAAATCAGCAAGACCAAAATTCTGCCTTCTTCACCTTTGATATGCTCTCCAGAACATCCACCGGTGACACGTGTCCCATCACAGTCACCCTCTTGGTCTCGAGATCTATACTGAATGAAGTCACCCCTGTAGTGTTCATCAAATTTTTAGCTTTAGCTAGGTCAAGAACAAATTAAAACGTATATATTCTTATCAAATTCAATAATAATTTAATAGTTCAAATTAAGTCCTATATATATGACAGTCTCATTTTTAAATAATAAAAATAAAAATTCAAGTGGCCCTTAAAGAAAAAAGTTAAAATTAGAATTAATTTGATATATTAGCTTTAAATGAGAAATTGACAGCTTTTCTCAGATTAAACATCTTTTTAATTATTATTTTTTATTATAAATGAAACTCGCATTTTCAGACAGGGTGAGTCTTGGAAATATTATAATCCTTTTTTTAAGCAAAGTTAATTTCTTGAATTCCTTAAGTTATATTAGTTAGTTTCCTTAAGAATTAACATTTCAATATATAAATGAGATCCGGTTACCATAAAGTTATATTAACTTCATTTGGTAAGTTTCTTGGTCGAATAAACGATCTAATGTTAATAGACATGAGATAAAAAGATAAAAAGATCACCACCTACAAGCATTATCGATACTTATACTAACCACTCTCATATAAATGCAATGAAGATTAGAAAAATGTACGTACCTTCCATTTTGGATAAATGTTTCTTGAGTTTACCAGCACAGCCTTGACAGTGAAGAGAAACTCTCATCACAACCACCTGCAGACAAAATAATGCTTAAAATCGTAATAATATGTTTTCATACATACTACTTTATACTACTTAATGTGACACTACTATTAATTCTTATTGTCTGGTAAATTCTACTTGGCTACAGCAATATATAAGTGTTTATTTTTCTTGCTAAAATATTGATGTAACAAGGCTATATATATATATATATATATATATATATATATATATATATATATATATATATATATATATATATATTTATATATTTACTTCTTTCATTTTTAACGTAAAGATATAACATGATACCTGAAAGACTTGGTTTGCTGGAGCTAGTTGAGTAGTAAGGATCTTTTGGATTTGCTTCTTATGATCATCTTCATGATGAATATCAGAGTTACTTGTTCCGATTGAAGGAATAATGATATTGTTGTTAAGGGTTGATGCGATCTTATTAGCAGCTGGTGACGGTGGTGGTGGAGCAATATTCCGGCTGCCACCGAGTCGAATATAGTTGGTGTTTTTCAATAATCTTGCATGATGATGATGATGATGATCAAGCATTGTTGTTCTGTCCGGCCTTCTTGGAACTATGACTGACCGGTGATCGCCGGTCATGCACACTACTGCACTAGCTCCCGGTGACTGGCACATGAAACCCCTCATCTTCTTGCTTGCCTTCATCTTCATGTTAATGTTCTTACCTATATCTATATATATATTTATATATGATGCGAGAGAGGGGAGAGAGATTTGAAGATAATAGGCAAATTGAAATGAAGAGTGAGAGAGATTATATCTTTATGAGTTAGAGCTAAAATTCAAGGGTTTGTACTGTTATTGCACACCCCCCATGGCCATGCTTGGATGTGCCCAACACCTTACCTATTGTCGTTGTCTCAACCAGAGAAAGGAATTTTTTTTATTTTTTTTTTAAAAAAACAGGTCGTTTGTTACATTTGACTTTTAATTTGTTTTTATTTATTATTAAAATTTCTCATAAATATACTTAATAAAAAAAATTTATTTTTACCCTCAGGCCTCAATGTTGAATTTAAAAACTAGACTTTGTGATCATTAACTAGAGGGAAATAAATTTTAAAAAATTGAAAAAAATCAAATGAGATTCTTATTAATTTATAGACGTGTATATATATATATATAGTACTTTTTAAAAAAAAAAAAAAGAATAGGGTTTTAGTATTAAGATTATGAAGTTTAATTTTATTGAAAAATCTTGAATAGGGTTTGAGAGATTTAAAGGTAGTACTTTGCATGGTATTGGGCAGTGGGTGATGAGAGATGACCATTTAAAGTGACGAAAATGGATAGTCAAAAGGAGGTGCAGAGCTAGGCGCAGAGGCATAAACATGAAGAAGTGGAAATAATTCGGTTAAGGTGCAGTACTGTAAGAAATAAGCTTATGTAAGGTAAAGATTTCTGTCATTGCAGAGTTTGTAAAATTAACTGATCGATTCCTCACACTTTTTACCTCTCTCTCTCTCTCCCTTGGTCAATGCAATGCATGGACAGAGAGAGAGAGAGAGAGTGATCGAAGATGTCCTAGCTAGTCAGAGGTTGAAAAAGTCTGTATAATCTTTTTCATAGTTTTTTAACTTTTTACCCGGTCAGATCCATTTGTATTCATGTCCAAATATTGGGTTTAATTTTTTTTGGGTTGGGTTGGGTTGGAGTGGGGTGGGGGAAGGGGAGGGGGGTGCAAATTTTGCACCTATTAATTTTTTCCAAAATAATTATAATAATAAAAGAAATTCTTACTCATGAAAGGCTGAAATTCTTGAAACTTGCTTTTGATATATTTTCCATTCTCTATCTTTTAATTCAATATACATAAAATTTCTGACCTGAATTGATTCATGTTTATGTTTTACATTTTTTTTTAGAATAAAATTGTTTGATCAGTTTAAGCACATTTAACCATAGCATCATCTTACTTCATTACTTTATATCTAAATATTAATTGTAACTTGATATTTTCATAAATAAAAATATTATTGTCATAATACCTCTCTCTGAAAATCATCTACTTTTTCTTATATAATACAATTAGAGGCAATGAGTTGAAGAAAAAGAACTTATCAGTACTTGAAAGAAAATTAAAAAAAGATAATATATATATATATATATATAATTATTTACCATACCTTTTTCTTGCATTTGTCAGGGTTAAATAAATGCTCAACATGACAATGAGACGAAACATAATTAAGTTATGGACCCAAAGTTCAGACTTTAGACCATCAAATTATTTATACCATTAAGAAGAAAACAAAAGAGTTAGATATATATTGGCCCACTTCAGCCCTCCCTCTGTTCCTCATCATAAGTCCAACTATTACAAAAACTACTATTACAACTCCATAACTAGGCAAAGACTGCCAATTTGAGCTTGAAACTTTCTCATCACTTACCCTCCCACTTTAAGTCCTTCCCATACTTTTTACCAGATACGGTTATCATAAAATTAACTTTAGGATAAGTTAGTCATATAATCAATAAAATGCGACACGCAGAAAGAAATATCACCTCCCGTCTGCATATGAAAAGTTAACTTCATATTAGCCACTCTCCTTTTTACCTAATTAAGGGGACCAACCAACCAATACACTTCTCATCTTCTTGTTTACTCTCTCTCTTCCTACTCCTATCATAATTTAAATGGATATGATCCAATACTCACTCACCAACCATACATTGTACAATTAATTTCAAAATTTGAGTATCTTAAATAAACAAAAATTTGATTCTCATGAGCAGTGAGAAATCTCTTCATTCAAAACTTAAATGAATTTATAATAAATTAACTATAAAAAAAAATCAAAATGGCCAAGAGCATTTCTCCCCAACAAATTAATCATGTGTGATCTTAAAATTTGATAATATATAGGAAGAAATTAATGATAAAGAGTCCAAAATCAAAAGTAAGAGAATTATTAAATGATTGTAAGAGATGGTGGTGGTCCTCTCATCCTTATAAATAACTAGGAAAAGAATGACTCAACGTCCACCCCACCCCATAACTTATCCTTTGGTGAAGAGTTGAAATGGGTAAAGATAAGAAAGAAAATGGATGCATTTATAATACTAGTAATAGTCCCCTTCCCCTTCCCCTTCCCCTTCCCCTTAGAATAAATTGGGTAAACATTCAATGCCATAACAAAAAAGGACGAGTTAGGTCCAGTGTTATTTAAGGAAAGAACTTGGCATTGTAAATGTCTTGAACTACCCCCAATTTATTCATGTCTTATAATGTGTTGATCAAGACTTAATACGTTAACTTTTTTTAATCAAGATATAGTTTTAAGTGAGTGTATATGGACTTACAATGTAATCAACAATTGGTATCGACACTGTATTTTATGTGGGATTAGACTTAATGGGCTACGGATATTTAGGTGGTGTTTATTTATCACTTTTTACTTCTGAAAACTCTTCATCTTCTTCGTTTATACCCAAATACTTGTTTGATAACAAAATCAGTCGCATCTGTAAGCTTCTATTTCGGTAAGAGATGAAATCAAGTCTGGATGGAAGAGAGGAACATCTGAACTCTTTATTACAAGAATACCCTCACAAATTCAAAGAAATTATCTCATTTGCCTTTCTTCTTCTCTCCTCCATTCTTACAGCCCACCAAGTCATAACACACTGGACCTCAAACTAGAACACATAATCAAAATCACCAACACAACAGCCGGTGATAAAGCTCCGTAGATTCCGACAAGGATTACTAGAGCTAAAACTAAGCACAGCCAAAACACCATGAATTGACCTTAAAAGGAAATGAACAATTAATAAAAGAGAAGATCAATTAATTGAAAGCAACAAACCCAAATTGCCTCACAAAAGCCCTAAATCGGACAATAGATGGAAGAGGGAGAACACCAAATCAACCGAAACGGATGAAAAAATCAACAAGCCCCAATCAACTGAAATAGAGAGAAGCCTTAGTTGAGACCCAGAAACCAGATCTGACAATATCCAACGAGTAGGGATAGAGCAATGGAAATCTGAACAGAAAACAATACAAAACCTCAAATTTTGCAGCCCCATACACATGGAATGAACACAAATCAGATAATGGACAAGATAATCAATAAGAACACATTAACAAGATCGAAGATGTGCACACATTAATCATGATGGACGACAACAGATCCATCAATAACAAAGGAGTTCAGATGTTCATTCAAATATATATTTTTATGACATCATTTTAATATTTAATTATATAATTAAAAATTTTGAGTAAAACTAATAATTTGATTGTGCATATTACAAGGTTAAAATCGTAAAATACTCATATTCAGATGTTTTAACAATTTTAATTACCAAACAGCTTTATAAGTTCAGATGCAATTTCATTCAGATGATCTAATTTATTAAGATGTCATAACCATTCAGATCTTAATTACTTAATTTTATCAAACACCACCTAAGTTAAGGTGTGGATTACGTACTTTTTGTCTAAATTCTATTTGTAATATTTGTCCGAATGGTGGACTATTCTCGAGGAGACTATTGATAATCAAAGAAGAGATATTGAATAGGGCTCTCGTTAAAAGGAAGATTGAATTCCTACATCGAAACACAAGAAAAAAAGGAACCGATCGAGACTTAATAAGTTAATCTTTTGAGTTAAAAATATGAAGTATATGGACTTTTCATATATATTCCCAACATTATTCAAATAAATATTTTAATCAAATTATTTTAATTATCAAAAGTAGTAATTAATCCAAATAAATAAGAATCAAAAGAGGCCATTTATATTTGCATTAAAAATCAACATGTATGTATATGTCATATAGTTAAAAAACTCAATACATATAACTACTACTCCTTTATGTAGGAGTGAGCACAATTCGGTTAAAACCGAACTACCGAATCGAACCGAACCATTTTAACCGAATTATTTTGGTTTTCGGGTTTTTTTGGAATTCGGTTATATCCGAATTATTATTCAATATATTAGGTTTGTTCCGATTTTCAAAATGCAGACTATTCGGGTATCCGAATAACCGAATTGTAATATTAATTAAAAAATAATTATTAATTATTAATTATTAATTGTAATATTTTTAAAAAAAATAATTATTAATTATTAATTATAGGAAAATTAATTATTAATTATTAATTATTAATATCAAATGTCTATTCGAAAGTTATTATCCGAATTCACCGAATTGTGCATTCGGTAATTCGGTATTCGTTATTCGGTTAGTTCTAAAATTCGGTTAGCATTTCGGATAGTTGTTTTGTCGATATTTCGGTTTTCGGTTATAACCGAATAGACAATTCGGTTCGGTTATAACCGAATGCTCACCCCTACCTTTATGTATATTTTCTTATATATATTTTAGTCAAGACCTAAACAGTAATCCCAAAAATTAACTATATGTTAAAATTAAATAAAGTTTCCAGTATCCATGCATTACAATTATTTAAAGAAAAAAATATCAAAGAGAAATAAGTATAAAGGTAAAGTACTGATATAAACTCTATTTACAAATATACGGATTCCGACCCGATTACTTCTAGATTTAAACCGTATGATTTAGAAAACTAACATGAAAATATATTTCTTTCATCTTCAAGAACGTCTGCATGCATGGTGAGTAAACTATCCGAACCCGCCTGATGCTTCTTACCCACGACCCGATCCACTTCAAGAGTCTTAGCCATCCGGTCCACACCGCCATGCAACCCACAATACTTCAAAATCAGCTTCAAGTCATACACTGAAAAACATTCATTAAAGCCTCAGAAACGAATCCAAATCAGCCGGCAGCTCGGCTTAATTAAGGTTTATCACTCATCAATTGTATATAAAGAGGTAAAAAATAAATCATTTCTAGATTTGGAAAGTTGGACTTTCTAATAAGTAGTACTCATTCCTTTTAAGTTTATTTGTCCTAATTTTCTTTTTTATTTGTCTAAATTTATTTATTCTCTTAATTTCCTTTTTAATGCTATTTTTGACGTTACTTTTCTAATAATACTTTTATTTAACTTTTTTAAAAAATTTATTGAAAATAACATGACATATACTGAAAAAAGTTGCATTATTAATTTTGACATTGAAATTATAGTCACTGAACCATACCCCCTTTTCCCCTCTCTCCTCTATCTTATTGTTTCAAGAAAAAATTAGCAAATTAAATAAAACCAAAAAAATGATAATACAATAATTAAAATGAGTAATTTGAAAATTATTTTTTTTAATAGGCATGTACTTTCAAATTAAGACAAATAAAATTAGACGAAGAAATTAATATTTTTATGATTTATAAAAGAACCTCCATGTTTGGCAAAACATCTGGAACCCATCAAGATAAATTACACCTAGGGCTGTAAATGGTAATCGAAAAATTCGTATGTGTCCGCATCCGTATTCGAAAAAAACGGATATTATTCGTATTAAGAAAAACAGATATATCCGTATTCGATTTAAAGGAATCTGCAAATAAACATATACGAATACAGATATAGGCGTATTCGTATTCGTTTAACATCCAACCGTAAATATATCCGGCAGATAGCGGATATCCGGATTCAAATTAATTTATATTCGGAATTTATATTCAAACAACTTATATATATATATATATATATATATATATATTAATTATTATATAATAAGCAAAATAATTTTTTAAAGTGGTATTCTTATATAATAATTAGTTTTCACTATCAAACGAAAATTATTTTTAAAATATATCATTTCACTTCTAAAAAATAGGAAATAACACTTTTATTATAATATTAATAAACCTGAAATAAATTGGTTTAAGTATAGTTAATGGATTTTTACTATTATAAAGTTAAATTATCTAAAATATATCATTTAACAATAAAATTATATACTAGAAGAACAAAACTATATCTATCAGCCTGTTATAAATTTTTTACTCTCAAAACTTACTTGCAATGCTAGGAGGCGAGAACACTGAACAATATAATTTTATTGTTAAAATATGTTAAATCCAAGTTAATTTAGAATTAATCTGGAAGGGGGTTGAATTATTAATTCACGTTTATGAATTTTCGGATGGAGGGAGTATTTATCACTTTCATTTGCCCAATTATTTAGAAATTAGAAGTCCAAATATTAATTAAAGTAAGTCCAAAGTAAAATTTGGCTCAAGTTGGATTAACTAGTTGTCAGTAGTCACATATACATTATAACTCGCACTCTCCATAAATATAATAAAATAAAATAAACTTTTTATAATTATGTAAATTGTTGTAAGACCCCAACTTTTATAAATAAAGATGAATTTTTCTATAAATATTATTTTTGAATATTATGGAATAAATTTGATATAATGTTATAGTTGTGGGTAATATTTATAAATTTTGCAAAGTATGCAAGTTGTTATAAAATATTCGTTTGGTCTGGGAATATTCTTTTGTTAGGAATATTCGCACAACTACTCAATCATTGGTGGACCCCACAATGTAATTATCATCGGATCGAGAAAACGACAAAAAAATATTTTATAAAAATAACTACGGAGGTGTTACCGTTAAAAACTGCTGAACTACCCTTGGTAAAAGTACAAGAATCGTGTGGTCGCATAAGAAGACACCAGATTGATTATCGATGCTTACGTGAGAAGTCACTCACTATGCTTAATTATTGCTACAATAATTCACGATCGTATCTCTTATATTATTGATTCAATTATTGTCACAAAGATCATCCGTATAATATGTTATAGATTAAATCAATAATTGAGACGACAAGTTATAAATGATTAATAATTGTTGAAAGATTAAATATGTGTTGATGAAAAATAAAATGATTTGTGGTAAGTTTGATTATTTTATGGGGGCTCATATGTCATCATCTAAGAGTCTCTTCGTCATATAGTAATTACCTCATGAATAGTAATTACCTTCGGCCAATAGTAATTACCTTTACCAGACGTCGAACCACTTGTCGTTTCACATTACAAAGGCCGAACCACTTGTCGTTTCACATTACAAGCGCCGAACCACTTGTCGTTTCACATTACTGGCGCCAAACCACTTTTCTTTTCACATTATTATTCGTCAAGCCAGCCTTCGCGCTTTTCACACTAAGTAGTGATAAGCTAGAAATCTTCTATAAATAGAGGCCTAGTGCTTCATTATTTTCACTTAATTCATTCAAGCTATAGAGAGAGAAAGTATAGAGAGAATAAGAGAGAAAGAAGAAGAGTATTTTATTACTTACTGCCGCCGCAGATTCAATCTCCTACCAAAAGTAAGGGGTGTTATTCTTTCTTATTCACGAAGAGAACTATTGTTATTCCATCGCTTATTATTCATTGGAATAACTTTGATAACGTGGTTTACCCTATACTTGGTGACATTCTTCTATTATTCTGCATTGGAACATCTTTCTGCATGTGTTTTACAGGACCTGGTTAAAATCTTTTATTATTCTCCGTTGGAACATCCATCTATGTGTTTTACACCGGACTGGTTCCGCTTTTATTATTCTCGTTGGAACATCCTGCTCATGTGTTTTACACGGACTGGTTAAAATCTTTATCATTCTGTTGAATATCCTATCTCGTGTGTTTTACACCGGATCCGGTTCCATCTTTATTATTCTGTTGAAACATCCCGTCGGTGTGAATTTCACCGAATTCGGTTCCGTTATTTATTATTCATTGGAATAACGTCATGCGTATGCGGCCTATCGCATGTACGGTGATTTCTTTTGTTATTCCATTCTTTATTATACCCAAATTGGTTAAAACTTTGACTTCTATACTCCATGAAATTAGTGGAATATCCTCGATATTTGCGTTTCATCCAAAGATCTTTTCATGAAAATATTCTTCCGATCATTCTTGAATTTTACTCTACAAAACAATATCATGTTGATAATTTGGACGCGTTAATAATTCTCGGATAAAATAATTCTTGAACTTGTTTTATGAATTCTTATATCATTGTCATCATCCTCATGTTTATATTATGTTGAAAGTCATACGTGGCACAGTAGTGTATAGATGGACTTGGTATGATTATGACCGAGAGACTACCGATTGTAATCACGACCGTAATGTTACAAATGATGTGATAAAATCCTCGATGGTCAGTAGTGCATTAATGGATGATTGTTGGCATGATCATGACCATTAATGAATACACAAATATTCTTGGCCCAGTAGTGCATGAATAATTGTGGTCGTGATACTTAAAGAATATCCTTGGGTCAGTAGTGCGGGGTGATTCGATGATGTGAAATATTTATTAAAAGTGAGTCTCATTTATAACAAATGATGAAAAAACCTTTAAAACCTAAAAGATAGTAGACTTTATTTTCTACTTGACTCTTTTAATGGATTCAGATATTCACCGCAGCTTAAACCTGGTTATCTATTGTATTTTATCGGTTTAACATTGTTGAAGACTATTGATAATTTATTCTCGCATTATCTTAGTCATAATATTTCTTATTGGGCTAGTTGAGCTCACCCTTTCTTTCAACTTTTTCTCTTGAAATGAGAATATACCGGGACGAGTCGGGAAACAGTGATGGTCCCGAAGATAGCATTAGTAGTCCTCACTATTACGTGAAATAGTGTGATAATAATTGTAATGAGGACTCCTTTTGAGTTTGTATAATATCTAGTAGAGCGATATTTGTATTTAAACTCATAGTTTATACGTCGTATTGTATATTTACGCTTATGTTAGTAAGTTGTATTTAAATTTGCACCATGTAAGTGGCGACCTAAGATGGGTGATGTATACCTAATTTTGGGGCGCCACGGTTAGTATCGAGCTGAGGATATGATCCCGGCTAAGATGTGAGAATAGTACTAGGAGGGAGAGACGGGGGAATACCTTCGCTAAAGTAGTATGACCTACCTAAGTTTATGTGCTATTTTATTGGTTGGTCGGAAGATAGGGATAATTTGTTACATGTCAATTAACCTTTTGTTTTGTGGCGAGATCTCGAATATGACATCCCGAGAATGTTGAGAATAAGAATGAAGCGCAGCGATCGTTGATTCACCACATATCAATAATCGGGATAATGTGCATCGAAGGCGCATAATCCTCACGCAAACAACAACACCGACCAAATGATGAATGGTCAAATGTTCGGAGGCTTTATGCAATTTATGCAACAAAGAAAGCAGAGAGCGACTCCAAACCCAAAACGTAGGTGGAAACACGGAAAACTCTCGGCGGTCACCGCTAAACAATTCAAGGAGTGGGACCACCAAAGTTTAAGGAGAGCCAAAACCACTTCTCGGCGGAAGCATGGATAAAGCAGATTACCAAGATATTTGATGTCTTGGGATGCTCCGAGGAGCAAAAGGTTCCCTTCACGCTTTTATGTTGCTGCGGAGAGTAGACATCTTGGTGGGAATCGGTAAAAGCGTACTCAACCTCTTGATCTTGAAGATATCTTGGGAGAAGTTACAGAGTCATTCAACGACAAATACTTTCCCGAAAGTATTCGCCATACATGAAGGAGGTGGAGTTTATCAAGTTGGAACAAAACAATATATGACCGTGTCGCAATACGAGGCAAAATTTATGAGTTATCACGATTTCGTCCCCACTTGGTGGATAATGAAGAAAGAATGGCGCGAATGTTTTAAGAGGTTTGAAGTCGAGATACGTCAACATCTTATTTCTCATAAAACTGTGTTTGTATTCAGATGTTGTAAATAGGGCTCGATTAGTGGAGAGCGATAACGAGTCAACGAACTAAAAAGAGAGCGGCCGGCAAAATTATAATACCAATGAGACTAGTCATCGTTATGCGGTGACAACAAGCGTGGAGGAATCAATGCGGGCGGATATGGTAACCACTTCGGTGGTAATCGGGCCAAAACAATAAGAATGGACATTTTAAGAAAAGGAGATTCAACAATGATGGAAAGACGTCAAAGACCAAAGACCGTTGTTAAGGAAGCAGAAAGACCACCTATTATATGCTTCAAATGCGGAGGAGAGGACACATCACCAAACTGCGCCATGTAGTCCAAAGCATGTTATAATTGTGGAAGAGAAGGTCACTTGGCTCGATTTTATCGCATCAAGACAAATTCAACTAGGATGGAGGCACCAAAGGTAGTCCCGAAAAAGTCAAACCAGTAGAGCAAGTGAGAGAAGCGTTTGTTGTGACCTCCCAGAGAAGCAAGGAACCCGAATGAGGTCATCACGGGTAAGCTTATCATAAACTCTAATGAAGTCTATACTTTATTTGATCTGGGTTCTACCCATTCTTTTATTTCTCCTACTTGCGCTCATCGATTAAATTTGACTCGGAGAAATTAGACTTTTGACTTATATGTGGAAACTCCGATTTAGAGAAACCTTCATTACATCCCATCGCTTATAAGTCTTGTTTTGGTTCAAATCGGTACCCTCACATTACTCGTCGATCTTATTTCATTAAAAATACTTGCATTTGACGTGATTCTAGGGATTGATTGGTTAACTACTTATCATGCAAAATTGATTGTTTTCGTAAGGTTGTTAGCTTTCATATTCCTAATCAACCTATTATGCGAATTCAAACGACCAAACCATTAAAATCAATCACGGTCATCTCAAGCCATAAAGCTATTCGTTTATTGAAAAACGGATGTCAAGCTTTCTTAGCTCATCATCACGATTTAAACAAAAATACGCCGGTTTTGAACGATATTTCTATTGTTAATAAATTTCTGACGTATTCTCAAGAACTTCGCCTACCCCCAGAGCGTGAAATTGAATTTTGTATCGACCTTGAACCCGGTACAAAACCTATTTCCAAAGCCCCATATCGAATGGCTTCTATTAAACTTCAGGAGTTAAAGACCCAACTACGAGAATTGTTAGACATTGGCTTTATTCGCCCCTAGTACTTCTCCTTGGGGTGCTCTGTTCTATTCGTGAAGAAGAAAGATGGGAGTACGCGACTTTGTATTGATTATCGGGAGTTGAATCATGTCACCATCAAAATAGGTATCCATTGCCACGTATTGATGACTGTTTGACCCGATGCAAGGAGCCAAATTCTTTTCAAAGATAGATCTTCGTTCCAGATATCACCAATTGAAGATTAGAATCACGACATTCCAAGCTGACTTTCGCCGTACTTCGGTATGGGCATTATGAATTCCTAGTCATGTCCTTTGGATTGACTAATGCTCCGCCGCCTTCATGGATATGATGAACCAAGTATTCAAGGAATATTTAGATCACTTTGTGGTCGTCTTTATTGATGACATCCTTATTTATTCCAAAAGCCGAAGAAGATCATGAAAGCAACACTTGAGGTCGACATTAAAAAGCTTCGTGAATATAAGCTTTATGCCAAGTTGAAGAAGTGCGAGTTCGGCTTCAAGAAGTAGCATTCCTTGGGCACGTGGTATCAAGTCATGGAATATCATTGACCCAAAGAAAGATTGAAGCTATTCAAAGTCGGGAACAACCTAAATCAATGATCAAGCACGTAGCTTTCTGGTTTAATCTGGTTATTATCGGAGATTCGTGGAAGGATTTTCTCGAATCGCTACTCCATCGACTCGGTGACTCGAAAAGATACTGAGTTCGGTTGGAGCGAAGAATGTGAGAAGAGTTTTAAAGAACTCAAGAAGAGACCTATTTCAAAGACTGCTCGAATAATACCATCCTGGCTCAGACGGATTTGTCATCTACAAATGATGCTTGGGCAAAGGGTTGGGATGTGTTCTCATGCAACATGGAAAAGTTATAGTTTATGCCTCGCGACAACTCAAAGAATATGAGAGGAATTATCCTATTCATGATCTAGAGTCAAAATTGTTGTCTTTCTGCACTTAAAATTTGGAGGCATTACTTGTATGGGGAGAAAGTGGAGATCTTTTACGGATCATAAAAGCCTCAAATATTTCTTCACTCAAAAGGAACTCAACATGCGACAACGACGTTGGCTTGAACTGTTGAAAGATTATGATCATACCATCCAATACCATCCCGAAAAGCGAACGTGGTAGCCGACGATTGAGTAGAAAATCATACGCAAGCACGAAAAGTGCGATATTGTCAACGTAAAGGCCCATTTTTGTGTGACTTGCAAAGGATGGAGATAGAGTTAAAGACTCAGGGACGATGTGATGATAGCGAGTATACGAGTAGAACCGACTTTAATCGATAAAGTTAAAGTCGCTTCGCTATGCTACGGACACAGGGATGCGTATGAGGAAGAAAGTGCAAGAAGGTGCTATCGCCGAAGCAAGAATCGATGAAGAAGGAATACTTGAGTCAACTCCGGACTTTGTGTTCCTAACGACCACGATTTAAAGTATAATATCATGATGGAGGCGCACAACACACCATTTGCAATCCATCCGGGAGTACCAAAATGTATCGTGATATTCGTCATAAATTTTGGTGGAGCAATATGAAGAGAGAGAGATATTTGTTTATCTCAAGGTGTCTAACTTGTCAACGAGTTAAAGCGGAGCATCAAGTACCAAAAGGTCCATTCAGAACCACTTGAAATTCGAATGGAAGTGGGAGCACATTACCATGGATTTCGTTCATCGGGTCTTCCTAAGGTTTCTCAAGGCATTGATGCGATTTGGGTCATTGTTGATAGATTGACCAAGTCCGCATTTCATTTTTCACCGATACGAGAAACTTATACACTTGAACGTCTTGCTCAGATGTACATAAACGAGATTGTAAGATCGCATGGTATACCCGGTATCCATAGTTTCGATCGAGACCCAAGATTCACTTCACGATTTTGGGTTAGTTTGCAAAAAGCTATGGGCACAGACTTCACGATTTAGCTTTCTACAGATCATCCTCGAACTGGACGGACGGTCGGAGAGGAATATTCAAACTCTTGAAGATCTATTAAGACTACGTGTCCTTGATTTCAAGGGAGTTGGGACAAGTTCTTACCATTGGTGGAGTTTTTTCCTACAACAACAGCTTATCAAGCAAGTATTGGCATGGCTCCATTCAAGCGTTGTATGGAAGAAAGTGTCGTTCTCCGATTATCTTTGGGATGAGGTGGGTGAAGCAACGTTGTTGGGACCGGAGTTGGTACGTATGACTACGGAAAAGATTCAAACGATCCGACAACGTATAAAACCTCACAAAATCGACGAAAAGAGTTATGCCGATCTTCATCGAAAGGACGTGGAATTCGATATAGAGATCGTGTGTTATTAAGAGTCGCTCCATGGAAAGGAGTTACAAGATTTGGAAAGAGAGGAAAACTCAATCCTCGATTCATCGGTCCATTTTAATCTTCGATCGAGTAGGGCTGTGGGCTATAGACTCATTTCTACCGCCAAGTATGTCTCGTGTTCATAACGCGTTTTCACATATCCATGTTACGTAAATATGTGAAAGACCGAACCATATTATTGAAGTTAGAACCGGACGAAATAGCGGAAGATTTGACGTATGAAGAGGTTCTGTTCAAATATTGGATAAGAAGGAACATATTCTACGCGCCCGAGGTTATACCTCAAGTCAAAGTTTTGTGGAGGAACCACGATGTTGAGGAAATGACTTGGGAGTTAGAATCGAAATGAAATCAAGGTATCCTTACCTCTTCGACATACCAGTGCACGCACCCTAATTTCGAGGGCAAAATTTCATAAGAAGGGAGGTTGTAAGACCCCAACTTTTATAAATAAAGATGAATTTTTCTATAAATATTATTTTTGAATATTATGGAATAAATTTGATATAATGTTATAGTTGTAGGTAATATTTATAAATTTTGCAAAAGTATGCAAGTTGTTATAAAATATTCGTTTGGTCTGGGAATATTCTTTTGTTAGGAATATTCGCATAACTACTCAATCATTGGTGGACCCCACAATGTAATTATTATTTGGTCTGATTGAAAACGATAGAAATATTTTATAAAAATAACTATGGAGGTGTTACCGTTAAACTGTTGAACTACCCGGTGGTAAAAATACGATGAATACGCGTGGTTTCATAAGTAATTACGGTATTGATTATTGATGCTTACGTGAGAAGTCACTCTCGGTATGCTTAATTATTACTTACACAAGAATTCACGTGATCGTATCTCTTATATTATTGATTCAATTATTGTCACAAGATCATCTCGTATAATATGTTATAGTATTAAATCAATAATTGAGACGACAAGTTATAAATGATTAATAATTGTTGAAAGATTAAATATGTGTTGATGAAAAATAAAATGATTTGTGGTAAGTTTGATTATTTTATGGGGGAAATATATGTCATCATCTAAGAGTCTCTTCATCAATAAGTAATTACCTTGTGAATAGTAATTACCTTCGTCAATAGTAATTACCTTTACAGACGTCGAACCACTTGTCGTTTCACATTACAAAGCGCCGAACCACTTGTCGTTTCACATTACAAAGGCCGAACCACTTGTCGTTTCACATTACAAAAGCGTCAAACCACTTTTCTTTTCACATTATTAGTCGTCGAGCCACTTGCCTTTTCACACGGCAGTGATAAGCTAGAAATCTTCTATAAATAGAGGCCTAGTGCTTCATTATTTTTCATTTAATTCATTCAAGCTTATAGAGAGAGAAAGTATAGAGAGAATAAAGAGAAAGAAGAAGAGTATTTTGTTCTTACACCTTCTTTGTAAAGATTCAATCTCCTACCAAAAGTAAGGGGTGTTATTCTTTCTTATTCATGAAGAGAACTATTGTTATTCCATTGCTTATTATTCATTGGAATAACTTTGTATAACGTGGTTTACCCTATACTTGGTGACATTCTTCTATTATTCATTGGAACATCTGTATGCATGTGTTTTACACCGGACCTGGTTCCGTTTTTTATTATTCATACTGTTGGAACATCCTCGTCGTGTGTTTTACACCGGACTGGTTCCGTCTTTTATTATTACATTGGAACATCCTGCTGCATGTGTTTTACACGGGACTGGTTCCGCTCTTTTATCATTCCGTTGGAATATCCTATTCATGTTTTTACACGGATCCGGTTCCATCTTTATTATTCTCATTGAAACATCCTCGCTTGGTGTGAATTTCACGACGACCGTTCCGTTATTTATTATTACATTGGAATAACTCGTCTGCGCTGCGATCTATCGCATTGCATGGTGATTTCTTTTGTTATTCCATTCTTTATTATACCCGGTTAGTTAAAACTTTGACTTCTATACTCCATGAAATTAGTGGAATATCCTCGATATTTGCGTTTCATCCAAAGATATCTTTTCATGAAAATATTCTTCCGATCATTCTTGAATTTTACTCTACAAAACAATATCATGTTGATAATTTGGGACGTTAATAATTCCCGGATAAAATAATTCTTGAACTTGTTTTATCAATTCTTATATCATTGTCATCATCCTCATGTTTATATTATGTTGAAAGTCATCTCGTGGCGTCGTAGTATGCATAGATGGACTTGGTATGATTATGACGAGAGACTATTCGGTGTAATCACGACCGTAATGTTACAAATGATGTGATAAAAATCCTCGAAGGTAGTAGTAGTGCATTAATGGACAATTGTTGGCATGATCATGACCATTAATGAATACACACAAATATTCTTCGCCCGTGAATGCATGAATAATTGTGGTCGTGATCTTAAAAAGAATATCCTGGTCGTAGTAGTGAGGGGTGATTCGATGATGTGAAATATTTATTAAAGTCGAGTCTCATTTATAACAAATGATGAAAAACCTTTAAAACCTAAAAGATAGTAGACTTTATTTTCTCTTGACTCTTTTAATGGATTCGATATTCACGCAGATTAAACCGGTTGTTCATTGTATTTTATCGGTTTAACATTGTTGAAGACTATTGATAATTTATTCTCGCATTATCTTAGTCATAATATTTCTTCTTTGGGCTAGTTGAAAGCTCACCCTTTCTTTCATTATTCTCTTCTGTGAAATGAGAATATAATTGGGACGAGTCTGGGAAACAGTGATGGTCCGAAGATAGCATTAGTAGTCCCTCAACTATTCGTGAAATAGTGTGATAATAATTGTAATGAGGACTCCTTTTTGAGTTTGTATAATATCTAGTAGACGATATTTGTATTTAAACTCATGATTTATGTCGTATTGCATACACTACGCAGTTATGTTAGTAAGTTGTATTTAAATTACATACCATGTAAGTCATGACCCAAGATGGGTGATGTATACCTAATTTTGGGGGCGTCACAATTGTAATCTATGTATTGAGCATAAATTATAAATAAAAGTCCCCATAAACATATTATTAAAGTTTTAATCAATTAATTGAGAAAAAATAATTAAACATTCAATGTTAACTTTTGAATCTAATTATAAATTATTAATATTCATACACATTACAAGATTACTCCACACACATAAAGTGGACATCTACTATTTAATGGACATCTAAACATTAATAAGTAGAGCATTCATTTTGAAATTTAGAATTTCAAAAATGATGAAAACTTATTTGAATTGTAATTTAGAACATTGATTATTGTATTTAAATATTGATTAAAAATAAATAAATTAATATTCATTCATGAATAAACAATATTTTAAAATTCATTTTTTATTCTAGTTATAGTTAGAGCTTTAAATGGAAATCGAAAAATTCGTATTCGCCCGCATCCGTATTAAAAAAAATGGATATTATTCGTATTCGAAAAAAAATAAATATTATTTATATTTAATTTAAAGATATTCGTAAATAAATAAATACGTAAAAAAAAATTAAATCCATATATATCTTATTATACCCCTAATTACACCTACCTAAAAAAATTTGGCTTAAGGGCTATAATTTATTATTTGTCATCCATCATCTATTAAAGCGGCTCTACCAAGCCGTGATGCATATATTAAGTTATTTTTTTCGAAATTATTTTTTAAGTTCTTTCATGTAACTATTTATTTATTTTTATATAAAAAATGGGTAGTATTTCAGGTAACTAGTTAACTATAGGAGGAAGAGTGAACAGTGTGTTCCTCCAAAACCAAAAGTCGCAAAAGGGCGGAAGAGGAAAGCTCAAATCCCTACGATCCTGGAATTTCCATCCAATTTTGCTCCAATTTCTTTCTCTCCGGGTAAGAATTCTTCTCCAATCCTAATTACGTTTCCATTTGGTGTCATAATTTTTGCAAAGTTAATTCTTTGATTTGACCTAGAAATTCAGTTTCCATCTCGTTTTCTATGGATATATGATTATATTATCGGCACATACCGTGTATGCATAATTGAATTACTGCTTGTTTTCATGTAAATGGGTGCTTAGCCGATTGAATTGCTGAAATTAGGATCGTCTGGGAAAACTTGACGAATTTCAGTCTTTTCTGGTGATTCTGTTTCTTTATAGGTAAAATCTATGTTTTTGTGGAAATTTTCCTACCCAAAAAGACTCATATATAGGACTGTCTTCATGACTTTTTTTTTTATTGAGCTTAACTTTCAGTGAATTCAGTGATATTCTGATTATTATATACTCTCTCCGTTTCAAATTATTTGATCATCGTTGACTTTTGAAAGTCAATTTGAGGCATTTTCAAATTGAAAATTAAGATGACTCATTAAAGATTATATGACAATAAAGTTTACAAGGAGCAATACTTTTTAGATAGATTACAATATTCATCATTGTATTGATTAAAATTAAAAGAATCTATGTCAATTTTGACTTTAAAAATCTTTTAAGTTGACTTAAAAAGTCAATAATAATCAAATAATATGAAACGGAGGAACTATGTTTTAGTATGTCACTGTTCTTTGTTATAGATAATTTTTGAGGTAGATGTGCTTTCAGACGTATCAATTATCTGGTTCGGGCATTAAATAGAATCCCGTGAACGAGAGCGGAAACATTTAGAATGAAGTAGAGTAAGGAGTGTCAATATATGCCTATACTTTATAAAAAGAAAAATATAGTTTTGAATGTATTAATATTATTGATTGTGTAATATCATGCTAAGCTGATAGAATTGTTTCCACCCGTAACTTGATATGTATTCCATTCTGTTATTATTTCTCAAAAGTAGATTGCTGATTTTTGCATTGCTGCTGCTTCTTTTTTTATTGTTTTACATGAGTTTTTCTTTTGCTTGATCAATTTGTATGAACCATTAATTACTTAAATTATCGTGCCATCTCGTTGTCTCTTTTCCTTCTGCAGTTTGCTAGCCTATACTGTGTTTTTATATCTGGTGATACACTTTGTCGTTTGATTTTTCGGGGCACACTTTGGAAGGGTGAAACTTTGAAAGTTATTTGATGTTCTCAAACATAAAAATCACCGCTACATATTAAATGTGGGATTGAATCCTTTGATTATTCTTTGTCAACCTTCCATGGTGTTCTGAGCTTGGCTTTCTTTTGGTGGTTCGAACAGGAAACAAATGGCTTATGACGCATGAACTTAGATAGAATCCAGTAATTATAAAGACTGGATGTCATTAGTTTTTACCGCATTTAGAGGCATAAAGTAAGATCTTGATGGGGGCTTTATTGAGTGTAAATAATCCTACTAAGGCTAGAACAAATTATCTCTGCAAGGTTTCCCCTAGTGAAGCATGTAAGAGGCAGAAAACTTCGTCAAGTTTTTGGAGGGAGGAGATTCCACGTTTGATTCCTGGCCTTCCTGATGAGATATCAATTCAAATTATTGCCAGACTTCCCAAAATTTGCTACTTGGACATGAAGTTGGTGTCGAGGAGCTGGAGAGCTGTGATAACAAGTAGTGAACTTTACAAATTAAGAAAAGAACTTGGAACAGCAGAGCAGTGGCTCTACATTTTGACCAAAATTGACAGAGATAAGCTTTTATGGTGTACTTTAGACCCAGTGTCTAGGAAGTGGCAAAGATTGCCACCAATGCCCAATGTTTCTGTGGAAGATGGATCTAGAAGGGGCTTATCTGCCTTTCGGATGTGGAATATGGTAGGTTCAAGCATTAAAATTGCAGATGCAATAAAGGGTTGGCTTGGGAGGAGGGATGCATTGGATCAAATACCGTTTTGTGGATGTGCTATTGGGGCTGTTGATGATTGCCTTTATGTGATGGGGGGATTTTCTAGAGCTTCAGCCATGCGATGTGTCTGGAAGTATAATCCAATTATAAATGCATGGAGTGAAGTGAGTTCCATGTCCATTGGTAGAGCTTACTGTAAGACTGGTGTACTAAACAACAAGCTTTTTGTTGTTGGAGGTGTTAGTAGGAGTCATGGTGGATTGACTCCTCTTCAATCCGCAGAGGTATTTGATCCGCAAACTGGTGTATGGTCCGAAGTTCCCAGCATGCCATTCTCAAAAGCTCAGGCGCTACCAACTGCTTTTCTAGCAGATTTGCTCAGGCCAATTGCGACTGGGATGACATCATACAGGGGAAAATTATATGTTCCTCAGAGTTTATACTGCTGGCCTTTTTTCGTTGATGTTGGAGGAGAGGTTTATGATCCCGAAACAAATTCGTGGGTTGAAATGCCAATTGGCATGGGAGAGGGTTGGCCTGCAAGGCAGGCAGGAACAAAATTGAGTGTTATTGTTGAGGATGACTTGTATGCTTTGGATCCTTCTAGTTCTCTTGATAGTGCTAGGATTAAAATGTATGATTATCAAGGTGATACTTGGAAAGTGGTTGATGGAGAGGTACCCATTCGCGACTTTGCTGAATCGGAATCGCCATATCTACTTTCTGGTTTACTTGGGAAGCTGCATGTGATCACTAAAGATGCCAATCATAATATTGTGGTTCTGCAGGCTGATAAAGAAAATCATTTAGGCTCCTCTACCTCAACATCTATGATACCTTTAGGAGACTCGCAAGATTTTTCTGAATCAGTACCAGGATCTGAAACAAACATTTGGAAGGTAATTGCCAATAGGAATGCTGGTTCTGCAGAGCTTATCAGTTGTCAGATCCTTAATATCTAGAACTCTTACGTGAGAAGGCTTTTCTCTTACAGTGTTTACTCCGGTGTTAATATTATTCCTTATTGGTATATCCAATATGTTAAATTTTCATAATTGTATCTGAGATTATATAAAATTATGTGATTTAAGCAGGATATTTCTGACAGCACCACCTCTGTCAAGTTTTCTATTCTGATACTGTAAGATTCTTGCAGTACAATTATCATTTTACAATTTGTACCAGGTAGATCCAGTCATTCAGAACCACTCATCCTGCTGAGAGTACCCTCTGTTCCTGCTTTACTTTAGGGAATGAGCAGAATCACCTCAAAACCTATGTCCTTGTTATTTGCATTCTTATACTCATCATTTTTGAATAAATCATTCTCATTGTTCTGTGCGGGTAGTGGTTTCCTTTTTTTATAATATTATTATTATGTTCGTTCTAAATTGAAAAACATGCACTAAAGTTTGTTAGTCGTTCTGCACAATACCATCAATAAACCCAACATAACGTTTGGATAATGTTGACCACCTCTAAAGTGAGCTCAGTTAAGCTCAACAGAGTTTCCCTCCCAAAAAATTTAGAGTAATTTTACACTACTATACAACAATTAAAAAGTAATTACAAGATTAGTGTATTTATAAAATAATTTCAAAAAGAGTACAACACAATAAACATTTCCCAATTGGATTGGTCCTTCAAATTCCTGTAAACTCAATTCTTCTTTTACCTTTTCCCCTTCTATCTTTTAATTCCGTTATGTTGTTGATAACGCTCTCGGCGACCTTCAAAATCTTTGGCCGACTCTGATTATTATACATATATACTTAAATACATATCTGGTGAGAGAGAGAAAAAATTGGATGGGAAACTTTCAATTGTGTGTAGAACAGTCAAAGGACGACGAAACTGAACAAAATCGCATAGTTACCTCGTCAAATAGGGGCAATCGGCGTGTTCCAGCTGATCACTTGTCAATCAATGAGGAACTTTGGGAAACAGCAGAGCAAACGACCTAGCAAGAGGTCTTGACGTGCATTCATGCTATGTGGGACTCGGAGGAGCTGCGGAAAGATGTAATTAATTATGTACAACGACTTATTAGATGTTCTATTAGAGTTGAGGTTATTTTCCTTTCAATTAGTACATTGCTTCAATCTTTCTGTTTTAATTTTGTACTTGTTACTCACAAAAACTAAAATGGTTACATTTGTATAAAGGTTTGGCTACCAACTGCGCCATATTCAAAATAATTTTATTTTTAAAAGGTTATTTATAAGTAATCAACAACTACATACATAAATGGTAACTCTTACATGGTATTTCAGATATCACTTGTACACATGTTGAAGAAAACAAATCCATATAACACTTGAAAACTTTTCTTAAAGTTTTTATAATTAATTGGTAACCCAATAAAACTGAATTGGTTACCTTTGTATAAAGGTTTGGCTACCAACTGCACTATAAAAATAAAATGTACAGACGACGACCATTGCAGAACCCAATAAAAACTGTTAATGGTTGCACATGTTGAAGAAAACAAATCCAATTGTTCTTAAATTTTTTATAATTAATTGGTAACTCAATAAAATTGAATTGATTACCTTTGTATGAAAGTTTGGCTACCAATTGCACTATAGACAAAAAATATACCGACGACGACCATTACAAAAATCAATAAAACTGTTTATGGTAGCACGTGTTGAAGAAAATAAATACAGGTAAAACTTGGAAATTGTTTCTTAAATTTTTTATAATTAATTGGTAACTCAATAAAATTAATTTGGTTACTTTTGTATGAAAGTTTTGCTACCAACTGTACTATGGAAAAAAATATACCAACGACGAGTGCAGACGAACGTCGACAAAGACAGAGTGAACAGCGATAGTGGCAGCACCGACAGGACTACAATAGACAAGGGGGATCGTGTTGGAATACATACTAGGCGACCTGTAAGAGTCATCTAAACGACGGGCATGATATCCAAAGGCGTTGACGTAAAAAGTGAGACTTGGCTACGTCCTTTACATACACCACTGTGTATACAAATGCTGGTTTTAGGCTCGTTGATCCCGCCATGCATAGATAGATAATACTAGGAGATAGATCTCTCCCTCCTAATTAATTTAATACCAAGTTATTTCAACCATTGTGGGTGATGCATGTAATAGCTAGTATTGGGATTTGGTTTCTTAATATCGTTGAGTGAGTGGCATATATATATATATATATATATATATATATAACTATTACATCCACTGGGGTAAAGTAAGAAACAAATTACTTAAGGGAGAAACATTTTATTTAAGTAAAAGTAAAAGTAAAAGTACAGACACATTACTATTGATGAATAGTGACTACTTTTACTATTGATGAAACGATCTACAAAGGTTGACTTTTTTACTATTCATGGACGCTTTCGACAACTTTTGTTTAAGGGTCGACAATATACGACCCAAAGAAATGCTTTGATTGGAAAAGAAAGAGCATCTTTCGACTTTGAAGGTCTTTGGGGTAGACAGATGATGGAGTTGCTTTTGGTGGAAAAGCAGATTCATTGACTAATTGGTCACCTGGCGGTGTTGGTCACGGAGGGTGCTAATTAACTATGGATTTCAAAGAATGGGTCTGAGCATCCTCGTAGATTGATGGTGCCATATGGATCATAATCGACCATCATCATCCGCAAATCGACCGATCGAATCACCGAGAAGAATGATTAGAAGCCTCCTCATGTATGGCTTCATCAATTCTTTTGTTAAGTGCTTGGGCAATCTTTATTAATTCTTTACTGGAGCAATTTTTGAAATCTGAGACCTTACGGGAACAAGAAGAACCTGTAGGACTGACTCTAGGATCTTTTGACTTAGACTCTTTGGGTTTGGATTCTTTTGACTGACTGGAAGGCTCTTTGGAAGAAACTGGAAGAACCTTGAGAGGGGCTGTGGGAAATTCTAACTGAACTTGACTGATAATCCTGTTGACATCAAACTTATCCCACCATTTGATGAAAAAACGACGGGAAAGAAGAGGAAACGGATCAAAAGAGGGTGTGACTATATACTGAGGATCAGTTACTTTAGGAGGAGTATCAATATCATACTGCCACCTAAGAATCCAGGGGATCTTATATTTACTTACGAATAAAAGGACTGAGGGAAAACCTTCATATTTCGGATTGGGTTTACTGTGGATACAGAAGTGGTTAAATTGAACCTTCAGGAGATCTGGAAGGAGATCATAAGTGGAACCAAACCTGTGCCACCAATGAACGAACCAGAAAGGGAATTGACTCTTGAACTTGTGGTCGAACTGGACAAACCACGAATGACTGTTTGACTCATTTTGGTGAATAAAAATATGATGTCATGCATCAATATAATCATAATAACAATAAGAGTTATTTTGATTAGAGAGTTGCATGATATCAGAGGGGTGATCTCCCCACTCTGCGAGTGAAATAAACTGTTTAATATACAAAGAATGATAAAGCATTTTGGACTTATCATTGTTTGCATAAATCGGTTTAATGAATATTGATTCTGTTTTAATAAGAATATCCTTATAATACACAAGGGATTTATAAGGAGCAAGAGGCTGAAAATGCCATCCAGGGGGAAAGAACTGGGCTGCCAAGCTAACTGGGTCAGTTCTATTTTTCATTGTGGGTTCAATGTGAAATAAATGGGTTGTCCATTTGTGTATGTATTCAGAATGAGGATAACTAGGATTGGTTGACTTGCTAATGCCGAACTGTACGGCTTAGGCATGGTTCCTAAGACAGTGAATTTGTTACTAGTTTGAAGGACTGGGTTGACTGAGTGAGGAACTAGGGTTCCTCTGGGTTGAATACTTGGGCCAGTAGGGCGACCCGGATCACGAGAGGACGATGCTCCTCTAAAACTCATAATGCCTTGGACGGATTTGATCAGATTAATGAATTCCAGTTAGAGAAAGTCAGGAATTGAATTGTTACTACCTTTAATGTATTCAATTTCAAAATCAAAAATGCTTAACAAAGCTTGTCATCTAGCGAAGGAATGCTTAGAGGCTAAATTTTCAACATCTTTTTCTAATATATATTTTGCTGACTTGCAATCAATGCGAACTAGAAACTTCTGGTTCAATAAATCACTTTGAAATTTATTAATACATAATACTAATGAAAGTATTTCTTTTTTAATAGTACTATAATTTAACTGTGTAATATTCCATGCACCGGAATGAAAACGAACAATTTGTTCTGGAGATTCTGGTGTTAACTTTTGTTTAAGGATGCCTCCGAACCCAATATCTGAGGCGTCAGTTTCAACAATTTTATATGTTGAATCATTAGAGATACCAAGACAGGGCAATGCCTTGACGTATTTTTTAACTTGTTGGACGACAGAAGAATGAATGTCAGTCAAGGTGGAGAATTGTCTTTTGCAAACGCCGGAAAAGAGGTTTGCAGATCTTCCGAGATTCTTGTAAAACTTGCCAATATAATTAAGCGAGCCAAGAAATCTCCTGCAGTTGGGTTTTATTGGTTATCTTATCGGAAACTTGTCGGTGAATTGAATAGCTTCGTTCGATGAAATTTTGAACTTGTCCTCTCAAGATATTAAGACCAAGAAACCTTATTCGACTGAAACAGTGCATTTGGAAGGTGAAAGAATAAGACCATTATCTTTAATCTATCTTGAAGAATGATTTCAAGTGTTTAATGTGTTCTTCAATGGTCTAAGAAAAATGAGTATATCGTCGATATAGTACAACAATAAAATGATTTGAAAGGGTTTAATATGTCATTGAGGATATTTTGGAATTCACGGGAGCATTTTTCGTGCCAAATGCTCGGACATTCCATTCGTAGTGACCGAACGGAGTGGTGAATCTTTATTTTGTACCTATCATCCGGATGAATGACGATTTTCGTGGAAATAAGAACTTAAGGTCAAATTCTTTGAATATTGTGGCATCACTCAATCTATTGATAAAATGTCGTCTTTGTTGGGAAAGGATACCTAATCCATTCTAAAACCTTATTCAATAGTTTGTAATTGATGACTAGATGAGGTACACCTCTCTCTTTCTCTCGCTTCATTGTTAACATAGAAAGCGGAGACAAGACCATGGGGATTTCTTTGGGTTTAATTAAACCTTTTCTAAGAAGGTCATTAATCTCTTCTTACATAACTCCATTTGTTCGTGATTCATCCGAATAGCTCGGCCTTAGTAGGAATTAATGGCTCTTTAAATTCCTTAGCGTAAGGGAGCTCCGGATAAAGATGATCTTAGATGCCAAAAGGCATTAGGGGAATTAGAACAAAGGTTATCCTTTAAATAAGTTTTAATTCCTCAATTTTAATCAATTTCATTGTTTTGAAGTTGTTCTTCAACTCTTTTGTATTTAATTTCTTCTTTTCAAGAAATTCAAGTGAGTTGATTTACAATTTAATAAGTTTAATGATTTTGTAATGGATTCTTCCTGAATGAATCTTAAGTCTCTCTCTTTGGTTTTAATAAGAAATTTAAATGTTATTTTCTTTCCTAAATGTCTACAGTTTAAACCTTCATTACTAGTAGTAAATGGATAGAGGAAATATACAAATGGTAACCCTAAAATTATTTTATCTCGTAAGATTCATGGATTAAAACAAATGATGTTTTGAAGCACATATTATCTTGATGATATATGAACTTTAAAGCAATTTATATTTTATTTCCATTTGACTACCATTAATTTGAATTAAGTTTTCAAATAGTCTTTTTATAATATTTGGTTCAGATTAAACCTTCTTGTATATCTGATTTAAAATGCACTGTATCAACCAGGTAAGGGGAAGTTGAATAGAGAAACCTTTATCAACAACGAGTTAATCGAGACATACCATTTCCGAATGGTAATATCTTTAATTCTCTTAAGTGTAAGACCTTGTACAAATAAATTTGGTTCATCTTTAAGACAGGGACGATTATTCTAGTTCATCGTGATTTTCATCATCACTAGACATGGAATCGTTGATCAGAAGATCAGACCTTTTGTCATCAAAATCTTTTCTTAGATTAAAAACTTCTAATTTTAAATTAGCAATTTCTTTTTTGAGTTTATTAACTTCTTGATTTAATTCTGGAAGAGTGACTTCTTTAGCTGGAGATTTAAATCTTTCCAATGTTTTATTAAGACTAAAAATTGGTTTTTCTTTAGCTTTAATGAATTTGTCATCATCCTTATTGTCTTTGGTTAATAAAGCTTTTAACTGTTTAGTGTACTGAGCCTTTAGATTTGGATCAATGATTTTACTAATTAGGTCAATCAACAAAGAACTCTCTTCATCATCTTTGTTGATTACATTAACTCTTTTATTGCAACAATGTTCATTGCAATTATCAACACAAATAATGACTTCTTCAGCGTCACTACTTGATTCTTTATTACTGTCAGTATTAGAGGAATAAGAGATATTAGAACCTTCATCATTACTGACATCGTTCTCAATTCTCATAAGCTCTAATATATGTTCAGTGTCTTCATTAGAGACATTTAATTGATTTAATTTTTGTTTTATTTTACATTCATTTTTGTAATGACCCTTTTGTCCACAATTGTGGCAAACAATTTTACTCTTATCATATTTTTTGGACTTAGATTTTTTATTATAATTTTTATTTGTAGTTTTGGGTTTATTATAATAATTGTCTTGATTTTTATCTTTGTGATGGCTGCGTTTTCTCCTATGATGTTTATTACTTTTATGAGAATCAATATGTTTATGATTGTGTTTTTTCTTACAGAGGGAGCAACCTGAGGTAAACCATATTGTTCACGTAAAATACCTAACTCATATTTAGCTTTCTTTTGTCTTTACTAGCTTGTTTGGCTAACCTAAAATCAATGCACATTTTAAACCAATCTTTTGAATATAAATGATTATATCACCGTAAGTTAGGTTATCATAATCAATATATCCTAAGTTTTTACTCAATTCTTCACGAACCTTATGTAAAACAATGAGGTAAACCATTGACAATTTCTCTTTCCATAATGGTTTATTCTTTGTCGTTATCAGGCAAAGATAACTCTAGAAGTAAAAACATCTTTGTACCATCTAAAGTCACTTAGAGTGGGACAAGTGAGATTACTTAACTGGTCGTGAATTCTCTCAGTAATATTATTGGGGGTGCCAACAAAATGTTTTATTATGGTAAATATTAGTGTATCTACTCCATCTGGCAGGCCAACTCCAACCTCTTCATTGAAGGCTGGGTTGCCGTCTTCGTCTAACTGAACAGCATGGATTATTGATATTCTAGTATCTTTAGTGAGATGTTTCTCCCACCAAGACCTAAGGATACCAGTGAATCCACTAGCTATTAATTCAACAATATCTGGCTAAGACAGATTATTGAATTTAGTAATATAGCTATTTGCTACTGTGACGCCCCCAAAATAGGTATACACAACACCCATTCTGAGTCGCCAAATACATGGTACAAGAAGCAAACTACAACTTCAATAATACAAATGTCGTGTGAAATACGACAATATATCTTGTGAGTTTAAATATAATATTGTCTTCAGACAATATCCACACGCAAATAAATCCCCATCATAATTATTGATACATTATTTTATAAAATGGTGAGGACTACTAAACAACTCTCTCTAGAACCTTCATTCCATATACCCAGACTAGTACTCGCTACATTCTCGCCTCCCGAGAAGAAAAAATGGAACAACAAGGAAAAGGGTGAGCTCAACTAGCTCAATAAAGAATACTATGACTAAGATAATATACAACAAATTATCGTTAGTCTCCAACAGGGAAAATCGATAGAATACAATGTACAACAAGTTTCGGATCAATATTCGTAATTGAAATAATAATTCATGTAAGAGTTACGTAGAGAATGAAATCTACTATAATCTATGAATTTAACGATCCATCATCAATATTTTATCCCGTAACATCAATCAATATTCATCTCAAATCAAATATTCATCTTTGCACTACAAAAGCCAAAGATATTCATCAATCAATCCAATATGTTCATCTCAACACTGCTCATCTTTGCACTAAAGGCCAAAGATATTCATCGATCGATCATGTTCATTTAAACACTGCTCATCTTTGCACTACAAAGCTAAAGATATTCTTCAGAAATCATTCATCTTTGACTCTGTGCCAAAGATATTCAATAATATCATCATTTAAGACCGAGGATGATGAAAAATATTTTTAAAGAACGAATCCAAGTGAAACAAAATGACAAGGATTAAGGATTAAGGATTCGTACTTTGTTTTATCCATGTCCAACAATACCTCAAAAATAATCATAGTGGTGTAAAATTCAAGAATGATCAAAACATGGATACAATCAAAGCTAGTATCCGAATAGATATTTTGGACGAAAAGAAGAAATTTTATTTTTATTGAATAGTGTCAGATATCGTGAATAAAGTGTCGTATACGTGAATAGTAACTCAGACACCAAAAGATAGAAATTCCACAAAAAACATCTTCACGCTTCATTAATAGTACTCGTGAATAAGAACTTCGTGAATAAGTAACTCATGAATAGTAACTCGTGAATAAGTAACTCATGAATAGTAACCCCGACATGAATAAGTTCCAAATTTGATAAAAAGTTCCAACCAATATTTTAGCATAATGATATTGAAGAAATAATATCATTACGAAAGAAAATAATATCCCTTACCTCAAAGAATCAGTACTTCGGAAGGAAAGGTCGGAAGTGATGCTGAATGAAACTTGTACTGAACAGCAACTCTCAAAGTATCTAAATACTCATAAAATACGCTCAATAATATAGAGAGAGAAAGAGAAAACTTTGTTTCGGTGTGATTTTCAATTCTAACTTAGCTCTCTATTTATAGGAAAATGTTAAGACGTCAAAGGCAGATTTAACTCGCAACCTGATGGCTTTACCTGCTACTATTCCCACCCACCACATTTGAAAATTCAATTGAGCACATTTCTCACCAACCAAAAGTGGGGCCCACCAATTCTAGAATTTTCCACCAAAATCATTTATAACCTAATTTCGAATGGGTCACCTCTTAAAATTCATAATAAATTATCGCTCATTTTTAGCGGTTCAAAATTTGTGGACATATACTCAACTTATATATGTATAACATATCCAAAAATTACAACGATCCAACGGTCGGATTAAATATTATAACTCACACAATAAAGTCGTAATAACACCGATTTAATCTTTTAATACCTCCAATCCGACAAAATACAAATAAAACATCTCAAAGATTAATTCCTTCATTAATAACCACATAAATAAATCCATCATTTATATTCATATAAAATAAATATTTACTTATCATATGAATCAATAATTAATTATTCACAAATAATATTACGTAATCACATTTACGATAACCAGCATTTCCGAGGGAAAAGAGGCTTTCAATAAGGATCTCTCTCATGCTGGCGCGCAATTAGGTGACCAAACCTCTCCTTAGACAGTAACTTTCTAGACATTGTCAATAATGTTATCTAATAATATTATTCAAATAATATGAATTATTGATCCGATAATGGGAAATCTTGTAAAAGTGACAATTATCAAACAATAATAATATAAAATATCAACGCAACAATTATTGAATCAATAAAATAAAATATTAAACAAAGAATTCATGTAATAAATTTTGAGTAGTGCCTTCTTCACGTAAGGATCAATAAGCGATGCAATACCGGTGTCATCGCTCAACAACGCCAGTATTAGTGTGTTTTAACCACCGGGTATTCCAATGAAGATAACGGTAATAACTACGTAGTTATTTTTAACCAACTTATATTTGTCGCTTTCTTCATCCAATCGCTTTCCGTTATGGGGCCCCACACACGATCGCTATTGTCGTCATACGAATATTCCCGACAAAGATTTAATATTCCACGACCAAACGAATATTCCCCGACAAAATGAATATTTTATAACCACTTGCTTATTTTGAAATATTTGCGTATTTAACCCTTAACTATCCACATTAATCAAATCAACCCTTACTATTTCAAAATAATAAATAAAGGAAATTCCTTTTTATTTAAAAAATTTCTGGTCTTACAACCTCCCTCCTTATGAAATTTCGTCCTCGAAATTGACGACGTATTCTAGTGTTTGAAAAGGTGAGGATACCTCGCTTTCATTTCGCTTCCAATTCGTGTCATTTCCTCTATAGCATGATTCCTCCACAAAACTTTAACTTGTGGTATGACCTTTTCAGACGTAAGACATGCTCCTTCCTATCCAAGATCTTGACAGTACCTCCTCATACGTTAAGTCTTGGCTATCTCGTCCGGTTCTAACTCTATAACGTGGTTCGGTCTTTCACATATTTATTTAAGTACGAGATATGTGAAACACATTATGAACACGAGACATACTTGGAGGTAACGCAAGTCTATAAAGGCTACATTTCCTACTCGGTCAAGAATTTGAAATGGACCAATAAATCGTGGATTGAGCTTTCTCTCTTCCCAAATCTTGTAACTCCCTTCCATGGAGCAACTCGCAATAATACATGATCCCTACACTAAATTCCACGTCCTTTCGATGAAGATCCGCGATAACTCTTTTGTCGATATTGTGCCGTTTTTGTATACGTTGTCAATCATTTGGATCTTTTTGGTAGTCATACGTCTTAACTCGGGTCCCAACAATGTTGCTTCACCCACCTCATTCCAACATATTGGAGAACAACATTTTCGTCCATATAATGCTTGAATGGAGCCACACCTATACTGCACGATAATTGTTGTTGTAGGAGAATTCCACCAATGGTAAATACTTATCCCAACCGCCTTGAAGTGCAGGACACAGAGTCTTAATATATCTTCAAGAGTTTGAGTAGTCCTTCGATTGCTTCGTCTGGTTTGGGGATGGTATGTCGAACTAAATCGCAAATCCGTGTCCATAGCTTTTGCAAGCTAACCCAAAATCTTGAAGTGAATCTTGGGTCACGATCCGAAACTATGGATACAGGCATGCCATACAACCTCACAATCTCATTTACGTCATACATACCAGCAAGACGTTCAAGGAATAAGTCTCCCATATCGGCAAGAAATGAGCGATTTGGTTAATCTATCAACAATAACCCAAATAGCATTGATGCCTTGAGAAACCGTAGGAAGACCCATAACTGAAATCCATGGTAATGTGTTCCACTTCCATTTCGGAATCTCAAGTGGTTGCAAGCGGACCCTTAGGTACTAGATGCTCCGCACTTTACACGTTGGCAAGTTAAACACATCGAGATAAACTTTGCAATCTCTCTCTTCATATTGTTCCACCAAAATGTATGTAGAAGATCACGATACATTTTAGTACTTCCAGGATGGATTGCAAATGGTGTATTGTGTGCCTCCATCATAATCTTGTACTTCAAATCGAGTCGTTAGAACACAAAGTCTAGAGTGGACTCAAGTATTCCTTCTTCATCAATTCTCGCTTAGGAATATGCATCATCTCACGATTTGGCTCGAGCAAGCGACTTTAACTTTATCAATTAAAGTCGATTATACTCGTATATCATCGCGTGGGTACCTAGAGTTTTCATCTCCATCTCTATTATTTGTAAATTATCTGAAATTAGTCTTTGATAATATCGTACTCAGATTTGATATCGATCTTCTACTCAACACGTCGCCTACCACGTTCGCTTTTCCAGGATGGCATGGTCGAACATGTCTTTGAAATGAGTCTCTCTTGAGTTCTTCAAGCTCTTCCCACATTCCTTGCTCCATTCGAATTTTGTATCTCTACGAAGTCATTTGCGATAATGGAATAGCGATTCGAGAATATCCTTCAACGAATCTCCAATAATAACCAACTAAGCCTAGAAAGCTACGTATTTCGACACCGACTTAGGTTGCTTCTCAACCGTGACTCATATCCCAATCTTGGATAAGACGTCACAATGACACCTATCGATTTCTTATCGCATTTAATATGACGCCCCTATAGAGAGTCCGGCTTAGTGAATTCCACAAAGGAAGTCACCGGATAAAGGCTCAGTACCAAATTCTATAATTGAATTTTTAACTCACGAAGTTCAATAGAGCCATTCAATATGAGCTTTTAGAAATGAGTTTTCAGATTGGGTTCAAAGTCGATACAAATTTAATATCGGGCTTTGGGAGTAAGCAAGAAATTCTTCAGGAAATATGTCAGAAAATCAATAACAACAGAATATTATTCAAATCGACGTGTTTTTATTCAAATCCATAACATGGACTAAGAAAACTTGACATCCATAATAAACGAATGACTTCATGGCTTGATATGAAAATGTTTGACTACAATGGTTTGATTGCTTGAATTGAATAACGAAGTTGCTTAGGAATATGAAAACTAACAACCTTACAAAAGCAATCAATTTGGCATGATGAGTAGTTAACCTTAAAATCACATCAAAAGCAAATATCTCTATAGAAATAAGGTTAATGAGTAATGTGATAGTGCTAACCTGAATCAAGCAAGATTTCTAAACAACGGATGTAATGAAAGTTTCTCTAAGCGAGTCTCCATAAATAAAGTCAAAGTCTAATTTCTCCGTAGTCAAGTTCAAAGCGTTGGTATGAAGCAAAAGAGATAAAAGAATGGGTAGAACCCAGATTCTAGTAAGGTATAAACTTCGCAAGAATTTATAATTAACTAACCCGTGCTAACTTCGTTCGGGTTCTCGCATTTTTTGGTCACGATAAACGCTCTTCCAGAATCGTTAACTTTGACCTTTCTGGGACATCCTTTTGAGTCACCATTCCCGCTGGACTGGTTTCGATATCGCATAATCTCGGCGATATGTCCTTCTTTTCCACAATTATAACATACCTTAAAGCTGTTGTGGGCGGTTTCAATGATATGTCCTCTCTTCCAAGATTTGTAATATTGTCGACCAAATGGTCTTTCTCCTCCTTTGGAACCGATTCTACGCCTTTACCGACGTCTTCACATGGTCGTTGTTAAATCTTCTCTTTTAGATTGGACATCTCTTTCCATAATATCAACGTCATGCGGCTTTTTACCCATGCATCACTCATTCTTACTCGTTCGATTATTTCTTCTTTCATTTCGATTCCAAACTTTATCATCTTATACTCGCCAAAGAGTGCTTACATTCAAGCATCACATATCGGGTAACACAAGCTTGAATCGTTGCATCCTTTTGCTCCACGATCACTCGCAATTCTTCAAATTTCGCTTCTTCTAACTCATGAATACGATTTTGCAATTCTACATTTTGATCTTAAAATACCTCTAATAAACTCTCTTGTGTACCTCTTCTTCCTCTTCTTCCTCACTCTCATTTGTTACTCTCTGCGATTATCTCGGGTGCAACTATCAATTCTTCACTCACCACATGGATATCTCTAATTCCTTCTTCACCGACATCACATTATCACGGTTGACGATTAGAGGTGTCTCCACGATCTCATTCACTCCATTGTTAACGTTCTCGTGACCCATTCTTAAAAACTATCATAAAACAAGGGTTAATTAAATAAATTAACAAATCACATAATACCTCTATATATCTTGATTAACTAATAAATAAGCTTAGGTAGGACACACTATGAAGGTTTTACTCGTCTCTCCCTCCTAGTTACTATTCCCGATCTCCGCCAGAGATCATATCCCTAAGCTCGATATTAATGTGGCGCCCCCAAAATAGGTATACACAACACCCATTACGAGTCGCCAAATACATGGTACAAGAAAGCAAACTACAACTTCAATAATACAAATGTCGTGTGAAATACGACAATATATATCGTGAGTTTAAATATAATATTGTCTTCTGACAATATCCACACGCAAATAAATCCCCATCATAATTATTGATACATTATTTTACAAAAATGGTGAGGACTACTAAACAACTCTCTAGAACCTTCATTCCATACCCGACTCATTAGATTTCGCTACATTCTCGCCTCCCCGAGAAGAAAAATGGAACAACAAGGAAAAGGGTGAGCTCAACTAGCTCATAAAGAATACTATGACTAAGATAATATACAACAAATTATCGTTAGTCTCAAACAGGAAAAATCGATAGAATACAATGACAACAAGTTTCGGATCAATATTCGCAAGAATAAATAATAATTCATAGAAGAGTTACGTAGAGAATGAAATCTACTATAATCTATGAATTTACTTAGTCCATCATCAATATTTTATCCTCGTAACATCAATCAATATTCATCTCAAATCAAATATTCATCTTTACTCATCAGCCAAAGATATTCATCAATCGGTCATGTTCATCTCAACACTGCTCATCTTTGCACTAAAGGCCAAAGATATTCATCGATCGGTCATGTTCATTTAAACACTGCTCATCTTTGCACTACAAAGCTAAAGATATTCTTCAGAAATCATTCATCTTTGCACTACTGTGCCAAAGATATTCAATAATATCATCATTTAAGACCGAGGATGATGAAAAATATTTTAAAGAACGAATCCAAATTGAAACAAAATGACAAGGATTAAGGATTAAGGATTAGTGCTTTTATTTTATCCGTATCAACAATACCTCAAAAATAATCATAGTGGTGTAAAATTCAAGAATGATCAAAACATGGATACAATCAAAGCTAGTATCCGAGAATAGATATTTTCGACGAAAAGAAGAAATTTTATTTTTATGAATGAATAGTCAGAGTATCGTGAATAGGTCGTGATATCGTGAATAGTAACTCAGACACCAAAAGATAGAAATTCCATAAAAAACATCTTCACGCTTCACATGAATAGTACTCGTGAATAGTAACTTCGTGAATAGTAACTCATGAATAGTAACTCGTGAATAGTAACTCATGAATAAGTAACCCCGAGCATGAATAAGTTCCAAATTTGATAAAAGTTCCAACTAATATTTCAAAGATAATGATATTGAAGAAATAATATCATTACGAAAGAAAATAATATCCCTTACCTCAAAGAATCGATTTGCCGGAAGGAAAGGCTCAAGTGATCTTGAATGAAACTTGACTTTGAGCAAAGAACTCTCAAAGTATCTAAATACTCATAAAATACGCTCAATAATATAGAGAGATAAAGAGAGAAAACTTTGTTTCTGGTGTGATTTTCAATTCTAACTTAGCTCTCTATTTATAGGAAAATGTTAGCACGCCGAAGCAGACTTAACCTGCAACCTGATGGCTTTACCTGCTACTATTCCCACCCACCACATTTGAAAATTCAATTGAACACATTTCTCACCAACCAAAAGTGGGGCCCACCAATTCTAGAATTTTCCACCAAAATCATTTATAACCTAATTTCTGAATCAGTCACCTCTTAAAATTCATAATAAATTATACGCTCATTTTTAACGGTTCAAAATTTGTGGACATATACTCAACTTATATATGTATAACATATCCAAAAATTACAACGATCCAACGGTCGGATTAAATATTATAACTCACACAATAAAAGTCGTAATAACAATCGATTTAATCTTTTAATACCTCCAATCCGACAAAATACAAATAAAACATCTCAAAGATTAATTCCTTCATTAATAACCACATAAATAAATCCATCATTTATATTCATATAAAATAAATATTTCTTATCATATGAATCAATAATTAATTATTCACAAATAATATTACGAATCACATTTATGACAACCAGTTGCTCCGGAAAGAGGGGCTTTCCAATAAGGATCTCTCATCTGGCGCGAAATTAGGTGACCAAACCTCACCTTAGATGTAACTTTCTAGACATTGCCAATAATGTTATCTAATAATATTATTCAAATAATATGAATTATTGATCCGATAATGGGAAATATCGTGCGATGACAATTATTGAAACAATAATAATATAAAATATCAACGCAATAATTATTGAATCAATAAAATAAAATATTGAAAAGAATTCTCGTAACAATTTTGAGTAGTGCCTTCACGTAAGGATCAATAATTGATGCAATGCAAGTGTCTTCGCTCAACAACGCCAGATTAGTGTGTTTTAACCACCGGGTATTCCAACAAAGATAATACTTGCAGTAATAACTACGCCTGTTATTTTTAACCAACTTATATTTGTCGTTTTCTTCATCCAATCGCTTTCCGTTATGGGGCCCCACACACGATCGCGCCGTCATTTGAATATTCCCTACAAAGATTTAATATTCCACGACCAAACGAATATTCACGACAAAAAATGAATATTTTATAACCACTTGCTTATTTTGAAATATTTCATATTTAACCCTTTAACTATCCACATTAATAAAATCAACCCTTACTATTTCAAAATAATAAATAAAGGAAATTCCTTTTATTTAAAAAATTTTGGTCTTACAACTACCATGTATATGTGATTTAATTTGTTTAAAATTTCTTGTTCACTAAAACCATCTATGTTCCACTCATAAATTTTATTAGATGATGGCGAGAATTGTTTATCTAGATTTCTCTTGAACTCAGAATCCGGAGGAGTAGGTCTAGAATACCAATTCCACGGGTTATCTTTGGTGTTTTAACGGTTAATTTGTTTAATCGATCATTGAAATCGGTATTGAAACAATGATCGTAATTATCGATCGAGTACTATTTTCAATATCGGTTTCTACTTGATCAATAATGGCAATTGTACCACTTGAACTAGGTTGTTCGGCTTTTTAATTTTTAAATAACTTATCAATAGATCGAACTAGAAAGTCATCATTAGTTGGTAGACCTAGTTTTATTTCTATATTTTCCGTAATTTTATTAAAGGATGTTCAATCTTTGAATCAGTTTTTAATAATATTTTCTTGAATTTTTCTTCGATCCTATCTAAATTGTTTTCCAACGGTTTGCTAGATATTGATTACTAAAGTTTAAGCGTTTCTATAATTTTTTTATCATTATTATTGCCATCCGCAATCTTAAATGGGTTGGCAACAATGAAGCATTCTTAATCGAAATTAGTGATGGTTTAAAGGGGGATTTAGAAGAGACCTTGACCTATCTTCTTTAATCCACTGAGTTTTGGTAATTACAATATTATACTTATTTTGATATTGTTCATACCAATCATAAAATGTAATATTTATACTTTCATTAATAATAAATCTTTTCCATCTATTGACTATCTTATCACGTTCCTTTTCTGTGGAGTGATTAGATCTAAATAAATGTCTTTTTTCTTTATTAGATCTGGAATTAAAATCTCTTACCAGATTGTCCCAATCTAATACGAATTCTTTTTTAATAACTCTTAATTGATTATTAATAGGAATATCAAAATCTGACTGAGTGGGCATCTCAGAAGAAGGGGGAGAAGAAGAATCTTCTTCTTCTACAAAATCTTTATGAGCATAACAGGGATGACTGGCTTGACCTTGATTAAGGATACCTTTTAATTTAACATCTCTAACTGAAGGATTACTAAGTACTTCTGTATCTCTTCGAGTGTGAAATGAAGGTGCTGAAGAACTAGTGAAATCTTCAATAATGACAGGTCTTCTGGTACGTTCAAAACTTATTTTGACCGTTCCATCAGAAAATTGCCTAATATTTTCTATATTCAGTAGATTGTTAACTATAGGCTATTGAGGTATTTCATTTGGTAAAGTCCATTGACTGGGAAGTGTAATATCCTTCCAGAGAATTGTTCTTGGGACTTGAATATTAGCATCTGTAGTAGAACTTTGAATTAATACTGTTAAATCTTTAGGACTTTTATTTAGAGCATGAACGTTTAGATTCGTTTTCATGGTCTTATAATAAATCCTGTAAATTAAGGCAATGGGCTGCGAACCTTCAATCATGTGAGTGATTTCGCCAGAAGTTTTAATGTTTAATGTTAAAGCTTTTAATAAATGTTGATCACTAATGCTCAATGTGAAATCAGAAAGCAATTAAAATGGGCGGTGTCCATCAGTGCGGACTTGACTCCATTGCCCCTATCATACTTGGGTGATAATTTAAGAACCTAGCAGATTCTAAGACGTAGAGATAGATACATGAATTAATTCCCTTAATATTTAAAGGTTTTACTGCAACTTGAACTAATCCTATGTGAATGAAATTATAACCCTTTTTCTATGTTTTTTAATAATATCTGAGGATAAAAGACTACAAGTTTCATATTCTTTATTTATTGCATAAACCTTTTCAACTGTTTTAACATTATAATCGGTTTTAAAATTATCTAAAAAGGTTGACTGATAAATTTCTTTAGGGGAAACACTAGGTATGTTACAATTATGTAAAGCTTGACTAATATTTTCAAAACTATGTTCTTCTTAGTTAACTATGTCTGGTACTGGTGGCAAAATTGACCGGTGACTAGCTGAGGAGTTAGATCTAAATAATCTACTCATTTTACTAGATTCAAAACAAATTTCTACTCTTTATCTTCCATACAGACCCTCTTACCTGAAGTAGACTCATACCCATAACCAAATACCCGACACTGCTCGCACAAGAGACAAGATGATTACTAAAAATTAAGAACAAGATGATTAGAGAAAAGAGGCATGTCTCATAATATTTTCATATATCATTCATATATCCATCATATATCCACCATTCTCTATTACAATGCTCTTATTTATAGATACATGGACTTGGAAGTTTTAAAACTCAAAAGTCATGAGTTTAAAACTTAATGAACATGGGAGTTACTTAATGAACATGGGGGTTCCAAAATTTCAAAGATCATTACAATTAAATTTAGACACCCACAAATATATATGTTATAATTTTATAACACTCCCCAATGGATGTCTATTGTATATCCATACGCATAGAAAGCTGCCTCATTAAAAACCTTACCAGAAAAAATCCAATGGAAAAAAAACCTTGGTTAAGGGAAAAGAGTGCGGTCGCGATAAGCTCCCCTCATGAATGTATCATTAAGTCCTCCAACTGTCGTCAGATTCCAATATTATACACGCAATCCTTCAAACATTGAAGTTGGTAATGCTTTGCTGAACAAATCTGCTAGATTATCTCTTGATCAAATTTGTTGAACATCAATGTCACCACACTTATCAAGGTCATGTGTGGAAAAGAATTTTGGTGAGATATGTTTTCTTTTATCTCCTTTGATGTATCCTCCCTTTAATTGAGCTATACATGCAGCATTGTCTTCATACAGAATGGATGGAGTCCTTTTATAGCAATTTTCTAAGAATATGCCTCGTTAAAAACCTTACCAAATAAAAACCCAGTGGGAAAAAATTTTTGGCTAAGGAAAAGAGTACAATATTCTTGTATAACTTCTAGTGCCTTGAGATTGCCTCATTAAAATCTTGCAAAGGAAAACCCAGTGGGAAAAAACCTTAGCAAAGGAAAAAGAGTACAATCAGCACATATCCTTTTTACTCTCCTTCATAAGTACATAGAATTTCCATTGTTCATGGTAAAAATATCATTAAGTCAAAATATGTTAATATTGTGCACCATCTTCTTCAAAATCATAGTTGGTAATGACTTAATGAATCTATCAACCAAATTATCACATGATCATATATGCTTGATATCAATATCACCATTCTTCTGGGGCTCAAAATAATTTTGGTGCAATATGCTTGGTTCTATCACCCATGATATAACATCCTCTAATTTGAGTGATACAAGCGACATTATCTTCATATAATATCATTGGACTATTTATGATTGATGATAATCCACAGTTCACACAAATATGTTGAATTATTGATCTCAACTAAATACATTCACAACTTACTCCATAATTTATGATAATCTCTACATCAGCAGATCCAACTAACTGTGGTTTTGATCCATATTGCTTGTAAGTTAACTGCAAATGCTATATCAGGTCATGAGAAATTTTGCAATATACATCAAAGCACCAATTGTACAAAGATATGGTACTTCAGGACCAAAAAACCAATTGTACAAAGATATGGTACTTCAGGACCAAGAATTTTTTCATTATTTTCTTGTGATCAAAACGATTCTTAATTGATATTAAGTGACCAATCTATCATTGAAGTACTCAAAGGATTAACATTATCCATGTAAAGTTACTTCAGGACTTTTTCTGTGTATGTTGATTGATGAACAAGAATTCCATAGTTCAATTTGTAGGCCAAGACACAAATTTGTCTTACCAATATCTTTCATCTTAAATTTGTTGTTTTTGTCAACTCTTCTGGAGCAAGATCTTTCATCAATAAATACAGTAATAATAGCAAATCCATATTATGATCTTTTGATAAAAATGCATGCACAAATTGGATTATTCTCAAATCCTTCTTTCAAAAGATATCTATTTAGGCGATTATTCCATAATATGCATCTGGATTGCTTTAACCCATATAAAGATCTTTGTAACTTAAAATACATACTTCGAGATGTAGAATTATATGCTTCAGGCATTTTATATCCTTAAGGGATTTTCATGTATATATGATCATTATCTAATGACCCATACAGATATGTTGTAACAACATTCATTAATCGCATATCCAAATTTTCTTTCGCTACCAAGCTAATTAAAAATTTGAATATAATTGCGTCCATTACAGGAGCATATGTTTCTCCATAATTAATATCAGGTCTCTGCGAGAAACCTTGTGCTACAAGTCGCGCTTTGTACCATATAATTTCATTTTTCTTATTTCGTACAAATACCCATTTGTATCTAACAGGCATTACACCTTGTGTGTTCTATTTCTGATGTGTCCAAAAATTTCACGTTTACTTTGTGAATTTAGTTATACTTGAATCGCCTTTTTTTTCACATTGGCCAAATATTTCTACATTCATCAATAATTTGTGGTTCATATTCATGATCATTACTTCTGGTAATATCAAGACTAACTTTATATAAAAATATGTTGTCGACAATAATTTTATTTCTATCCAATATATTCGTCTCCTGTATATACATAATGTATCGAGATCTCGTTATTTTCAGGTACCTAATCCTCTTTAGGGGATAACTCATCCTCTTCAGGAGATAACTCTTCAAGAGTTTTATTTATAGAAGATTTTTGTTCATAAGTTTTGGATAGATCAATAATTTTTGTAGCCTGTTTCATGGGCATAACCTCTTTATAGGCTGCAACTTATTTTTCTTGTACTTTTTTCTTCTGGGAAATTTTATCTTTAACACCGATCATTCTTCCATGTTTCAAGTGTGTTTTTGATTCAATTTGCTGCTGTATTAACTGATTGTCCTATAGGGACTTCAATCTCTTCTAGAGTATTAGTAGCTAAACTGTGAGATATCACACTTTTCTTATTATCGGTGAATAATTCTGGTAATTGATTTGCAATTCATTGCAAATGAATAATCCTTTGAATTTCTAGTTCATATTGATTTGTATGAGAATCAGGATTAAATAACGTTGAAACATTCCAATTAATCTCACATCGTGCTTCAGGCAACGATCTCACGTCGTGCTTTAGGCAACGAAACATTCCAATTAATCTCCCGTCGTGCTTCAGGCAACGATCTAACGTCGTGCTTCAGGCAACGACTTTTCTCCCCCTAATGGTGGGAAGACTGTTTTATTGAAATAACAATCCTCAAAATATACCTTAAAAATATCACTTATTGAGGTTATGAATAGCATGACCCCAAACATATATTGGTAATTTTAATTTCAAAATCAAAGGTCGAGCAATAATTTAAAATCTCTTAAAAATTGATTCAACTATACCATTTTGAGTATGTGTATGTGCAACATGATGTTTAACATAAATTCCAATTAACATGCAATATTCATCAAAAACTTGAGATGTGAATTTTACCAGCATTATATAAATAGATTTTCCTAATTATATAATCAAGAAATTGTATTTGCAACCTAATTATTTGAGCAAGAAGCGAAGGAAATACAATATTTCTAGTTAAAAGTAAATATACATGTGATCATTTGGTTCATGCATCAATTAAAACCATAAAATACTTAAATGAACCATACATGGTGAGTGTATTGGTTCAAATAGATCATCTTGAATTCTTTCTAAGAAATATGAACACTGAATAACAATAATTAAATGTGATGGTTTGGTAATTAATTTACTTTGATATATATAATCAACAGGTAAAGAAATCTTTTGGTTCTTTAAGGGATGTTCATAGGAGTTTTTAATAATTTAATGCATCATTATTGATCCTAGATGATCATTCCAAAACATAAAAATATTTAGATCCGAACACTTTTAGTGTATTATACACTTCTGGTGTATTACAACATTTGTTTCAACTATTCTCATGTTAGTATAATATAACCCAGAAGAGAAAATATACAGTTTTTCTAATATGAGCTTCAATTCGATACTATTGAAGTAATATAAAGAATTTCTTCACTGCCTTCAATATTGGTTTCAATATGATAACCATTATAATGTATATCCTTAAAACTGAGCAAATTTCTGCTTGTCTCAGAAGAATATAAAGAATCATTAAAGAAACCATAGATATCAAAATTAGTTATATCCACTCCATTTGAAAAGTCAAAATAATTCATGGGATCTTTAGGATCATTATGAACAATAAAGTTTATTTCAATTCCATTTTCTTTTCTTTTATGGAGTCTTGGTACAAATCTATATATCAAATGTTTAGGAGTACGATAGGTAGATTCCTTTTCTATATTGATTGTTCCTTTCACGTCTATTACCACAATCACAATCATAATTTCCTCTATGATTATCAAATGAGGTTCCATTCACTTCAGGGAATGTAATAGAATCGGTCGAGCGAGATTATTGGTTTTTCAGCAAAAACTCATTATTTTGTACAGCTACTAGAAGACATAATTTCACTTCTGGAAACATAGTTTCCTTTATCGCTTCAAGGAATATTTTGTAAACTTACACTCTCGATATTGCTACTGCAGGAGCATATTCGAGGAATGTAATATAATAAATAATTTCTCTAACATGTCTTCATCAGTGTTTTTCACTCAACACTTTTAAAATCTTGCAACTTCAGGTGCAACCAATTATAATGAGCTTTTAAAATCTTTCCTTTAAATCATTTCATAAGACAAGTGAGTCTTTTACTGTAATGTACTCAACTTTTAATTTTTCATGGAGATGATAACAAATAAAAATTATTAATTTTGCATGATCCTGCAGGGATGCATGATTGTCAACTATAATTGTATCTCCAAGGTTCTTTGCCTTTATATGAATCTCAGCATCAAGATTCCATTACAAATAATTCTTGCTCGATATAAATCAAGAGTAACAAATTCAAATTTATAAGATTTAAATATTAAATAAATAAACATATTCCCCATCAAATTAAATAATTATATATGTTCAGATTTAATTGTAATGAAACAATTTATAGAAATACAGTAAAACATGAAACTAAATTTGTCCACCAAAAATAACAAACCAATACTACTAAGCATATTTGTCATTGTAACTTCATACAAAAATTTATCAAAAGGTTATTAGAAATATATCAAATATGCTATCATGCATGCCAAAAGGAAATATATCAAAAATCATTAGAAATATATCAAATATGCTACCATGCATATCAAAAGGAAATATATCAAAAATCATTAGAAATATATCAAAAGATTGTTTTAGTACGTTAACTAAAAAGAACTAAAACATCATGTATTCTATCGGATCCCTTTTGATTTATTTAAATTGGAAGAAATGCAAAATTACAATACACTTTTATAAAAATAAACACTACACAATAATTGAGGTTAGATATTTCACCGTATAACAACAAGACAATTTGAGGGTGATGTGATGATGATGACTTACATATGAGTATGACGATCGTTAAAGATGCTAGATCAAGAACAACAAACTCTAATAATAGATTATGAATGGAATAACATGCAGTATGTTATACTAAAAAAATTTGTGTATCCATATATATATAATTGATAAACATACCTTCTCCTTCAAATCAAATATGATTATCTTCAAGACGAATGTGAGAAGCAATTCGTGTTGATAACGTGTTATAAAAGATTACTAAAAATTAAGAACAAAATGATTAGAGAAAAGAGGCATGTCTCATAATATTTTCATATATCATTCATATATTCATCATATATCCACCATTCTCTATTACAATGCTCTTATTTATAGATACATGGACTTGGAAGTTTCAAAACTCAAAAGTCATGAGTTTAAAACTTAATAAACATGGGAGTTACTTAATGAACATGGGGGTTCCAAAATTCCAAAGATCATTACAATTAAATTTAGACATCTACAAATATATATATATATATATATATATATGGGGAATGATCCATAACATCTATTTGCTATGGATCAAAAAGTGGCATATAGCATCCATACCGTCCGTTTAATAAATCAGTGGCTGAGATTTAGAATGGAAAATCGTCGTCCGCTAGACTTACTAGCGGACGTGTTTAATCAAAATTCTTGATATTTTTGCCTCCCCCCCCCAAATTAGACAAGACTATGACAGTTTCTACACAATTCGCTAGTAAGTCTAGCTGATGGATATAATAGATACCCACGATTTCCTTCCGATGAGATTTATTTCTTGTACTGAAAATCCCTGTAGGTATTTCAATTAAGTTACAACACTGCTAAACCCAATACACACGATTTCCTTCTGCACTAAAAATCCCACAGTATCCTCCCATGAGCGGTTTCAAATGGCGTTATATCATCATTTTTGAACCATTCGCTTAAAAAATGCCACGGCTTTATACCGATCGTATCCAGCATGGTCAGGTAAAGTGGCCTTATGCTAAGTTACTCGTCTTTTAGTAGGAATCAAGAAGAAGGTGTAAGCAAATAAATTTCTTCTTCTTTTAGATCATTTTTGGGTATGTTTAGCTTGAGAAAAAAGCCAGAGTGAACTAGGATGCACATGAGGCGGTAGACACACGACGCTTTTGCCCACAAATCCAAGTTTCAAGATTAATGGAGAACAGCAACATCAATTCAGATTTTAGAGAGTAATTTATAAACTTACCTGCGAATTCTGTTTGGAAGAACAAGGTTTAATTTCACGGATGAATTTGATTTGCGAGATGATTCGCTTCAGGGTTGAAGTTTTGCCCAAAATCGTAGAAAGAGATCACTTACCTTATGCGAATTATATATCATTAGACTTACTTAGCGGATTTGTAGTAAACTGTCATAGTCTTTGTCTAATTTGGGGCAAAATGTCAAGAATTTTGATTAAACACGTCATTAAGTAAGTCTAATGATCATGATTTTTCATTCTAAATCTCACCATTCGATTTGTTAAACAAACGGTATGGATGCTATTTGCCACTTTTTGATTCATAGCAAATAGATGTTATGGATCATTCATATATATATATATATATATATATATATATATATACGGTAAGGATCAAGAGCATAATCCTTAAATAGCATAATTTTATCAAAACGACGTAGTTTTGATAAGACGCAGTGGCATTTTTATAAATACGCGGTGGCATGGTATTTACAAAAATGCCACCGCGTCCCTCCAAAACTACGTCGTTTTGATAAAATTATGCTATTTAAGGAGTTATGCTATTTAAGGATTATCTTTCTTGATCTCTACAGTATATATATATATATATATATATATATATATATATACACACACGTGGTCAGCAACTTGATATATATGGATGGTGAATATATATACTAGTACTAGTGTATCTATCTATCTTACACGTGCCCGTCATGCATGTCAGTGTAGCTTAGATTGCTTCAGTATTAAAGGAATATCAAATGCACTAATTTTATAAATAAAATATTAAAAATATATTAATTCTGTAAATATTTTTTAGATGCACTTTTATTGTAATTTTTTATAAAAATATACTAGAAGTGTAAATAACCCAAAAATTTATCCTAGTAATCTACTTGTTGTGTTGGCCCATCAAGTTATATGCCCAATAACATGGACTAAATACTTTCGAGAAAAGAAACCCAGTAGAACCATTTAAACATTAGGCTGGGCTCATAGGCTGAATTTAAAATTGGGTCCTTTACATAAGTATACAACAAATAGAAAGTAATTACAAGAAAAGTGCATCAACTAAATAATTACAAAAAGAATGTAATTATTACAAAAATAGTACAATTCACATTAATAAGGTAACCTAAAATCAAGAATAACTAATAATTCAAATTCAAATTCAAATCTTGTTTCTAACAACAATTTCAAATCCATGTTTCAAAATTCAAATCAAAAAGAGAAAATTAAAAATAAAAAATTATGAAGGAGCTAATGTTCATCATCCTCCTCTCTCTCGCCATCCCGCCATTGCCATGGCCATCATCGCCGCCTTACCATTATGAGTTCTTTATTCGAATTTCTTTTGACGATTTGGTTACCCACAAAAATTGAAATGGTTACCTTTATACTTAATTTTGACTAAGAATCGCATCACATTTAAAATAAAATTGGTAATCAAATAAAACCTGAATTGGTTACCTTATCAAATGGTTTGGTAACCAACTATATGAAATTTGGTTACAATCGCATCACATCCAAAATAAATTAGTAACCTAATAAACTAAATTGGTTACCTTATCTAAGGTTTAGTAACCAATGCATAAAATTTGGTTACCTTATCGGAAGGAGCTAAGATTTGGTTACCTTAGTATACTATTTGGTTACCAACATATTAAGGTTTGATTAGGTAGAGAGTTGGAGAACGGATCGGGTGTGGGGAAGCAAAGGGTGGTGGAGGGCCTCCATCGCTGGCTAAGGATGTGGTCTCCACCGACTACCATCTTGAATCGATCTGGGGGGAGGAGGAGGAGGGGGAGGCGGAAGAGGAGGAAGGGAGGGAGGGAGGAGGGAGGAGGGAGGAGGGAGGAGGGATGGCGGTGGGGGCGTGGAGGTGGTGGGGCGTGGGGCGGGAGGAGGAGGCGGAGGAAGGAGGAGGAGGAAGTGGGAGGGGGAGGAGAGGAGGTGGGGAGGAGGAGGGAGTGGGAGTGGGGTGGTGGAAAAGAGAAGGGAGGAGGAGGGGCGGGCAAGGGGTGGGGGAGTGGAGAAAGGGGGCGAGAGGAGGGATGGCGGTGGGAGGCGGATGGAGGTGGTGGGGCGTGGGAGGGAGGAGGAGGAGAAGGAGGCGGAGGAAGGGAAGGAGAGGTGTGGAGATAAAATGGAGGTTGATGAGAGAGAGATAAAATTTAAATCCCTACAAACATGGCCATTATCAATAACTCATTAAATCACTCAACTAAATACAAGGATAAGATTGCACTCTTTTTGTAATTAAATATTGCATATTCACTTTTTTTATAATTATTTTATTTGTAGACTTTTTATGTAATTATTTTTTAAAATGTAATAGAAAATGTAATTGTCCCTTTAAAATTTTGGGCTTTTTGACTCTCTAAAATGTAAGTAATACAAAAATAATAAAAACTTTTTTTTCTTTCCAATATTAAGAAAATAATTTCAAGAAGGGATAATTTTTTCGCTAGTTTCCAAATACAAATAATAGATGTTTGTTATATTTAGTTCATCAATTATTATTTTTCCACATATTTTGTCCCTTAACTTGTATGTTTCTTTTATGTTAGTTCTCAAAATGTGACTGTTATTCACATTTAGTCTTTAATCTTAATTGAAAATCCTAGCAAAACAAGAAATGAAACGGATACTCAATTTAAAATGAGTAAACATAATACTTTAATTAATTTATTTTTATAAAATTAGACAAATATTACAAAAATAATAAATTTAAAATATGAAATATATATAAAAAATAAATTAAAGACTAAACCTAAAAAAGAGCTATAGTTTAAGTATTAGGGAAGAGTAAGGGTGTAAATAAATCGAGTCGAGCCGAGTATTGAGTTCTTTAGATTTGGTTCACAAAATTTATCGAGTTTAAAATAAGGTTTGATTGAAGCTCATTTAACCACCGAGTCTAACACAATCTCGAATCGAGCCCAAACAAACTTTTCAAACGAAGTATCAATAAAAAAAATACAATTTGAGGAGTTTCAAGTAATTTATTGAACTTTAAAATTTGCTCATGTTTAAATCATTCATATTTCAAGTCAAGCTTGAATTAAATTTTTAGTCGATCTCGACCCCGAGAGGTGAACATGGTGCGATTTGAAATTCAAACCGCACACGAAACTGCTTAGGTGTGGTTTGACAAATTCAAAACTGCACATGAAACCGCCTTGTGATTGGTGCGGTGCGATTTTGGTTCCAAAACCAATTAAAACGATAAAAATTTATGCAATTTAAATTAACAATTTAGCATCACACAATATTAAATACCACTTTGATAACACACACAACCTTATTTATAATATTTTATCTAAACAAAAGTTAAATAAAATCAAACCCAAACCGTAAATTCAATTTTATATAATGTAGGGTGTGACTAATTAATGTTAAACATAAAACAATAAAATAATTTAATGAGTATCATGCTTATTATCATATCTCACGTATCTATTCGTATTTATTTAATATCGATAAAATTTGTTATCGTATATAACATTGTACTTATATAAAGGAAAGATAAATAATACATAAGTTTAACCTTTTAAGTTTAAGATAATAATATTAGAAAAGTGGAAAATATATATGTATATGAGCTCGTATGTATCTATATAAACATAGTGGTGGATAACACTAAGGTCTTTGTTTGTTTACATCGATCGCTTTTAATAGGCTACGCTTATTCATTAAAGAAGCAGCGTCATTGCTTTTTTTATTTTGTTGTTACCTTTGAATGCCTCTTAATCAGTAAGACAAAATGAAATCTTAATAATTAAGAGGTACCTCTTAATGAATTTTTTTTGATAATTTTTTTTATATAAATATATTCAACAATATTATGCACTCATTTTTATTAAATTGAATGTTTAAAATTATTAAATAAAATTTTATCCTTTAAAATGGTAAAATAGTGTCATTAAATGACAACTTACTTTTTATTTATCAAACAATTTTTTAGATTCAGACCTCATAACCATTCAGATGATCTAATTTATTAAAACATCATAATCATCATAATTATTCAGATCTTAATTCTCAAGTTTATCAAACACAATCTAAATAAAGTTTGTTGATAAACTTATTCTTGTAAATTATTATTATTATTATAATGATGATGATAATAAACTCAATCATATTCTCATTAAAATTTATAAATCACTATGGATAATTTGACTTTTTTTATCTTATTGGCGTATGATACGGTTTCGATTTTATGCATGTGATTTTGTCCAGTAATTAAACTCAAATTATAAATTTTATTTTTTAATTTATTTAAAATTGTCGCATTCGTGAGAACTGTTGGTACAATTTTAATTACTACACTTTCCCAATTTTTAGTGTAATTTGAGAGACAATTTAGTTAGTTGCTCGTCCCAATCACTCATTTTACTGCGTTAGGAAGAGAGATCGCTTTCTTGGAATGACTACCAGCTTAAGCTCTGTTTTCGTATTTAATTACTCCTAGCTTTTCACAACTTACTCCTAGCTTTTAACAAACGCTGTATAGCGAAACGTTCTCACGACGCTTTTTGAGAGAGAGAGACGCGCACACACGGACATAATTCTTACACCATAATTCTTCCCTCTACTTCCTTTCGAAATCTCTCTATCCCTCCGAATATTCTGCAACCTTTTCTTAGGGTTTTGTTTTGCTGAAGAAATTAGGGTTTATTACTGGTTAGTTTATTGCAAATTTGGCACTCCTACTTCTTTAAGCTTTTACATTATTACTCTATGAATTACTTCATGAATCGATTTTTGTTGTACAGTAGCTTTCCAATCGTAATTTTTACTTGGGTCTTTTTCTAGAAAACTTTCTTACTGATCGGCAGCAACAATGTCGGCGTTTGGCGTTTCTACTGCGGCGAATCCAAATCCGAACAAGTCAACTGATGTAATTACTTGACTTAATTTGTTACTTATATTATTGCTATGTTCTTTAATAACTCAAATCGAAAATTAATTGAGCTCATCAAATAATTATTCTTGTTGTTTACAAGTAATTGTTTATCTTTCTTGCCACGTTCTTTAATTCTAGTATTCAATGAAAATTTTGAATTTGCCTGGTGAAAAAAGGTTTTATATTACATATTACAAATGTTTGGGTCTTCGACTAGTTAGGTGCAGAGTACCAAATTTATAAGTAAATCACTTTAACTGGAAAATTGATAATTTTGTTGATATGTATGTAGGGCACACACAAACACTGTATGTATAAATATGTCTGCATGTGTGCATTTTCTGAATTGAGTTCATAAAATAAAATTTAATATGTGAACAAATAAAAGGAAAGCTGATGATTATTGTTGATGTGTAGGTGGCACAACCACCGAGTGACTCGGTGTCAAGCCTCTGCTTTAGTCCAAAGTCCAATTTTCTTGTAGCAACTTCATGGGATAACCAGGTGTGTTTTTTATTTTGTTTTTGTATTATTATATTTGTGTTTTGTTACCATATTATTTCAAGTGTGCTGGAGGTTTATCTTAGCATCCAAACAAGTAGTTTCCTGCTTGATAATTGGATAAGCTACATAACGAGGTTTCTGTTTTTCCTCTAAAATATTGTTTTGTGCATCTTTTTGATGATTTAGTTTTCTTTCATGTTTTTGTGAGAGTTAATATATTTATGTACATATGCATTCTGCTCAAATACTTTTAGGTGCGATGTTGGGAGGTGATGAGGAATGGAACCACTCTTGGCACTGTAGGCAAGGCACAAATATCACATGACCAGCCGGTAAGAAATCAAAAAAATTATGTACAACTGTCAAATTAAATACGGGATTATTAGTTCAAAATTATGAGAACTGCTTGATGTATTTATTGTAGGTTCTTTGCTCAGCTTGGAAGGATGATGGAACTACAGTTTTCTCTGGAGGTTGTGACAAGCAAGTGAAGATGTGGCCATTATTGTCTGGCGGCCAGCCAGTAACTGTGGCAATGCATGATGCTCCCGTCAAGGATCTTGCTTGGATTCCAGAGATGAACCTCTTAGTCACCGGAAGCTGGGACAAAACTATAAGGTAAATTTACGTTTTAATATCTTCAAGTGTTGTGACTTGTGAGAGATCAGTAATGTTGTTTCAATACTTTTCATATTTTGAGTATGCACGTTTTCAGTACATCAAACTTGAAGTATGGCTTAATATTTCATAAGGTTGACAGTTGCATATTTTTCTCTGTTGTTTCAAAAATTTAGCTGTTGTGTAGGTACCATTTGCTGTCATTGCAAAAAAACATGCACTCTACAAGAAACTGAATAACTGATACAATGATACGATAGTGATCTGTGAAGAAATTAGTTTCAGGCATTTAAAATAGTCATCATTTATTTTTTCCTACTACACTAGACAATAAATCTTCAGTGTCAGTTGCTCAAACCAAGGGAACATATTTTCATTGTTTGATAAATCTTATTTTGTTGTTCGGATCCAATAAAACTAACAAGCTTTTCACGGTTTGTGGAGTGTGAAATGAAAACTAACCTTTTTTTCTTCTTTTTATGAGGCCCTATGTCGGGTTTTATGGATGTTCTTTTTGTCATTCTCATTACTATTGTAAAGTCAATATGAATGGGCTTTGGAGTTGAGGAGTAGCTGTAAACTCTTGCTTTCTGAGTTGGATTATTTGTTAATTAACACCTATTTTTGCTATCTTCTTTATGAATTTGAATCACTTTTAGTGTGTCCTTTACACTCCGTTATCTCCATTCTTCTGTTTGTTGATCTGACTGTTTTAATTTATGTGCTATTCCCTTTAAGGTACTGGGATCTGAGACAATCAAATCCAGCTCATGTTCAACAACTTCCTGAGCGATGTTATGCACTTACAGTCAGACATCCTCTGATGGTCGTCGGCACAGCAGATAGAAATCTTATAGTTTTCAATTTGCAGAACCCTCAGGTATTTGTTTTCCTCTCTTATGAATCAGCTGGATATGTATATGATGTTTAAAAGTTCGGGCTTTTACTTTATGGGACTCTTATAAACTTGCATAAATCTATTAGTGTCTATTTATCGAAGCCCATTTGAGCTTGGTGTATTCATCATACTGTACTTTATTTGCCAATGGTCAGAGAAGACTTTGTGATATATGATTCATTCATGAAATATATTTTTGCCTTGGATACATTTGTGTTTTGTATTTCGATTGTATGTTTACTTTCTTCCGCTACGTTTCTTTTTGTGCCAAGTATCAGTTTAATGAATACTGAAGGAAGAATTACTACCCTCTTCAGCTGTTCAGCATGATTGGTGTGTTCGTTTGAACAAATGTTGGATACTGACACATTGTAGCCACTTTCTGAAAAAGCATGCGACACTTAATTTTTAACTTTCTTATAGTATATAAATACTAATGTTTTTTTGTGCTGACAACATGCCCAACACATATTTGATATTTCTCCTACTGTGTCCAAGGAAGCACTGTCCCTTCATCATGATCTGCGTGTTTGTTCTGGCAAATGTTGGATATGAACACATTGTAGACACTTACTGGACAAACATGCGATACTATTTTTAAATTTTTATACTATAATATATATATGTAATATATAATGTTTGTCATGCTGATAACATGCCCAACACATTCGAGACTTTCCTTAATGTGTCCAAGGAGCTTGAAATGTGATATTATTTTCATGTTAACAAAATATAATTATAAAAGAACTATGAGATCTCTAATCTTAACAATATTAAAACAAGAGAAAACCGATTAAAAGTAACCATTTTTTGTGCATCAAAATATGTAAGTAGTTACATTTCTACATACCTACATCTGCATGCATACGTACACTCCTCACTATTTACTTTATATGGATCAAAAATATTACAGATAATATTCTAGACTCTTAGAAAATATATTTCTTTGTGGACATTGTCTCCATCTCCAACCTGTATTTGTCCTACTTCTTTTGGATTTATTATGTTGGGGCTATCCATGTTGAGTCTTGGATCCGTGCTCATGCTTCATAGACTGCTGCTTATTGTGCCGTGAGAGTTGAGAGATAACTTGTCTTACTGAATTTAACTTGAGTAACTGTTAAACATAGGTCTTAGCATTACTAGTTAACATCTTCGGTATTATAATCTCAATTTCTTATCTTAAGTAATTTTGTATTACACGAAAGATTTCTTATTCTTGAATTTTATCAGACTGAGTTCAAGAGAATTGTTTCACCCCTCAAGTACCAGACAAGGTGTGTAGCTGCCTTTCCAGATCAGCAAGGTTTCTTGGTAAGTTCTCACTTAGGGGGGTGTATTCAATTAAGATTTTTAAAGACTTTTAAAGATTTTAAAAGTTTGGTTGTATTCAATCAAGACGTTTAAAGAGTTTATAAAAGTTTACTGGTATTCAATTACAACTTTTTTAATGTCTTTAAAATTAGGTGGTATTGAATTAAGATTTTTACAAAGTCTATAAAAGTATTTTGGTATTCAAAAAGTCATAAATTTTTCATATTTCTATCAAATGGTAGAGTTTGAAGACTTTAGAAGAAGAATTATAACTATCAACCCATATCCAAAGTCTGACCTCATCTCTAAAGACTTCCAAATATTAAACACAAAGATAGAAATTCGGATCGCCAGTAAAGAGAGAACCCAAAAATTCGCGGTGTAATACCCAGAAATAAATAATAATAAAGAAATAAAATAAAATAAAAAAATAATATTTAAATTTATATTTTAAATAATTTAATTGGACTTTTTCTTTTATTGGGTCAAACTAGTTATTTATTTTATATGAGCTAATAAGTATTAATATGTGATGGATAAATTAATTTGGTAAAATTTGGGCTTTAAAACTAATGAGATTTAATTTATATGTGGATAAAATTAAACCATATTATAATTAAGAGAATTAACAAGATATATTAATAAGTAAACAAATAACTAGAGGAAAAGACACAATAAATTAGTAAGGAGAAAGCGATAGTTCAAAGCTTCCAATACAAAAACGAAAGAAATTTGTTTAACAAAGGTAAGATATAATTATGAAACTCTCAAATCAATTGTGAAGATTATGTATGTATATATATTTAAAGCTTTTGTCTTATTATTAATTATCTTTGCATGATTTGATAAAAGGAGAGATTATATATATATATATATATATATATATATATATATATATATATAGTAAAGCAATCAATATGGTATTGAATCACACGCTCACATAAGAGTGTGGATTTCATTTTCTGTGAGGGGAAAAAAATGAAATTATGGAGCCAATAATTGAATGATTAGAAGCCATGTAATAAATATATTATAATATATATGTATTCTAATGCTTAGATAAAATATTATTGTCGAACTTGAAATTTTTGTATAATATGTTTTTCGAAAGTTGTTATCATAAGCGGTGGATTATTATTTATAATATATGCACCAAAAAAAATATAATAAATAATTTAATTGTGTAGCAAAATTTTAATCTTAAATCTAATAATATTTCAATTTTATATATTAGAAGTATACAAAAGTCTATCACAGTCTTGATAAAAAGTTTATAAAAAGTCTGTTACTTATTTCATGGAATCTATAAGTCATTTTTAAAGTCTTTTAAAGTTTTTAAAAGTCATTAAAATTTACAAATTCTACAAAAGTTTGTCACTTAAAAAAAGTCTTTAAAAATCTTAATTGAATACATCCCCTTTACTTTTATTCTATTTTTATATTCTATTAAATTATGGATTCTATTTGGATCTCTGGTTTTTGCCTTTTATGTTTGGTGACCAATACACTAAAAGGCCTTGGAACTGATATATGTTACTCTAATTGTTAAAGATACAAAGTTGGTAAGAGTAAACTGAAACGTCTGTGTTGGGATACGAGATTGTGGGAATGAGTTGGATACAATTAAGAACTGGGTTTGGTGTTAGAGAAATGTTAGAGTTCCAGTGTCTTTAGCTTCTAGACTTTCAGTCTCTCACATCATTCTGTCTACTGATACTTCTAAAGAAAACAAGGAAATTGATAATTGATCCCTGTCTCTTGATTTGGTTTGACTAGATGCATGACAGAGAATTCATTGTCCTTTTTTAGTGGTGGTAGCATGGTACTCAAGAATCAAGATAGTCCCTTCTAGTATTTTCAGTTTTGCATTTAGCAAGTTGCGTCTATTTCAGGTCTTCATGTTTCTATATGTTTGTTTATGGCTTTAAATCCTTACAAGAGGGTTTTGTGAGTAATAAATCTGTGTTACCATTATTGGTGCAGGCTTAAAGCATTCTAGTTTCTCTGTTTAATTGTTTATCTTTCCTTATTTCTTTGTTCTTATAATTTATTTGTCCTCAATAAATGTTAAAGGATTCCTTTCACGTATTATAATTTTTGGATTTGAAGAAAGGGTGCAAGTTCCATCTCTTTCAGAATAATTAGATGTTATTATTTTGGCCATCATCAATCATTTTTTTTATTGTTATAAAGGAATTGCATTCATCTTTCTGTAGGTTAGCTCAATTGAAGGAAGGGTTGGTGTCCATCATCTTGATGAGTCACAGCAAAGTAAAAACTTTACGTTCAAATGCCACAGAGAGGGCAATGAGATATACTCAGTCAACTCACTGAACTTCCATCCTGTAAGATTTAAAATTTTTCTTTTGGACATCGCATAATGAGCTTCCATCCTTGAATAATCTAGTTTAGTTGTGTAATTCTTTGCTTTATTTCAGAAACAATTCTTGATTTAGCTGGAATTTTCTAAATCGTATTATTTGATATATACAATGAAAGCTTAATTAAAACTTAAGTAATATTGCGATAGAGATTAAGATATTTTAAGTGGAAGGTTCTTGTATGTATTTTTAGCTAAAGTGTTCTGAGTAGATCAACTAACAAAAGTAGTGATTCATTGAACACATTGTTTAGCTTATAGCAATGCTTGTAGTGCTTTATGTGATTTTTTCATGATGGATTATAAGATCACTTCAATTACAATTCTCCAACCCATCATTTCTCATTATTATTAATATCCATGAGAACATGATCAGTGAGTTGTGCGTGCTTCAAAAGAAATTCTCCTGGTATCTGGGTTGAATATGTGATATACTCTTCCTTGTCCCAGGTACATCACACATTTGCAACTGCTGGATCTGATGGTGCTTTTAACTTTTGGGACAAAGATAGCAAGCAGAGACTTAAGGTATCCTTAATTTTTTTATTTAAACAGTTTCATTTTTAAAATTTTGATAATCACTATACATGCAAGTTTTTCTCTTGGTTCATTCCTTCAGCCATAACACACCAAACTGATAGTACTCGCTGTTGTGTCTCTCTTTCGTCTGAAGAAGTTCATTCCGCGTGCACATGCTTCTTTTATGTTAATCTAGGGTCATGTCTGGTTGGACCAAACTGATATTGCTTGCGATTTTCATGCTTTACTTGACCTTTATGTATTTCTGTAATCACTCTAGCACTTGAGTTTTCAAGACCCATTTGATACTTTTAAAATTGGGAACTTATTTATACTCTTTACTTCACCTTTGTTTTTTAGCGTGTGTGAAAAGTGTACTTGAGACATCTTAGAGGGAGTACTTTACTGGTCTTGAGAAAGCTGTTCATATTATGCTATTATGTTTTTCTCCCCTCGTTCTAGATTTACTGCTCATTTTTCAGACTAATGTGATCTAATTATTTTTATTTTTCAGGCCATGTCAAGGTGCAGTAATCCTATACCATGCAGTGCTTTCAACAATGATGGCTCAATATATGCATATGCGGTATGTAACTATTTCTTTCTGCATTCCTCTACAACCACCTCTCTCTCTCTATCTGGTTTTTGCATATTTGTTATTTAGCTATTTTCTGTATCGTTCTGCAACCCTCGTCACTAGAAAGAAAATATATAAATGACCTGTCTTCAGTAACTGTGTTTCTGTCTTGCTCTATGATGAAACATGACTTGCAGTCCCTAGGTGACGTATGATGTTTAAAAATTCTAGTATTTCAAGTATATCAACACGAGTGAGAACCTTATTATCTTGCTTACAATCTGATTTGGTTTGAAAAAGCTGGATGATTCGTCCAGCTGCTAACCTCGTGTTTTTTGAATGTGGTTATGTGGGTACTTTTGTTTGTGCATAACGCCTTCAAATGCTGGATTAAAGTAGTTATGAAGTTTCTGTGCTTGTGCTTGTGCATGTAACAGTGCATAGCTTTCTAATGCTGGATTAAATTAGTTTTGAAGTTTCTGTTATGTCATCCGGTTGTTTACAGGTGTGTTATGATTGGAGTAAGGGAGCAGAAAATCACAACCCAGCAATAGCAAAGACCTATATTTACCTGCACCAACCACAGGTACGTACTTCATTGAGTTGTAACCATTAATTTTCCGATAACCTCTCATGTAAACATCTGTGGTCTGTTGCCTTTGTTGCTCTCCTGATGCAGGAGTCCGAGGTTAAGGGCAAACCACGTATGGCAGCCGGTGGCAGAAAGTGAAGCTTCTTATTGTTGCCTTGGGATATGCAGTCCCCCTTTTGTACATGGAAGACTTGTTTTCTTTCCTTGGTATCAGTTGAACGAAGTTGATAGTCTTGTCAAGTTTAAAAAAAAAATGACTTGTTTAAGGTTTGTAGTGTTGAAATTCTTTAGTACCCCTCTAGTGAGAATTATTTCTTCTATAGCTAACTGGCCGAGTTCTGTTACTTTTATGGATTGGTTTATTAGAAATTTACTTTTCAGCATTTGGTTTTTGAGGTATCAGTTTTGGTGCAGCTGTGTTTAAAACACTTGAGTTATGTTTTGGTTCCTTATTAATAAACCATGCAAAAAGAAGCATTTTGATGACCTAACAAACAATCACCAACCAACTGGAACAAATAAAGATATTGAGGTGTTGTACAGCAGCTGCTTATTAAAATATACTGTCATGTGGTCAATAAATGAACCAGCATAGCATTGTTGGAATCTTGGCCACTCATTTGCCACCATTCCTCCTTATGCTAGCTCCCACTGCTTTGGTTGCAAGAGGGCAAAGACTTGCTCTTGGCTCTAGGCCTCTGGAACCAAATTTGGTGCTTTGGTTACCGAGATGAAAGATTTGAAATGAAAGCAAACAGAAAAATAACATAATTACGTTTCTCACCAATTATTATAAAATATAACCATAAACAGTCCCGATAGATATCTGAAACAAATTTACCATTCCTCGAGTTCTTCTACTTAACTAGGAAGAATACAACCTTTCTAAGGCTCTTAATTGCTTTAGCATTTATTCTTTGTAACATTTTCAATATCTTGGATACATATATAGAAATAAAGTACAGGGTGCTTCTATAGAGCTGTTCTTTCCATTTACTCGCTTGCACCTGATTTTTTTACACGACCACCACCTCCAAACCTATCAGACTACATCTTGAGCAAAACTAAATACAAATTGGGAGTTTAGGAAAATAGAAAAATATAATATGCACAAAGATAATAAATATCAATGTCAATACAAAGAGGAGGGGGTAGGGGGTAGGGGGTGGGGGGGGAGGGGGGGGGGGCAACAAAGAGAAATCTATGTATATGCTGCCATCAAAGGATCATCTGGGTCCGGATAATTCATCAGGACGGAGGTTGTAAGTTGAGTCAGCAATGATCCAATCAGTATTTGGATTGTGCGTAGTAGCAAACTCTTGGCGGAACATCTCCTCCTTTTGCCACTCTTCCCACCTCTCAGCCAAGCCATCACCTTCAAGCATTCTCACAACTTCCGACATCTTGGGTCGTTCAGATGGGGAACCCTGTGTGCAGAGCAAAGCTACCTGAATTAACTCCTCCACCTGTTCATCAACATAATTACCCTGCAGATCCGCGTCAACCAGTGATTCCAACTTCTTGTCCTTTAAAAGTCCTTTCACCTGAAAATTTAGAAGATGAGTAATTGGGAAATGATTGGTGGAGGTTCCATCAAACTAGTAGATGGTCTAATTAATCATTGCCTTTGCCAACAACTGATTGATACAAATTTTCAAGAAACACATATCGAACAAACATATTATAGTGAGGGTGATAAATACTTACCCAGTCAAGCAGCATCACATCGTCGTCATTGGCAAGCCGAGCAAGATCAAAAGCCCTCTGTCCAGTGATGAGCTCAAGAAGCATAACCCCATATCCGAAACAATCAGTCTTCTCTGAAGACTTCCCTGTGGATAAGTACTCGGGAGCTATGTGTCCAATTGTGCCACGTACAGCAGTAGTAACATGAGTATCCTTGTAATCCATGAGTTTAGCCAACCCAAAGTCTCCAACAACTGCTTCAAACTCCTCATCCAACAATATGTTTGCAGCTTTGACATCACGGTGAATGATCTTAGGGTCACAATGATCATGCAGATAAGCAAGTCCTCTTGCAGATCCAAGTGCAATTCGCTGCCTTACTGGCCAATCTAGTGGGGGCTGTGTCTCACTTCGCTCTGTAATAATGCACCCATCAGCTCATGAGAACGTCATTATAGATAGTACGCACACTGGAACATGTTGCTCAGGTTGAGTCAGCCTCCACTTTTTCAGAATCAAATCCAAAATATTCATATATATATATATATATATATATATATATTTGCATATACATCTTTTGTTTGTTTCCCTTCCAAACTAATATGAATATGACTAGTATATCTGTTGGAGTTTTAAAATTCAGATATGAGCGTTGATTTTACTTATTTATTTTTTAAATATCTGGACATGGGAGTTTATGTAACTTGGGACATTGGCACCAGTAACAATTAAATAAACTTCCCATGGCAACCATACTTTTTCATATAATAGATTTCAGAAAAACTGAAGTTGAAAATTGGCAAACAAGCTGTACCTCTTAAACATGAGGCAACACTTCCATTAGACATATAAGGATAAACAAGCAAACGCTCAGTTGGTGTCATGCAAAAGCCACGCAAACGAAGTAGATTTCGATGCACAGCCATGCTAATCATCTCAACTTCTGTTTGGAACTGCAGCTCCCCACCTTGTGTACGTTCCTCTTTAAGTCTTTTTACAGCCACTAGAGTGCCATCAGCCAAGCGGCCTTTATAAACTTTACCGAACCCACCTCTACCGAGAATATTTTTGTTACTAAAATTATCTGATGCAACTTGAAGTTCACGCAGAGAAAACCTCTTGAGTTGTCCTAGATGAACTTCTGGATCTTCTTCAGCTGCAAAGGCAAAGTAAATGAGAGACATATCATTCCACAAAACACTAACTTAAGCCATTTTTAGATTCACAAACCTGGTACATCAAAGAAATGATCCTGTGGCTTCCTTCTTCGCCACCAAGCAAGGGCAATTGCAGGACCAGCAAACAGCAGAGCAGCACCGGCAGCAACTCCTCCAGCAATAGCTCCAGTGGCACTGTTTCCCACTGAAAGGACATTTGACAATTACAATACAATAATACTTCTTTTTAGTGCAATTTCGACACCAATAATTTTTCAACTGGAAGTAAACCTAATTGTATGACACAGTGCAACGATTTGATAGCTAATTCCAACAATGCAGTGCCAATGCTGAAATCAAAACCAATCTCAAGTTTCTAGAGACTAACATACTTATGAGGAACAAAAATTAGACTTAGGGAGAAATAAATTTTCCTAGAAAGATTAAAGAAGTTTTTGCTCATGTGTTTTTCTAATGAAATAATAAACCCCGCCTACTGGTTAAGTAAAAATAAGGAATATGCAGTTTGCTTTTGAATAATTCTCTGTTTGGGGATAAAAATTTATCAGCCAATAATTTGCTTCTAGAAACATTAATCAAGTACGATTTTTATGCTTAAGCAGAGTATATAAAGGTAAACAAGACCATATGACTACAAAGTCAGACAAGTCGATATAAATAAAAGCACTATCAGGCAATGCAGAGAAACATAATTATAACTAATAGAAAAACATATTAAAAATGTTTGAGAAACATGACAGAAGGTTAAGTAATGATGTAAAGACTAAATCAAACCTGGAGAAGATGGGGGTGTTTGAGGTAATGGGGGTGGTGGAGAAACTGGAGGAGTTTCCAACTGATTATTAGCAAAACTGGAAGATGTAAAGTGGCAGTTAGCATATCATATTGATGGTCAATGCACTATAAAAGGAAAAATAAAATAAAACTGGAAACATACCTGATGGGAGTAAAAAGGGAGAAGGAACCATTAATTGGAACTGTTCCTGTTAAATGGTTGTTTGACAGATCACTGCATTCCACACGAAAAGAAGGCAGCTTTCATTAACTTGTCATGAAATTATGCCAATTGAAATTGAGAGAAAGAAAGAAGAGGGGAGGGGGGTTGTTTAACAATCATGAGGAATAAAAGATCAGTTTGGTACTCACAGGACTTGGAGCGATTGAATTGTAGTTAAAGACACAGGAATAGTTCCCGTCAAAGAGTTGTTGTTGAGCCTCCTATCCTTGCAGAGACAAGATATAGATCAGCCACCATTAAGTCCCAAAAATTTGCAATAGTCATTTAGTCATAAACTACCTAAGGCAAAATTTAATGATGCTCTCAATAAACGGAGCATCCAGTTATAAATAACAGTTTCTGCAGTAATGTTATATTCCATGATGGCTCTTCTTGTAAAGAAAATTGAAGACAAGCCAAAAAAGAAAAGGAAAAAAAAACATAAGTAGACTTGTGATAACAGAGAATCTGAGATAGAGTCATACAGATAAGGAGGACGAGAGTTTCAAGAAAATGCGGGACGATTTCCAAGAAAAATGTATTGAGTGTAGATGAAGGAAAATGAAAGCACAAGGGAGGGAGGGAGGGAGGGAGGGGAAAAGGGAGTGCAAAGCTCATATAAGCTATTCATTGGATGGACTAGCTTAATCCCCTCTTGCTGAAAAGAACTCAACATTAAATTATGCATCCTTGATAACACTGAGAATCAATATATAAGTTTTTCTAGAAGTCAACAAGAATCCTTGACCTTGGAGGGTGGCTCTCCTCTTTTACCTCTGTGTTGTCACACTAATAGATAAGTATTTAGCGGTCTCCAAATACTTCCTCAGTTGTTAAATCCTTAGCACATCCAAATAGTTCTGTTAGAGAACCTAGTCGTTCATGAGCCACCTCCAATTCACCAAGATAGTTCCATGGTTTGCATAACAATCAAAACAAGTTTTATTTTTTTTCTCTGATAGGTAAAGAGAACTAGTTTGTAAGCTAGTCACTAAACTCAAGTAGAGACGAATTGGACTTGGAAGTTGAATAAAACTACACGAACTGAGTTCATGATGAGCCACATTATAAGGCTACACGAACAGAGACACTCAGTTTGACTAGATTTCATGAGTAATTCCCTTTTATTTTGTAGCTAAGATGTAACTTTACATAATAAAGCAATTCAAGAACTATATAACCCTCATGTGTTATTAGACAGAATCCACAAAACTAGTACTGTTGTTCACAAAATATCGCGAGTGATTCTTTTTTGTGTGAAGGGGGATGCGATGCGTCAACCAATCTCTCTCTTGTTTTCAATTCTGTACACATGTAGTCTCGTCTCTTTCTAGAATTCCACTACACCTTCAACCCCCCTGTTTAAACTTTTACAGGACCATGCTGGATCAAGCTCAAGCAGTAGCTCAACAAAGCTAATTATTAAAGTAAGAAAGGTGAAGGATTGGTAAATCATACAGGAAACGTAGTCTCTGAAGCCTGCTCAACGTGTCTGGAATCGGGCCATTCAAATTGTTCAGGTAAAGATCCAAGCTGACCAAGTTTGTTAAGTTCCCTAACTCATAAGGAATTCTTCCGCTTATGTTGTTACTATAAAGTTCCCTGTCACAAAAGAAGACATTCACAAAATATGTTGACATCAATAATTCAAAGACCAATAACGACATGCAGAAGAAACAGACTGCATGCAGGAAAGAAGAAAATATTAATGACAATGGAGTTAACAACCTCCACTATACAAGTGCATAACCATGAGGAGCTCAATGGCAAGAGAAACTTCATTCAATGGATATAGAGTATAATCAAACTTCTCAAATGCTATTTCCAACATTCAAGCTTTTTAATATCCAGTTTTATATGTAGAAAGTGGTTGATACTGAGGTCTTATACTTGGCACCTAGACTTTTTCGTTCCATAATAAGGAATTTCATAATTTGGAAAAGTTTGTTCCAAAGGGACACTTGCTTAAAGTCCACATGAACAAAAGTCCTTTCTTTGTAACCTTGAGGAAAGGGAAGGGGAAGGGGAAGGGGAAGGGGAATGGAAGAGATTTAAATTGCTATATTACCCTTTATATAAAACAAATCACTTTATATTTTAAGGTTAGTTTTGGTATTGTGAAATTCATTGAAATGAACTTTTCCCATCCCATCCCTCAAGATCAGAGCTTTTGGAGGGGAAGCTCTGAGTCAAAACTAATATCAACTTACCTCTAAATCTCTTCCCTTCCCCTCTTAAAAAAACTAACAAACAAGGGATTTTGAAGGAAAGTGATTACTTTATCTTCCCTACTTATAAACTTACCTACATGGGAAAGTACAATTAAAATCCCTTTAATTCCCTTCCCTTCATGTCTTAAAATCACAAACATGAATTAAATTCCATCCCATTCCTTCCTTTCTTAAACTCACAAATATGACAAGTAAAATCCCACTTCCTTTCTTAAACTCACAAACATGACAAGTAAAATCCCATCCCTTCTTTTCTTAAACTTACAAACATGACAAGTATCTGATCTATATTTTTTAAACTTAGATAGTGTCTGGCAATAAATAAATTAAGCATGACATTAAAACCATATATAGCATTTAACACAAAGACTGATATGGTTAAGCTAATAGTTCTTTAAAAACACAAATTCATATTTAAATAAGAGCAGCTTACAGAACCCATAAATATATGTTTCTGATTGGACTACATGTAGAAATATAGTCCTGAGACCGTAATTAGTATATAATCTTAATGTAGAAAAAGGAGGAGATGCAGAGGTACACTATACCAAAAACTGGAAGTTACGTGAACCCTTACTATCTGTAACTGAAGCAAATTTCGTATAGTTTTTCATATATATTTTATTATAACTATAAATCAATATATATTTATAGGTGCAACTCTATAATGTAGTCTCTCATACACTCACAGAGACACAGATGGAGGCGGTGGAGGAGACCAGGGGCAGAACCAAGATTTCAGATTTTAAGGGGGTCAAAGCTACAGATATGCATTTCAATACAATTCCCTTCAAGAAAATTCTATTTAACTTAACATGTTTTTCTTTCCCCTAAATGTTAAGGTAAGCAAGTGAAGCAACTGCCCACCAAGAACAAAGAGTGGATCCGCGGGTGGAGGAGACGCATGTACAGATATTACCATCATCAATGATCACATAAAAGAAAGCTATGCAGAATACATACACAGACAATAGTAACAATAAAGGAAATATCTTTAGAGGAAGAAAACAACCTAGCAAGAATAAACCAATGAGAAAAAAAGTGTAGCAATTTCAACCTCACAAAAGGATGACTTACAAGTACTGCAAATTTGGAAGCTGACCAAGCTGTGTAACCAGTTGACCAGAAAGGTTAGCGTTTCCTAGATCACTGGGAGTAAACAATGTAAAAAATTGTTACTATGCCGCTGTGCAGCAGGAACCATAAAGCACGCCCAAATATAATAGCAGGTTACATCAATAATAGTTTCACAAGATTAAGCAGCTTACACTCTTGTAACACTATTTTCACTGTTGCACGTAACATGAAACCAAGTACATGGATTGACAAGAGTTGGATCCCAACTTTGCAGAACATTGTTAGGATCAGCTAAATTGTTCTTCAGTGCATTCAGAGCATCGCCTGTTTTACAGAAACAAATAAATGAATTGGTGAAAACATAATTATAAACCTTCTTTTAATCTATACGAATCAAATGTTTACACTATCCATATAAAGCTTTAGTACATAACCAACCATCCATTACGGACTCATAACATAGAAAATGACACCTCCACTAATTCCTTCTGCCATAACTCATAGATTATTAGCCAGATCCTAATAAAAAGATACAATTCTACCTAAATTGGGTAAATACTATTAATGGTAAGATTCTTAAGGGGTGTCCTAGTTTTCAAATTTATAAAATTTGGGATTCATTAGGACCACAATAAACATCAAAACAAAGCCACCAAACATTGAGTATTTCAATTGAAGAAATATAAGGCAATTGCTATATATGTGGCAAAACATCATCCAAAAAATGAGGTCAACATGTATAAAATTCACTAAAATTAGCAATCCAAATTCCCCATAACAAAAGAGTTTTACTAAAATTAGCGCACGCACCTTCAGCATTGCCAGAAACACTCGAAAACAGATAAAATACCAAAATTAACCAAAAAGCAGCATGCATCCCCCATACCAAGCGATCCATCACCAAATTCTTCAATTAAACCTAGATTCCACATCAACTGCTCATGAACCCACCAAAAGAATACTCATATCACAACCACTTCATAAAAGAGAAATCAATTAAACCCCCAATTCCCAAATAATTTACTGGGTCAACCTCAAATTAAAGAAAATGAATCAAAACGAATCAAAAGCTCGACAACAACAACAACCAGCTCACAGATAACAGAGCTAAGTTGCATAAAAATGGAATCTTTTGAATCAATTATTCTACTTTTTCAAGAAAAAGCTTCAATCTTTTTACTGGGGTTTAGGGCCAAAGAACAGAGAGAAACTGAATTCAAAGGGGGTATGAAGGGAATGGAGGTGGGGTGTTTACGGGTCGTTGCAGGTTTAGTCAAAGCTCCCTTCTTTCTCTGTAATAAATCCCAACTAGTGGATTTTAAAAAATAATCCTTAATTATTTAATGCCTTTTCTAGTTTTACTTTTCTTGATTCCTGCAAATAATATGCAATGAATATGGGTAATAATTTCTAGAGAGAGAAAGAGAGAAGGGTGAAGTGAAGAAGGGAAAGGAATAACGGGGTCAAAGACGCACGCACGGAGATGGCCCTACCACCGTGCGCCGCCTATGCGGAAACAGAGTGAGACAGAGTAAGGCGTTGAGTCAACCATAACGTGTATGGGAAAGAAAGAGTGAAACAAACTTACAAAATTTCACTCATTTCCAAACCTATTACTATTACTATTACTATTACTATTAATATTATTGTTTTTTAGGCTCAATTATATTGTGATTCTTTCTTTTAAAGAAGATAAGAATCTGTCATTTTTTTCTTAAAACTTTCCTGTTTTTTGTCTTTCTTGTGAACAGAAAAGTTAAAAAATGATAATGAGATCAATTTTATATTCGGGATTAATTTATTTTATATAAAAGGAAGATGTCATACGCGTAGAGTATATTGAGAATATTATGCGATCAAGTTGAAGTAAAAATTTTAAAAGATGATAATGAGATCAATAATATTAAATAGGGTCAAATATTAGCGATAAATAAGTAACACATATATAATGGAAGATTTGTTATACGGACTAATGGGAATGTTAAAGTAAGGAGTTGTTTGATAAAAATTAAATGAATTAATATGAATGAGTTGAATTTAAATTTGAATAAAAAAAATTGTTTGATAATTGAGCGTGTTTGAAATATTTAAATGATAAAACTTTATTATTTTACCAAAAAAATTCAAAATTATTGTAAATTTATTTAATATTACTTAATATAATAGTTAATATTTTTTTACTTCATTCAACCATTCAGCTAAAACAATCTGACTTAGTCATTCAGCTCGTCTATCTTATCGATTCAGCCATTTAGACTAAAATAAACTGTAAGACCCCAACTTTTATGAATAAAATGAATTTTCTATAAATATCATTTTTGAATATTATGGAATAAATTTGATATAATGTTATAGTTGTGGGTAATATTTATAAATTTTGCAAAAATCTGTAAGTTGTTATATAATATTTGATTGGTAGGGAATAATAAATGCGACGACCAAGACAATCATTGGTGGACCCTATTAATGAAATTATTGTCGGATTGAGAAAGCGACAAAAATATTTTTATGAAAATAATAAATGGAAGTTTTCTGGTTGATCTTTGTTGAACTACTCGATAAAAAAATACGATGAATGGCGTTGTTCCATAAGTAGTAGCACTGCGGTATTGATTATTAATGCTTATGTGAGAAGTCACTCGGTTTGATTTAATTATTGTCGATATTTTATATGTTATTAAATCAATAATTGAGATGACGAAGTTATTAATATTATTATTTGCATTATTAACGATGTTTAGAAGATTACGCGAATAGAGGTTTGGTCACCTAATTGCGCTAATGATAGAGAGAAATCCTTATTGAAGTTCTCTTTTCTTAGGAGACGCGCAGTCGATTAATAGTGTGAATAATAATAATGATGATGACGTTTTGTTTTATTCATTATTATTAACGTAATAAAAGCGGAAAAACTTTTTATATAAAACAAAAATACTTTTATAAAGTTATTCATTTTATTAAATTTAATAGTAAAATCTTTTACTATATAAAAGCAGAATACTTTTATAAAGTTATATTTTATTTTATTAGAATATATTATATTTTATTACATAGTGTTTGCATAGTCTGATAGTGTTTGCATAGTAAAATCTTTTTAAAAGTTATTCGTTTTATTAGATTATAAATAGAATAAATTATATTTTATTTAAAAGATTTTGCTTTAAATATGGATCAGTCAGATTAAAGTAAATCAATCTGGGATAGTTAAATGGATTAGTTCTTATTCATTTCATTCTTACATAAATAGAAAGCTCATTCCTTCATTATTTCTTAGAATTCCTTTGAAACTCTAGAGAGAAATTATAGAGAGAAAAGAAAAAATTATTAACTACTTCTTCACTCTCCGATATCAAGTTTATTTTACGGTAAGAGGTATTATTTCTTTTGTATTCATAAAGAGAACTTCTATTATTCCATCTTTTTATTATTACATTGGAATAACTTTTGTATCTGTGAGCTACCATATACTTGGTGAAATTCTTACGTATTCTATTCTTTATTATTACATTGGAATATATCATGCATGTCTTTTCTATTTGGACTGGTTAAAAGTCTTTATTATTACATTGGAACATCTGTTGGTGTGAATTTCACGACGATTGGTTCCGTCATTTAGTATTACGTTAGAATAACTTTATACATCTTGAATCCGCGTGCGTGGTGATTTCTGTTGTATTCCATTCTTTATTATTACATTGGAATATCACCGCCGGTTAATTGATACGCTTTGACCGGAGTTCAGTTATTTATTATTACGATGGAATAACACATACATCAATCTGCGCATGCATGGTGATTTCTTTTGTTATTCCATTCTTTATTATACTCGGTTGGTTAAAGTTTTGACTTTCTACACTCCATGAAATTAGTGGAATATTCTTGATATTTGCGCTTCATCCGAGTATCTTTTCATGGAAATATTCTTACGAGCATTCTTGAATTTTACTTTATAAAGAAGTATCGTGTTGACAATTTGGGACGTTATTAGTTCTTAAATAAATTAATTCTTGAACTTGTTTTTATTGAATTCTTATATCATTTTCATCATCCTCATGTTTATATTATTTTTGAAAGTCATACGTGGCTGTAGTGCGTAGATGGACTTGGTATGATTATGACCGAGGATTATTGATTGTAATCGTAGTAGTAATATTAAAAATGATGTGGTAAAAGTCCTCGTTGGTAGAAGTGCATTGATGGGCCGAGTTGTTGGCATGATCATGACCATTGATGAATACCACAAATATTCTTGGGCGTAGTGCATGGATAATTTGTGGTCGTGACCACTAATGAATATCCTTGGTAGTAGTAGTGCGGGGATGATGTGGATTATTTATTAAAATTTGAGTCTCGGTGATAAAAGTGATGAAAAACCTTTTAAATCATAAAAGATAGTAGATTTTATTCTCTACTTGACTCTTTTAATGGATTGCTTGTTTCACTGCAGATTAAACTTGATGTCTATTGTATTTTATCGGTTTAAACTTTGTTGAGGACTAATGATAATTTATTACGCATTATCTTAGTCATAATATTTATTCTTGGACTAGTTGAGCTCACCCTTTCTTTCTTTATTCTCTTGAGGAAATGAAAGCGTAGCGGGACTAGTCGGGGAGCGGAGTGATGGTCGAGATGGTGTCTTAGTAGTCCTCCTCACTATTACATTAAATAGTGTGATAATAAATGTAATGAGGACTAAATTGAGTGTGAATATTATACAGATGACAATATTTGTATTAAAACTCATGACATGTATTTTGTCGTATTTTACACATTTATTGTATAATCAAGTTGTATTTGAATTTAGTACCATGTATTTGGCGACTCAAGATGGGTGATGTATACCTTTTTGGGGCGTCAAAGTTAGTATCAAAGCTTAGGGATATGATCCCTGGTGAGATGTGAGATAAGAACTAGGAGGGAGAGGCGGGGGAATTCCTTGTCGCTAGTATGACCTACTAAGTTTATTTGTTATTTAATTGGTCGAATTCGAGTATAAGGATAATATGTGATATGTTAATTAACCCTTGTTTTGTGGAAGTATTTGAAAATGGCATCCAGAGAATGTTGAGAACATCAATGGAGAGCAGAGGAGACCAGATTTGAGTCTCCACGGATCAATAATCGAGGATAATGTGCATCGAAGGCGACAATCTAGTCTGAAACAACAACATCGACCAAATGATGAGCGATAGAATGTTAGAGGCTTCATGCGATTCATGCGACATCAAGCGAGAGCGGCTCACATCCAAAATACGGTGGAAACACTAGCAACTCTCGGACGGTCACCGCCAAACAGATTCGAGGAGCTGGGACCATCGAAATTTTTGGAGAGCAAAACCACTTAAAAAGCGGAGGCGTGGATAAAGCGGATCAACAAGATATTTGATGTCTTGGGTTGCTCTCAGAGAACAAAAGGTTCCTTTGCCACTTTCATGTTGCGGGTAGAGGCGATTCTTGGTGGGAATCGTAAAAGCGTACTCAACTGCATGCTTGAAGATGTCTTGGGAGAAGTTCAAGAGCTGTTCAACGACAAGTACTTTTTCGAAAGTATTCGTCACATGAAAGAGGTAGAGTTCATTAAAGCTGGAACAAAACAACATGGCCGTGTCACAAGTCGAAGCCAAGTTTGCCGAGTTGTCCGGTTTGCGTCCCATTTGGTTGATAATGAGGAGAGAATAACGCGAATATTTCTAAGAGGTTTGAAACGAGAGATCGTCGATATCTTATCTCTCATAAAGCGTGTTTGTATTCGGACGTTGTTAATAGGGCTCGATTATTGGAAGCGCGATAATGAAGTCAACCCAACCAAAAAGAGAAGCGACCAACAAAATGATAATACCGGTGATAGCGATCATCGAGCGGTGACAATAAGCGTGGAGGAATCAATATGCGAGAAATGGTAACCACTTCGGTGGTAATCATGGCCAAAATAATAAGAATGGACATTTCAAGAAAAGAAGATTCAACAATGATGGAAAGACATCAGCATCAGCACCTGTCGTTAAGGAAGGAGAACGACTACCTATCATATGCTTTAAATGTGGAGGGGAGGGACACATCAGTCCAAACTGTGCGATGCTTTCCAAAGCTTGTTACAATTGTGGAAGAGAAGGACACCTTGCCCGATTTTGTCGTGCACCGAAGACAAGTCCAGCTGGGATGGAGGCAGCAAAGGTCGTCCCAGATAAGACAAAACTGGTTGTTCAAGGGAGAGCGTTTGTCGTGACCTCCCAGAAAATAAGGAACCCAAACGAGGTCATCACAGGTAAGCTTATCATAAATTCTAGTGAAGTATATACCTTATTTGATAATGGTTCTACCCATTCTTTTATTTCTCCTACTTGCGTTCAACGTTTAAATTTGACTTCGAAGAAATTAGACTTTGACTTATCTGTTGAAACTCCGTTGGGAGAAACCTTCATTACATTCACTGTTTATAAGTCTTGATTGGTTCAAATCGGTACCCTCACATTACCTGTCGACCTTATTTCATTGAAAATACTTATATTTGACGTAATTCTAGGGATTGATTGGTTAACTACTCATCATGCAAAAATTGATTATTTTAAGTAAAGTTGTTAGCTTTCAAATTCCTAATCAACCAATTATGCGAATTCAAACAACCAAACCATTAAAATCAATCATCGTCATCCGAAGCCATAAAAGCTATTCGTTTATTGAAAAATGGATGTCAAGCTTTCTTAGCTCATATCACGGATCTAAACAAAAAATCGTCGGGTTTGAATGAAATTTCTATTCTTAATGAATTTCTGGACGTATTCCACGAAGAACTTCTGGCCTACCCCAGGCGTGAAATTGAATTTTGTATCGACCTTGAACACGGTACAAAACCTATTTCAAAAGCCCCATATCGAATGGCTCATATTGAACTTGAGGAGTTAAAGACCCAACTGCGAGGAATTGTTAGACATTGGCTTTATTCGTCTAGTACTTCTCCTTGGGGTGCTCACATTACATTCGTGAAGAAGAAAGATGGGAGTATGCGACTTTGTATTGATTATCGGAAGTTGAATCATGTCACCATCAAAAATAGTACTCATTGCCACGTATTGATGACTGTTTGACCCGATTACAAAGGCGCCAAATTCTTTTCAAAGATTGATCTTCGTTAGGATATCACCAATTGAATATTAGAAGCAGATGACATTCAAAGGCGGCTTCGAGAACTCGGTATGGGCATTATGAATTCCTAGTCATGTCTTTTGGATTGACTAATGCTCTGCTTTGCCTTCATGGATATGATGAACCGAGTATTGAGGAATATTTGGATCACTTTGTGGTCGTCTTTATTGATGACATCCTTGTTTATTCAAAAAGAAGTGAAGATCATGAAAGCAACACTTGAAATTTGATACTCCAAAAGCTTCGTGAATATAAACTTCATGCTAAGTTGAAGAAATGCGAGTTACGGCTTGAGGAAGTAGCATTCCTTGGGCACGTGGTATCAAGTCATGGAATATCTGTTGACCCGGCAAAGATTGAAGCCATTCAAAGTGGGAACAACCTAAATCATGGCGCCCCCAAAATTAGGTATACATCACCCATCTTGGGTAGTCGGATACATAGTGCGAATTTAAATACAACTTACTAATATAAGCGTGCCGTGTACAATCGACATAAAGCGTGAGTTTGAATACAAATATTGTCTACTAGATATTATACAAACTCGAAAAGGAGTCCTCATTACAATTATTATCACCTTTATTTCACGCGAGAATAGTGAGGACTACTAATCTTATCCTCGGACCATTACTCGGTTCCCAGGCTTCGTCCCGGCTATGTTCTCATTTCACGAAGAAACGGTGAAAGAAAGGGTGAGCTCAACTAGCCCGATAAGAAATATTATGACTAAGATAATGCGAGAATAAATTATCAATAGCCTTCAACGATGTTAAAGCGATAAAATATAATAAACATCAAGTTTAAGCTGCGGTGAACAAGTAATCCATTAAAAAATCAAGTAGAAAATAAAATCTACTATCTTTTATGATTTAAAGGTTTTCATCATCTTTGTTATATTTGAGACTCGACTTTAATAAATATTCCACATCATCGAATCACCTGCACTACTACTGCCGAGGATATTCTTTAGTATCACGACCACAATTATTCATGCACTGCACTGACAAATAATAGTTGTGTATTCATTAATGGTCATGATCATGTCTACAACTGTCCATCGATGCACTCTTACCACCGAGGATTTTATCACATCATTTGTAACATTACGGTCATGATTACACCGAATAGTCTCCGGTCATAATCATACCAAGTCCATCTACATGCACTTCTGAGGCCACGGATGACTTTCAACATAATATAAACATGAGGATGATGACAATGATATAAGAATTCAATAAAACAAGTTCAAGAATTATTTTATCCGAGAATTATTAATGTCAAATTATCAACATGATCTTTGTTTTGTAGAGTAAAATTCAAGAACGATCGGAAAAATATTTCCATGAAAGATCTTTGGATGAAACGCAAATATCGAGGATATTCCACTAATTTCATGGAGTATAGAAGTCAAAGTTTTAACCATTTGGGTATAATAAAGAATGGAATAACAAAAGAAATCACCATGCATGCGATAGGCCTTGCAGGCGAGTTATTCAAGCAGAATAATAAATAACGGAACCCGGTCGGCGTAAACGCATGCAGACGAGGATGTTCAACGAATAATAATAAAAGGCGGAACCGGTAGGTGTAACACACACTGAGCGGGATGTTCCAATAGAATAATAATAAAAAAGCGGAACCGGTCGGTGTAAAACACACAGACAGGATGTTCCAATAGAATAATAATAAAAGCGGAACCGGTCAAATTGTAAAACACATGCATGACGAGGATGTTCAGCGGAATAATAATAAAGAATGGAACCGAAGTCCGGCGTAAGCGCATGCAGACATGATGTTCCAGCGAGAATAATAGAAGAATGTCACCAAGTATAGGGTAAACCAGCATTATACTGAGTTATTCAATGCAGAATAATAAGCAATGGAATAACAACAGTTCTCTTCATGAATAAGAAAGAATAACACCACTTACTTTTGGTAGGAGATTGAATCTGCGGTAGTGTAGTAACAAAATACTCTTCTTCTTTCTCTCTTATTCTCTCTATACTTTCTCTCTAAAGCTTGAATGAATTCGTGAAAAATAATGAAGCACTAGGCCTCTATTTATAGAAGATTTCTACCTTAGCACCTACCGTGTGAAAAAGCAAGTGGCTTGTATTTGGTGATGTGAAAAGAAAAGTGGTTCGACTTTTGTAATGTGAAACGACAAGTGGTTCGACTCTGTAATGTGTGAAACGGCAAGTGGTTTGGCGTTCGGTAAAGGTAATTACTATTGATGAAGGTAATTACTATTGGCGAAGGTAAAATCTATGATTGCGAAGGTAAATCTTATTGACGAAGGTAATTACTATTCACAAAGGTAATTACTATTGACGAAGAGACTCTTAGATGATGACATATGGGCCCCCATAAAATAATCAAACTTATCACAAACGTCTCATAATGCACTCTTTATATACATTAAGGATTGAATAAATATTACCATAAATCATTTTATTTTTAATCAACACATTTTAATCTTTCAACAATTATTAATCATTTATAACTTGTCGTCTCAATTAATAATATAACATATTATACTGGATGATCTTGTGACAATAATTGAATCAATAATATAAGAGATATGATCGCAAAGCCAATTATGTAGTAATAATTGAGCATAATGGTGGTGACTTCTCACGTAAGCATCAATAATCAATACTGTAGTGTCTACTTATGTAACCACGCCAGACATCTTGTACTTTTACCAACGGGTAGTTCAGCGGCTTTTAACGGTAACACCGCCGTAGATTATTTTTATAAAATATTTTTGTCGTTTTCTCAATCCAAATAATAATTACATTTTGGGGTCCACTGATGATTGGTAGTTTATACGAATATTCCTAACAAAAAGAATATTCCCAGACCAAACAAATATTTTATAACAACTTGCATACTTTGCAAAATTTATAAATATTACCCACAACTATAACATTATATCAAATTTATTCCATAATATTCAAAAATAATATTTATAGAAAATTCATCTTTATTTATAATAGCTGGGGTCTTACAAAATCAGTGATCGAAGTACGTAGTTTTCTCGACTTAGCTGGTTATTATCGGAGATTCGTAGAAGGGTTTTCTCGAATCGCTACCCCCTTAACTCAGCTGACTCGGAAAGATACAAAATTCGGTTAGAACGGGGAATGTGAGAAGAGTTTTCAAGAACTCAAAAGAAGACTCATTCAAATTTTGCATTATACAATACCATCCTGCTCGGAGGATTTTTTATCTCTGATGATGCTTGAGTGCAAAGGGTTAGGATGCGTTCTCATGCAACATGAAAAAGTCATAGCTTTATGCCTCTCGACAACTCAAAGAATATGAAAGGAATTATCCTACTCATGATCTAGAGTTGGCATTTATTGTCTTCGTGACTTAAAATTTGGAGGCATTACTTGTATAGGGAGAAAGTGGAGATCTTTACGGATCATAAAAGCCTCAAATATTTCTTCACTCAAAAGGAACTCAACATGCGACAACGATGTTGCTTGAAGCTATTGAAAGATTATGATCATACCATCAATACCATCTGGAAAAAAAGCGTGGTAGGTAACGCATTGAGTAGAAGATCATATGCGGTACAAGTGCGATATTGTCAACATAAAGGCCCATCTTGTATGACTTGCAAAGGATGGAGATAGAATTAAAGACTCAGGGGACCCGTGTGATGATGGCGAATATCTGAGTAGAACCGACTTTAATCGATAAAGTTAAAATTCGCTCAAGCTACGGACACAGGAACCGATGCTTATGAGGAAGAAAGTACAAGAAGGTCTTATCTTAGGAAGCAAGAATCGATGAAGAAGGAATACTTGAGTCAACTCCGGACTTTGTGTTCTAACGACCACGATTTAAAGTATAAAATCATGATGGAGGCGCACAACACACCGCTTGCAATCCATCTTAGGAGTACCAAATGTATCGTGATTTTTGTCATACATTTTGGTGGAACAATATGAAGAGAGATAATATTTGTTTATCTCAAGGTGTCTAACTTGTCAGCAACGAGTCAAAAGCTGAGACATCAAGTACCAAAAGGTCCATTGCAACCACTTGAAATTCCAGAATGAAAGTGGAAACACATTACTATGGATTTCGTTACTAGTCTTCCCAAGGTTTCTCAAGGCATAGATGCAATTTGGGTCATTGTTGATAGATTGACCAAGTCTGCACATTTCTTACCAATACGAGAAACTTATACACTTGAACGTCTTGCTCGTATGTACATAAACGAGATTGTAAGACTGCATAGTATGCCAGTATCCATAGTTTCTGATCGAGACCTAAGATTCACTTCACGATTTTGGGTTAGTTTACAAAAAGCTATGGGCACAGATTTACGATTTAGTTCGGCTTATCATCCTCAGACGGACGGACAATCAGAGAGGAAAGATTTATTAAGACTCTTTGTCCTTGACTTCAAGGGAAGTTGGGACAAGTTCTTACCATTGGTGGAGTTTTTCTACAACAACAGTTATCAAGCAAGTATTGGCATGACTCCATTCAAGGCGTTGTATGGAAGAAAATGTCGTTCTCCAGTATGCTGGGATGAGGTGGGTGAAGCAACGTTGTTGGGACCGGAGTTGGTACGTATGACTACGGAAAAGATTCAAACGATCCAACAACGTATAAAAATCTCACAAGACCGACAAAAGAGTTATGCTGATCTTCATCGAAAGGACGTGGAATTCGATATTGGAGATCATGTGTTGTTACGTGTTGCTCCATGGAAAGGAGTTACGAGATTTGGAAAGAGAAAAAATGTGAGACCCCAGATTTTATCAATAAAGATTTAAATTTTGTCAAAATAATTTTTTAATATTATGGTGTGAATTTGAGATAATATATATAGTTGTGGGTAGTATTTATAAATTTTGCAAAAGTATGCACAGTGGTTATATTATATTCGATTGGTGGGGAATATTAGGTTTAGTTTAGCAGGGAATATTAAATACAATGACTCAATCATTGGTGACCCCACAATGAAATTATTGTCGGATTGAAAACGACAAAATATTTTATTGAAATAACGGCGGAAGTTTTACCGTGGTTACTATTGAACTACTTCGGTAGTAAAAAATACGATAATAAGTGTGGTTGCATAGTAGCATTGCAGTATTGATTATTGATGCTTATGTGAGAAGTCACTCGGTTTGATTCCATTATTGCCGATTAATAATATGAATTATATATAGCGATAATGACGTTTTGTTTTATTCAGTATTATTAACGTAATAAAAGCGAAACATCTTTTATATAAAATAGAATACTTTATTAAAGTTATTACATAAATAGAATATATTATATTTTATTATGCATAGTGTTGCATGTGCGTAGTGTTTTGCATAGTATTGCATAGTGTTTGCATAGTAAAATGTTTTTATATAAATAGAATATATTATATTTTATTTAAAAGATTTTTCTTTAAATATGGACCGTCAGATTAAAGTAAATCAATCTGGATAGTTCATGGATTAATTCTTATGCATTCCATTTTCCTATAAATAGAAGCTCATTCCTTCATTATTTTCTTACGAATTCATTGAAACTCTAGAGAGAGAAATTATAGAGAGAAGCTATATAGAGAAAATTATAGAAAGAAGAAGAGTATCTCGCTACTTCACTACTTCTATATTCAGGTTCTTTTCTACGGTGAAGGGTGTTATTCTTTCTTCTTGAAGAGAACTTACATTATTCCATTCACTATTATTACATTGGAATAACTTTGTAAAAGTGGCATACCCTATACATAACTTTGTATATCACGGCATACCCTATACTTGGTGAAATCCTTATGTTATTCCATTGCTTATTATTATTACATTGGAATAACTTTGTATCATGAGTTTACCCTATACTTGGTGACATTCTTCTATTATTACATCTTTATTATTACATTGGAACATCACATGCATGCGTGTGTTTTACAGGACTGGTTAAAATCTTTATTATTATTACATTGGAACATCACATCATGTGTGTTTTAGGACTGGTTAAAATCTTTATTATTATTCATTGGAACATCCATGCGTGTGTTTTACAGGACTGGTTCCATCTTTAATATTCTGTTGGAACATCCTGTCGATTGTGAATTTCACACCGACTTTGGTTCCGTTATTATTATTACATTGGAATAACTTTATCTATGCAATCTGCGCATGCATGGTGATTTCTTTTGTTATTCCATTCTTTATTATACCCGGTTGGTTAAAACTTTGACTTCTATACTCCATGAAATTAGTAGAATATCCTTGATATTTGCGTTTCATCCGATATCTTTCATGGAAATATTCTTACGATCATTCTTGAATTTTACTTACTAAAGCGATATCATGTTGACAATTTGGACGTTAATAATTCATGGATTAAATAATTCTTGAACTTGTTTTATTGAATTATTATGTCATTGTCATCATCCTCATGTTATATTATGTTATCTTTGGCTTACGTGCGTAGATGAACTTAGTATGATTATGACCGAGGATCATTCGGTATAATCATGACTTGATATAAATGATGTGACAAAAGTCCTCGGTGGCTGTAATGCGATGATGGATAGTTTTTGGTATGATTATGACCGGGGTGATTCGGTATAGTCATGACCATTGATAATTTGATGAAAATCCTTGACCAGTGATGCGGGGATGATTAGATGTGGTGGTTTATTTATTGTTTGAGTCTCGGCGATAAAAATTGATGAAAACCTTTTAAAACCTAAAAGATAGTAGACTTTATTCTCTACTTGACTCTTTTAATGGATTGCTTAATTCATTGCAGATTAAACCGGGTTTGTCTATTGTATTTTATCGGTTTAACATTTGTTGAAGGCTAATGATAATTTATTACGCATTATCTTAGTCATAATATTTCTTCTTGGGCTAGTTGAGCTCACCTTTTCTTTCATTGTTCTCTTCTTGAAATGAGAACATAATTTGGACGAGTTGGGGAGCGAAGTAATGGTCCGGAGGATAGCATTAGTAGTACTCACTATTACGTGAAATAGTGTGATAATAGTTGTAATGAGGACTCCTTTTGAGTTTGTATAATATCTAGTAGACAATATTTGTATTCAAACTCACGGTTTATGTCGTATTATACCTGACAGTTAGGTTAGTAAGTTGTATTTGAATTTATGTACCATGTAAGTGGCGACCCAAGATGGGTGACGTATACCTAATTTTGGGGCGTCACGGTTGGTATCGAGCTTAGGATATGATCCCCTGGCTAAGATGTGAGAATAGTACTAGGAGGAGAGGCGGGAATTCCTTCCATTAGTATGACTTACCTAAGTTTATTTGGTATTTGATTGGTTGATCAGAGTATATAGTGATAATATGTTGCATGTTAATTAACCCTTGTTTTGTGCGGTGTTTGTATTTAGATGTTGTGAATAGGGCTCGGTTATTGGAGCGCGATAATGAGTCGGCTCAACCAAAAGGTAACGACCAACAACACGATAATAATCATCATCTGCAATAACGACCATCGGAACAATGATGACCATCGTGGGAGAAATTATCATGCCAAGAATGGTAACCACTTGGTGGTAATCATGGCCAAGATAATAGAAGTGGAAATTTCAAGAAAGAAGGTCATTTAGCTCTCGATTTTGTCGTGCACCAAAGTCAAGTCCAATTTGGGGCGGTGGCACCAAAGGCGGATCTGGATAAAACAAAGTCGGTGGTTTTCATGAAGGCGTTTTCATGACTTCTTAAAAAGCAAGTGACTCGAGCGAAGTTAGCAGGTTAGTTAATTAATTAAATTCGAAGTCTATACCTTATAAGATACCGGTTCTACCCATTATTTTATCTCGCTTGCATTTTGCGTTCAACATTTAAATTTGACTCAGGAGAAGTTAGACTTTAACTTATTGGTTGAAACTTCGTTGGGAGAAACCTTCGCCGTTACCTCCACATTTATTAATCTTGTTGTTTCAAATAAACACTTTCACGTTACTGTCGATATTATCTCTTTGAAAATATTTGCCTTTGATGGTATTTTAGGAATCAATTGGTTAACTACTCATCATTCTTTTTCGTAAGGTTGTTAGCTTTTATATTCATAACCAAACTACTAAAGTCAATTATTGTCATATCAAGCCATAAGTAAAGAGCCCCGAACCTTTTGTTGTTGACTTCCTTGTGTGGGAATGCATCAAGCCGGACTTTCAGTATGGCGACATCGTGAATGAAGATGGCAAGTTTATAGGTATCATTGTGAGGCTTATCTAGGTTAAGGGATAGAAGTCACGGTTGGTATCAATGTGACGTACTATCCAAGTCTTGGATGAGAGTCATGATTTTGAATGATATTTCTATTATTAATAAATTTCTGGCGTATTCTTGAAGACTTCTTAGCCTACTTAGGCGTGAAATCGAATTTTGTATTGACCCCGAGACAAAACCCATTTCTTAAACCCTCAAATATTTCTTCAACTAAATGAGCAGCTTTTCGTGGTTCATGATGAAAGTCATAATAAAAGCATTGGACTAATGAAAATCATGGGTATTCGTGGTATTAGTAAGTTTTATGATGAGTTATGTTGGTTATTATGTAAAAACATGAAAGTTTCTTAAAAATCACAAAGAGTTGAAAATCGATTTTGGTGAAAAAGCGTAACATGAAATTCAATAGACCATATCTCCTATTATATTTTGAATTTTTGAATGTGGTCAAGACCTAGAGTTAGATCTATGAGTTACCTAACTAATTCAAGTGGAATTACTGGAAAAGGTGTTGTAGATTTTTTTTGTGGACTGATTTTAGCAAAGGAGTGCAAAGCTGCAAAAACCAAAAAAGCTGCTGCCATGATTTTAGAGGGCTGTTTCGGCCACTTAAATTATGAGAAAAATTCTAGTTTTTGGGACATGAAAGTATATGGTATAAAGTACCTCCTGTCCAAAAATGAGCTCATTCGACTTAAAATGAGCAAGTTATGACTATTTCAATATTTAGGTTTTTTGAAATAAAAACGCTATAACGGAGTTCTATAACTCCGATGACCATGAAATTTAAACTAGAAGCTCACGATAACATGTGTAAGGTCCTGCCAAGATTTGGGAATTTTGGAGTTAAACTTGAGGTAGCTAATTTCTTAAGGAATTAATTAGAAATTGATTTTGAAAAATAGTAAATGAATTTTAAAATTCGAGAAAAATATATTTTCATTATGGGACTATATTATGCTAAATCCCAGAAAAGAAATATTTTTGGGACTAATTTGGTATTTTCATGAAAATAGTTTAGTTTCTGAACATATGAGTTAAATATGTTATGTGAAGTAACAAAGTTGAAAATAGGATTTTATGGCTGAGAATCCTATATAGAGTATATGCATATTTTTGATGAGGATTTGATAATTGGTGATGATATTTTATGAGTATGGCATTTTGAATGATTAAATGCATTATATGGTAAAAGCGTAAACAATTGAAAAATTGTTTTATTAGGAAGTGATTAAAATATTGTTATAATATTAATGTTATTAGATTATGAGATTATTAAGTGATTGATAACATGGGGATATTCTTGAATCTGGATAAATTATTTTATAAATGTTTAATATTTATCCTTTATCTCATTTGATTGATTCTTTATATCATTATCCTCGTGTTTATATTATGTTGAAAGTCAAATACATGGCTGTAGTGCATAGATGGACTTGGTATGATTATGACCGAGGATTGTTTTCGGTATAATCATAACTTAGTAAATGAATACACGATTATCTTTGGTAGTAGTGCATGGATAATTTGTGGTCGTGATACTAATGAATACACAATTATCTTTGGTAGTAGTGCATGGATAATTTGTGGTCGTGATACTAATGAATACACAATTATCTTTGGTAGTAGTGCATGGATAATTTATGGTCGTGATACTAATGAATACACGATTATCTTTGGTAGTAGTGCATGGATAATTTGTGGTTGTGATCTTAATGAATACACGATTATCTTTGGTAGTAGTGCATGGATAATTTGTGGTCGTGATATCTTAATGAATACACGATTATCTTTGGTAGTAGTGCATGGATAATTCGTGGTCGTGATACTAATGAATACACGATTATCTTTCGCCGTAGTAGTGCATGGATAATTTGTGGTTGTGATACTAATGAATACACGATTATCTTTGGTAGTGGTGCATGGATAATTTGTGGTCGTGATCTTAATGAATACACGATTATCTTTGGTAGTAGTGCATGGATAATTCGTGGTCGTGATACTAATGAATATCCTTGGCCTCGTAGTGCGGGGATGATTCGATGATATGGATTAATTATTGGTGAGTCTCATTGAATGAAATATTAATTCATGGATGTGGTAAAAGTCATCTTTGGTAGTAGTACATTGATGGACTTGGTATGATTATGACGAGGATTATTCGGTATAATCATGACTCAGTAATTGAAAACACGAATATCCTTAGCCGATAGTGCATGGATAATTCGTAATTGTGATACTCTTTTAATGTCGAGTCTCGGTATTATTGGTTTTGAGTTATATATATTTGGCAGTAGTGCAAAAGATGAATTGTTAATGAATATCTTTGGTAGGATTGCGAAGATGAATTTAATATTTTTAACGATAAAGGTATTCAAGGTATCCTCATCTCTTTATCATATCAGTCACGCACCCTAATTTCGAGGGTGAAATTCCATAAGGAGGGAGATTGTGAGACCCCAGATTTTATCGATAAAGATTTAAATTTTGTCAAAATAATTTTTAATATTATGGTGTGAATTTGAGATAATATTATAGTTGTGGGTAGTATTTATAAATTTTGCAAAGTATGCAAGTGGTTATATTATATTCGATTGGTGGGGAAATATTTGGTTTAGCGAGGGAATATTAAATACAACTACTCAATCATTGGTGGACCCCTAGCGTAATTATTGTCGGATTGAGAAAGCGACAAAAATATTTTATTGAAATAACGGCGGAAGTTTTACAGTAGTTCTTATTGAACTACTCGGTAGTAAAAAAATCAATAATAAGTATGGTTGCATAGTAGCATACGGTATTGATTATTGATGCTTATGTGAGAAGTCACTCGGTTTGATTCCATTATTGTCGATTAATAATATGAATTATTATATCGATAATGACGTTTATTTTATTCGTATTATTAACGTAATAAAATGAAACATCTTTTATATAAAATAGAATACTTTATTAAAGTTATTACATAAATAGAATATATTATATTTTATTATGCGTAGTGTTGCATAGTGTTTTGCATAGTGTTTTGCATAGTATTGCATAGTGTTTGCATAGTAAAATGTTTTTATATAAATAGAATATATTATATTTTATTTAAAAGATTTTTCTTTAAATATGGACCGTCGATTAAAGTAAATCAATCTGGGATAGTTCATGGATTAATTCTTATGCATTCCATTTTCCTATAAATGAAGCTCGTTTCCTTCATTATTTTCTTTTAATTCATTGAAACTCTAGAGAGAGAAATTATAGAGAGAAGCTATAGAGAGAAAATTATAGAAAGAAAAAGAGTATTCTCTTACTACTTTACTACTTCTATATTAGGTTTTTTTACGGTAAAGGGTGTTATTCTTTCTTCTTGAAGAGAACTTACATTATTCCATTCACTATTATTACATTGGAATAACTTTGTAAAAGTGGCGTATACCCTATACATAACCTTGTGATACTGGCATACCCTATACTTGGTGAAATCCTTATGTTATTCCATTGCTTATTATTACATTGGAATAACAGATGTATCATGATTTACCTATACTTGGTGACATTCTTCTATTATTACATGTCTTTATTATTACATTGGAACATCACATGCATGTGTTTTACAGGACTGGTTAAAATCTTTTTATTATTATTTGGAACATCACATGCTCGTGTGTTACACAGGACCGGTTAAAATCTTTATTATTATTATTCATTGAAACATCCTGCACATGTGTTTTACAGGACTGGTTAAAATCTTTATCATTACTGTTGGAATATCCTATCATGTGTTTTACACCGGATGCGGTTCCATCTTTATTATTACATTGGAACATCACATGGTGTGAATTTCACGACATGGTTAGATTATTATTATTACATTGGAATAACTTTTATACATCGCAAGTACTGCATGCATGGTGATTTCTTTTGTTATTCCATTCTTTATTATACCCGGTTGGTTAAAACTTTGACTTTATACTCCATGAAATTAGTAGAATATCCTTGATATTTGCGTTTCATCCGATATCTTTTCATGGAAATATTCTTACGATCATTCTTGAATTTTACTTTCTGAAAACAAAGATCATGTTGACAATTTGGACGTTAATAATTCATGGATTAAATAATTCTTGAACTTGTTTTATTGAATTATTATGTCATTGTCATCATCCTCATGTTATATTATGTTATCTTTGGCTTACGTGCATAGATGAACTTAGTATGATTATGACCGGGATCATTCGGTATAATCATGACATTGATATAAATAAATGATGTGACAAAAGTCCTCGGTGGCACTGTAATGCGATGATGGATAGTTTTTGGTATGATTATGACCGGGGGTGATTCGGTATAGTCATGACCATTGATAATTTGATGAAAATCCTTGGCCAGTGTAATGCGGGGATGATTAGATGTGGTGGTTTATTTATTAAAATTTGAGTCTCGTGATAAAAATTGATGAAAACCTTTTAAAACCTAAAAGATAGTAGACTTTATTCTCTACTTGACTCTTTTAATGGATTACTAATTCATTGTGTTAAAGCGGTTTGTCTATTGTATTTTATCGGTTTAACATTGTTGAAGGCTAATGATAATTTATTACGCATTATCTTAGTCATAATATTTCTTCTTTGGGCTAGTTGAGCTCACCCTTTCTTTCATTGTTCTCTTCAGGAAATGAGAACATAAATGGGAGACAGTCGGGGACGAAGTAATGGTCCGAGAGGATAGCATTAGTAGTACTCACTATTACGTGAAATAGTGTGATAATAGTTGTAATGAGGACTCCTTTTGAGTTTGTATAATATCTAGTAGACAATATTTGTATTCAAACTCACGTTTTATGTCGTATTATACCTGACGATTAGGTTAGTAAGTTGTATTTGAATTTATGTACCATGTAAGTGGCGACCCAAGATGGGTGACGTATACCTAATTTTGGGGCGTCACAAAAAGCTCAATCCTCGATTCATTGGCCCATTTTAATCCTCGATCGAGTAGGATTGTAGCTTTATAGACTTGGTTTACCGCCAAGTATGTCTCGTGTTCATAACGTTTTCATATATCCATGTTACGTAAATATGTGAAAGACCCGAACCATATTATTGAGTTAGAACCAGGAAGAAATAGCGGAAGATTTAACGTATGAAGAGGTTCTGTTTAAATCTTGGATAAGAAGGAACATATTCTACGCCCAAGGTTATACCTCAAGTCAAAGTGTTATGGAAGAACCACGATGTTGAGGAAATGACACGGGAGTTAGAATGAAATGAAATCAAGGTATCCTTACCTCTTCGACATACTGTGTAACGTACCCTAATTTCGAGGGCTAAATTTCATAAAAAGGGAGATTGTAAGACCCAACTTTTATGAATAAAAATGAATTTTTATAAATATTATTTTGAATATTATGGAATAAATTTGATATAATGTTATAGTTGTGGGTAATATTTATAAATTTTGCAAAAGTACGCAAGTTGTTATATAATATTCGATTGGTGGGGAATATTCGATGCAGCGGCACAATCATTGGTGGATCCCATAATGTAATTATTGTCGGATTGAAACGACAAAAATATTTTATGAAAATAACGGCGGAAGTTATACCGCTTGATCTTTGTTAAATTACTCGGTAGTAAAAGTACACAAAGAATCTGGCGTGGTTGCATAGTAGCATATGGTATTGATTATTAATGCTTATGTGAGAAGTCACTCGATTTGATTCAATTATTATCGATATTTTATATGTTATTAAATCAATAATTGAGATGACGAAGTTGTTAATATTATTATTTGCATTATTAACGATGTCTGAAGTTACGCCAATGAGAGGTTTGGTCACCTAATTACGCGCATGATAGGAGAAATCCTTATTGGAAAGCCTCCTCTTTCACAGGAACGACACTGGTCGATTAATAGTGTGAATAATAATAATGATGATGACATTTTGTTTTATTCAGTATTATTAACGTAATAAAACAGAAAAACTTTTTTATATAAAGCGGAATACTTTTATAAAGTTATTCGTTTTATTAAGCTAATAAGTAAAATCTTTTATATAAACATAATACTTTTATAAAGTTATACATTTTATTGTATAATAATTAGAATATATTATATTTTATTACATGTGTATTGCATAGTATTTGCATAGTGCTTGCGTATAGTAAAATCTTTTTAAAAGTTATTCGTTTTATTAGATTATAAATAGAATATATTATATTTTATTTAAAAAATTTTGCTTTTAAATATGGAGCGTCCGATTAAAGTAAATCAATCTGGACCGTTCATGGATCAAGTTACTTATTCATTCCATTCTTCTATAAATAAGCTCATTCCTTCATTATTTCTTACGAATTCTTTGAAACTCTAGAGAGAAACTATAGAGAAAGAAGAAAAAAAGTATTTCGCTACTTCATTACTCCGATATCAAGTTTCTTTTACGGTACGGTGGGTATTATTTCTTTTGTATTCATGAAGAGAACTTCTATTATTCCATCTTTATTATTTTGTTAGAATAACCTGTATACGCGGGCTACCCTATATTTGGTGAAATTCTTTTGTATTTCATTCTTTATTATTACATTGGAATATCTTATTCATGGCTTTACGCCTTGGGACTGGTTAAAATCTTTATTATTCTCATTGAAACATCCTGTTGGTGTGAATTTTACGACTTTGGTCCATCTATTTAGTATTCATTGGAATAACTCTCTATGTCGAATGATCGCATGCATGGTGATTTCTGTTGTATTCCATTCTTTATTATTTTGTTGGAATATCCTGTCAGTGCGTATTATGCCTGACCTGGTTCCTTTATTTATTATTCTGATGGAATAACCAGTCTATGCGAAGTACCGCATGCATGGTGATTTCTTTTGTTATTCCATTCTTTATTATACTCAGTTGGTTAAAGTTTTGACTTCTACACTCCATGAAATTAGTGGAATATTCTTGATATTTGCGCTTCATCCAGTATCTTTTCATGAAAATATTCTTCTAAACATTCTTGAATTTTACTTTACAAAGAAGTATCATGTTGACAATTTGGACGTTATTAGTTCCTGAATAAATTAATTCTTGAACTTGTTTTATTGAATTCTTATATCATTGTCATCATCCTCATGTTTATATTATTTTTGAAAGTCATACGTGGCTGTAGTGCATAGATGAACTTGGTATGATTATGACTGAGGATTATTCGGTGTAATCATTAATAGTAATGTTACAAATGATGTGGTAAAAGTCCGTTTCGACCAAGTGCATTGATGGACGAGTTGTTGGCATGATCATGATTATTGATGAATACACAAATATCCTCGGCAGTAGTGCATGGATAATTTGTGGTCGTGACCCTAATGAATATCCTTAATCAGTAGTGCGAGAGATGATGTGGATTATTTATTAAAAGTTGAGTCTCGGCGATAAAAGTGATGAAAACCTTTTAAATCATAAAAGATAGTAGATTTTATTCTCTACTTGACTCTTTTAATGGATTGCTTGTTCACCGCGATTAAACTTGATGTCTATCAGTATTTTATCGGTTTAAATTGTTGAGGACTAATGATAATTTATTCGCATTATCTTAGTCATAATATTTCTTCTTGGGCTAGTTGAGCTCACCCTTTCTTTCTTTGTTCTCTTGAAAGGAAAGGAGAAGCGTGGCTAGGGACTAGTCGGGGAACAGAGTAATGGTCCAGAGATGGTGTCTTAGTAGTCCTCACTATTACATTAAATAGTGTGATAATAAATATAATGATGACTAAATTGAGTGTTGATATTGTCTAGATGACAATATTTGTATTAAAACTCACATAATGTATTTTATCGTATTTTACACGACTGTTGTATAATCAAGTTGTATTTGAATTTAGTACCATGTATTCGATTTGACTCAAGAGATGGATGATATACTATTTTCAAAAAGGCCACATAAACGCGATATTGACCGATTTTACCATTAAGTCACTCATCCATTTAGTTCTATTTAATTCTAAACAAATACTCTCTAAATGTGTGACTTTTTCTAAAGTTAAATTTCAAAAAAAATGGAAGGACATTTAAAAAAAACACCATCATCATTAGGGTAATTAATCTCTAATTTTGACATGAGAACAACTTTGTAGGCATAGATAATTTGAAGGATATAAATATGGTTTTACGTGGTTAATTATTAGGTACACTCATTATTCCACTACAAGTTGAGATTCTGATTTTATATAAACAATATAGAAAGAAAACATAAAAGCCTATAATAAATTGACGTGTAATTGGTGCATGCATTTACATGAAATGATTTGTTTTGTTGAAATGGCAAAAGGAAAGCGTTAGTATATAAAAATGAGGATTGATTCATAATTAACATTGTAAAAAAAAAAATAGTCTTACAACAAATATTGATTCTGAATATCTAACAATTAATATATCTCTGCTTGCTGTTTAATTTTCAATATTTCACAAATTAATATTGCAGATAAGACAAATGTTCAAAATACCCTCCTAATAAAAATTCTTCCGTTCGCAATATTAAACTACAGACACTAAATATAATTGATCAATTAGAAAACAACGTCAGCAATGTCGTAAGTAAATAAATAATTTAATTTGTTAGAGGTAATTAGTATGTTGGTGGTTCACACTTCACACTAAAGTTGGTAAATACCCCTACTTTTTTTATTAATTCACTTAATTCTTATTGTCTTCCTTTATATATTGATTAATGTAAAGGCTGACATATTTTATTTTATTATTGGGGAAAAAAAACTTATGTTGCATTGAAATTTGTTTAAATATTCAAGTATTACAATTTACTCATATTGTACAAGTAAAGCATAAAAGCATTAGATATTGAAAGCACATGGCTTCAGTATGAACTTAACAAATAAACAAGATCAAATAGTAAAATAATTAAGAGAAAAATAAATTGATAAAAAAGCAAAAAAAAAAAAAAAAAAAAAAGACAAGCCCGACCAACCATTCATTTAAATTAAGGTCAAAGGAGTAATCAATTGTCAAGTTCGGTGTGTTGGAACAATTCTAACGCAACAACTTTATCAACTCTACACATTACAAAATTATTAAAATAAAATTGAAAAATTATAATTACAGATTAAAACAGTCTAATTTTATTTGTCTTAATTTATAATTACACATTTATTAAAAAAAATTATATTTAAATTATCCATATTAACTATTTTTTATTTTTATATTTTGTTTAATTAATCTCTCAACTCCTTCTCAGGATAATAAAATAAAGAAAAGAGAGAGTCCAAGTTAATAATGTTTCTTTTTTCAATGTATATCACGTTATTTTTAATGTTTTTTTATAAAGTTTAATGTGGAAAGTATTGAAAAATAAGGTCAAAAATATTATTAAAATAAAAAAAGATAAATAAATTTAAACAAATTAAAAATAAACTTGAAAGAACGGCCTACTTTAGAGTAATTACCTCTTAATTATGAGATTTGTACTTTATTATTATACAAAAAATGCACGTGTATTGTGCATGCATATTCTTACTAGTGTATAAATATAATGCACAATACACGTGCATTTTTAAGACGCGAAGGATTAAAATTGTCATTTAAATTAAATTTTATTTTTGGTCTAACAATTCAAAAAATAATGATATCGTTTGTATAAGTTGTCGACGATTGGATTGATTAATAAATGGACCTATAACTCATAGTGGCCTGTTAGAAAAGAAAGCCTAGTTGCTATTGGGCTAAAAACATTGGAACATTGGAAATTATTAGGATCCTTAACACTAATATACAATAATTAGAAAGTAATTACAAAAATAAAACACACAAAACATAATTACAAAAATAAAACAACACAATATAAAGTTGCTAAAATCACGTATATATGTCAGTTACACACTTTTCTTATTTACAACTAACCGCTCCTAAATTCAAGCAACTGAGATTCAAGCGACTGAAATCCAAATCTTCTGTCGCGACACACCTCTGAGATCGGAGAAGACGAAACTTTTTGTCGCGACGGCACGCTGAGATCGCAAAATAGCATACAAAATCAACAGCAACTTCAAGTTCAGTAACGAAACACAATCGAACGACAGTGATTGTTGAATACAAAATCACAGCAACTTCGATACAAATCTGAATACTGAGGTATGTGAGATTAAAATTCATATACATATAGTTACATATGCTTACTACGAATTCCTATATTGATTACCTTTCTTAAGTTTTTCACACTTAAAATGGTTACTACAAATTCCTATAACGATTGGATGATTCATTGATATGTTTTTTTATTATGGTTACTAAATATATATATAAATTAGTTATTGATAATTGTGCATTTGATTGCTAAATAATGTTTATTTGATGGCTTTATAATTTTTAAATGAGTTTGGTTACCTTCATGAAACTATTGGTTACTCTCTAATGTTGTCTTCACATTGAATAACATTATAATATCTAATGTTATTTTGTTATTGTCTAATGTTGTCTTCGTTATCGTCTAATGTTGTCTTTGTTATCGTGTAACAATATATTGATTCTTGATTAACGTCGATTCTAGTTCTTGTGTAACATTATAATGGTTCTTGATTAATGCTAATTCTAAGCATCGTGTAACATTATAATGGTTATGAATATTTCGTTCTTGTCTAATGTTGTCACAGTTATTGTGTAACAATATATTAGTTACTAATTAATCTTTGATTCAGTTATTGTGTAACATTATAAGGTTCTTGAATATTGTTGAGTTGGTTCTTTGTGTAAAATTATAATGGTTAGGTATAATATTATTGAACAATGTTGACTTGATTATTGAAAAATGATGACTTGGTTACTTATTAAATACATTGGTTACCTTCCCCGCTTGTTGTTGGATCTTTAAGTACATATTAATGTTTTTATATTGATATTTTTATATTGTTTGTTTTTTCTTTTGTAAAATGCATGTCAAATATGTTTTATGTTATGGATACTAAGTAAATATATGTTGATTCTATCGTTTATTATTGATTTGGTTGTTTGATAATGTTTATTTGCTTGCTTTATAATTTTAAAGTTTATTTCTTGATTTTTTATAATGATTACTTATTAAATACATTGGTTACCTTCCGCAATTTTTGGTTATCGTCTAACTGGATTTGGTTAGTATATAATGCTAACTTGGTTCTTGTGTAAAATTGCAATGGTTATCGTGATAATATTACCCCCAAAGATATGTTCAGTTCTTAACATTATGTAGTTTAGTTCTTTGTCGACATCGAGTTGGTTACTTTACGCACTATAAGCTAATAGTAACCAAAAACATACTAAAAGGTTGCTTCATCTGATATACTGGTCGGTGAAATATCGCTTATAATCTAAATTTTGATTGACAATGTTGTTATGTATTATACAGTTTATGAAAAGATTTGATCCAGTTGCAATTTGGCAATAACTGTCAAGATTGGAGTGTCGGATTTTGACATTTTTAGAGCCTAATTTCATTGGAAACGGGTCAACGATCAAAAAACACCAGCAGAGCTGGTGAACTGCATGGTTTTTTGGTCAAATTCTATCATTTAGGCCTTCAAAATTGCATGTAAAAAATTAGTTTATTTTCTGGTTACTAACATTATGTAATTTGGTTACTGTCTAATATTGATTTGGTTACTTTACAATGTTTATTCAGGTTGCCATGAAACAATGGAGAGCGATAAAGAATTAATACAACAAATTTAATTGTTTACAAGAATATATAATTGTTTATTATTAGTAACCATTAACCACATGGTTGTTAATATTTTGATGGTGTACAATAACCAAAATTGATGTTGATTAAAAATGTGGTTTATTATTGATTTGGTTATTGTATAATGTTTATTTGGTTGTTGTATACTTTAAATGTTTATTTGGTTACCCCGTGGTTACTATATACTCGTATATTGGTTACCTTTCTTAAGTTTTTCGCTCTTTGATTTGTCACAAAGTCAGTATACTGACTGTTTTGATTGCAAAAATGCATTTGAAAATGTGTTTTATATTATAGTTATTAAATATATATAATTTGGTTGTTGTTTATTATAAATTTGGTTTCTGAATAATGTTTATTTGATTGCTTTATAATTTTTAAATGATTTCTATTAATTTTATAATATTGATGGTTACTCATTAAATACATTATTTAACTTTTTGAAACTGCTAGTTACTGTTTGATGTTGTCTTGTTTACTGTGTAACATTGTACTGTCTAATGTTATCTTGGTTACTGATTAATGCTGATTTGGTTACTCATTATATGCATTGTTTAACTTCCTAAAATTGCTAGTTACTGTTTGATGTTGTCTTGTTTACTGTGTAACATTGTACTATTTAATGTTGTCTTGGTTACTGATTAATGCTGATTCGGTTACTGTGTAACATTAAAATTGTGAGACCCCAGATTTTATCAATAAAGATTTAAATTTTGTCGAAATAATTTTTAATATTATGGTGTGAATTTGAGATAATATTATAGTTGTGGGTAGTATTTATAAATTTTGCAAAGTATGCAAGTGGTTATATTATATTCGATTGGTTGGGAATATTCGGTTTAGCGAGGGAATATTAAATGCATAACTACTCAATCATTGGTGGACCTAATGTAATTATTGTTTGATTCGAGAAAACGACAAAATATTTTATTGAAATAACGGCGGAAGTTTTACTAGTGGATACGGTTGAACTACCTCAGTAGTAAAAAAACGATGAATGTGGTTGCGTAGTAAGAAGACGCAGTATTGATTATCGATGCTTATGTGAGAAGTCTCGGTTTGATTCCATTATTGTCGATTAATAATATGAATTATTATAATGATAATGACGCTTTTGTTTTATTCGTATTATTAACGTAATAAAATGAAACATCTTTTATAAAAAATGAATACTTTATTAAAGTTATTCTATAAATAGAAATATATTATATTATGCGTAGTGTTGCATAGTATTTTTGCGTAGTGTTTTTGCATAGTGTTGCATAGTGTTTGCATAGTAAAATGTTTTTATATAAATAGAATATATGATATTTTATTTAAAAGATTTTGCTTTAAATATGGACCGTCGATTAAAGTAAATCAATGGACCGTTCATGGATTAATTACTACGCATTCTATTTTCCTATAAATAGAAGCTCATTCCTTCATTATTTTCTTATTTAATTCTTTGAAACTCTAGAGAGAGAAATTATAGAGAGAAGTTATAGAGAGAGAAAATCTATAGAGAGAAAGAAGAAAAATTCTACGCTACTTCACTTTTCCAATATTCAGTTCTTCTAAGGTAAGGGGTATTATTTGTTGTATCTGTAAAGGGTGTTATTCTTTCTTATTCATGAAGAGAACTTCGTTATTCCATTCATTATTATTCATTGAATAACTCAGTAAAAGTGGTATACCCTATACATAACTTTGATATATCATGATACCCTATACTTGGTGAAATCCTTATGTTATTCTATTCTTATTTATTCATTGGAATAACTTGTAGATACGGAATCCCCTATACTTGGTGATCTTCTTACATTATTACATTCTTCTATTATTCATTTGGAACATCGTCATGCGTGTGTTTTACACGGACACGGTTCCGCTTTTTATTATTCCGTTGGAACATCCATGTCGTGTGTTTTACGTTCGACCGGGTTCGCTCTTTATCATTCTCATTGAATATCCTATCTCGTGTGTTTTACACCGGATCCGGTTCCATCTTTATTATTCATTGAACATCCCGCTTAGGTGTGAATTTCACTTGACCGGTTCCGTTATTATTATTCGATGGAATAAACTCCTGCATGCGCCAAGACCGCATGCATGGTGATTTCTTTTGTTATTCCATTCTTTATTATACCCAGTTAAGTTAAAACTTGGACTTCTATACTCCATGAAATTAGTAGAATATCCTTGATATTTGCGTTTCATCCAAAGATCTTTTCATGGAAATATTCTTCCGATCATTCTTGAATTTTACTCTACTAAACAAGATCATGTTGACAATTGACGTTAATAATTCATGGATTAAATAATTCTTGAACTTGTTTTATTGAATTATTATGTCATTGTCATCATCCTCATGTTATATTATGTTATCTTTCGCTTACGTGCATAGATGAACTTAGTATGATTATGACTGAGGATCATTCTAAGTATAATCATGACTTGATATAAATGATGTGACAAAAAGTCCTCAATTGGCACTGTAATGCGGTGATGGATAGTTTTTGGTATGATTATGACCGTGGGTGATTCGGTATAGTCATGACCATTGATAATTTGATGAAAAATCCTCGACCGTGGTACTGGGGATGATTAGATGTGGTGGTTTATTTATTGTCGAGTCTCAATGATAAAAATTGATGAAAACTTTTTAAACCTAAAATATAGTAGACTTTATTCTCTACTTGACTCTTTTAATGGATTGCTTATTCCACGCAGCTTAAACCGGTTGTCTATTGTATTTTATCGGTTTAACACTGTTCAAGGCTAATGATAATTTATTCTCGCATTATCTTAGTCATAATATTTCTTCTTGGGCTAGTTGAGCTCACCCTTTCTTTCACCGTTTCTCGTGAAATGAGAAATATATTTGGGACGACAGTCGAGGAACGTAAGTAATGGTCCGGAGGATAGCTTTAGTAGTCCTCACTATTCTCGTGAAATAGTGTGATAATAGTTGTAATGAGGACTCCTTTTGAGTTTGTATAATATCTAGTAGACAATATTTGTATTCAAACTCACGATTTTATGTCGTATTGCATACCTACGCTTATATTAGTAAGTTGTATTTGAATTTATGTACCATGTAAGTGGCGACCCAAGATGGGTGACGATATACCTAATTTTGGGGCGCCACGGTTGGTATCGAGCTTAGGATATGATCCCCGCCAAGATGTGAGACAAGAACTAGGAGGAGAGAGAGGGAATTCTTCGCTAGTATGACCTACCTAAGTTTATGTGGTATTTATTTGGCTCACGTCGAGTATAGGGATAATATGTGATATGTTATTTAACCCATGTTTGGTGGCGATTTGAAAATGACATCCGAAAATATTGAGATAAGCAATGAAGCACATGAGATCCGTTGAGTCATTTCAACCAAAAGGTAATGAGCAACAACACGATAATAATCATACCGGTGACAACGGTCATCGGAACAATGATAACCATCGTGGGGGAAATTATCATGTCAAGAATGGTAACCATTTCGGTGGTAATCATGGCCAAGATAATAAGAATGGACATTTCAAGAAGAGAGGGTTCAACAATGACGTGAAGACGCTTCAGCATCAAAGACCCGCTTCAAAGGAAGAAGAAGAACGACCACCGGTCGTATGTTTCAAATGCGGACAGGAGGGACACATCCGTCCAAACTGTACGCAGCAATCCAAAGCGTGTTTTAATTGAGGAAGAGAAGGTCACTTAGCTCGATTTTGTCGTATGGTGAAGTCAAGTCCAGTTGAGATAGTGATGCCAAAGGATGTCCCGCATAAGCCAAAGCCGGTAGTTTAAGAGAGCGTTTTTTTCTCGTGACGAGGAACCCGAATAAAATTATCACGGGTAAGTTAATCATAAGCTCTTGCGAAGTCTATATCGTATTCGATACCTGGTTCTACCTATTATTTTATCTCTCTTGCTTGCGCTCAACGCGTTTAAATTTGACTCGGAGAAATTGGACTTTGATTTATCTGTTTAAACTTAGTTGGGAGAAACCTTCGTTACCTCCACTGTTTATAAATCTTGTTGATTCAAATCGAAACTTTCACGTTACCTGTCAATCTTATCTCTTTGAAAATACTTGCCTTTGATTTTAGGAATCAATTGGTTAACTACTCATCATGCTTTTCGTAAGGTTGTTAGCTTTTATATTTATAACAACCCCTGTTATACCTAATTCAAAGTAACCAAACCCTAAAATTAATCATTGTCATATCAAGCCATAAGTAAAGAGCCCCGAACCTTTCGTTGTTGACTTCCTTGTGTGGAATGCACCGAAGCCAGACTTTCTATAGGCGACGTCGTGATCAAGATGGCAAGTTGATAGGTATCATTGTGAGGTGTTATCAAAGTTAAGGGATAGAAGTCACAGTTGGTATTAATGTGACGATTATCCAAGTCTTGACGAGAGTAATGATTTTGAATGATATTTCTATCATTAATAAATTTCTTGGCGATTCTTGAAGATTTCTTAGCCTACTTAGAGCGTGAAATCAAACTTTGTATTGACCCCAAAGACAAAACCCATTTCTTAAACACTCAAATATTTCGTCAACTAAAAGGATCTGTTTACGAGGATTATGATGAAAGTCATAATAAAAGCATTGGACTAATGAAAATCATGGGTATATGAAGTATTAGTAAGTGTTATGATGTGTTATGTTGGTTATTATGTGAAAACATGAAAGTTTCTTTGAAATCACAAAGAGTTGAAAATCAGATTTTGGTGAAAAACGTAACATGAAATTCAATTGACCATATCTCCTATTATATTTTGAATTTTTGAATGTGGTCAAGTCCTAGAGTTAGATCTACGAGTTACCTAACTAATCCAAGTGGAATTACTGGAAAAGGTGTTGTAGATTTTTGTGTGGACTGATTTTAGCAAAGGAGGGCAAAGCTGCAAAAACCGAAAAAGCTGCTGCCATGATTTTAGAGGGGCTGTTTCGGTCACTTAAATTATGAGAAAAATTCTGGCCTTTTGGGACATGAAAGTATATGGTATAAAGTACCTCCTGTCCAAAAATGAGCTCATTCTGACTTAAAATGAGCAAGTTATGACTATTTCAATATTTACGTTTTTCCGATTTAAAAACGCTATAAACAGAGTTCTATAACTCGATGACCATGAAATTTAAACTAGAAGCTCAAGTTAACATGTGTAAGGTCCTGCCAAGATTTGGGAATTTTTGGAGTTAAACTTGAGGTAGCTAATTTCTTAAGGAATTAATTAGAAATTGATTTTTAAAAATAGTAAATGAATTTTAAAAATTCGAGAAAAATATATTTTCATTATGGGACTATATTATGCTAAATCCCAGAAAAGAAATATTTTGGGACTGATTTGGTATTTTCATGAAAATAGTTTAGTTACTTAACATATGAGTTAAATATGTTATGTGAAGTAACAAAGTTGAAAATAGGATTTTATGGCTAGAGAATCCTATATAGAGTATATGCATACATATTTTTGATGAGGATTTGATAATTGGTGATGATATTTTATGAGTATGACATTTTTGAATGATTAAATGCATTATATGGTAAAGCGTAAACAATTGAGAAAAAATTGTTTATAAATTTAAGAAGTGATTAAAATATTGTTATAATATTAATGATATTAGATTATAAGATTATTAAGTGATTGATAACATGGGGATATTCTTGAATCCTGGATAAATTATATTATAAATGTTTAATATTTATCCTTTATCTCATTTGATTGATTTTTTATATCATTATCCTCATGTTTATATTATGTTGAAAGTCATCTGTGGCCTGTAATGCATAGATGGACTTGGTATGATTATGACCAGGGATTGTTCGGTATAATCATAACCGTAATTGAATACACGATTATCTTTAGCCGTAGTGCATGGATAATTTGTGGTCGTGATACTAATGAATACACGATTATCTTTGGTCAGTAGTGCATGGATAATTTGTGGTCGTGATATTAATGAATACACAATTATCTTTGTCAGTAGTGCATGGATAATTTGTGATCGTGATATTAATGAATACAAAATTATCTTTGGTCAGTAGTGCATGGATAATTTGTGGTCGTGATACTAATTAATACACGTTATCTTTGGTAGTAGTGCATGGATAATTTGTGGTCGTGATATTAATGAATACACAATTATCTTCGTCAGTAGTAGTGCATGGATAATTTGTGGTCGTGATACTAATGAATACACAGTTATTCGCCGTAGTAGTGCATGGATAATTTGTGGTCGTGATACTAATAAATACACAATTATCTTTGGTAGTAGTGCATGGATAATTTGTGGTCGTGATCTTAATGAATACACAATTATCTTTGGCCGTAGTGCATGGATAATTTGTGGTCGTGATACTTAATGAATACACAATTATCTTCGTCAGTAGTGCATGGATAATTTGTGGTCGTGATACTAATGAATACACAGTTATCTTTGGTAGTAGTGCATGGATAATTTGTGGTCGTGATACTAATGAATACACGATTATCTTTCGGTAGTAGTGTATGGATAATTTGTGGTCGTGATACTAATGAATACACGATTATCTTTGGTCAGTAGTGCATGGATAATTCGTGGTCGTGATACTAATGAATATCCTCGCCCATGTAGTGCGTGGATGATTCGATGATATGAATTAATTATTGAATGAGTCTCAATGAATGAAATATTAATTCATGGATGTGGTAAAAGTCATCTTTCGTCAGTAGTGCATTGATAGACTTGGTATGATTATGACCAAGGATTATTCTTAAGATAATCATGATCAGAATGAAAAAACACGAATATCATCGCCAATTGGTGCATGGATAATTCGTGGTCGTGATACTATTAAGTTGCGTCTCAAAGATTATTGGTTTTATGAGCTTGTTTATCTTTCAGCCTCAGTAAAAAGATGAAATGAATATCTTTGGTAGGATTGCAAAGATGAATTTAATGTTTTCAACGATAAAGGTATTCAAGGTATCCTCATCTCTTTATCATACAGTATCGTACTCTAATTTCGAGGCGTAAATTCCATAAGGAGGGGAGATTGTGAGACCCCAGATTTTATCAATAAAGATTTAAATTTTGTCGAAATAATTTTTAATATTATGGTGTGAATTTGAGATAATATTATAGTTGTGGGTAGTATTTATAAATTTTGCAAAGTATGCAAGTGGTTATATTATATTCGATTGGTGGGGAATATTCGGTTTAGCGAGGAATATTCGTATAACTACTCAATCATTGGTGGACCCCATAATGTAATTATTGTCGGATCGAGAAAACGACAAAAATATTTTATTGAAATAACTACGGAAGTTTTACCGTGGATACGGTTGAACTACTCAGTAGTAAAGTAAAGAATACGTGTGGTTGCATAAGTAGACATACCGGTATTGATTATCGATGCTTATGTGAGAAGTCACTCGGTTTGATTCCATTATTGTCGATTAATAATATGAATTATTATAGCGATAATGACGCTTTTGTTTTATTCGTATTATTAACGTAATAAAATGTAAACATCTTTTATATAAAATGTAATACTTTATTAAAGTTATTCTATAAATAGAATATATTATATTATGCATAGTGTTGCATAGTGTTTTTGATAGTGTTGCGTATGTTGTTCAGATAGTAAAATGTTTTTATATAAATAGAATATATGATATTTTATTTAAAAGATTTTGCTTTAAATATGGACCGTCAGATTAAAGTAAATCAATCCGGACCGTTCATGGATTAATTACTATGCATTCTATTTTCCTATAAATAGAAGCTCATTCTTCATTATTTTCTTCACTTAATTCACTTTGAAACTCTAGAGAGAGAAATTATAGAGAAGCTTATAGAGAGAAAATCTATATAGAGAAAGAAGAAAAGTATTCTCGCTACTTCACTTTTCCAATATTCAGGTTCTTCTAAGGTAAGGGGTATTATTTGTTGTAATTGTAAGGGTGTTATTCTTTCTTATTCATGAAGAGAACTTCGTTATTCCATTCATTATTATTCTCATTGAATAACTGTAGAAAAGTGGTATACCCTATACATAACGTAGATACGGCAGATACCCTATACTTGGTGAAATCCTTATGTTATTCTATTCTTATTTATTCTCATTGAATAACTCAGATCATGGAATCCCCTATACTTGGTGATCTTCTTCGTTATTACATTCTTCTATTATTTCATTTGGAACATCCCCGCTCGTGTGTTTTACACCGACCTGGTTCCGCTTTTTATTATTCTCGTTGGAACATCCCATCATGTGTTTTACAGGACCGGGTTAAAATCTTTATCATTACATTTGGAATATCCTATCTCGTGTGTTTTACACCGGATCCGGTTCCATCTTTATTATTCATTGGAACATCCCGTCTGATTGTGAATTTCACCCCGACTCGGTTCCGTTATTATTATTCGATGGAATAACTCGTCATGCGCCAAGTACCGCATGCACGGTGATTTCTTTTGTTATTCCATTCTTTATTATACCCAAGTTGGTTAAAACTTGACTTCTATACTCCATGAAATTTGTAGAATATCCTTGATATTTCGTTTCATCCAAAGATCTTTTTCATGGAAATATTCTTCCGATCATTCTTGAATTTTACTCTACTAAAAACAAAGATCATGTCGACAATTTGGACGTTAATAATTCATGGATTAAATAATTCTTGAACTTGTTTTATTGAATTATTATGTCATTGTCATCATCCTCATGTTATATTATGTTATCTTTGGCTTACGCAAGCATAGATGAACTTAGTATGATTATGACCGTGGATCATTCGGTATAATCATGACTTGATATAAATGATGTGACAAAAGTCCTCAAGTGGCTCGTAATGCGTTGATGGATAGTTTTTGGTATGATTATGACCTGGGGTGATTCGGATAGTCATGACCATTGATAATTTGATGAAAATCCTCGACCGTGGTACGGGGATGATTAGATGTGGTGGTTTATTTATTGTCGAGTCTCAACGATAAAAATTGATGAAAACTTTTAAAACCTAAAATATAGTAGACTTTATTCTCTACTTGACTCTTTTAATGGATTGCTTATTATTCCACTGCAGTTAAACCGGTTGTCTATTGTATTTTATCGGTTTAACATCGTTGAAGGCTAATGATAATTTATCTCGCATTATCTTAGTCATAATATTTCATCGGGCTAGTTGAGCTCACCCTTTTCTTTCACCGTTTCTTCGTGAAATGAGAACATAAATGGACTTAGCCTGGGGAACGTAAGTAATGGTCCGGAGGATAGCTTTAGTAGTCCTCACTATTACGTGAAATAGTGTGATAATAGTTGTAATGAGGACTCCTTTTGAGTTTGTATAATATCTAGTAGACAATATTTGTATTCAAACTCACGCTTTATGTCGTATTGCATACCTACGCAGTTATATTAGTAAGTTGTATTTGAATTTATGTACCATGTAAGTGGCGACCCAAGATGGGTGACGATACCTAATTTTGGGGCGTTATAATAATGGTTCTTGAATATTCTTTGAGTTAGTTCTTGTGTAAAATTATAATGGTTAGTGCATATTATTCTTGAACAATGTTGACTTAGTTCTTTGAAAAATGATGACTTGAGTTCTTGACTAATCTTTGGTTTCGTTCTTGTTTAACATTATATTTGGTTCCGACTAATCTTTGGTTTGGTTGTTGTTTAATATTATATTTGTTCGACTTCCATCGCCGTTTAGATGACAAAGAAAATCGGGATATGCTGGAGAAGTAAGAAAATATATGTGTAAAACCACCGAACACAAGAAGACCAACGGGAAGATCAAGAATAGGAGGTACAAACATGGGTCCGAAATCAAAATTCAAAACAAATGCAAAGAAAGCAAGAAAAGAACACAACAGGAAAACATGCAATAATCCACCTATTTTAAGACCAAAAAAGGCCTGATAAATTGTTGTACATTAAGAGTGTAAATACATGAATATATAATTGTTTACTATGAGTAACCATTATCCATATGGTTGGTAACATTTTTTATTGTGTACAGTAAACAAAATTGATATTGATTAATATTTTGATTTTTGATTATACAAAATAGCTGCTATATACTGATTTTAAAAAATAATAACTAAAATCCCTCACTGATTGTACAATAATAGTAGTCAAACACCATTAAATAACAGTAAAACAAATATAATAAATAAGTAACCAAATAGTTACATAACAGTAATCATAATATGTTTTAATGGTAACCAAAACATAAAACAACCTGTGTATCCAGCATCCTGTAATGAAGGTGATATTGTTTGTTTAGGCAACCCAATTATACTATGACATGTACATTTCACAATTGATATATGTCCTGAAACAAGATTGTAACTCTCTGGTTACTATCAAAATAATAGTTGGTTACCTTTATATACATATTTGGTTACCAACTGTACATCTCAAACAATGTAGCAAACACAACTTAAAAGAAACAATAAATAATAACTAAAATACCTCATTGATTGTACAATAATAGTAGTCAAAAACCATTAAATAAAATAAAATAAATATAATAAATAAGTAACCAAATAGTTACATAACAAGAACTATAATATGTTTTAATGGTAACCAAAACATAAAACAACCACTGTATCCAAAGATCTTGTAATGAAGGTGATATTGTTTGTTTAGGCAATCCAATTATACTAAGACATGTACATTTCACAATTGATATATGTCCCGAAACAAGCTTGTAACTCTCTCTAGTTACTATCAAAACAATAATTGGTTACCTTTACATACATATTTGGTTACCAATCTGTACATCTCAAACAATGTAGCAAACACAACTTAAAAGAAACAATAAATAATAACTAAAATACCTCATTGATCAGACAATAATAGCAATCAAAAAAAATAATTAAATAACGATAAAACAAATATAATAAATAAGTAACCAAATAGTTACATAACAAAGAACCATAATATGTTTTAATGGTAACCAAAATATAAAACAACTCGTGTATCCAAAGATCTCAGTAATGAAGGTGATATTATTTGTTTAGGCAACCCAATTATACTATGACATGTACACTTCACATTTGATATATGTCCTGAAACAAGCTTGTAACTCTGTGGTTACTATCAAAACAATAGTTGGTTACCTTTATATACATATTTGGTTACCAACTGTACATCTCAAACAATGTAGCAAATACAACTTAAAAGAAACAATAAATAGTTTATATGCATATTGTTACCTCGTGGGTACTATATACTCGTATATTGGTTACCTTTCTTAAGTTTTTCGCTCTTTAATTGGTAAAAAAGTCTGTACACTGACTGCTTTGATTTTAAAATGCATGTAAAGATCTGTTTTATATTCTGGTTACTAAGTACATATAAATTGATTACTGTTTATTATTGATTTGGTTACTGTATAATATTTATTTGGTTACTGAATACTTTAAGTGTTTATTTGGTTACCCCGTGGTTACTATATACTCGTATATTGGTTATCTTTCTTAAGTTTTTCGCTCTTTAATTGGTCATAAAGTCAGTATATTAACTGTTTGATTGCAAAATGCATGTAAAAATATGTTTTATATTCTGGTTACTAAGTACATAGAAATTGGTTACTGTTTATTATTGATTTGGTTACTGTATAATGTTTATTTGGTTGCTGTATACTTTAAATGTATATTCTACGGATGTTTTTTATATTGATGGTTACTTATTAAATACATTGGTTACATTCCTGCAACCGTTGAATCTTTAAGTACATATTGATATTTTTTATATTGTTTGTTTTTGCTGTAAAATGCATGTCAAATATGTTTTATGTTATGGATACTAAGTAAATATATGTTGGTTACTGTCTAGTCTGGATTTGGTTAGTATATAATGTTGACTTATTTACTGTGTAATATTACCATGGTTACTACACAATATTATCGTGTTTTATCTTCGATTTTTTTATATCGATGATTCTTGATTAACTACATCAAGTTACCTTCTATACACCGTTAGTCTTTAATTTATAAAGAAAGTCATTATTGATTATTTTGGTTATAAAATGAATGTAAAAATATTTTTATAATCTTCGCTACTAATTACATATATCTTCGTTCTTGTATAATATGTATTTAGATATCTTTTGAAAGGTGTTTATTTGGTTACTCTATAATGTTATTGAGTTTTATAATTGTTTCTTTTATATTGGTGGTTACTTATTGACTACATTGGTTATCTTCACACAACCGTTAATCGATATATATATATATATATATATATATATATATATATATATATATATATATTGGTTGTTGTATACTATTTAATTGGTTACAATATAATGTTTATTTGGTTGCGGTGATAATCGGCAATTTCGCCAAGTTTAGAATGTCAGATTTTGGCGTTTTCGGAGCCTAATTTTATTGAAAACGGGTCAACGATCAAAAATCACCAGCTTTGCTGGTGAACTGCAGGGTTTTTTGGTCAAATTCTATCATTTAGGCCTTCAAAATTGCATGTAAAATTGTGGTTTATGTTCTGGTTACTAAGATTATGTAATTTGGTTACTGTCTAATATTGATTTGGTTACTTTATAATATTTATTCAGTTGTTAGACAATAAAGACTGACAGTAACCAATACAACAAATTTAATTGTTTACGGGAATATATAATTGTTTACTGTTAGTAATCATTAACCACATGGTTGGTAACATTTTTGATGGTGTACAGTAACCAAAATTGATGTTGATTAATATTTTAATTTTTGATTCCATCATGAGTTATCAATATAAAGTAAACATATACAAGCTTTATAATAGTCTTGATACAAGCTTATAACAGTCTTGATACAAGCTTATAATTGTCTGGTTACTAACAAGCTAGTAACTATCTATGATAATTATCTGGTTACTAACAAACTTGTAGATAAATAGGACACTCACACATGTACATTTAACAATTGATGTTTGTTCCGATACAAGCTTCAGAATTATCCGGTTATTAATAACAAGAACTATAATGTAATATAATAAAAACAAGAACTATATAATTATATGATAAGAACTGTAACATGTTTTAATGGTAACCAAAAATGAAACATCATGTAATGAAACTCAATTTAAGCAATTCATGTATACTATAACCATAATGTAACATAATAAAACAGTAACCATATAATTATATGATAGTAACCAGAACAGGTTTTAATGGTAACCAAAACAGAAACATCATATAATGAAACTTAGTTTAAGCAATCCATGTATACTATAACCATAATGTAACATAATAAAACAGTAAAACCATAAGAGATTTTAATGGTAACCAAAATAGAAACATCATGTAATGAAACCCAGTTTAGGCAATTCATGTATACTAAACAATTACATATTAACCAGAATAAAAAAATAAAAGTATCCGAAATCCCACATTGAGGACACAATAATAGTAGTCAAACTATAAGGTAACAGTAACCAAAACATAATAAAGAAGTAACCAAATAGTTATATAAAAGTAACCAGAACATGTAAGATGTGTTTGTGGAAATGAAAGTAGAAATAGAATAACATAAACCTTGTAGAATATATTTGAAGGAATTTACAAAAATAATACATCAATGTATACTAAACAAATACATGGTTTATTATGACTTAGGTTTATTATTTACAAAAATAATACATCCACAAACTAATGATTCCTTGAACTTCTTCAACTGTCTTGGGTTCAATTTCTTGGTAATAATGTCGGGGACTTCCATGTCACACCAATATATAACTTTTCCAATGAATTTTTTATTGCATTCCTCACAGTAAAGATTCCATAACCGCAAATTTACACAAATATTAAGAACAGATATAAACAATATTTATATCATAAAGCTTTATCAAACAAATACATTGTAACCAAAACAACATATAAAAGTAACCAAAATCTCAATTGAGAAAAAAAATGGTATCCAAATCATAAGCTAATAAAGAATAAAAAAAATATACTAATGAAGTAACCAAACAATTATATGTTAAGAAGTCAAAACATATATTAATGGTAACTAATACATAAACAACATATAGATCAAACAAAGTTTAGTCAACCATGTATACTAAGCAAATACATGGTAACCATAACTACATAAAAAAAGTAACCAAAATACCAAATCAAGGTAACAAAATGGTATCCGAATCCCAAATTAACAAAGAACCAAAATATAATGCGTATAACCAAACGGTTATATGATAGTAATAATAATAAAATTTAAATTAACACACCTTTAAAAATAGTTGTAGATATCAAAATCACTTGTTTGAGACCGTGCAACTGGGTCAAATAATTTTGAGATGTGATGTTTAGCATATTGTTGAATGAAACGACATCTAAGATTCAAATTTTCTTAACACAATCGATTGCTTCCTCCACCAAATAAAGTGATGGCGGTGGCAAACAACTGGAGTTGGAGGTAGCGTTGTAACTCCAAATCTTTCTTACCCTAGACCATATAGATTCAGAATATAGCATTACATCACCATGTATTTGAAAGAATCAAATCTTACTCTCAATTTCTCCAATATCAAACTATATGGCCATTCATACAATTTTACGCCCATAATCGAAATTGAGACCATATATGCAATACCCAAACGTTTCCCTATACTTGAACTCAATTATTATTGAGATTAATAATGGATCAATAATGATAGATTGTATGAAATATAAATCAGACGATCGCAAAACCCGAACAAAGTTGGTGTAGTATCTCAAGATCAATATTCATTAACCAATTTACTGCATCTAGTAAGAAGAAGAAGAAGATTTTAGAGAGAGAAAGTACGAAAATTATGGAAGTTGGGAGAAAAAGAAGGTTTATTTACATAGGAACACGCGTTTCAAAAAAACCACCCGATTTAATTAATTCTAATCCCTTAAATTAAAGAATCATAATTACACTAATATTGTAAATAAATATGGAAAAGTGTTTTATTTTTGTAATTATTTTATAGGTGTATGATTTTTGTAATTATTTCTAAAAATGTACTAATATATGTAATTTATCCAAATTATAATAGAACTTTAATGGGCCTATTTTACATACATGGGCATGGGGTAATTGGACTGGTTTTTCTAGTTGAATAATTGACCAAGAAATAGTCGATATACATTATAGAAATTTGATGCACGTACTTGAGATGTAAAAGACGTATACTTTTTTCTACATTTCATTTTTGAATAATGTTGAAGACACAAATTATTCTACAAATATTTTATAAACTGTTGATGTGTCATATTCTACATCAACATATTGTGTGGGGCCGAAGACTACATTAAAACAATTTGTTGATCAATATGCTGAGGTGGACTATGTCACATCAGCAGTTTATAAAATAGTTTGTGTCTGTAGCATTACTCTTCATTTTTTACTCTAAAACAAATAAGTAAATCATGTATTCATTTTTTTAGATAATTTAACCCAACAAAAACCTCAAGTAAAGGTCAAGCACAAAAATAAAAACAGAAAAAGGGGATGTCTCCTTCATATAATAATAATTAAAAAAAATCTAAAACATAAATATAGATATACATAAAGACATGGTTTTAAAAATCGAACCACCGGTTCGACCGATAAAATTCTGAACCGGTTGACTCTCTGGTCTGATTTGAACAAAAAAACAATTTTGATCAAAATTGGGTTGAATCACCGGTCCGATAAAACTAGTTATTGATCAAGTGTTCCGGGTTTTTTTGTAGCAAAAGAGTTTTAATATTAAAATTAACCACTTCTAGTAATATTATAACTCAACTTTATTATGTTTTAATTCATAAAAAAATGAGATTTTTAAATTTTTTATTAATTACTAATAATATATATTTTTATATATTAACGGCGTCACTGAATCAATAACGATTTGACCATTGACCCATTCACCCGGTATTCGAACTTGAGAACCTTGCATAAAAACACATTTGAATTTTTGGAACCACAAGTTGTTTATGAATATATATATATATATATATATATATATATATATATATATATATATATAATGTCACCTCTCAAATCAATTTCCATTTATTTTCCGTACATGCTATGGCCTCTATCACTATACAATATATTCCTCCCAATGTGGATAAGCATAATTGTACACTTGTGTACACCCAGCTTGTATGTGTATATCTCCAAAAATCTGCCAATTCAACAAATATCCCTTTGAATTCTGTACAAAGCATACCATAAATTACCTTAATAAAAGATACAAAGAATAAGAGATATGCTTTAAATCCGTCATATATATATATATATATATATATATATATATATATATATATATATATGCTGGTTTTGAACAAATACATGGAACAAGGGATTACAATGACCATCCATTAGTTAGTTTAGTGACAATCAATTGTTGATGACAACTCTACGCTCTCCATGTTATTTGCGAAGGATTCCTAAGTTTCAACCCGACATAGAAATCACCCAAAAATCCTTGACAAACTAATTTTTGGACTTGTAATTAATTTGCGTAGGAGTAGTTTTGGTATCATGACTCATCAGCAGGCAGCACTTGGATATCTCATATATCCCATTAACCATGGAAACCTTTTATAGTTATCTAGATCAAGCACATTGCCAAATCCACATAAAGTAACAAACAAGTAGCTAGAGGCAGCCTAGAGGGGATGTATAGATATAGATAGCTTCTGATCTACATTTTCAGAATCTGCATGCATGGGACCTATCTTTAATTATACAGTAATAGTGAATTATTAAGCAATAGCAAGTGGGGACTCTCAAGCATGCAGACATGCAGTAGCTTTCATGCCAAGTAAGCAGCCCAATCATATTAATTAATAATGTCCACCTCACAAAAGGTTAAAAACAACAAACACTCATGGTGAATATCAAAACCACCAATCCTGCCCTTCCCTCTTCAAGCTTATATATATAACTATCTTTTGACATACTCTGCATGTATCAAATTTAGGTTAGGCCAACTCAACACTTCCCTCCCTCGCTCAGGCCTCAGCCTACTTTCTAATATAACGTACGTGGCCATATTATATTATACACTCCTCCCTCCTCTTTGCTCAAAATGAGACTGAAATTCCATGTTTATATATATTCTCTCTCTCTCACTTTCTCTAATGTGCACTCCTTCCGTCTCAAAATATATATGACATTTTAAATAATTTTATTTTTTTAAAATTATTTAACGTTTTATATAATTTAAAATAATTAGTAACGCTGTTTCTAAATTTATCTCTGATAAGAAAATATTACAGATTAGAGAGGAGGGAGTAGGAGAATATTGTAGTAATGGAAGGAAATGATTAAAGCAGCTAAGTAGTAGAATCATGAGGTTGACAAGGAAACCAACATCTAAAAGAGAAATGATTTTCAAGACAGTTGGTGGTTTAAATTATGGAAGAATATTAATTATTATCTGAATGGAAAGCAGAGTAGGAGTTGGTACGTACCTAAGCCCATGCCCATTCCCATGTGATGTTTTAGAATCATCATCCAATCTTGGTAAAGTGATTGGCTGAAAATATTATTTTTCCATTCTCTTTCTGAACAAATGTTCCAAATTTGCTAGTGCTAATAAAATTCAAGATGAAGCCAAAAAAAAGAAAAGAAAAAAAGAGAGAGGAAAGTTGTTAATTTGTCTTGTTAACGCCAAGTTTCACCACGTCCAATTACCAAGTCCACGCTCTGAATTCTGCACAATAACAGATCACACGAAACTTGATGGCTTGTGCCGCCGGGGGATAACTCCTATGTTACTATTCTCATGCATTTTATTCTCACATCTAACTATCTCCTGCCAGACATGTGCCGCCGTTCTTAATTCGTGTGTGATCCGTTAATATTATCGCAGTAATCCGTAGCGATGGATTTCAATGATTGGATCGTCTACGGCTTGGCTTTGGCGTTAATATCTTTTAAAAATGTTTCCACAATCCCCAATATAGTTGTTGAATATTTCTTGGATATTACATTTTATAAAATACTCCTAATTACTTTGACGCCCTCGATAAAACATGAATATCTCTAATCAAAGCCTCTTGGAAAGTTCAAATTTATTTTAAGAATTAAGAATTAATTATATTCCGTTTGAACTAAAATAAGATTCTATCAGAGCTAGCTCCATGTTTTAAAAAAATTATTTATTACCAATTTTAGTTATATTTTAAAGAAGTGATATTGCTCATTGAATAATACGTTAATGTCAAACTTTTCATTAAAGGAAGAAACATTTTTTTGGTGTTACACAAGGCAACATTAGATGTTTCTATGTCACATAAAAGGGTGGTAAGTTTAAGTTGATTTAATTAAAATAATCAAAACATTATGTATATAGCATGTAACATACGGATAAAATTGATGAAAGTGAAAGGACCATAATAGACGTTTTAATAGTCCTTGTCTATATAACGAATTAGAGTCTCAACTCAATTACTATAATACCATTTCAATTTGACCAAATACACACACACACATATAGAAAATATTATCTAATGTCTTAGTTAAGTTTGGTTAAGACTATTTAACAAAATCATGTAATTTTATCATTTAGGGTTAAATTTTTTATTTTTGAGTACTATAAAAAAATTATTTTAAATCTTATACAAAAATACATTTTTTAATTAAGTAGATTTAGAAGTACGTTGCTAAGACATGACGTCTCCCAAATATACATGTATAGTCTATGATCGTAGAGTGACTTACCTAATGATCGTAGAGTGCTCACTCTATTATCTAAGGATTCACTAGAGTGACTACTAGTCACTCTACTATCAGTTAGTGACTACTCTATATTGTATGGTAAATTAACTCTATGATCATAGAGCTGTGTACCTCTATTTATATATATATAGTAAAATATAGTTTTGAACGAAATTTTAAAAACTTCTTAGATGTATTAAATAATGTGATTAATTGATAATGTCAAAACAATATTTATGTTGTCTAAACATATATATATATATATATATATATATATATATATATATATATATACACACACACACACACACTTTAACACTTGTTTTGCCAAACTTTTTAAATAACTTTTATTACTCTTGCAGCGTAATTATTACTCTAATATTATGAATAACCTAAAATAGAATGTTTTTAGTCGATTAGGCCATTATCATACCCCACATCATGTACAATGGAGAAATTAAGACTTGTGACTATGGACATGAGGGGGACAGTTTGAACTTGAAGCTACATTCAGCTACCTAGCTATATCTTATCCTACTCCATGAACTAAGGACCACCGCCGCACGGTCACCACGCACAGATTAATTTTCAGTGGTAGGTCCGCTATGGCGACAACCGGCGTGGCATTTCTGTGACCATGGTTAAAAAATTAAACCGGTGTGTCGTATTATTTAGCTTGGAGTAGTGTGTATTATTCTTATGGAATTATGCACTTTAACTCTCACTTATTTAGCTTGTAGTTGTACTAATTATTCTTATGGATATATATATATATATATATATATATATATATGCACTTAATTATGACACAACATTCAGTTTATGAGTTTTGCCCTTAATATCTTTTAATCTTCTGAACTTATAAAAAAGTCATCTATTTTTATTATTCTTTAAAAGAAAATATTCTCATTTTGCGCACCAAATTTCCATTTCTCTCCTAATATATGTACCAGCCAATTTGATGGACAAAAAATTTGGAATTATTGGGGGTTCATAATAATCATAGGTAGGGGGGACATTATTGAATTTTAATGTAATCTTGGAATCTGATCATATCCATTTAAATCCAACAAATCTGGAGTTGACATAACGAAGCCATGGGTTTGCTTATAGCCCTTTCAAGTGAAGTGAGCGAATGAAAGAAATAAAATATTAATGGTATGAGTTTTTTTATACAAAAATTAAGTCCTGGAGCAGCAAAAGGATCGCATCAAATCGGATGGACTGATTAATTGATTATTAATTTATGATTATGATTTAAAAATTTGCAATTAGTTTGCATGTCTTATTGATCTCCCTTCAATACCTTCAGGGAGTGGTTAGCATAAAATTAGCTTTGATCAATTGACTAAAACAGTGTCGACACGCATGCGGATGTGGGAGGTGATCTCTTTCTGCGTGTGAGCACCGTATTGGTCAATTGACCAACATACAATATAGTTAATTTCATGATAACCGAATTGTTTCTCCTATCCACCTTATCCTCACGGATCTCACCCATTTATCAGTTTAAGAGCATCTCCAACAGTAGTAGCAAAAACAACTCTTTCAATTGAAGTTTGTTGACCTACATGACAATTTGAATAACATTATTTGCTACTTTAATATTTTGTGCTTAATCAGTCTCTTTAATTCAATTAATGCAGTATTTGACTTAAAACAATAATAATTGATAACATTTGAAATAAGTAATAACATTCATTTTTTAGAAAGATAACATTCTGGAAAATAAATTATATTTAAAAATTAATATTTAATTAAACCTATGGGGGGTGTATTCAATTAAGATTTTTAAAGACTTTTAAAGATTTTAAAAGATTGGTTGTATTCAATCAAGACATTTAAAGAGTATAAAAGTTTAGTGGTATTCAATTACAACTTTTTTAATGTCTTTAAAAGTTTGGTGGTATTGAATTAAGATTTTTACAAAGTCTATAAAAGTATTTTGGTATTCAAAAAGTCATAGATTTTTTAAATTTCTATCAAAGGGTAGAGTTTGACAGACTTTAGAAAAAGAATTATAACTATCAACTCATATACAAAGTCTGATCTCATCTATAAAAACTTTTAAAGACTTCCAAATATTAAACACAAAGGTGAAAATTCGGATCGCTAGTAAAGAGGAAACCCTTAAATTCGCGGTGTAAATACAAATTCGCGGTGTAATACTCAGAAAAAAATAAAAATAAAGAAATAAAATAAAACAAATAAATAACATTTAAATTTATATTTTAAATAATTTAATTGAACTTTGTCTTTTATTGGGTTAAACTAGTTATTTATTTTATATGGGCTAATAAGTATTAATATGCGAAGGATAAATTAATTTGGTAAAATTTGGGCCTTAAAACTAATTGGATTTAATTTATATGTGGATAAAATTAAATCATATTATAATTAAGAGAATTAACAAGATACATTAATAAGTAAACAAATAACTAAAGACCTAATCTGTCTCGCGGTACGTGTAATCGAGGAAAGAGAAAAAAAGACACAGTAAATTGGTAAAGGAGAAAGCGACAGTTCGAAAGCTTCCAATACAAAGACAAAAGAAATTTGTTTAATAAAGCTAAGATAAAATCATGAAACTCTCAGATCAATTGTGAAGATTATGTATGTATACATATTTAAAGTTTTTGTCTTATTATTAATTATACTGCATGATTTGGTAAAAGGAAGAATTACATATATAGTAGTAAAACTATAATATGTTACTGTGGATAATGGTAAAACAATCAATATGAGTATATATATATATATATATATATATATATATTGTGAGATCCAGAATTTTATGAAATAAAAGTATTCAACTTTTTTATTTTGGTAAATAGTTTAATTGATAAAAGTTTAAAGTTAAGGGTGATATTTAAAAATTTTACAAAGTAAGCAAGTTGTTATAAAATATTCGTTGTGTGGGGGGAATATTCGTTTTAAAAGGTAATATTCGTACGATGACACAATCATTGGTGGACCCCACAACGAAAGTATTATCGTAGTTAGAAAATGACAGAAATATCTTTTTATATAAAAATAACGGCGAAAGTTTTACTGTTAAACTGTTGAACTACCCGGTAGTAAAAGTACAGTAATACGCATTGTGACGCCCCTAAAATAGGTATACATCACCCATTTTGAGTCGTTAATAACATGGTACAGAAACAACTACAACTTTATTAATACAATATGAAAACTGTGAGTTTAAATACAAATATTGTCGTCTAGACAATATTCACACTCAAATAAGTCCTCATTACAATTATTGGTACATTATTTTACAAAAATGGTGAGGACTACTAAAACAACTTTCTAGAATCATCATTCCACACCCCGACTAGAACTCGCTACATTCTCGCCCCCTAAGAAGAAAAATGGAACAAAAAGGAAAAGGGTGAGCTCAACTAGCCCAATAAAGAATATTATGACTAAGATAATATAGAACAAATTATCGTTAGTCTTAAACAGGGAAAAATCTGATAAAATACAATAGACAACAAGTTTCAGATCAATATTCGCAGCGAAAATAATAATTCATAGAAGAGTTACGTAGAGAATGAAATCTACTTTTATCTATGAATTTAAAAATCTATCATCAATATTTTATCCCTGTAACATCAATCAATATTAATCTTGAATCAAATATTCATCTTTTCACTACAGGCCAAAGATATTCATTAGTCGGTCATGTTCATCTCAACATATGTACATCTTTGCACTACAGGCCAAAGATATTCATAAAAAATTCTTTCATCTTTGCACTACAGGCCAAAGATATTCAGTAATACCATCATTTAGGACTGAGGATGATGAAAAATATTTAAAAAAAAATAAATCTAGTGAAACAAAAGAGCAAATATTAAGGATTCGTACTTTAAACAGTCCAAGTTCAAAAATACTTCATTAATAATCATAGTGAAGTAAAATTCAAGAATGATCAAAATATGGATACAATCAAAGCTAGTATCCATAATAGATATTTTGGACAAAAACGAAAAATTTAATTTTCCTATGAATAAGTCAGATATCGTGAATAGTATCGTATACATAAATAAGAACCCAAACACTAAAAGAAAAGAATTTCACAAGAAAAATCTTACCAATAATCCCAGATAATGATATTAGAAGAAATAATATGATTTTTAAAAAATAATATCCCTTACTCAAAAAGATTGTATTTTAATTGGAATACTTGGATATAGTCTTTGAAGGAACTTCACAGATAAGTATCTCAAAGTATCAAAATACTTACAAGAATACGCTCGATAACATAGAGAGAGAAAGGGAGAGAAAACTTCAGTTTCTGGTGTAATTTTTAATTCTAACCTAAGCACCCTATTTATTAGAAAATGCTTAGAACACCAAAGCAAAAAATTTAATAAAATATTAATATATTTATAAAAATTTCCTTAGCCTACCTTGACCATTTGAATTCAGCCGCCATATAATGACAAAAATAAAAAAAACATTTTTGTTATTAAAAATAATTAAAACTTTCAAAAATCAATTATTTCGAAACTACGGAACTTCAATAATTCATAATAACTAGCCCTTTTATCAGAAAAATTCGAACCACGTGTCCTTTCCATAGAAAATTCCATTATCTACAACTTTGTAAGTTTAAGTTTTTCCAAATTCTAAGCAGAAGTTGACCGAAATTCACAAACGGGCGATTTTACGGGCTATAAACCAATTTCAGTCAAGAAATGGGGTCCACCGACATGTTTAACATGTTTTAAACATTAATTATAACAAAAATACTCACCCTCCTAATATACTCATTTATTCCACATTCATTATAAAAATATCACCATTATTATATTATTAAAATATAATAATATATATAAATGAATTATTTATCAGAAAAGATAAAATATTAATTTTTCAACAATTGTCACATTAAAAATTTTCTCCATCTATATCCACATAAAATTAATATTTTTCTTATCATATAAATCAATAATTAATTATTCACAAATAATATTACAGAATCACAATACTGACAACCAGACAGTTCTCAGGAAATAGGAGGCTTTCCAATAAGGATTTCTCCTTACTGGCGCGCAATTAGGTGACCAAACCTCTTCTTAGACAAAACTTTTTAGACATTGCCAATAATGTTATCTAATAATATTATTCAAATAATATGAATTATTGACCTGATAATGAAAATACTCTGTAGTGAAAATTATTGAAACAACAGTAATATAAAATATCAATGTAGCAATTATTGAATCAATAAAATAAAATATTATACAAGAATTCATCGTAACAATTATCGAGTAATGCCTTTCACGTAAGAATCAATAATTGGTGCAATACCGCGTGCCACCGTGTTTTAACCACGGGTATTCCAACAAAGATTAATCTGTGAATAACTACGCCGTTTTATAAACAACTTATACTTGTCGTTTTTTTCATCCAATCGCTTTCGTTATTGGGCCCCAATACAAAGGTCGCGCCGTCGCATTTAATATTCCCCGAACAGTAAGAATATTCCACCACCAAACGAATATTCTCCGATAAAAATGAATATTTTATAACCACTTGGATATTTGAAATATTTACGCATTTTACCCATAACTAACTACATTAATCAAATCAACCCTTACTATTTCAAAATAATAAATAGAGGAAATTTGATTTTATTTATAATAAGTTGGGGTCTTACAACCTCCCCTCCTTATGAAATTTCGTCCTCGAAATTGACGTACGTACCTAGTGTTTTGAAAAGGTGAGGATACCTCACTTTTATTTTCGTTTCCAACTCCCAGGTCATTTCCTCAATAGCATGGTTTCTCCACAAAACTTTAACTTGTGGTATGACCTTTCAGACGTAAGACATGCTCCTTCCTATCCAAGATCTTGACAGTACCTCCTCAGACGTTAAGTCTTCTGGCTATCTCATCCTGTTCTAACTCAATAACGTGGTTCGGGTCTTTCACATATTTATGAAGCACGTATATATAAAAACATTATGAACACGAAACATACTTGGAGGTAACGCAACTCTATAAAGCTACATTTCCTACTCTGGCCAAGAATCAATGGACCAATAAATCGTGGATCGAGCTTTCCTCTCTCCCGAATCTTGTAAAATCCTTCCACGGGACAACACGCAACAATACATGATCCCCAATACTAAATTCCACGCCCTTTCGATGAAGATCCGCATAACTCTTTTGTCGATCTTTGAGCCGCTTTCAGTATACGTTGTCGAATCATTTGGATCTTTTTCGTAGTCATACGCATATCAACTCTAGTCCCAACAATGTTGTTTCACCCACCTCATCCCAACATATCGGAGAGCGACACTTTCGTCCATACAATGCTTCAATAGAGCCACACCTATACTAGCCTGATAACTGTTGTTATAAGAGAATTCCACCAATGGTAAATACTTATCCCAACTCCCTTTGAAATCTAGGACACATAGTCTTAATAGATCTTCAAGAGTTTGAATAGTCCTCTCGATTGTCCGTCCGTTTGAGGATGGTATGCCGAATCAATCAGAATCCATGCCCATAGCTTTTTGCAAGCTAACCCAAAATCGTGAAGTGAATCTTGGGTCACAATCCCAAACTATGGATACTCGGCATGCCATGCAATCTCACAATCTCATTTACATACATACGAGCAAGACGCTCAAGGAATAAGTCTCCGTGATCGGCAAGAAATGAGCAGACTTGGTTAATCTATCAACAATAACCCAAATAAGCATTTATGCCTTTGAGAAACCGTGGGAAGACCCAGAATTAAATCCATGGAAATGTGTTCGCTTCCATTTCGGAATCTCAAGTGGTTGCAATGGACCCTTAGGCACTTGATTCTCTGCCTTTACACGTTGACAAGTTAAACACCTCGAGATAAACTTCGCGATCTCTCTCTTCATATTGTTCCACCAAAATGTATGTCAAGATCACGATACATTTTGGTACTTCCGGATGGATTAAAATGGTGTATTGTGTGCCTCCATCATGATCTTGTATTTCAAATCAGAATCGTTAGGAACACAAAGTCTGGAGTGGACTCGAAGTATTCCTTCTTCATCGATTCTTGATTCTGGAATAACATCCTCTTGTACTTTCTTCTTCATCATATGATCACTCCGGTTCGTGGCTTCGACCAACTTTAACTTCATCGATTAAAGTTGGTTCTACGCAGATACTTGACATCATCGCACTCGCTCCTCGTGATATGATCTTCTACTCAACGCGTCAACTACCACGTTTGCTTTTCCAAGATGGTATTGAATGGTGTGGTCATAATCTTTTAACAGCTCGAGCTAACGTCATTGTCGCATGTTGAGTTCCTTTTGGGTGAAAAAATATTTGAGGCTTTTATGGTCTGAATATATCTCAACTTTCTCTCCATATAAATAGTGCCTCTAGATCTTTAGCGCGAAAACGACTACTGCCAACTCTAGATCATGAGTAGGATAATTCCTCTCATATTCTTTAAGTTGTCGCGGGGCATAGGCTATGACTTTTCCACGTTGCATGAGAGCACATCCTAACCCTTTGCTCAAGCATCATTGAGATAACAAATCCATCGTAACCAGATGGTATTGTCGTAACAGTGCCAAATGAGTCTCCTCTTGAGCTCTTAGAAACTCTTCTCGTATTCCTCGCTCCATACGAATTTTGTATCTTTCCGAGTCAACTGAGTTAACGGAGTAGCGATTCGAGAAAATCCTTCCACAAATCTCCGATAATAACCAGCTAAGCCCAAAAAGCTACGTACTTCGGTTACCGACTTCGGTTGCTCCCACTTTTTATTGCTTCAATCTTCGCCGGGTCAACAGATACTCCATGTTTTGACACCACGTTCCCAAGGAATGCTACTTCCTCAAGCCAGAATTCGCATTTCTTCAACTTGGCATATAACTTGTTTTCACGAAGCCTTTGGAGTACCAGCTTCAAATGGTGCTCATGATCTTCACGGATTTTGAAATATATGAGAATGTCATCAATAAAGACAACAACGAACTGATCCAAATAGTCCTTGAATACTCGGTTCATCATATCCATGAAAGCCGCATGAGCATTAGTCAATCCAAAAGACATGACTAAAAATTCATAATGCCTTCGACGAGTTTCAAGGCGATCTTTGGAATATCCTCGGTTCTAATCTTCATTGATGATATCCGTAACTAAGATCGATCTTTGAAAAGAATTGTGCTCCTTGCAATCTGGTCAAAACAGCCATCAATACAAGGTAACGGATACTATTCTTGATGGTGACATGGTTCAATTCTCGATAGTCAATACAAAGTCGCATACCCCGCTCTTTCTTCTTTACAAATAAAATAGAGCACCCCAAGGAGATGTACTAGACGAATGAAACCGATGTCCAACAACTCCTCGTAGTTGGACCTTTAACTCCTCAAGTTCAATAGAGCCATTCGATATGGGTTTTAGAAATGGGCTTTGTACCGTGTTCAAGATCAATAAAGAATTCAACTTCACGTTCTAGGGGTAGACCGGAAAGTTCTTCAGGAAACACGTTAGGAAATTTACTAACAACAGGAATATTATTCAAATATGACGTGTCTTTATTCAAATCCATAACATGGGCTAAGAAAGCTTGACATCCGTTTTTCAATAAACGAATAGCTTTATAACTAGATATGACAGTGATTGATTTTAATGGTTTAGTTGCTTGAATTCGTACAACAGGTTGGTTAGGAATATGAAAACTAACAACCTTACGAAAAATAATTAATTTTGGCATGATGAGTAGTTAACCAATTAATCCCTAAAATCACATCAAAAGCAAGTATCTTTAAAGAGATAAGGTCAACAGGTAATGTGATGGTGCCAACTAGGATCAAACAAGATTTATAAACAGTGGATGTGATGAAATTTTCTCCTAACGAAGTCTCCACAGATAAATCAAAGTCTAATTTCTTCGGAGTTAAGTTTAAACGTTGAGCACAAGCCGGCGAGATAAATGAATGGGTAGCACCGGTATCAAGTAAGGTATAAACTTCGCAAGAATTTATGATTAGCTTACCCGTTTTCACCTCATTTAGGTTCCTCGCATTTTGACCAGTCACGACAAACGCTCTTCCAGGAACCGTTGACTTTGACTTTTTTGGGACAGCCTTTTGAGTCACCATCCCCGCTGGACTTGGTTTCACTACCATACAATCTCGAGCGATATGTCCTTCCTTTCCACAATTATAACATACCTTGAACTGTTTTTAGGCGGCCAATGATATGTCCTCTTTCCACATTTATAAGATAATGACCGGTGGTCGTTTTCTCCCTTAGAACCAGCTTGTCTTTGGTGTCGACGTATTCACATGGTCATTGTTGAATCTCCTCTTTTAAAAAATCCTCCCGACTAGCTTCTTCTATTCTCATGGCTATGATTACCACCAGAGTGGTTACCGCTTTGTCCAGATTCTTCTTTCTCCGCTTAGTTATCATTGTTCGATGACTCACCGCCACCAAGATGATCCCGGTTATGGTCCCTTGGTTGAACGACTTGTTATCTCGCCTAACAATTGAGCCATGTTGACAACATCCGGAATAGAGGGAAAATTTACGAGAAATGAGATATCGACGTACGCCGGTTTCAAACCTCTTAGAAACATCCGCTGCCATACGCTCCTCATTCTCCACCAAATGAGGTGCAAACCGGATAACTCGCAAACTTTTCCTCGTACTGGGACACCGTCATGTTATTTTGTTCTAGTCTAATGAATTCCACTTCCTTCATATGACGAATACTTTCAGGAAAGTACTTGTCATGTTATTCACGAAAGACGTCGCAAGACATGCCGAGTACTGGATGGGTACGCTTCACGTATTCCCACCAAAGAATCGCCACATTATTTTTAACATAAAGGTGGCGAATGGAACCTTCGTTCCTTCGTGCATCCCAAGACATTGAATATCTTGGTGATTTGTTTGACCCACGTTTCTTCTTTAATCGGATCCGTCTTTCCCCAGAATTCTGGTGGTCCCAACTCTTTGAAATGCTTGGCTGTGACAAACCGTACGTTGTTATCATTTCCACCAGTATTTTGTACACGAAGTCTCCCTCCTCAAAAAGCTTCTTTCGATTTTGCATGAATCGCAAAAAGCTTCTAAACATCCCATTCGCTCATCATCTCGCATTTCAAATAGTGTTGTTCATGGGAGAACATTGTCATAACCCTATTGCGACGTTATCCTCGTTGGTGAGTAAAGGTGTCTCCACTGTGACACCACCAAAATAGGTATACATCACCCATTTTGAGTCGTCAATAACATGGTACAAAAATAACTACAACTTTATTAATACAACATAAAAATTGTGAGTTTAAATACAAATATTGCCATCTAGACAATATTCACACCCAAATAAGTCCTCATTACAATTATTGGTACATTATTTTACAAAAATGGTGAGGACTACTAAAACAACTCTCTAGAACCATCATTCCACACCATTGACAAGAACTCACTACATTCTCGCCTCCCGAAAAGAAAAATAGAACAAAAAGAAAAGGGTGAGCTCAACTAGCCCAAGAAGAATATTATGACTAAGATAATATAGAACAAATTATCGTTAGTCTTCAATAGAGAAAAATATGATAAAATACAATGACAACAAGTTTTAGATCAATATTCGTAGAAATGAAATAATAATTCATAGAAGAGTTACGTAGAGAATGAAATCTACTATAATCTATGAATTTAAAATCCATCATCAATATTTTATCCTCGTAACATCAATCAATATATATCTTGAATCAAATATTCATCTTTGTACTATGTGCCAAAGATATTCATTAGTCGGGTCATGTTCATCTCAACACCCTGCTCATCTTTGCACTACTACGGCCAAAGATATTCATCAAAAAATTCATTCATCTTTGCATTACATGTGCCAAAGATATTCAATAATATCATCATTTGAGACCGAGGATGATGAAAAATATTTTTAAAAAAAATGAATCCAAAGTGAAACAAAAGAACAAATATTAAGGATTCAGATTTTAAACAACAATCCAAGTTTAAAAATACTTCATAAATAATCATAATGGAGTAAAATTCAAGAATGATCAAAGCATGGATACAATCAAAGCTAGTATCCATAATAGATATTTTGGACAAAAACGAAAATTTAATTTTTCCGTGAATAAAATGTCGATTCGTGAATAATGTCAGATATCGTGAATAAAGTAATAGTATCGTGAATAGTAACTCCCTAGAACACTAAAAGACAAGAATTTCACAAGAAAAATCTTACCAATAATCCCAAGATAATGATATTAGAAGAAATAATATCATTTTAAAAAAATATAACATCCCTTACCTCGAAAAGAATAAGACTTCATTTGGAATATCGATATAACGTGAAGGAACTTGCATCAGATAAAGAACACTCAAAGTATCAAAATACTCACAAGAATAATACCAATAATATATAGAGAGAAAACTTGAGTTTTTGGTGTGATTTTCAATTCTAACCTAAACACCCTATTTATAGGAAAATGCTTAGAACACCAAAGCAAAAAAATTAATAAAATATTAATATATATTTATTAAATTTTACGCACACATAATCTCGATTCAAAACATCACCACCAAGAGTGACCCACCTCACCTAAAAAAAAAATCGTTTTTCTTATTAAAAATATTTAAAACTTCAAAAATCAATTATTCTGGAATTTCAGAACTTCAATAATTCATAATAAATTGCCCTTTTATCAGAAAAATTTGAATCTTATGTTTTTTCCATAAGAAATTTCATTCTCTACAACTTTACAGAAACAAGTTTTTCCAAATTCTAAACAGAAATTGACCGAAATCCACAAACGGACGATTTTACAGGCTATAATCAAATTTCAGTCAAGAAATGGGGTCTACAAACATGAAAAACATGTTTTAAATATTTTTAGTAACAAAAATACTTTTCCTCCTCATATATTCATATATCCCACATTCATTGTAAAAATATCACCATTATTATATTATTAAAATATAAAAATATATTTAAATGAATTATTTTATCAGAAAAAGATAAAATATTATTTTTTAACAATTGTCACATTAAAATTTTCTCCACCTATATCCATATAAAATGAATATTTTCATTATCATATAAATCAATAATTAATTATTCACAACTAATATTACAGAATCACAATATTTGGCAACCAGTACGCTCCTCAGGAAAGAGGGCTTTCCAATAAGGATTTCTCTCATCTTGCCAGCGCAATTAGGTGACCAAACCTCTTCTTATGTAACTTTCTACACATTGCCAATAATATTATCTAATAATATAAATTTTGATCCGATAATGGAAAATACGTGTAATGACAATTATCAAAACAACAATAATATAAAATATCAACATAGCAATTATTGAATTAATAAAATAAAATATTGAACAAGAATTATCGTAACAATTATTAAGTAGTGTCTTCACGTAAGAATCAATAATTGGTGTAATACCGTAAGGTACTTCTTGTGTTTTAACCACCGTGTATTCCAACAAGATTAATGGTGAATAACTACGCCAAGTTATTTATAAACAACTTATATTTGTCGTTTTCTTCATCCAATCGCTTTCCGCTATGGGGCCCACAATAAGGTCAGGCCATCATACTTAAATATTCCACGCAGTTAATAATATTCCACGACCAAATGAATATTCTCCGACAACAATGAATATTTTATAACCACTTGCTTATTGAAATATTTGCGCATTTTACCCATAACTAACCACATTAATTAAATCAACTCTTACTATTTCAAAATAATAATTAGAGGAAGTTTAATTTTATTTATAATAAGTTGGGGTCTTACATCCACGGTCTTATTTACTCCACTGTTAATATTCTCAGTCGACATTCTCAAATACTGCCATAAAATAAGGGTTAGTTAAGGAAATTAATATATAACATAATATCCCTATATACTGACCAACTAACAAATAAGCTTAGGTAGGACACACTAGGGAAGGATTTTCGCTCTCCTCCTAGTTCTATTCCCCGATCTCCGCCAGAGATCATATCCCTAAGCTCGATATTAATCTGACTCCCTAAAATAGGTATACATCACCCATTTTGAGTCACAATAACATGGTATGTAAATAACTACAACTTTATTAATACAACATGAAAACTGTGAGTTTAAATACAAATATTGCCGTCTAGACAATATTCACACCCAAATAAGTTCTCATTACAATTATAGGTACATTATTTTACAAAAATAGTGAGGACTACTAAAACAACTTTCTAGAATCATTATTCCACACCCCGACTAGAACTCGCTACATTCTCGCCTCCTAAGAAGAAAAATGGAACAAAAAGGAAAAGGGTGAGCTCAACTAGCCCAATAAAGAATATTATGACTAAGATAATATAAAACAAATTATCGTTAGTCTTCAATAGGGAAAAATCTGATAAAATACAATAGACAACAAGTTTCAGATCAATATTCACAGCGAAAATAATAATTCATAGAAGAGTTACGTAGAGAATGAAATCTACTTTTATCTATGAATTTAAAAATCCATCATCAATATTTTATCCCTGTAACATCAATCAATATTCATCTTGAATCAAATATTCATCTTTGCACTACAGGCCAAAGATATTCATCAGTTGGTCATGTTCATCTCATCACCTGTACATCTTTGCACTACGGGCTAAAGATATTCATCAAAATTCATTCATCTTTGCACTCACAGCCAAAGATATTTCAAGAATACCATCATTTAGGACCGAGGATGATGAAAATATTTTAAAGAAAATGAATCCAAATGAAACAAAAGAATAAATATTAAGGATTCAGATTTTAAATTATCCAAGTTCAAAAAATACTTCATTAATAATCATAGTGAAGTAAAATTCAAGAATGATCAAAACATAGATACAATTAAAGCTAGTATCCATAATAGATATTTTGGACAAAAACAAAAATTTAATTTTCCTTGAATAAGGTCGATTCGTGAATAGTGTCAGATATCGTTTATAAAGGTCGATACGTGAATAGTAACTCCGACACTAAAAGACAAGAATTTCACAAGAAAAAATCTTACCAATAATCCTAAGATAATGATATTAGAAGAAATAATATCATTAAAAAAATAATAATATCTCTTACCTTGAAAAAGACTGCACTTTAAATTTGGAATCTAGGATAGTCTGTCAAGGAACTTGCATCAGATAAAGCAACACTCAAAGTATCAAAATACTCACAAGAATACGCTCGACGATAACATAGAGAGAAATGGAGAGAAAACTTCAGCCGGTGTGATTTTAAATTTAACCTAAGACCCTATTTATAGGAAAATGCTTAGAACACCAAAGCAGAAAATTTAATAAAATATTAATATATTTATAAAATTTTCCTTAGCCTACCTTGAACATCTGAATTCAGCCACCAAATAATGACAAAAACAAAAAAAAACGTTTTTGTTATTAAAAATAATTTTAACTTTCAAAAATCAATTATTTCGGAACTACTAAACTTCAATAATTCATAATAAATTGCCCTTTTATCAGAAAAATTCGAACCACATGTCCTTTCCATAGGAAATTTCATTCTCTACAACTTTGTAAGTTTAAGCTTTTCCAAATTCCAAGTAGAAGTTGACTGAAATCCATAAACGGACGATTTTATGGGCTATAAACCAATTTCAGTCAAGAAATGGGGTCTACCGACATGTTTAACATGTTTTAAACATTAATTGTAACAAAAATACTCTTCCTCCTCATATACTCATATATCCCACATTCATTGTAAAAATATCACCATTATTATATTATTAAAATATAATAATATATTTAAATAAATTATTTATCAAAAAAGATAAAATAACAATTTTTAACAATTGTCACATTAAAAATTTCTCCATCTATATCCACATAAAATGAATATTTTCCTTATCATATAAATCAATAATTAATTATTCACAAATAATATTATGTAATCATAATATCGACAAACAGTGTAGCTTCTCAGGAAAGGAGGCTTTCCAATAAGGATTTCTCCTCATCGCACGCAATTAGGTGACCAAACCTCTCCTTAGATGTAACTTTCTAGACATTGCCAATAATATTATCTAATAATATTATTCATAATATGAATTATTGATCCGATAATGAAAATATCGCAGTAGTGACAATTATTCAAACAACAATAATATAAAATATCAATGTAGCAATTATTGAATCAATAAAATAAAATATTGAATAAAGAATTCATCGTAATAATTATCGAGTAATGTCTTCCACGTAAGAATCAATAATTGGTGCAATATGGTGCTATCGTGTTTAACCACCGGGTATTCCAACAAGATAATCTCAGAATAACTACACCGCTATTTATAAACAACTTATATTTGTCGCTTTCTTCATCCAATCGCATTCGCATTTTAATATTCTCGACAAGAAGAATATTCCACGCACCAAACGAATATTCTCCGATAAAATGAATATTTTATAACCACTTGCATATTTGAAATACTTGCGTATTTTACCCATAACTAACCACATTAATCAAATCAACCCTTACTATTTCAAAATAATAAATAGAGGAAGTTTGATTTTATTTATAATAAGTTGGGGTCTTACACGCATGGTTGCATTTTAGCACACGATATTGATTATTGATGTTTACGTGAGAAGTCACTCAGTTATACTCAATTAATGCTACAACAATTGCTGCATAATATCTATCATATTATTGATTCAATTATTGTCACAGTATTATCTGCATAATATTTTTTATTATTAAATCAATAATTGAGATGACACTATTATTCATATTATTATTTGTATTATTGACAATGTCTATAATACCATTACATTATAAATATGAATAAGCTAGCAAGCAAACTTGATTATTCAAGGTTATTGGATAAATTTTTAATTCACGTGATTATAATATGACAAACCGTAGGGTCATAATTAACGTGATTATCCAAAATATAATCAAAATAATATTTTATCCAATATGATAAATAATTAAATAAAAAGGAATGATATTAAATTTTAAATTGATCACATTGACATTATAAAGATGAATAAGCTAGCAAGCAAACTTGATTATTCAAGGTCATTGGATAAATTTTTAATTCACGTGATTATAATATGACAAACTAGAGGGTCATAATTAACGTGATTATCCAAAATGTAATCAAAATAATATTTTATCCAATATAATAAATAAATAAATAAATAAAAAGGAATGATATTAAATTTTAAATTGAGCTGTACATCAAATCCATCAAGCAAAATAAATATTTTAACCTTTTTCATATGATTTTGATTCTCCCAATAACAAAATAAATGTTTTGAAGTGACAATATCAACTTATCAATTTTGAAGAGAGAGGATGAGGTTGAATATTTGATGATTCAGATTAGATGTGGAGATAATTTTTTTTAATGCGACTCACCTATTTGAGTATTCCAAAATAGTTAAAGAGATTGTTGTGAATGCCCTAACGTTAAATTAATAGAGTTAAAAAGGCATCATACATATTCAATTGGGTCCTTCCATTCTTATATATATATATATATATATATATATATAGGAGAATATGGAGGTACACAGCCTTGCAAACTCTTTTTTTACACAGTACATTAAAATGACATCGTTTGGCCCATTTATTTAAAAAAAAAACACGGCTCCTCTCTCTTCTCTACTCTCCTCCCAAAACGATCGAAGCTCTCAGAAACCCAAATCACAGATCCAAGCCCTCCCCTCCAAAATCGATCGCGCATACCTCTAATTTCCAAATCAGAAATCGCTCATGTTCTTTTCCCCCAAATCAATCGCCGATTCCTCATGTCCAACAAACTATAGGTATATATATATTTCTATGGCTTGAAAATAGTTCCCATTATTATTTGGGTCCTCTTATTTCTTAAAAGTGGTCCGGTTCTACCCATTAATTCAAACAGTAGCCAAAAACAAACAAATTGTACATGTCGATAAGAAATTTTTGGTTCGTCCCCTTTTTCGCTCTTATTCAAAGGTTAAATTTAACTATAAAGTGGAGTACCTTTTTGGTTCAGGTGAGTTCATGCAGTAGTATTTAATATTGGTTCTGTCTTTTAATTTCCAATTCTTTTAGTCGCATTTGAAAATTTTAAAATATTAATTTGGGTCTTCTTGGTTGCTTTTAATTTAGTTGAAGACTTCACCGAAAAACGGTTTTTAAATACAAGAGCTTTTCTCGAATGATATTCATTTCTGTTCTTTATTCGATGATGATGGGCATGAAGGTGTTTGAATCTAGTTCCAGCGAGGAATTTAGGGTGAATCAATCATATGTTTGTTTTATTCTTCAAATCGAGTGATGATCTAACTTTCTAGTTTCATGGATTTTCCACTTATGGGTATGATTCACATTACTTTTAGAAGAATTGTGATTTATCCAAAGCTATACATAGAAATAAATTTTATAATTGAATGTGGTCAATTGAATTGGATTTTTGGTTTGGTGTTTTTTTCTTCCTAGTGAAATAAGATTCTCGATGTATAGGAGTAGAATTTGTTGGGATCAATTTGCGTAAACGAGTTATCCGAACATGTTTTGGTGGCTCATTCACGAAAATATTGATTATAAAAGAAAAGGAAAAAGAAGAGCGAGGAAACACCACAAGACCACCTCGATTAGCTTCAATCAAATTTGGCCTTTTTAGCTTCATTTTCAAGATGTGAGAATCAACCAAGTCGAATGAATAAATTAAGATTTGGACATTGCTAGGTTTTTACTTGCTATATATGACAACATCTCCTTTATTCCTGCTTTAAAATGTGAGATATCTTGTGTAGGTCCCGCCCGCCAAAGAAGAGCTTATCTTCGAGAAACCTATTCAAAGACCAAACCCCGGATTTTCAAAAACACCGGTCGTCAAAAACTCGAAGTCATCAATGTGGACGCCCCAAAATAGGTATACATCACCCATTCTCGAGTTGTCAATACATGGTACGTAAACAACTACAACTTTATTATTACAACATATAACTGTGAGTTTAAATACATATATTGCCATCTAGACAATATCCACACGCAAATAAATCCCCATCATAATTATTGATACATTATTTTACAAAAATGGTGAGGACTACTAAATAACTCTCTCAGAACCTTCATTCCATACCCCCACTAAGATTCGCTACATTCTCGCCTCCGAGAAGAAAAATGGAACAACAAGGAAAAGGGTGAGCTCAACTAGCCCGAAGAAAAGAATATTATGACTAAGATAATATACAAAAAATTATCGTTAGTCTTCAACAGGAAAAATCTAATAGAATACAATAGACAACAAGTTTTAAATCAATATTCATGAAGGAAATAATAATTCATTAGAAGAGTTAAGTAGAGAATGCAAACTACTATCTTCTATGTATGAATTTAAAAGTTCATCGTCTATCTTTTATCCCCGTAATATCAATCAATATATATCTCGAATCAAATATTCATCTCTGCACTACTGAGCCAAAGATATTCATCACCGGGTCATGTTCATCTAAACACTGCTCATCTTTGTACTACGGCCAAAGATATTTATCGAAATCATTCATCTTGCACTACTACAGCCAAAGATATTCAATAATTTCATCATTTAAGACCGAGGATGATGAAAATATTTTTAAAGAAACGAATCCAGTGAAACAAAATGACAAGGATTAAGGATTAAGGATTCGTACTTTGTTTTATCCATGTCCAAAAATACCTCAAAAATAATCATAGTGGTGTAAAATTCAAGAATGATCAAAACATGGATACAATAAAAGCTAGTATCCACAATAGATATTTTGGGACGAAAAGGAAAATCTTCATTTTTCGATGAATAGTGGCCGATTCGTGAATAAGATCAGATATCGTGAATAAGGTCTTGAGATACGTGAATAGTAACTCTACACCAAAAGTTCCAAATTTGATAAAACTTGGATCAATATTTCAAAGATAATGATATTGAAGAAATAATATCATTACGAAAAAAAAAAATATCCCTTACCTCACAAAGACAAGATTTTAGTCAAACAACAGGATATAAAGCTATGACTTGAATTTGCACCAGATAACAATACTCAAAATATACTCAAAATACTCACAAGAATACGCCGATAATATAGAGAGAGAAAACTTGAGTTTTCGGTGTGATTTTCAATTCTAACCTAAGCACCCTATTTATAGGAAAACGCTAGAACACCAAAGTAGAAAATTTAATATAATATTAATATATATAAAATTTTCCCACGCACACTCTTATAAACTGAAATCAGCTCATTTCAACAACAAACCAAGCCCACCAAACATATCAAAAACGTTTTTCTAATGTAAATTATTATAAACTTCCAAAAATCAATTATTTCGGAGCTTCGAAGCTTCAATAATTCATAATAAATAGCCCTTTTATCAGAAAAATTCGAATCTCTTGAGTTTTAATAGGAAATCCAATTCTCTACAACTTTGCAGAAGAAAGTTTTTCCAAATTCTAAACAAAAATTGACCGAAATCCATAAACGGGAGATTTTACAAGCTATAATCAAATTTCAGTCAATAAATGGGGTCCACCGACATGTTTAACATGTTTTAAATATTTATTGCAACAAAAATACTCTTCCTCCTCGTATACTCATATATCCCACATTCTTTGTAAAAATATCACCATTATTATATTATTAAAATAATATATTTAAATGAATTATTTTATCGAAAAAGATAAAATATTAATTTTCAACAATTGTCACATTAAAACTTTCTCCATCTATATCCACATAAAATCAATATTTTCCTCATTATATAAATCAATAATTAATTATTCACAAATAATATTATAGAATCATAGTATTGGCAACCAGCCGTTCCTGAGGAAGAGGGGCTTTCAATAAGAATTTCTCCTTCTTCATGCGCGCAATTAGGTGACCAAACCTCTCTTAGATAGAACTTTCTAGACATTGCCAATAATGTTATCTAATAATATTATTAGGATAATATGAATTATTGCTTCGATAATGAAAAATATCGTAATGATAATTATTGAAACAACATCAATATAAAATATCAACGCATCAATTATTAAATTAATAAAATCGAACAAGAATTATCAGTAACCATTATTGAGTAGTGCCTTCACGTAAGAATCAATAATTGGTGCAATACTGGTGCTTCTGCGTGTTTTAACCACCGAGTATTTTAACAAGATTAATTCAGAATAACTACGCCAGTTATTTTTAAACAACTTATATTTGTCATTTTTTCATCCAATCGCTTTTTCAAGTTATGGGGCCCATAAAAGATCTATACCGTCGCATTTAATATTCCCCGACAACAAGAATATTCCACGACCAAACGAATATTCCCCAACAACAATGAATATTTTATAACCACTTGCTTATTTTGAAATATTTATGTATTTTACCCATAACTATCCACATTAATCAAATCAACCCTTACTATTTCAAAATAATAAAAGAGAAAATTAAATTTCATTAATAATAAGTTGGGGTCTTACAACCTCCCTCCTTATGAAATTTCATCCTCGAAATCGACGACGCATACTAGTGTTTCAAAAGGTGAGGATACCTCGCTTTGATTTCTTTCCAATTCCTGTGTCATTTCTCTATAGCATGATTCCTCCACAAAACTTTAACTTGTGGTATGACCTTTCTTGCAGTAGGACATGCTCCTTCCTATCCAAGATCTTGACAGTACCTCCTCACACGTTAAGTCTTGGCTATCTCATCCGGTTCTAACTCTATAACGTGGTTCGGGTCTTTCACATATTTATTTAAGTACAAATATGTGAAACACATTATGAACACGAGACATACTTTTGAGGTAACGCAGTATATAGGCTACATTTCCTACTCGGTCAAGAATTTAAAATGGAACAATAAATCGTGGATTGAGCTTTCCTCTTTCCCAAATCTTGTAACTCCCTTCCATGGAGCAACTCGCAACAATACATGATCCCTATACTAAATTCCACGTCCTTTCGATGAAGATCCGCATAAATCTTTTGTCGATCTTGTGCCGCTTTGTATACGTTGTCGAATCATTTGGATCTTTTCGGTGAGTCATAACGCATTTAACTCGGGTCCCAACAATGTTTCTTCACCCACCTCATCCCAACATATTTGAGAAGCGACACTTTCGTCCATATAATGCTTCAAATGGAGCCACACCTATACTTGCTCGATAACTGTTGTTGTAGGAGAATTCCACCAATGGTAAATACTTATCCCAACCGCCTTGAAGTCTCAGGACACGAGTCTTAATAGATCTTCAAGAGTTTGAATAGTCCTCTCGATTGTCCGTCCGCTTGAGGATGGTATGCTTAGAACTAAATCGTAAACCGCGCCCATAGCTTTTTGCAAGCTAACCCAAAATTTTGAAGTGAATCTTGGGTCACGATCCGAAACTATGGATACAGTGCATGTCATACAACCTCACAATCTCATTCACGTCACATACTAAGCAAGACGTTCAAGGAATAAGTCTCCGTGATCGGCAAGAAATGAAAGAGACTTGGTTAATCTATCAACAATAACCCAAATAACATTGATGCCTTGAGAAACCGTAGGAAGACCCGTACTTGAAATCCATGGTAATGTGTTCCCACTTCCATTTTGAATCTCAAGTGGTTACAACGGACCCTTAGGTACTAGATGCTCCGCCTTTACACGTTGACAAGTTAAACACATTGAGATAAACTTTGCAATCTCTCTCTTCATATTGTTCCACCAAAATGTATGTCAAGATCACGATACATTTTGGTACTTCCGAGATGGATTGCAAATGGTGTATTGTGTGCCTCCATCATAATCTTCAGACTTCAAATCGAGTCGTTAGGGACACAAAGTGGAGTGGACTCAAGTATTCCTTCTTCATCAATTCTCTCTTCCGAATAGCACCTTCTTGTACTTTCTTCTTCATACGCATTTCAAGATTCGGTGGCTCGAGCAACCTTAACTTTTTCTATTAAAGTTGGCTCTACGCGATACTTGACATCATCGCACTCATTCCTCGTGATATGATCTTCTACTCAACGCGTCGGCCTACCACGTTCGCTTTTTCGGGATGGTATTGAATAGTGTGGTCGTAATCTTTCAACAACTCAAGCCAACGTCGTTGCTTGCATGTTGAGTTCCTTTGCGTGAAGAAATATTTGAGGCTTTTATGGTCTGAATATATCTCCACTTTCTCCCCATATAGATAGTGCCTCCATATCTTTAGCGCAAAAACGACTGCTGCCAACCCTAGATCATGAATAGGATAATTCCTCTCATAGTCTTTAAGTTGTCGCGAGGCAAAGACTATGACTTTCCCACGTTGCATGAGAACACATCCTAACCCTTTGCTTGAAGCATCATCATTGAGATAACAAATCCATCCGTACCAGATGGTATTGTTAGAACAAAGGTTTCGAAATGAGTCTCCTCTTGAGCTCTTGGAAACTCTTCTCGTATTCCTCGCTCCATACAAATTTTGTATCCTTTCGAGTTAGCTGGGTTAATGGAGTAGCGATTCGAGAAAACCCTTCCACGAATCTCCGATAATAACCAAATTTAAGCCTAAAAAGTTACGTGATACTTGATCACCGACTTGGTTGCTCTAACTTTGTATTGCTTCAATCTTTCACGGATCAACAGATACTCCATGTTTCGACACCACGCGTGCCCAAGGAATGCTACTTCCTCAAGCCGTAACTCGCATTTCTTCAATTTGGCATATAGTTTGTTTTCACGAAGCCTTTTCGAGTACCAAACTTCAAATGGTGCTCATGATCTTCATGACTTTTGGAATATATGATGATGTCATCAATAAAACAACAACGAACCGATCCAAATATTCCTTGAATACTCGGTTCATCATATCCACGAAAGCCGCGAGGAGCATTAGTTAATCCGAAAGACATGACTAAGAATTATAATGCCCTGCATCGAAGTTCAAGGCGTCTTTGGAATATCTTCGATTCTAATCTTCATTGATGATACCCCGAGCTAAGATCGATCTTTGAAAAGAATTGTGCCCCTCAGAATCGGTCAAACAAGTCATCAATACGAGGTAGAGGATACCTATTCTTGATGGTGACATGGTTCAATTCCCCGATAGTCAATACAAAGTCGCATACTCCCGTCTTTCTTCTTTACAAATAAAGCAGAGAGCACCCCAAGGAGATGTACTAGGACGAATGAAACCGATGTCCAACAATTCACGTAGTTGGACCTTTAACTCCTCGAAGTTCAATAGGAGCCATTCGATATGGGGTTTTAGAAATGGGCTTTGTACCAAGTTCAAGATCAATAAAGAATTCAACTTCACGCTCGGGGGGTAGGCGGAAGTTCTTCTGGAAATACGTCGGGAAAGTCAATAACAAGGAATATTATTCAAATTTGGACGTGTCTTTATTCAAATCCATAACATGGGGCTAAGAAAGCTTGACATCCGCTTTTTCAATAAACGAATAGCTTTATGATTAGATATGATGTTGATTGATTTTAATGATTTAGTTGCTTGAATTGCATAACAACGGGTTGGTTAGGAATATGAAAACTAACAACCTTACGAAAACAATCAATTTTGGCATGATGAGTAGTTAACCAATCAATCCCTCAAAATCACATCAAAAGCAAGTATCTTTAAAGAGATAAGGTCAATGGTAAGGTAATGGTGCCAACTTGAATCAAACAAGATTTATAAAGCAGTGGATGTGTTGAAAGTTTCTCCTAACGGAGTTTCCACAGATAGGTTAAAGTCTAATTTCTCCGAGTCAAGTTTAAACGTTGAGCACAAGCGAGGAGAGATAAATGAATGGGTAAGACCCAGATCAAGTAAGGTATAAACTTCGCAAGAATTTATAAATAGCTTACCCGTGATCACCTCGTTTGGGTTCCTCGCATTTTGACCGATCCACAACAAACGCTTCTTCCCTAATCGTTGACTTTGACTTTTTCGGGATAGTCTTTTGAGTCACCGTCCCCTCATTGAACTAGGTTTCGCTTCTGCATAATCTCGAGCGATATGTCCTTCCTTTCCACAATTATAGCATACCTTGAACTGTTGTGGACAGTTTGATCGATATGTCCCTCTTTCCCAGATTTATAAAGATATGACCGGTGGTCGTTCTCCTCCTTAGAACCGATTGTCACGCAACCGCTGCCTTCTTATACGGTCGTTGTTAAATCTCATCTTTTAAAATCTCCTCCCGACTCGCTTCTTCGCATTTTTCATGGCTATGATTACCACCAGAGTGGTTACCATTTTTGTCCGTCTGTTTTTTCTCATTGGTTATCATTATTACATTGATTGCTATCTCGGTACGATCACGGTTGTGGTCCTCGTGACCGTACTCGTTATCTCGCTCTAATAATTGAGCCACATTTACAACATCCGGTCAGAGAGAAAGTTTATGAGAAATGATATCTTGACGTATGCTTGGGTTTCAAACTTCTAAGAAACATCCGCGTCATACGTTCCTCATTCTCCACCAAATGAGGTGCAAACCGATAACTCGCAAACTTTGCCTCGCATTGAGACACCGTCATGTTGTTTTGCTCTAATGATGAACTCCACTTCCTTCATACGAGCGAACACTTTTCGGAAAGTATTTGTCATTAAATAGTTCTCAATCGCTTCCCAAGACATGCTTTGAGTGCGGATTGGATGGTACGCTTCGCAGACTCCCACCGAAGAGTCCGCTTCGCCACGTAACATAAAGGTGGCGAATGGAACCTTCTGTTCTCCGTGCATCCCAAGACATCTAATATCTTGGTAATTTGTTTGACCCATGTTTCGCCCGTGATCGAATCTGGCTTTCCTTAAATTCGTGGTCCCGACTCTTTGAATCGCTTGGCCGTGACAACCCGTGAATTGCTATCATTTTCTCTCGTATTTTGAACACGAGTCTCCTAAATCGATTTTGCATGAATCGCAAAAAGCTTCTAAACATCCCTCGCTCATCATCTCGCTTTCGGTGGTGTTGTTTCACGGGAGAACATTGCCCGACTGTTGCACGTTCTCCTCGTTGGTGAGTACAAAGTCTCACGGTCTCATTTCCATTGTTAATATTCTCGGTCGACATTCTCAAATCATCGTCATAAAACAAGGGTTAATTAAGGAAATCAATATATCACATAATATCCCTATATATTGATTAACTAAAAAAATAAGCTTAGGTAGGACACACTAGTGAAGGATTTACCCGCTCTCCCTCCTAGTTCTATTCCCGATCTCCGCCAGAGATCATATCCCTAAGCTCGATACTAATCATGACGCCCCCAAAATAGGTATACATCACTCATTCCGAGTTGTCAATACATGGTATGTAAACAACTACAACTTTATTATTACAACAAGAAAGCGTGAGTTTGAATACAAATATTATCTTCTAGACAATATCTATACTCAAATAAATCCTCATCACATTTATTGATACATTATTTAACAAAAATGGCGAGGACTACTAAACAATCCTTTCTAAAACCTTCATTCCATACCCCGACTCGTACTCGCTATATTCTCGCCTCCTGAGAAGAAAAATGGAACAAAAAGGAAAAGGGTGAGCTCAATTAGCCCAGTAAAAAATATTATGACTAAGATAATATACATCAAATTACCGTTAGTCTTCAACAGGGAAAAATCTAATAGAATACAATAGACAACAAATTTTAAATCAATATTCGCAGCGGAAATAATAATTCATTAGAAGAGTTAAGTAGAGAATGCAAACTACTATCTTCATGTATGAATTTAAAAGTTCATCGCCTCATCTTTTATCCCCGTAACATCAATCAATATACATCCGAATCAAATATTCATCTTTGCACTATGTGCCAAAGATATTCATCGATTGGTCGTGTTCATCTAAACACTGTTCATCTTTGCACTACTGACCCAAAGATATTCTTCAGAAATCATTCATCTTTGCACTACTGGGCCAAAGATATTCAATAATATCATCATTTAAGACCGAGGATGATGAAAATATTTTTTAAAGAAACGAATCCAATTGAAACAAAATGACAAGGATTAAGGATTAAGGATTCAGTACTTTGTTTTATCCATGTTCAAAAATACCTCAAAAATAATCATAGTGGTGTAAAATTCAAGAATGATCAAAACATGGATACAATCAAAGCTAGTATCGAGAATAGATATTTTGGACAAAAAGAAGAAATTTTATTTTTCTATTGAATAGTGCCAGTATACGTGAATAGTAACTCTCAGACACCAAAAGATAGAAATTCCACAAAAACATCTTCACGCTTCATGAATAAGACTCGTGAATAAGAAGACTTCGTGAATAGTAACTCATGAATAAGTAACTTCGTGAATAAGAACTCATGAATAGTAACCGATATGAAAAAGTTCCAAATTTGATAAAAGTTCCAACCAATATTTCAAAGATAATGATATTGAAGAAATAATATCATTTGAGAAGAAAATAACACCTTTACCTCGAAAGATTAAGATTTTAAATTGGAATAAAGGGTATAGTCTTTGAAGGAACTCAGACCTCTAACAATACTCAAAGTATACTCAAAATACTCACAAGAATACGCCGATAATATAGAGAGAAAACTTGATTCTCCGTGTGATTTTCAATTCTAACCTAAACACCCTATTTATAGGAAATTGCTTAGAACATTCAAAGCAGAAAATTTAATAAAATATTAATATATATTATAAATTTCCTTAGCCCATCTTTGAAGATCTGATTTCAGCAATTAATATCACATGTTAGCCCACTTAAATGCAAAAAAAACGTTTTTCTTTAAAATAATAATTAAAACTTCCAAAAATTAATTATTTCGGAGCTTCGGAACTTCAATAATTCACAATAAATAGTCCTTTTATCAGAAAATTCGAATCTCGCGAGTTTTTATAGGAAATTCAATTCTCTACAACTTTGCAGAAGAAAGTTTTTCCGAATTCCAAACAGAAATTGACCGAAATCCACAAACGGGAAATTTTACAGGCTATAATCAAATTTCAGTCAATAAATAGGGTCCACCGACATGTTTAACATGTTTTAAACATTTATTGCAACAAAAATACTCTTCCTCCTTGTATACTCATATATCCCATATTCGTTGTAAAAATATCACCATTATTATATTATTAAAATATAATAATATATTTAAATGAATTATTTTATCAGAAAAAGATAAAATTTCAATTTTCAACAATTGTCACATTAAAAATTTTCTCCATCTATATCCACATAAAATTAATATTTTCCTCATCATATGAATCAATAATTAATTATTCACAAATAATATTACAGACTCACAATATCGATGAACCGTGCGGTTCAGGAAAGAGGGCTTTCAATAAGAATTTCTCCTTCTTGGCGCGCAATTAGGTGACCAAACCTCTCCTTAGACAGTAACTTTCTAGACATTGCCAATAATGTTATCTAATAATATTATTCAGGATAATATGAATTATTGCTCGATAATAAAAAAAATATGTGTAATGACAATTATCAAACAACAAAGAATATAAAATATCAACGCAAAGAATTATTAACTCAATAAAATAATCGAGCAATAATTACGTAACCATTATTGAGTAGTGTCTTCTTCACGTAAGAATCAATAATTGGTGCAATACCACAGGTAATCTTCTTGTGTTTTAACCACCGAGTATTTTAACAAAGATTAACTCAGAATAACTACGCCGTTATTTTTAACCAACTTATATTTGTCGTTTTCTTCATCCAATCGCTTTTCGTTATGGGGCCCACACATGGTCAAGGTCGTCGTCGCATTTAATATTCCCGACAAGCATTTAATATTCCACGACCAAACGAATATTCCCCGACAACAATGAATATTTTATAACCACTTGCTTATTTTGAAATATTTGCGTATTTTACCCCTAACTATCCACATTAATCACATCAACCCTTACTATTTCAAAATAATAAATAGAGAAAATTAAATTTCATTAATAATAAGTTGGGATCTTACACTAAACATGAACTGTAATAGGACAGAGTGGAATAAGAAGAAAGTACCTTTGGTGGTTTTGTCTTTTCCTTTGTTCCCTTTTTCATTATCGTGGTCTTTGTTATGTTGATTTGTTATTAATACACAACAATAAAAATAAAAATTAAATATTTATAGAGTCCAAACAAATATATAAATAACGAGTTTGTTTGTACCTAGTTTTGGACAAGTAGTCCTATAATGGTTGGCTTCTCCACACTCTCCATAATAACGAGTTTGTTTACTCTTTACTTCTTGAGCTACCACTCTACCCGATTGAAATCTCGAGGCTCCCCTTGGTATACCTTTAGTACTAACTGACCCATTGGGATCACACACTGTTATTTCTGGAATGTCAACAAAGGAAACAACTTGATTAGACGTTTGAGTACTTGAATGCATCTGACAAATCACTTCTTGCAATTTTTTCTCCTTTATCTTTTTTATCATATCATCCAACAAATATTCAACTTCCTTAAAAATTGTCAGTGATGAAGTAGCATCTTGTAACACTTTGGACATTTTTGATTTAAGGGAAAACACCATCATAGGAGTTACATCAACCTCGCTTGATGAACATCTAACAAGCTCAGGTCAATACTTAGTATCCATAGTCCATCTTTTCAATATATATATTTCTGGAATGGAAACAAATTTTTTAAATCTCATAAGACAAATGATATGCTTGCATATCATTCCTTCCATCTCGAACTTTGCACAAGAACAATTAAGAGTCATCCACCATCATCATACAAGACAGGTTCTCCAATTAGCTTTAGGACTCGTGCTCTTTCCAACTTTGTATTCAATTATGTCTCCATCCTTCCTCACCTTCTCCTTCCAATAGGAATAACTAGCCTTAAATTCACTGTGAAATATGTCAAACATTTTTCTAGTGTAGAGTTATCCAACTTGTTTCTCAATCTCCAACTTCGGGCCAGTATATCGGGTGAGAATTTTTGTCTTGAAATCTTCTTCTTTCTCTCGCTTTTGAAGCGAGATACAAGAGCATTTTCATATTGCGTCACAAACTCATTCAATGGAGTTAACGCATGAACAAATCCATCAAAAAATGAATTAATACTCTCACTACGTTGGGTAGATGTCATTCCAGCTGTAAAGATGTCTCTGAGGTATGCAGGAACCCATTGATGACGCATTTCATACAAGTTCATCAACCAAATATTATTATTCAAATCATACTTCTTCAAAATTTCCCAACGGCTCTTTGATTCTAATATGGTTTCACTATAAAACCATGCTTTATACTCATCACAAAATGCTTGATCGCTAGAACGAAGGAGATGAAGTCTCTCTGTGATATGCTTCTCAATGTGCCATGAACAGAATCGGTGTCGAGTATTAGGAAAGACTTTCTTTATAGCATTGCAAATAGCATGATCTTGATCTGTTATAATTACCCCAAGATCTTTTTCACACATGCATTTCTTCCACTCTTGAAACAACCATATAAAAGATTTCTCTTTCTCATTTGCAAGTAAAGCACAACCAAACAAAATAGATTGTCTGTGGTGATTAACCCCCGTGAATGGAGCAAATGGTAATGAAAATTTATTGGTTCGATATGTAACATCAAAAGAAACTACATCACTAAATTGTAAATATGATGATATCGACCTCCCATCGGCCCAAAAAACACTTTTAAGACTGTGATCCTTCTTAAAATCTATGGGAAAAAAAAATGACGGGTCACTAACTCTTTTTGCTAAAAAATGATGAACTATAGAAATGCATTCGCGACCAACCATATTCTTTCTCTGTATGCGCAAATGATCTACACATTGTTGTGTTGTTATCATCTCATCCTCACCATTCCCATGAGCATTAACCACCTTTACAATTGTTGATGGGCGTAATCCAGTTTCATGCATCTTCTCCATCAAATTTTTGACAGTTTGACTATGATGATATGTCTTATGAGAACGATGTTTCCATGCTGATGAAGGGCTAGTAAACTCGTGATTATGTTCATAACAAAAACTAGTAACACGCCATGTCTTCGTTTTTTGGTTTAAATAGATCCACATCCTTGCACGACAGTCAGATCTTACTTGTCTTCGTCGTTTCTTCGGTTTCTCTTCAAGTGTTTGATCTTTATCTTTTGCAATTCCACCTTTACTACAAATAATTAATCGACCTATTGCCTCCCCCGAAGTTTTAGATTTGTCAAGATTCGACAAACGGAAGTCAGAATCCTTTATGCCTTCAGATATGCATTATACATCGCGTATGCGTCGTCCTGACTAGGAAACGATAATCCAACATATGGAACTTCTATCGAAGTTTTTGTATTGTCATCCTCTACATTAACATTGGAACGAAAAAGAGAACATATAATTCAATTGATAATATAATTCAAAATTCAAAATTCAAAATGTTGGGCAATTTTTTTACTCTGTGTCATGAAGGTTTAACGCCGACTCTGAGTGTTGTAATGGTAAGACATTATCTGCACGTCCATGTTCAGGAACATTACAAACTTCCATCCTAAGACTTCAACCACTGTAGAAACAGATGCAACCATTAAAAACTAAAACTTTCAGCCGAAATAAGTTTCTCATATGAGTTATAAGAAGATATAGTTCATTCAATCAAATCAAAACAGAAGGAAAAAGACAAATTAATATTTTCAAATTTTCAAAGGCGATTAAAAGAATTGGAAAAAGACAGAATCAAGAAGACCCAAATTAATATTTTAAAATTTTCAAATGCGACTAAAAGAATTGGAGATTAAAAGACAGAACCAATATTAAATACTACTGCATGAACTCACCTGAACCAAAAAGGTACTCCACTTTAGAGTTAAATTTAACCTTTGAATAAGAGCGAAAAAAAGGGACGAACCAAAAATTTCTTATCGACATGTACAATTTGTTTGTTTTTGGCTACTGTTTGAATTAATGGGTAGAACCGGACCACTTTTAAGAAATACGAGGACCCAAATAATAATGGGAACTATTTTCAAGCCATAGAAATATATATATATATACCTGTAGTTTGTTGGACATGAGGAATCGGCGATTGATTTGGGAGAAAAGAACTTGAGCGATTTCTGATTCGGAAATTAGAGGTATGCGCGATCGATTTTGGAGGGGATGGCTTGGATCTGTGATCTGAGTTTCTGAGAGCTTCGATCGTTTTGGGAGGAGAGTAGAGAAGAGAGAGGAGCCGTGTTTTTTTTTTTTTTTTAAATAAATGGGCCAAACGACGTCATTTTAATGTACTGTGTAAAAAAAGAGTTTGCAAGGCTGTGTACCTCCATATTCCTCGTATATATATATATTGTTCTTCATTTGAAAAATAATCAAATAATATAAAATATGAACTCTTCTATTATTAATGGAATCAAATATTGATCACGATTTCCACTAAGTTCAAAAAAAAAAAGGAAAAAGATTTCCCTTATCGTATTAATAATTGATGATGAGTCGACCACATAATCATGAAACATTAAGCTGGCTAAGGTTGAGGTCCTGAGGAGAGCATATTCTATATCTCTATTTTCTATGTTCTCAACTTAATTTTTGACACTTAATTTTTTATTTAATTTTAAAATTAATTAATATTAAATAAAAAGTTAGATATCAAAATTTAAATAAAAAACACAAATAAAATATAAAAAATAAGGACAGAAGATCCGCTTCCAAGGTTGAGTGTTTGTTGCAGTGTCACATGTGTGGATAAACAAACGTACATTTTCAATTTCATTCCATGCTCTTAACTACAAGTTACTTTAATTTTAATACATTAAAATTTGAGTCTTTTTATGTATTATGAGCATTTTTACTCAATTACTATTTCGAAATATATCAATATATAGGATGAATATATTATAAAATTAATTTATTATATTAAATATATCGTTAAAATTTTGTCAAACTATAATTATTTATGTAACTTGCAAGATATGTCATTATTCTTAAAATTTTGTAATACTTGAATATTATGCTACAAAATAGCATGAAAAAGTTAGTGACGCAAAGTTATTATGCGTCTCCCTAGTTTTACAAGTAAATAACTAATACGTTTCGAAAAAAAAGAAAAAAAAAAAGGCAAGATTATTTTATTTTTTATAATTTTATTTATTGTTAAGATGGATGAAGGGATATGATTTATTATTTATAATGATTACCAATTTTTTTATTCTATTATTTTCTTAATAGATTTTTTAATCCAAACATAGAACTAGACTCCACCTATATATTACACTATGATTTTGAGTTTTGAACAGAAAAGAAAAGAATAGAAAACTTAAATTGAACAAAAAAGAAAAGAATGTAAAACTCAAGCTTTTTTTTTCATACGTATTGCTTCGAGTTTTAATAGAAAATAATAGAAAATTTAAAATTGAGGGACATGAGTTGTAATTTAAAATTTATTATATTAAAAGTTGAGGATAATATAGAAATTATAAAAATATTACTTATTCCAATTTCTTTTCCGTCCAAATCAGGCCACTTTTGGATGAAAAACTTTGGCAGAAAAAGTAGCCAAGTTTTTTATCTATTTTTTTTTCTTTTCCTGTTTATTAAAAAACTCAGAAACATTAGAATTAAAAAAAAAAACTTAACTTTTTTGTTTATTTATTTTTTTTGTCTATTTTAAAACTCTGAAACATTAGAATTAAAAAAAAAAACTTAACTTTTTTGTCTATTTTAAAACTCTGAAACTGAGCGTTGTCTTTTTTTCTTTAGTTCAATATTATTATCATCCAAACATCAGAAATAATAATGTATGTCACGAGCTCCTGTTCTCACCAACCTCAAGTTGACTGACTCAAAAAGACGGAGTGAAAGCTACATTGACAAAAAATAATTATAAAAATAAGATACAAAATAATATGTATTAATTAAAAAAATTTAAAACCTTCTTTTTTATTTGCTATATAAATATATAATGCACTTAAAGAGTTAATTAAGGTAAGTAGTACTACCCCCGTCTCATAATAAGTGATTTTTTAGCTTAAATTATACATATTAATACACAAGTTAAAATAGCAAAAATATCCTTAATATACTTTCTTCGGAGTTGAAGAGTTAATGAGTGTCATTTAATTATAATGAGTAATAGAGGAAACGAAGAGTCAAGAATAATGGAGGAGGTAATCAAGTCATTAGTTGGAACGCAATAAATATCATTGGCTACGTAAGAGCATATATGAGAAAATATTATAAAAATTGTATTGGAGTTCTAACACATTACTTATTTTAAAAAAAAATATTAAGCTTAAAAAATCACTTATTATAGTACGGAGGTAGTAGTATAATAGAGTTAAATTAAAAGGTTAAAGTATATGTTAAAATCCAAACCTGAAAATATCTTAAATGTTGTATTTACTCCATAATTTTTGAGGCCATAAATGATAAACCTGAAATTCCTAACTTTTAGCCTCTACTTAACTATTTTTGAACCGTAATTCTTAAATTATTTCATAACATAAACCCAAAATTTTGACCAAAAGAATAAATTATAATTACACCAGCTGCAGCATTTAATAAACCTATTTAAGTTTCTTAAGAAAAACTAGTAGTACAAGTAATTGGGATGGCGTCCGGTACCGTACGGTATCATGTTATTTTATTTTTTTTAAACCACAATTATCAGAATAAGTCACTCACATTTTATACCGGTACGGTACTAACGTCCGGTACCGCACTAACGTCCGGTACATTTTATACCGGACCCCCTTCGACCCAATACAAGTCACTCACATTTGGCCATTAACCACGAAGCGAGATCCTCCATACATATTTTTTTACGCCTATAAGCTTGCTCTCACTTAAATTTTAATATCTGACCTTTTATTTAATTAAGTAAGGGACATAAGGGGAACAGAAAAAATAAAGACAGAGTATCTGTTCTCATTGCCCATCCCATCCCATCTATACTAAACTAAACTAAACTAAACTAAACTTTAATGGCAAACTACTAACCTATGGTTAAACTTTAATGGCAAACTACTAACCAATTAACCATCCACCCATTAATATAAATGTATTGTCTGTTTCTACATCATCAAAACAGCTGAAATAAAAATTTCACTCGCAGTTATCCCAAAATAAAAATCCAAATTTGAACTTAATTCAACAAATAATCTATCTATTTTATAGTGTACGAGAGGATACATCAAAATTTAGTAAAAAAATATATATATAACAAAATAAAAAAGGTTTTAACCATTCTAAAGTCTCATGCATGACTCCACTTTTTATGGCTTGGCTGGTAGGAATGGAGCCGAAAAATCAGCCACCTTATCTTTCACGAGAGTTACAGAGTAAACAGAGCAATGGCAATATCTGAAAGTATCTATACTGCCAAGAAAACCAATCTCACTCTTTCTTATGTGTATATATCTATATATATCTATATATATCTATATATACACAAATTCAGTCCTTTACCCATCATTAGGCAGTTAATTCTTTAACCATAAATAGTTTTTATTCACAAATCAGTCCCTCTAAAGAACAAGCGGAGTTAGGGGTGTTTGATAAAAACTGAATGAATCTGAATCTGAATGAGCTCAATCTGAATCTGAATGAGTTGAACTTGAATCTGAATGAAAAAAATTGTTTGATAATTAACATGTCTGAAACATCTGAATGATAAAACTTTATTATTTTACCCTTCTGAAAAAATTCAAAATTGTTGTAAATTTATTGAATATTACTTAATATAATAGTTAATATTTTTTTTAATTTTTATTTTTTTTTACTTCATTCAGCTTCTTTCAGTTAAAAAAATCTGACTTAGTCATTCAGCTCGTCCATCTTAACGATCCAATCATTCAGACCAAAATAAATTCAGCCATTCAATTCCATTAAATTCTATTAAATTCTAAACAAACACTCTCTTAATGTGTCCGTGAAAATGTACCTTCTCTCTCTTTACAAGTTTCTATATCAACTCTTTCCTTGGAACTCTCCTTCTGGAGACTTTGAAGAGAGAGAAAATAGATTGTGTGTGAAAGTTTTAAAATTTAGTGGATTTTTTTTAGACTAAAATACTTTTGTCCGTCCTTAATTATTTAACGTTTTAAAAAATTTTATTTGTCTCTAATTATTTGATATTTATTCAAATTTAAAAAAATTAATAACAATTTTTTAAAAATTACTTCTCATTACTCTGCCTATTTTTTTGATATTTTTAATTCTTTCTTTCTCTCTATCCTAATAAAACTCTCTTTATCCCAATAAGACTGTTGTGTATATTACGAGGGAGAGAGTAGATAATTTTTAAAGAATTGGATAGGTTTTTTATGGGGATGGATAGAGAGAGTAAATAACTTTTTTAAAGAATTGGATATGTTTTATCCATCACGGAGTGCTACAGAACAACATGTGTTGGAATTTTATTTTATTTTTTATTTTTTAAACACATTCACTATAAAACACCCAACAAACAATAACCTTTCAATCCCCACACATTTCCTTCCATATTGTTTTTTTTTCGGGTAGTAGGAGAGTCACAATAACACAATGGCCTCCTATTCTCAAAACAGTCGATGCTCTGTTTTCCTCTGTTTCCAAATTATCTGTTTTATTATTTCTCTAATTTTCTTGGGCTATAACCAAGTTTTAGCCCAAAATTCTGCTGTTTTTGCCTGCGATGTCGCCAAGGATCCTGCGGTGAAGAATTATACGTTCTGCGATTCCACGCTGGACGTCAAAACAAGGGTGGATGATTTAGTGAAAAGGCTGACATTGCAAGAGAAAATAGTGAATTTGGTGAATGGGGCAGGGGGAGTGAGTAGGCTTGGTGTTCCCAAGTATCAGTGGTGGTCTGAGGCCTTACATGGAGTCTCCAATGTCGGTCCCGGAGTACATTTTTCTGGTCCGATTCCCGGAGCTACTAGCTTCCCTCAAGTCATATGCACTGCAGCTTCATTTAATAATTCTCTGTTTGAAGCTATTGGAAAGGTAATGAATGAGCTTTATTTGTGTTGATGAATTTATTTTCGTTGTCCATTCTTTAATATTTTTGTTTTTTATTTAAAGCTTAGGAGATGGACATAATGGATTCTCTCGGTAGTGGGTAGTATTCATTTTCTACAATTTTTTGTTTGATTTTGATTCATTTGGTATTTGATCTTGGGGAAATTGATTGACAGAGCCCAGAGGAAAGAACTTGAACGTGTTCTTGTCATTATTTTCCTCATTTAGATCCAAATGTGAATGGAGGTTGGTATCTATGATTTAGGCTTTGAGATTGGTTTTTTGAGTTTCTTGGTGGTTTTATTTATTTTACGAACCATTGTCAATTTTTTTTTAAGCTTTAATTTATGCTAGCATTTTAAATTACCAAAAAAAAAATGGTTTCTATTAGGATTCAGATTGGCACTTTGTTATGGGTTTAAGCAATGAAGCTAAACACAAAATTTAAGAACTTGAGGACATTTGATGATTCAAATAATGCATGCTTCTTTATTAGTGGAATATTTGACAAAAAAGATATATATATATATATATATATATATATATATATATATAGTGGTATGGGAGGACTTACAATTTAGATGTATGTCCCTGTCAGATTTTTATTTTTTTCCACTCTAATCATTTTTCCAATTTTTAATGAATTGTTTCTGTCGGTTTGCATACGGCAATCTTATATTCCATTTAGTCATTAAGAGCAACTCCAGCAGCCCGGAGCTGCTGGATTCGTAGACTATATTTAGTCTAGGACGAAAATCGCGCTCCCGTGAGATGGAAGCAAATTTAATCGCCCTTTTTAAAGCAAGCCAAACGGACTATATCTGCGAACCAAATTTGATGGACTATAATTTATATTATATTTAAATAGAAGGCTCAACGAATAGAAAACCAGGAAAGTTGAAGAAGAGAGGTGAAGGAGAAGGAGCCAGACGAAGGAGATGAAGACAACGGATAGATCTGTTGTTCAGAAAGGTAATAAAAAATAATCAGAACGGTTCAACTGCTTTGGCTTGGCGAAACGTTGGTCAACAATTCAACTCCCGGTAAACAAATTTTGTGAATATTATGCTTCAATCGAAAGAATGCAACAAAGCGGTGTAGGCGAATAAGATAAGGTATTTTAATTTTTTCATGTAAAATTTCATTAAGTTTTATTCTTATATTTTATATTTAATACTTTGTAAAAAAAAAATTAATAGATATGTCAAGCATTAGAGATGTTCAAAAGTATGCAAAATCAACCATTTGAATTTATGCATTGTTGGAGAATATTAAAGGATGCACCGAAATAGAGATCAGATAATAGTGGAAAAAAACAGAAAAGTAATAGAAAGTCAAGTCCAGCAGCATCTTCTCCATCAACCGCAGAAGAAGTCAGTTTGGGTGAAGACGATGGTATTGAAGATACAATCTCTGCAGGATTAGAGAGGTCAATGGGAAGAAAGGCTTCGAAAGCATTATTTAAAAAGGGCAAAGGAACCGGTGATACTAGTACACCTATGGAGTTGAGGTTTGAGAAATTCGAGCATCAGATGAAATTGAACCAACAAAAGAGACAAGAGAACATGGACATAATATATTTTCAAGAGCAAGAGAAGTTGAATATACTGAAAGCACAAGAAGATGAAAGGATCATGATGATCGACACCTCTAATATGGAGCCTGAAGTAGTTGAATATTACAAACAACGCAAGAAAGAAATCATGAAAAGAGTTACATCTAGTAGTTGATTTGCTTATTATTAGAGAAGCATAGTTTGCTTATTATTGTAGTAGAATGTAATGGATTAGGCTCCGCCATGTAGTGACCACAAGTGTTGAATAATATCTTCTTGCAGTTTAGAATGAACTTGTTTATCCCTTATTTGATGATTTGCTTCAATGAATTCAAGTAATTGTGGGGTACGCTCATGAGACACTTCTACAGTTGGAATCTCGTCATGTGTATCGTAGGTTGTTGGTTCTTGATTGTCATCTCGTTCATCTTCAACGATCATATTATGTAATATTATGCATGCAGTCATAATTTCTTTTAGTGTTGTTTGATCCCAAAATCGTGCAGGATCACGAACTATCGCAAAGCGTGCTTGCAGTACCCCAAATGCTCGCTCAACATCCTTTCTAAGCGCCTCTTGAGTCTTAGCAAATAGTTTTCTTTTATTTCCCCGAGGTGTCGAAATGGTTTTAACAAATGTTGCCCATGGGGGGGGGGGGGGGGGGATATATACCATCAGCAAGGTAATATCCCATCGTGTACTCATTCCCATTAATTGAGTAGTTCACTGGTGGAGCACGACCTTCAGTAAGAGCAGAGAAGATAGATGATCTCTCCAAAATGTTAATATCATTATGAGAGCCTGGTAATCCAAAAAATGCATGTCATATCCAAAGATCGTATGAAGACACCGCTTCTAAAATAATTGTTGGCTCATGCACATGTCCAGAATACATACCATGTCACGCAACCGGACAATTCTTCCATTTTCAATGCATGCAGTCGATGCTCCCCAACATCCCAGGAAAACCACGCTCTTCAGCTTTTGATAGCAATCTAACGATGTCATTACTATTGGGTGATCTCAGATATTCATCACCAAAAATTGAAATGACTGCTTTTACAAACCTTTTAAGACTCAATATAGCCGTGTGCTTTCACCGATTCGCACATAATCATCATCAACGAATCATTTGAAACACCATAAAAAGCATCCGCATTGAGGCAGTTATCTTTTGTAGAGAAGATAAACTGAGATGTCCTGCATCATTCATTTTTTGGACGAAGTATGAATCATACGCTTCAACTGCTCTTTGAATTCGAAGGAAAAGCGGTCGCCACATTCTAAACCTTCTCCGAAATAGATACGGGGGGTATGTAGGATGTTCTGCAAAATAATCTCGAAAAAGTCGATTATGACCTTTATGTCTACCACGATCAATGGTAATACGACCTTGCACAGAACCATGATGACGTGATGTATGCCTATTGACATTTTGTTGTTCTTCTTCAATAGCCGCCATGCCTAATAATTGTCCATATACTTCTTCATCTTCTAATTCATCCACATGCAACATAGCTAATTCGAATTGACGAGACATATTTAAAATAACTTATTTGACTGGAAGAATGAAATTAAGATGAGTGAATATGAGAGACTAGATGTGACTTATATTTATAGATGCTATTTGTTTATTAAAATATAGTCGCTATAATATGGCCGTTGGAATATGACCGTTAGAATATGGTTGTTGGATTATGTCCGTTGGAGTTTTTTTTGAATTAATTGATTATTTTAATCATTTTATATTATAGTCCACGGGATAGTCCACAGGATAGTCCATCTGCTGAAAGGAGTGAAAACTAAAGGACATTTGCTGATGTCAGATGGACTAAATATAGTCCAGCAGATAGTCCATCTGCTAGAGATGCTCGAATCCATTTTAAGATTTCGTTCCGTGTAGGCAAATGAATTGCCAAAAGAATGCAAATTATTTCCAACCACTATTAATATATACCTAATAGTATATGTTTTCTTTTCGAAACCAATTGAGCCATACTTTTGGCCCTCTTGGGGGTTCCAAATCATCATGAGCTTTTTTTACTTTAGTCTCTACAGTTAAAGAGATGGGATTTATTTAATACATACATATCTATTAATGATCTGATTTGGACTGGTGTAGAGTACAAGTCAAATTATAATATCTCCAAATACCAAATTCAGGATTTTGAAGAGGATACAGATTGCAATCGGTGTGTATGTGTGAGATACAAACATATATATATATATATATATATATATATATATATATATATTAGAAATATATATATACACAGTTGCTTATGATTACGTTTTTTTTACATATAGCGACGGGTGTCGCTATAGCTATTCTGATCTATGACGACGGGTGAATTGTCGCTATAGCCCAAAAAAACTATCGTCATAGACGATTGTGTACTACACAGCTGTGTATATACATATATATGTATATATATATATATATATATGTAGTTTTACATCTTCCCATCTTTTTTCAATTGTAAGTACATTCATGATGCACCTACCAATGGTTCATTTATGTCTCGTGCTATAATTTGTGTTGAAAAAGTTTGTTATATGCCCGTGACAGGACCATCTTCAAAAGGAAAGTGCCTCACTTTTATGTGATTGTACAGCTCAATTTGTAAATTGCAATAATATTACAGAAAGAAAGAAATAAGAAATTTTGCACAAAAAATGAAACTAAGAAGATGATATTCAATGTATGAATGCAGGTGGTGTCAACTGAAGCTAGAGCTATGTACAATGTTGGTTTAGCTGGATTAACTTATTGGTCACCAAACATTAACATTTTCCGGGATCCCAGATGGGGAAGAGGCCAAGAAACACCAGGAGAAGACCCTTTGCTTTCAAGTAAATATGGAGCTTCCTATGTTAAAGGTTTACAAGAACGAGACGATGGTGATAAAGATCGTCTTAAGGTTGGAGCTTGTTGTAAACATTATACAGCTTATGATGTCGATAACTGGAAAGGGATTGATCGATACCATTTCAATGCTGTGGTAATTTATAAAGCATAAAAAAGCATTTCAATTTTTACAAATTCTTTGTTGAAGTATTAATAAGACGATTTTGGTCTATTAGGTAACAAAACAAGATTTGGACGATACATATCAGCCCCCATTCAAGAGCTGTGTAATTGATGGGAATGTGGCAAGTGTCATGTGTTCTTACAACCAAGTTAATGGCAAGCCAACTTGTGGAGATCCAGACCTGCTGGCAGGTGTGATCCGAGGCGAATGGAAACTAAATGGGTATTTTTTTATGCTCCTTGGCCTCTTAATTTCATTTTAACATTCAAGATTTTAACTTAACCTGCTTAATTTTTACACGAATTCCGGGTTCTGCAGATACATAAGTTCAGATTGTGATTCATTAGATGTGATGTTCAACTCCCAACATTACACCAAGACACCACAAGAAACTGCAGCAATTGCTTTAAAAGCAGGTGACTACAATTTTCCACCCTTAAGTTAGGCAATCATACAACTAATCTGGTGGTTTTTAGTTTAGTTTTAATCTGTTAGCTTTTGACTGAAAGAAATATTACTACATTGTCACTTTATATCACTTTAATACATAAAAAACTAAATGTTTTGATTTCTAAGTAAAAAAATTCTACCTAAGTAGCACGCATTAACTATTGGGCTCGTGTCGAATGTTTTGATTCAACAGGTTTGGATCTCAACTGTGGGTCTTTCTTAGGACAACACACTGAAGCTGCAGTAAAAGAGGGACTAGTAAAAGAAGCACAAATCGATACGGCTGTGGTGAACAATTTTGCAACTTTGATGAGGCTTGGCTTTTTTGATGGTGATCCGAGCACGCAGCTTTATGGGAAACTAGGTCCGAAAGATGTGTGCACCCCCTCGAACCAGGAACTGGCCCGTGAAGCTGCAAGGCAAGGATTTGTGTTGCTCAAAAACAGCCTCGGATCACTCCCTTTATCTCCCACTTCCATTAAGTCATTAGCAGTAATTGGACCTAATGCCAATGTCACAAAAACCATGATTGGAAATTATGAAGGTAAATTCAATAAAACTTTATAAATATCGCCTCTATATTTAATCACGAAATATTCAATATTTTTGGAAATGTTGCAGGCATACCTTGCAAATATACAACTCCTTTGCAAGGCCTAACAGCTTTAGTGCCAACAACGTATGCGCCTGGTTGTGCCAATGTAGCATGTGCCACAGCCCAAGTTGATGCTGCTAAGAAAATTGCATCGGCAGCAGACGCGACGATTTTAGTAGTGGGAGCTGATCAATCAATTGAAGCTGAGAGCAGGGACAGAATTGACATTACTCTTCCAGGACAACAGAAACTTCTAATTCAAGAGGTTACAAAGGCATCAAAAGGGCCAGTTATTCTTGTTATTATATCTGGAGGAGGAATGGATGTACAATTTGCTAGAGATGACCCCAAAGTCACTAGCATTTTATGGGTTGGTTACCCGGGTGAAGCAGGTGGAGCTGCACTAGCTGATGTGGTTTTTGGGTTTTACAATCCTAGTAAGTCTTTTTAATAGTAGTACTAAGGTGCTCGGGGGATTCATGCCTGAAAACACGCAGTCTTGGGATCCCTGCCCTGTAATGGGATCCACGGTTTCTGGGCATGATTCCCCTGACACCATAGATTTATTAGGAAGTGACAAAAGAATTCGTCAATAAGTCCCGCAACAAGGGGGAGTGCGTTTGATCAAAACTCTTAAACTCGAGTTTTTTTTTTTTTTTTTTTGCAGGTGGAAGACTACCCATGTCATGGTATCCAGAGTCGTATGTAGACAAGGTGAACATGACAAACATGAACATGAGACCGAACCCCGCCACAGGCTATCCAGGCCGGACCTACCGGTTCTACATAGGCCCAACAATATACACATTTGGGGATGGACTAAGCTACACAGAATTCAAGCACCATCTAGTCCAAGCGCCTAAACTTGTGGCGATGCCACTAGAGGAAGGACATGTTTGTAAGTCCTCTGTGTGCAAATCTATCGACGCTGTGGAGCAAAGTTGCAAGAATGCAGCTTTCAACATCCATTTAAGAGTAAAAAATGCAGGGAAAATGAGCGGAGGCCACACGGTGTTGTTGTTTTCGAGTCCTCCAGCAGTGCATAATTCACCTCAAAAGCACTTGTTAGGATTTGAAAAGGTGTTTTTGACACCACAAGCAGAAGGACTTGTGAGGTTCAATATAGATGTTTGCAAGCATTTGAGTGTGGTGGATGAGCTTGGGAACAGAAAACTGGCATTGGGGCTGCATGTTCTTCATATAGGAAGCTTGAAACACTCCTTGACAGTGACAATTTAAGTTGGGTTACTAACTCCTCATGGACATAGTAGTTTTATTTCTTAAAAGAAAGATTAAAGGCAAAAAGTATTGGAAGATGGAGGAAATTGAAATGGAAATAAGTTGAGAGAATTGTAACAAGTTTCTCAATTTTTTAATGCCAAAATCAAGGTCTATAGTCTATACTTTGCTCTTAATTTATTACACTTTTCTAATCACATTATGGGACAGAATGACTACTTAAGGTGTGGGCACAACCATAACCATTGCACCAAAAAAAAAAACAAGACACAATCACAACCTCAATTTTTTTAATAAAAATATATTTTGGTGCAGATGGTTCATTATCAAGATTTTGCTTTTGATATACTGTGGAGTGTGGACTACCTTAATTATTCAGACTACCATCTCAATGGCTTCTTCTGTGGAGTGAGACCATGACTACTCATGCACCCAAATGTTATGAGTAATTTTTTTATCATCGAGTCATGAGATGAGGGGCTTGGTGTTTATTTCTCTTTTGTGTTAATAAACACTGTTAACGCTCGATTTGTCCCCTATAGCTTGAATCACGTACGATGGTCCAGTAACCTGCACCAAAAAAAACAAACAAACTCATGGGCTTGACAGCAAGTTACGATAACTCTGGTGTAAGAGTAAGGGAAGGTTAAATATTTTGGTCATCTAGAGACATTGCCATGGAATCTTATTTGTGAATTTCATCAAATGCCTAACAACGGGAGGGATGATGTAACCTCCATTTTCTTAATATAAATCGTTTGAGAATTTCAAGTAAGCTTAATTTCTAATGTTAACCTAAGTAATAAATATAATTTTGGTTCTCTCGCTATTTGTTGCCCAATAAATAACACTCTTTTTCTAATACAAAGGTAATATAGACAATTGATATTATATTTAATGTTATACAATTATTTCCTTAATATTTGTGTACAACTCTAAAATGACTTATATTAAGAAACAGAGAGAGTACGATGTAATGCAAAACATTAGATTTTGGTTTTACAATTAAAGTAAAATAGAAAATGTACACAATAAATTAAAATGACCAACGTGGAAATGTATGAAATAAGATAGAATAAATTAAAGTGAGACCATTTTTAATTCATAACTATCTCGTGTATGCACATACTTTGTAATTATAATTCAATTAAAAAAATTTATAATGTATAACGGGACTCAAATAATTTTTGTTTTGTTAATTTGTTTTTGTACTTGAATGATTTATTTGTTCCCAACTTCTATGATTTTTGTTTTTTTGTATGGGTTATGCTATTGAGTAAGAATAAGGAAATTGATATTTTCGCATGATTTTTTTGATATTTACGTATAAAAAGTATCGCTATACATGTATAACGACAATTTGAAAATATTACTTTACTGTTCGAACACTTTTAAAATTAGTGATATGTTTTATTTAGATTAATATAAAATTAGATATATATTATTATTATTTTTAAACTATTAAGTTTTATAAACTTTCTAGCATTTAACCCCTTTTTGTTTGTATGGTTTAAAATATAATTATTTATTTGAATTTGGACTTTTTTATTCTAATCTGGTTATTTATTTTATCATTATTATATGACAACACACGCAGCTACCACCACTAACAAACTCAATTTTGGAACTTGTAAATCATACTTGTAACATCTGAGTTTACATGTAGGTATGGTCTTGAGACCTTGCAGATCAGCAAAATTTGGGAGTGTAGTGGCGCTAGTAGTCAGTCAGTGTAATATCGCACATGTTATGTGTGCGGAGCACCAAGAGAATGCTTAGGAGCGCGATGTACGATCGATCAACGAACTGAAGTAATTATGGTAATTGAAACATAATGTAAGTAAGGTTAAAATAGAATTAGTGGCTATAAATAGTAGAATGTGGACTACCAAATTAAAAAAATATATAAATCTCTATGTGTTAATTCTTAATTTTCTATTGTCGTGTGCGAGTGTGTTATCCTAAATTTCTAACACCCAACAACAACAATTTCACGGCAGAGCCCTTTCATTAATTCAGGTCAAGATAAAATTGCTAAGTTCAAGTATAAACAAATAAATCAATTTCCACTATATTATATAAAAATAAAATAAAAAGACTAGGTAAAGAAGATAGCAATAGCGAGCTAACATCCAAAAAGATAAAATATTAAACCCCAAAAAAAAACTCCCAGGAAAAAAGGGGCCGGTGAGTGCGACAGCAAGCTCCGCCCCAGCAACAATAATTGAGCCAGGTAATTACAATAACAGTCCTCCTCCGACCACGATCAGCTCTCTCAAATGGAAAGGAATGGAATCGCCTCAATCCAAACTCAAAAGCAATTTAAGGAATATTAATGGAATTGGAATATATTCACGGATTTGCCGCACTTGGAGGTGGATTACCCGCACTTGGAGTTGGAGTTGGATTTCTCCCACTTTTGTTGTTGCCCCCCTCCCATGGCCTAATGGAGAGGAGAATAATTAGAAGAATGATAAGCAGTAGAATAATACCATAACAATACCATTTCCTGGTGTTCCTCTGAGTTTTCTTAGCCACTTCCAGATGTTGAGTTCCACCCCTAACGAAAGAGCTAGCCCTATCCACCTGATTCTGTATATTATCCAATTGCTCCCCTTGACTCTCCACCAAAACCGCCATATCCATGAAAACCTGATGCAGCTCCATCAAATTCCGCTCCATCTCCTTCACCGCATCGTGCCTCTCCTGGATCTCCATGATCGTATCCATCACTTGCCCCCTGCCCTGCTCCTGAATCGCCTTCTGCAGAAATGTCTCGCTCTCTCCCGTGGCGATCAAGGAGTCAACGGTCGACTCGTCCGCGTTTTCGCCGGTGACGGTGAAGTAGCGGCGCTGGACGGTGTCGCGGTACTCTGTGGCCATCCGCTGGCGGAGATCGTTGAACGAATTCATGGAGTCCTGGAGCTTCTTGCGGAGGCCGTTGACGACGGAGGTGCGGGTCCGATCGGAGGAGCTGCCTGGACCACAGCCGGGGAGGCTGCGATTGGCGGCGTTGGAGCGGTCTAGGGCTTCGAGGCGGACTTTGATGAATTTGGCATTTTTCAGCGATAAGGAGACGTGGGAGTCCATTTTGGAGCGGAGGTCTTTGACGGACTTGGCGTTGTGGAGGGTTTTGGATTGGTCGTGGGCGGATTGGAGGTTGTTGTAGAGGGAGTCGAGATCTCTGAGTTCGTCTTTAATGGCTTCCACATCCTCAAAAAATTTGTCGAGATTTACGGAGGAGTTGTTGGGCGCCATCTCGATAACGTGTGAATGAGGAGGATGTTCATCTTCGCTGCGGAATCGAGAGAATGAGCCGGCAAATAGGTCATTCATCTTGAATCAACCAATTTTCTTTCTTTCAGCTGTTTGGTTGGTTGAATATTCGGACTGGAACAAACTGAACCAAATGAAATGAGTAGTAGTAGTAGTGATAGGAAGAAAAGTCGGTAAGTTTTTAGGGAAATTTTTGAGATGGAAAAGAAGAAACGCGGGAGGAAGGAAGGAAGGGAGAAGTAGTCGTATTGGTACGAGTGGTCGCCTTGGAATGGGCCAAAGCCAAACAAAGAAAAAGAAAGAATCCCGGATTGGATTGGATTGGATTGGGAAGAAAGACAAGAAAATGAAAAGTCAACTAAAGTAGATCGGTGAAGGAATAGGAGAAGGACTACTTTGAGGAGAAACATCCAAGAAAGTAGTGTAGTACTATAGGAATGATGTTGTTTATGGTGGAGTTAATTTTAGTCAATTCATTAATGTTATGTTGATATGTAGGACGGGAGCTAATTTTTCATTATATGTTAATATTGTATTAATTAATTAACCAATTTATCATAAAATTAATATAAGATCTCAATTTATTATAAATAAAATTGAATTTTCTTCTATTTATTATTCTAAATTAATAAGGGTTATTTTGATATAATGTTTTGGTTATGGGTGAAATGTGAAAATTTTATAAAATAAGCAGTGGTTATAAAATATTCATTTAAATAGGAAATATTCGTTTTGGTCGTGGAATATTCTTTTTGGGGAATATCCGCACGACGGTAATCAATCAATTATGGGCCCATAACGGAATAAGCATCGGATGAAAAAAAAGCGACAAAGTATGAGTTTTTATGAATAACGACGTAATTATTCTGAAATAACTTATTTGGAATAAATTGGTTAAAATATAGAATACGCGTGGTTGCACGATATTGTTGAATTATTGATTCTACGTAAGAAGACACTACTAAATAATTATTACGGTGAATTCTTTATTCAATATTTTATTTTATTGATTCAATAATTGCTACGTTGATAGTTTATATTATTGTTGTTTGATAATTGTCATTTGCTTGAGATTTTCTATTATCGGATCAATAATTCATATTATTTGAATAATATTATTAGATAGTATTATTGGCAATGTCTAGAAAATTCGCATCGAGGAGAGGTTTGGTCTACCTAATTGCGTAGGTAAGGAAAATCCTTATTGAAAAAGCCCCTCTTTTACAGAAGGCGCCTGGTCATCATAAGTGTGATTCTGTAATATTATTTGTGAATAATTAATTATTGATTTATATGATAAGGAAATATTTATTTGATATAATTGATGGATATATTTATTTTATGTGGATATAATTGAAGAAATTAATGTTGAGGTATTTTATCAGTATTTTGTCGGAAGGAAAGTATTAAAAATCACCCGTTTATGGATTTCGGATATTTTCTGTTTGAAATTTGGAAAAACTCAAAGATACAAAGTTGTAGAGAATTCGATTTGATGCGAAATGGACATAAAATTAGTATTTTTCTGATAAACGGGCTATTTTCTATGAATTGTTGAAGTTTCAAAAAATAAAATAATTTTTATTAAATTTATGGGTGGGACCCACTTTTGGTTGGTGTTAATAACATGTGGGCTGCTGAAATTTCAAAAATGAGGGGCTAATGGCTTTCAAAGCATGCATAGAAAAAATGAGAATAAATAATATTAATTTATTATTTTAGTCTCCTATGGCGTTCTAGCATTTTCTTATAAATAGACGCTTAGGTTAGAATTAAAAATTACACCAGAAACAAGTTTTCTTTCTCTCTAGATTCTCGAGTGTATTTTTATGAGTATTTTGATACTTTGAGAGTTGTTGTTCGGTACAAGTTTCCTTCGGCTTTCTATCCGATATTCTGATCAGAAGTACACTTATTTTGAGGTAAGGGATGTTATTTTCTTCATATATGATATTATTTCTTTCAATATCATTATCTTCAAGTATTGATCCGAACTTTTAATCAAATTTGGAACTTTTGTGTCTCTGGAGTTCTTATTCACGATATCAAGACTATTCACGTATATCTGATTAATTATTCACGAATCATTTACACTATTCATCGAAAAATGAAATTTTTCCTTTTTATCCAAGATGTCTATTATGGTTACTATATTTGATTGTATCCATGTTTTGATCTTTATTTTTGAATTATGTTTCAAAATTGGTTATTATGGAGTATTATTGATCTTGGATAAACTGTTATACGAATCCCTAATATTTGTTCTTCTGTCTCACTAGATTCGTTTTCTTTAAAATATTTTTCATCATCCTCAGTCCTAAATGATGATATTACGGAATATCTTTGGCCTGTAGTGCAAAGATGAATGATTAACTGATGAATATTTTTGGTCCGTAGTGCAAAGATGAACAGGTGTTGAGATGAACATTACCAACGGGTGAAATAAATGAATATCTTTGGCCTGTAGTGCAAAGATGAATATTTAATTAAAAGATGTATATTGATTGATGTTACAGGAATAAAATATTGATGACGGACTCTTAAATCTTAGAAGATAGTAGAATTCATTCTCTACGTGACTCTTCTAATGGATTGATGTTTTCGCTGTATTTGTTGATCTAAAATTTGTTGTCTATTATATTCTATCAAATTTTTTCCTGTTGAAGACTAATGATAATTTGTTATATATTATCTTAGTCATAATATTCTTTACTGGGCTAGTTGAACTTACCCTTTTCCTTTTTGTTCCATTTTTCTTCTCAGGAGGTGAGAACATAGCAGGATCAAGTCGGGGTATGGAGTGATGGTTCTAGAAAGATGTTTTAGCAGTCCTCACTATTTCTGTAAAATAGTGTATGAATAATTATAATGAGGACTTATTTGGGTGTGGATATTGTCTAGAAGACAATATTTGTATTTAAACTCGCAGTATGTGTTGTCGTATTTTGCACGACAATTGTATTATTGAAGTTGTAGTTTGCTTTCTGTATCATGTATTTGGCGACTCAGAATGGGTGTTGTATACCTATTTTGGGGGCGTCACAGTTAACTTCATGATATCCGGATCCTATAAGAATGGGAAATCTTTCAACATGAACACCTTTGTTGAGCATCGAATCACGGTGACAATAAAATCACTTAATTTTATGAAATTAAAATAGTATTATTTTTATATGTATTTTTGATATTTTCACGTGATTCCTTAACACATGAATGTGAGATTAAATGTATGTTCACATGAGATAGTATCATGTGAAAATATCAAAAATACATATAAAAATATCAGTTCCCTTTTTACTCTTAGTCAAGAATGGAATGAAGCATTCTATCCACCATTTCATTTTTTTCACCAATTTCATTTCCTTCATACAAACTGTGATTAGGCCACGCAAAGAATAATGCTAGACACAACTTATTCTACAACTATTTTATAATTTGTTGATGTAGCATACTCCACCTCAGCTTTTATGTGGGGCCGAAAATTATATTGAAACGATTTGTTCATCAATATGCTGAGATAGAATATGCCACATCAATAATTTATAAAATATCAAGGTCTTTGTTAAATGGGCAATTAACTTTTCTTACAATGCGTACATGCACGCGAATTTATATAATAAAATTTTGGGCATTTTTTTTACAAGTTTGGTAACCTACTTACGCAAGACAGTCCGTGACCCTATTTTTTTACAATTATTACTAGTGGGAGTCGATTCACGACTCATTCCAGGGCAACCTTGAACCAATGCGCCAATTATTGGGGTTAATTTTGGACATCTTTGACAACCTATTTCCATTACCTAAATTTTAAAAATATCATGTTTATTTCTAGTTTATTTTATAGGGGATTGATATTTCTACAAGAAAAAGTTATAGTTCCACAAAATCTCTAATGAATAGTAAATAGGTTCCTATGCGAGAGAGATCTATTTTTACTTGTGAAAATAATCATTCTCATTTTATAACACAACTCATTTTGAAAAGGGCATGAATATGTAATTAGGGAGTGGTTAGTATGAAGTTAATTTTGATCAATTGATCAATACATTGTCGACACGCAGATGAGAAGTGATCTCTCTATGTGTTAATACTGTATTAATTAATTAACTTATTATGATATTAACTTCATGATAACCGGATCCCTCTGATTATGGATCAAATCTTTGAAGTAGGGCTTCATGAATATCATGTGTGTTTATGCAGGTTTCCTATAAGGACGGGCTTTGTTGAATGGACCAACATGCAACTCGTTTCTTCAAGAGGGTTGGGCCTTGACCATATTGGGTTCGAAATTATCTAAATAGCCAACAAATCTGTTTTTTGGGTGGACTTCCTTAATCATTCGGCCTAAGCTTTTTCCCTATTTTAACGAGTTGAATATAAAAATATACAAAGGAATACCATGCAAGAGTTTCTCCAACTGTATTTATTAATTGACTCGCTTATCTCTCTTTTCTGAGTTTATTTTTTTGGTGTATTTATTAATTACTCTCTTCGTCCCTTGATATATGCAGTTTTAGAGTTATGTACAAGAATTAAGAAAATAATTATATATTATTAAATATAGTATCAATTGTCTATAATTCCCTTAAATTCTCATACTTATCTTATACTCCCTCTCATCTATAATATTTTCTCATGATAAATAATTTTGAAAAAATTCTAGTTAATTCTCCTAAATTATGTAATATAAAATGATAAATAATTACAGAAAAATAAAATGTGACGCCCCCAAAATAGGTATACATCACCCATTCTGAGTTGTCAATACATGGTACAAAAACAACTATAACTTTATTTTTACAACAGTAAAACTGTGAGTTTGAATACAAATATTATCTTCTAGACAATATCTATACTCAAATAAATCCTCATCACATTTATTGATACATTATTTTATAAAATGGTGAGGACTACTAAACAACTCTCTCTAGAACCTTCATTCCATACCTTTGACACTCGCACTCGCTTATATTCTCGCCTCACGAGAAGAAAAATGGAACAAAAAGGAAAAGGGTGAGCTCAACTAGCCCAGTAAAAAATATTATGACTAAGATAATATACAACAAATTATCATTAGTCTTCAACAGGAAAAAAACTAATAGAATACAATAGACAACAAGTTTTTAAACCAATATTCGCAATGTGAAATAATAATTCATTAGAAGAGTTAAGTAGAGAATGCAAACTACTATCTTCATGTATGAATTTAAAAGTTCGTCGTCTATCTTTTATCCCCTGTAACATCAATCAACATACATCCGGAATCAAATATTCATCTTTTCTGCACAGAAAGCCAAAGATATTCATCGATTGGTCATGTTCATCTAAACACTGTTCATCTTTGCACTACGGGCCAAAGATATTCTTGAGAAATCATTCATCTTTGTACTACTGGGCCAAAGATATTCAATAATATCATCATTTAAGACCGAGGATGATGAAAATATTTTAAAGAAAGCGAATCCGGTGAAACAAAATGACAAGGATTAAGGATTAAGGATTCGTACTTTGTTTTATCCATGTCAAAAATACCTCAAAAATAATCACAGTGGTGTAAAATTCAAGAATGATCAAAACATGGATACAATCAAAGCTAGTATCCGAATAGATATTTTTGAATAAAAAGAAAATTTTTCATTTTTAGATGAATAGTCTTAGATAGATTCGTGAATAGTCAGATACGTGAAAGGTCAGTATATCGTGAATAGTAACTCAGACACCAAAAGTTCCAAATTTGATAAAAATTTCAGATCAATATTTCAACATAATGATATTGAAGAAATAATATCATTACGAAAAAATAATATCCCTTACCTCGAAAGATTAAGACTTACTAAATTTGGAATAAAGGGTATAGTCTTTGAAGGAAGGAAACTCAGACCGCCTAACAATACTCAAAGTATACTCAAAATACTCACAAGAATACGCTCGATAATATAGAGAGAAAACTTCAATTTCGGTGTTATTTTCAATTCTAACCCAAGCACCCTATTTATAGGAAAACGCTTAAAATACAAAAGTAGAAAATTTAATAAAATATTAATATATATTATAAATTTCTTAGCCCATCTTTGAAGATCTGATTTCAGCAATTAATATCACATGTTAGCCCACTTAAATGCAAAAAACGTTTTTCTTTAAAATAATAATTAAAACTTCCAAAAATCAATTATTTGAACTTGAAACTTCAATAATTCACAATAAATAGCCCTTTTATCAGAAAATTGAATCTCATGACTTTTTATAGGAAATTCAATTCTCTACAACTTTACAGAAGAAAGGTTTTCCAAATTCCAAACAAAAATTGATAGAAATCCACAAAGCAGGCGATTTTACGTTTATAATCAAATTTCGATCGATAAATGGGGTCCACCGACATGTTTAACATGTTTTAAACATTTATTGTAACAAAAATACTCTTCCTTCTCGTCAGATACTCATATATCCCACATTCGTTGTAAAATATCACCATTATTATATATTTAAAATATAATAATACATTATCGAAAAAGATAAAATTTTAATTTTTAACAATTGTCACATTAAAATTTTTCTCCATCTATATCCACATAAAATCAATATTTTCCTCATCATATGAATCAATAATTAATTATTCACAAATAATATTACTGAGAATCACAATATTGACAACCGCATGACGATTCTTAGAAAAGAGGGCTTTCAATAATAATTTTCTCTCTTCTTGTGCTTGCAATTAGGTGACCAAACCTCTCCTTAGGCGTAACTTTCTAGACATTGCCAATAATGTTATCTAATAATATTATTCAGATAATATGAATTATTGCATCGATAATGGAAAATACGTGTAATGACAATTTATTGAAACAACAGTAATATAAAATATCAATCAAAGAATTATTGAATCGATAAAATCTTTGAGCATTAATTACGTAACCATTATTAAGTAGTGTCTTCACGTAAGAATCAATAATTGGTGCAATACCGTGGTGTCAACTTGTGTGTTTTAACCACCGAGTATTTTAACAAAGATAATTGTGAATAACTACTGTTGTTATTTTTAAACAACTTATATTTTCACGTTTTCTTCATCCAATCGCTTTACGTTATGGGGCCCACACATGGTCATGCTTGGCGTCGCATACGAATATTCCCCGACGCATTTCGAATATTCCACAACCAAACGAATATTCCCTCTAACAACAATGAATATTTTATAACCACTTGCTTATTTTGAAATATTTGCGTATTTTACCCCTAACTATCCACATTAATCAAATCAACCCTTACTATTTCAAAATAATAAATAGAGAAAATTAAATTTCATTAATAATAATTTCGGGTCTTACAACCTCCCTCCTTATGAAATTTCGTCCTCGAAATTGGACGTATGTACACTGGTGTTTGAAAAGGTGAGGATACCTCGCTTTCATTTTCGTTTCCAATTCCCTGTGTCATTTCTCTATAGCATGATTCCTCCACATAACTTTAACTTGTGGTATGACTTTCTGCGCGTAGGACATGCTCCTTCCTATCCAAGATCTTGGCAGTACCTCCTCATACGTTAAGTCTTGGCTATCTCATCCGGTTCTAACTTCTATAACGTGGTTCGGGTCTTTCACATATTTACAAAGTATGATATGTGAAACACATTATGAACACGAGACATACTCGGAGGTAACGCGAGTCTATAGGCTACATTTCTACTCGGTCGAGAATTTGAAATGGACCAATAAATCGTGGATTGAGCTTTCCTCTCTTCCAAAATCTTGTAACTCCCTTCCATGGAGCAACTCATGACAATACATGATCCCCTACACTAAATTCCACGTCCTTTCGATGAAGATCCGCATAACTCTTTTGTCGATCTTGTGCTTGGTTTGTATATCGTTGTCGAATCATTTGGATCTTTTCCGTGAGTCATACGTACCAACTCGGGTCCCAACAATGTTGCTTCACCCACCTCGTCCCAACATCTTTGGAAGCGATAATTTCGTCCATATAATGCTTCAAATGGAGCCACACCTATACTTGCTCGATAAGCATTGTTGTTGTAGGAGAATTCCACCAATGGTAAATACTTATCCCAACCGCCTTGAAGTCTAGGACATGAGTCTTAATAAATCTTTAAGAGTTTGAATAGTCCTTTCGATTGTCCGTCCGTTTGAGGATGGTATGCCGAATCGAATCGTAAATCCGTGCCCATAGCTTTTTGCAAGCTAACCCAAAATCTTGAAGTGAATCTTGGGTCACAATCCAAACTATGGATCTGAGGCATGCCATGCAACCTCACAATCTCATTCACGCACATACTAAAGAAGACGTTCGAGGAATAAGTCTCCGTGATCGGCAAAAAATGAGCAGACTTGGTTAATCTATCAACAATAACCCAAATAGCATTGATGCCTTGAGAAACCATAAGAAGACCCGTAACAAAATCCATGGTAATATGTTCCCACTTCCATTTCGGAATCTCAAGTGGTTGCAACGGACCCTTAGGTACTAGATGCTCCACTTTACACGTTGACAAGTTAAACACATCGAGATAAACTTTGCAATCTCTCTCTTCATATTGTTCCACCAAAATGTATGTCGAAGATCACGATACATTTTAGTACTTCCAGGATGGATTGCAAATGGTGTATTGTGTGCCTCCATCATAATCTTGTACTTCAAATCAGAGTCGTTAGGGACACAAAGTCTAGAGTGGACTCGAAGTATTCCTTCTTCATCAATTCTCACTTCAGGAATAGCTCCTTCAGCTTTCTTTCTTCTTCATACGCACGCATCAAGAGGCCGGTGGCTTCGAAAGCAACCTTAACTTTTTCTATTAAAGTTGGCTCTGTCGTATACTTGACATCATCGCACTCATTCCGCATATGATCTTCTACTCAACGCGCCACCTACCACGCTCGCTTTTCGGGATGGTATTGAATAGTGTGGTCGTAGTCTTTCAATAGCTCGAGCCAACGTCATTGTCAGATGTTGAGTTCTTTTTGAGTGAAGAAATATTTAAGACTTTTATAGTGCGAATATATCTCCACTTTCTCCCCATATAGATAGTGCCTCCATATCTTTAAGCAGCAAAAACGATCATTTGCCAACTCTAGATCATGAGTAGGATTGTAAGACCCCAGCTTTTATAAATAAAGATGAATTTTCTATAAATATTATTTTTGAATATTATGCAATAAATTTGATATAATGTTATAGTTGTGGGTAATATTTATAAATTTTGCAAAGTAAGCAAGTTGTTATAAAGTATTCGTTTGGTCGGAAATATTAGATACGACCAATCAATCAAATGGTCGAATTTATTAATCGGAAGTATTGTCGTAGTTAGAAAGCGACAAAATTATCTTTCTATAAAAATACTAAAGCAGAGGTGTTACCTGTTAAAAAGCATTGAACTACCGGTAGTAAAAATGCGATGTCTGGCGTGGTTGCATAGTAGCACACGGTATTGATTATTGATCTTTACGTGAGAAGTCGCTTAGCTATATACTCAATTATTACTACACGATAATTCTTTGATCATATCTCTTATATTATTGATTCAATTATTGTCACAAGATTATCATCGTATAATATGTTATATTATTAATTGAGGCGACAAGTTATAAATGATTAATAATTGTTGAAAGATTAAATATGTGTTGATTAAAAATAAAATGATTTGTGGTAATATTTATACAATCCTTGATGTATATAAAGAGTCTCATTATGAGGCGTTTGTGGTAAGTTTGATTATTTTATGGGGGGCCATATGTCATCATCTAAGAGTCTCTTCGTCAATAGTATTTACCATTGTGAATAGTAATTACCTTCACAATATAGTATTTACCTTCGTTAATAGTAATTACCTTTGTGAATAGTAATTACCTTCGTCGATAAGTAATTACCCTTCACAAATAGTAGTTGTCCATTCAATATTACCAAGAGTTAACCGCTTCTTGGTGTTCCAAGGGTTAATTACCCTTCAAGAATAGTAGTAGTTGTCTCTTCAATATTACCAAGAGTCATTTTGACCTTCGTTAAGACCAAGAGCCACCCTCGCTTTTCTATAAATAGAAAGCTTATTCCTTCATTATTTCTTACTTAATTCTTTGAAACTCTCAGAGAGAGAAACTATAGAGAAAGAAGAAAAGTATTCTACTACTTCACTTTTCCAATATTAGGTTCTTCTAAGGTAAGGGATATTATTTGTTGTACCGTAAGGGGTGTTATTCTTTCTTATTCATGAAGAGAACTTCATTATTCCATTCTTTATTATTACATTGGAATAACTTTGTATCTGTGACGTACCCTATACTTGGTGAAATCCTCCGTTATTCCATTCTTTATTATTCTGTGGAATAACTCAGATACGCCAGCATACCCTATACATAATCAGATCGTGGTTTACCCTATACTTGGTGACATTCTTCTATTATTCTGCTCGAACATCCCGTCATGCATGTTTTTTACCGGACCGGTTAAAATCTTTATTATTATACATTGGAACATCCATGCATGTGTTTTACACACGGACTGGTTAAAATCTTTATCATTCTGTTGGAATATCCTATCTCGTGTGTTTTACACAGGATCCGGTTCCATCTTTATTATTCTGTTGGAACATCCCGCTTGTGAATTTCACACGACCTAGTTCTGTTATTATTATTACATTAGAATAAACTTTGTCTACATCGCCAAGTACCCACATGCGTGGTGATTTCCTTTGTTATTCCATTCTTTATTATACCCAATTGGTTAAAACTTTGACTTCTATACTCCATGAAATTAGTAGAATATTCTTGATATTTGCGTTTCATCCAAAGATATCTTTTCATGGAAATATTCTTCCGATCATTCTTGAATTTTACTCTCACAAAGCAAAGATCATGTTGACAATTTGGACGTTATTAGTTTCATGAATAAATTAATTTGTGAACTTGTTTTATTGAATTATTATGTCATTGTCATCATCCTCATGTTATATTATGTTATCTTTGGCTTACGTGCATAGATGAATTTAGTATGATTATGACGAGGATCATTCGGTATAATCATGGCTTCTTTATAAATGATGTGATAAAAGTCCTCAGTGGTTTCGTAATGCAAATGATGGATAGTTTTGGTATGATTATGACCGGGGGTGATTTAAGTATAGTCATGACCATTGATAATTTGATGAAAATCCTTGACCGTAGGTACGGGGATGATTAGATATTGTGGTTTATTCATTAAACCGAGTCTTAGTGATAAAAAAATTGATGAAAACCTTTTAAAACCTAAAAGATAGTAGACTTTATTTTCTACTTGACTCTTTTAATGGATCAGATATTCACGCTGATTAAACCTGGTTGTCTATTGTATTTTATCGGTTTAACATTGTTGAAGACTATTGATAATTTATTCTCGCATTATCTTAGTTATAATATTTCATTGGGCTAGTTGAGCTCACCCTTTCTTTCACTGCTCTATTCAGAAATGAGAATATAGTTTGGACGAGTCGGGGAAAAGAGTGATGGTCCCGAAGATAGCATTAGTAGTCCTCACTATTCTCGTTAAATAGTGTGACAATAAATGTAACGAGGACTCCTTGAGTATGGATATTGTCTAAATGACAATATTCCTATTAGAACTCTCGGTTTATGTATTGTCGTATGTTATACCTACGGATGTATAATTAAGTTTGTATTTGAATTTATGTACCATGTAAGTGGCGACCCAAGATGGGTGACGATACCTAATTTTGGGGCGCCACGGTTGGTATTAGAGCTTAGGATATGATCCCGGCTAAGATGTGAGACTAGAACTAGGAGGGAGAGATAGAATTCTTCGCTAGTATGACCTACCTAAGTTTATTTGGTATTTGATTGGTTCACGAGTATAGTGATAATATGTTGCATGTCAAGTAACCCTTATTTTGTGGCGGTGTTTGAAAATGGCATCCGAGAATGTTGAGAATAGCAATGGAGCACGTGAGACTGTTGATTCTCCATGATCAATAATCGAGACAATGTGCAACAAGGATGGCGATAATCCTCCGTAAAACAAAAACACCGATCAATCGATTTAACGACGGTACATTTAACGAGGTTTTAGAATTCATGCAACATCAAAGTAAAGCGACATTCATCCAAAACGAGGCGGAAACACGGAAAACTCTCGGCGGTCCGCATTAAACAATTCTGAAATGGGACCACCCGAGTTTAAGGGAGAGCCAAAACCACTTACGGCGGAAGCATGGATAAAGCAGATTACCAAGATATTTGATGTCTTGGGATGCTCCGAGGAGCAAAAGGTTCCTTTCACGCCTTTATGTTGCGTGGAGAGGCAGACATCTTGGTGGGAATCGGTAAAAACGACTCAACTTCTTTGATCAAGATATCTTGGGAGAAGTTCCAGAGGAGTCGTTTCAACGACAAATACTTTCCCGAAAGTATTCGCCACATGAAGGAGGTGGAGTTTATCAAGTTGGAACAAAACAATATGACCGTGTCGCAATACGAGGCAAAATTTACGAGTTATCACGATTTCGGCCCCACTTGGTGGATAATGAAGAGAGAATGGCGCGAATGTTTTAAGAGGTTTGAAGTTAGGAGATACGTCAACATCTTATTTCTCATAAACCGTGTTTGTATTCAGATGTTGTAAATAGGGCTCGATTAGTGGAGCGCGATAACGAGTCAACGCAACTAAAAAGAGAGAGCAAATTGACAAAATTATATTACCGGTGAGAGTAGTCATCAAGCGGTGACAACAAGCGTGGAGGAATCAACGGTGCCAAATATGGTAACCACTTCGGTGGTAATCGTGGCCAAAACAATAAGAATGGACATTTCAAGAAAAGAGATTCAACAATGATGGAAAGACGTCAAAGACCAAAGACCCGTTGTTAAGGAATGAGAAAGACCACCTATCATATGCTTCAAATGCGGAGAGGGACACATCATCCGAATCACACGCCACGCCATTCAAAACATGTTATAATTGTGGAAGAGAAGGTCACTTAGCTCGATTTTGTCGTTTATCAAGACAAATTCAACTAGGATGGAGGCACCAAAGGTCGTCCCTGCATAAACCAAAGCCCGTAGTTTAAGAGAGCGTGCTTTTTTTTTCTCGTGACGAGGAACCCGCATAAAATTATCACGGGTAAGTTAATCATAAGCTCTTGCGAAGTCTATACCGTGTTAGATACCGATTCTACCCACTCTTTTATTTCACCTAGTTGTGTTCAACGTTTAAATTTGACTCAAGAAGTTAAACTTTGACTTATTGGTTGAAACTTTGTTAAGTAGGAGCCTTCATATCGCTTACTATTTTTAAATCTTGTTTGATTCAAATAAACATTTTCACGCTACCGTCGATCTTATCTTTTTGAAAATATTTGCCTTTGATGTGATTTTAGGAATCAATTGGTTAACTACTCATCATGCTTTTCGTAAGGTTGTTAGTTTTATATTCATAACCAACTTGTTGTGCTAATTCAAGTAACCAAACTACTAAAGTCAATTATTGTCATATCAAGCCATAAGTAAAGAGCCCCGAACCTTTCGTTGTTGACTTCCTTGTGTGGAATGCAAAGCAGACTTTCTCTCAGAGGGCGACATCGTGAATGAAGATGGCAAGTTTATAGGTATCATTGTGAGGTGCTATCTAAAGTTAAGGGATGAAGTCACATTGGTATCAATGTGACGATTATCCAAGTCTTGGATGAGAGTCACAGTTTTGAATGATATTTCTATTATTAATAAGATTCCTGGCGTATTTTTGAAGACTTCTTAGCCTACTTAGAGTTTGAAATCGAATTTCGTATTGACCCCAGTATAAAACCCATTTCTTAAACCCTCAAATATTTCTTCAACTAAAATGAACAGTTTACGTGGTTTATGATGAAAGTCATAATAAAAGCATTGGACTAATGAAAATCATGGGTATACGTGATATTAGTAAGTGTTATGATGAGTTATGTTGGTTAGTATGTGAAAACATGAAAGTTTCTTAAAAATCACAAGGAGTTAAAAACCAGATTTTGGTGAAAAACGTAACATGAAATTCAATTGACCAAATCTCCTATTATATTTTGAATTTTTAAGTGTGGTTAAGTCCTAGAGTTAGATCTATGAGTTACCTAACTAATCCAAGTGGAATCAATGAAAAAGGTGTTGTAGATTTTCGTGTGGACTGATTTTAGCAAAGGAGTCAAAACTTCAAAATGTCCAAAAAGCTGCTGCCACGTTTTTGTAAGGGCTGTTTCGGCCACTAAATTTATGTGAAAAATTCTGGCCTTTTGGGACATGAAAATATATGTTATAAAGTACCTCCTGTCCAAAAATGAGCTCATTCTGACTTCAAATGAACAAGTTATGACCATTTCAATATTTAGGATTTTTTGACGAAAAATGCTATAACTGGAGTTCTATAACTCCGATGACCATGAAATTTAAACTGGAGGCTCACATTAACATGTGTAAGGTCCTGCCAAGATTTGGGAATTTCTGGAGTTAAACTTGAGGTAGCAAATTTCTTAAGGAATTAATTAGAAATTGATTTTTGAAAAATAGTAAATGAATTTTAAAAATTCTGAGAAAAATATAATTTCATTATGGGACTATATTATGCTAAATCCCGTAAAAGAAATATTTTGGGACTGATTTGGTATTTTCATGAAAATAGTTTAGTTACTAACATATGAGTTAAATATGTTATGTGAAGTAACAAAGTTGAAAATAGGATTTTTTATGGCTAGAGAATCCTATATAGAGTATATGCATATTTTTTGATGAGGGGTTTGATAATTGGTGATGATATCGTATGAGTATGGCATTTTTGAATGATTAAATGCATTATATGGTAAAACGTAAACAATTAAGATAAATTGTTTATAAATTTAAGAAGTGATTAAAATATTGTTATAATATTAATGATATTAGATTATGAGATTATTAAGTGATCGATAACATGGGGATATTCTTGAATCTCGGATAAATTATATTATAAATGTTTAATATTTATCCTTTATCTCATTTGATTGATTCTTTATATCATTATCCTCATGTTTATATTACGTTGAAAGTCATCTCGTGGCTCAGTAGTGCATAGATGGACTTGGTATGATTATGACCGTGGATTGTTGGGGTATAATCATAACCGTAAATGAATACACGATTATCTTTGGTAGTAGTGCATGGATAATTTGTGGTCGTGATACTTAATGAATACACGATTATCTTTGGTAGTAAGTGCATGGATAATTTAATGGTCGTGATAATTAATGAATACACGATTATCTTTTGGTCGTAGTGCATGGATAATTTGTGGTCGTGATACTTAATGAATACACGATTATCTTTGGTAGTAGTGCATGGATAATTCGTGGTCGTGATACTTAATGAATATCCTTGGCCGTAGTGCGATGGATGATTCGATGATATGGATTAATTATTGGTGAGTCTCAACAATGAAATATTAATTCATGGATGTGGTAAAAGTCATCTTTTGGTCAGTAGTGCATTGATAGACTTGGTATGATTATGACGAGGATTATTCTATATAATCATAATCAGTAATTGAAAACACGAATATCCCTCGCCGTTAGTGCATAGATAATTCGTGGTCGTGATCAGAAGACCCCAAATTTTTATAAATAAAGATGAATTTTCTATAAATATTATTTTTGAATATTATGGAATAATTTGATATAATGTTATAGTTGTGGGTAATATTTATAAATTTTGCAAAGTATACAAGTGGTTATATTATATTCGATTGGTCTGGGAATATTCGGTTTAGCAGGAATATTCGTATAACTACTCAATCATTGGTGGACCCCACAATGTAATTATTGTTTGATTGAGAAAAAAGACAAAAATATTTTATTGAAATAACGGCGGAAGTTTTACCGTTGACATCGTTGAACTACTCAGTAGTAAAAGTACAAAGAATACGTGTGGTCGCATAAGAAGACACCAGTATTGATTATTGATGCTATATGAGAAGTCACTTAGTTTGATTCCATTATCACGATTAATAATATGAATTATTATAGCGATAATGACGCTTTTGTTTTATTCAGTATTATTAACGTAATAAAATGTAAACATCTTTTATATAAAATGTAATACTTTATTAAAGTTATTTTATAAATAAAATATATTATATTTTATTACGATATCATGTTTATTTCATAAGTAGTAGTGTTTTGCATAGTGTTTGCATAGTAAAATGTTTTTATATAAATAGAATATATTATATTTTATTTAAAAGATTTTTCTTTAAATATGGACCGTCGATTAAAGTAAATCAATCTGGACCGCTCATGGATTAATTCTTATGCATTCTATTTTCCTATAAATAAGCTCATTCCTTCATTATTTTCTTACTTAATTCATTGAAACTCTAGAGAGAAAATTATAGAGAAGTTTATAGAGAGAAAGTTATAGAAAGAAGAAGAGTATTCTATTTCGCTACTTCATTACTTCTATATTAGGTGGATATTATTTTTTACTGTAGTGGGTGTTATTCTTTCTTCTTGAAGAGAACTTCATTATTCCATTCATTATTATTCGTTGGAATAACTCGTAAAAGTGGCATACCCTATACATAACTCAGATACGCCAGATACCCTATACTTGGTGAAATCCTTATGTTATTCCATCGCTTATTTATTCATTGGAATAACTCAGTATACGTGGTTTACCCTATACTTGGTGACATTCTTTTATTATTCTCATTGGAACATCCCCGCTCTGGTGTTTTTTACAGGACTCGGGTTCCGCTTTTTTTATTATTCTCGTTGGAACATCCTCGTCGTGTGTTTTACAGGACCGGGTTCCGCCTTTTTTATCATTCATTTGAATATCCTATCTCGTGTGTTTTACACCGGATCCGGTTCCATCTTTATTATTCTGTGGAACATCCCGCTTGACGGTGTGAATTTCACCGACCCGTTCCGTTATTATTATTACATTGAATAACTCGCCTATGCCAAGCACCGCATGCATGGTGATTTCTTTTGTTATTCCATTCTTTATTATACCCAAATAAGTTAAAACTTTGACTTCTATACTCCATGAAATTAGTAGAATATCCTCGATATTTGCGTTTCATCCAAAGATCTTTTCATGGAAATATTCTTCGATCATTCTTGAATTTTACTCTACAAAGCAAAGATCATGTTGACAATTTGGACGTTAATAATTCCTCGGATAAAATAATTCTTGAACTTGTTTTATTGAATTCTTATATCATTGTCATCATCCTCATGTTTATATTTTTTTTTAAAGTCATCCGTATTCGTAGAAGCATGGATGGACTTGGTATGATTATGACTGTGGATTATCTTGCGTAATCACGACCGTAATGTTACAAATGATGTGATTAAAAATCCTCAAAGGGTCAGTAAGTGCATTGATGGATGATTGTTGGTATGATCATGACTATTATTAATGAATACACAACTATTCTCGCCCACTTTTCTTCCTAGTAGTGTATGAATAATTGTGATCGTGATACTTAGAATAATATCCTTGGCCAGTAGTGCGGGGGTGATTCGATGATGTGGATTATTTATTAAAGTCGAGTCTCAATTTATAAATGTTGATGAAAAACCTTTAAAATCATAAAAGATAGTAGATTTTATTTTCTACTGACTCTTTTAATGGATTGATATTCCACCGCAGCTTAAACCGGTTGTTTATTGTATTTTATCAGTTTAACATTGTTCAAGACTATTGATAATTTATTTTGCATTATCTTAGTCATAATATTTCTTATCGGGCTAGTTGAGCTCAATTTTCTTTCACCGTTCTCTTCGTGAAATGAGAATATATTGGATTAGCTCTGGGAAACGAGTGATGGTCCCAAAGATAAGATTAGTAGTCCTCACTACTATTCGTGAAATAGTGTGATAATAATTGTAATGAGGACTTTTGTTTGAGTTTGTATAATATCTAGTAGATTTATATTTGTATTTAAACTCACGCTTTATGTCGTATTGCATACCTACGCTTATGTTAATAAGTTGTATTTAAATTTCGTATCATGTAAGTGGCACCCAAGATGGGTGATGTATACCTAATTTGGGGGCGCCACAACAGTATCAAAGCTAAGGGATATGATCCCCGCTAAGATGTGAGAAAAGTACTAGAGGGGAGAGACGGGAATACCTTCGCTAGTATGACCTACCTAAGTTTTTTGTGCTATTTTATTGGTTTGGTCGTAATATAAAGGTAATTGTTAAATGTCAATTAATCTTTGTTTTTGTGGCAAGATTCTCAAAATGACATCCGAGAATGTTGAGAATAAGAATGGAGCACAAAGCGATCGTTGATTCACCACATATCAATAATCGGGATAATGTGCATCGAAGGCGATAATCCTCATGCAAACAACAACACCGACCAAATGATGAATGATCAAATGTTCAGAGGCTTTTATGCAATTTATGCAATGCAATGAGAGAAAGACTCTCGCCCAAAACGTAGGTGGAAACACGGAAACTCTCTCAAGCGGTCACCGCTAAACAATTCAAGGAGCTGGGACCACCGGAGTTTAAGGGAGAGCCAAAACCACTTCGGCGGAAGCATGGATAAAGCAGATTATCAAGATATTTGATGTCTGGGATGCTCCGAGGAGCAAAAGGTTCCTTTCACGCTTTTATGTTGCGCGGAGAGGCAGACATCTTGGTGGGAATTCCAGAAACGACTCAACCTCATTGATCAAGATATCTTGGGAGAAGTTCCAGAGTCGTTTCAACGACAAATACTTTTCCGAAAGTATTCGCCACATGAAGGAGGTGGAGTTTATCAAGTTGGAACAAAACAATACGACCGTGTCGCAACACGAGGCAAAATTTATGAGTTATCACGGTTCGTCCCACTGGTGGATAATGAAGAGAGAATGGCGCTAATGTTTTTAAGAGGTTTGAAGTCGAGATACGCCAACATCTTATTTCTCATAAACCGTGTTTGTATTCGATGTTGTAAATAGGGCTCATTAGTGGAGCGCGATAACGAAAGTCAACGAACTAAAAAAGAGAAAGCGGTAAGAAAGTTATAATACCAAATGAGAGTAGTCATCGCGGTGACAACAAGCGTGGAGGGAATCAACAAAGCGAGATATGGTAACCACTTCGGTGGTAATCGTACAAAACAATAAGAATGGACATTTCAAGAAACGGAGATTCAACAATAATGGAAAGACGTCAAGACCAAAGACCCGTTGTTAAGGAAGGAGAAAGACCACCTATCATATGCTTCAAATGCGAGAAGAGGGACACATCATCCGAATCTGTGCTATGCCGTCCAAAGCATGTTATAATTGTGGAAGAGAAGGTCACTTAGCTCGATTTTGTTGCCATCAAGACAAATTCAACTAGGATGGAGGCACCAAAGGTCATCCCGTAAAAGTCAAAACCAAAGAGTAGGTCAAGGAGAGCGTTTGTTGTGACCTCCCAGAGAGCAAGGAACCCGAATGAGGTCATCACGGGTAAGCTTATCATAAACTCTAATGAAGTCTACACTTTATTTGATACCGCTCTACCCATTCTTTTATTTCTCCTACTTGCGCCATCGATTAAATTTGACTCGGAGAAATTAGACTTTGACTTATCTCGTGGAAACTCCGTTGGGAGAAACCTTCATTACATCCATCGCTTATAAGTCTTGTTTGGTTCAAATCGGCACCCTCACATTACTCGTCGATCTTATTTCATTAAAAAATACTTGCATTTGACGTGATTCTGTGGATTGATTGGTTAACTACTTATCATGCAAAATTGATTGTTTTCGTAAGGTTGTTAGCTTTCATATTCCTAATCAACCTATTATGCTAATTCAAACGACCAAACCATTAAAATCAATCACGGTCATCTCAAGCCATAAAGCTATTCGCTTATTGAAAAATGGATGTCAAGCTTTCTTAGCTCATGTCACGATTTAAACAAAAATACGCCCGCTTTTGAAGCGATATTTCTATTGTTAATAAATTTCCGACGATTCTCAAGAACTTCCGGCCTACCCCAGAGCGTGAAATTGAATTTGTATCGACGACTTGAACCCGGTACAAAACCTATTTCCAAAGCCCCATATCGAATGGCTCTATGAACTTCGTGGAGTTAAAGACCCAACCGCAGGAATTGTTAGACATTGGCTTTATTCGACCCAAGTACTTCTCCTCGGGGTGCTCCCTGCTCTATTCGTGAAGAAGAAAGATGGGAGTATGCGATTTTGTATTGATTATCTGGAGTCAATCATGTCACCATCAAAAATAGGTATCCATTGCCACGTATTGATGACTGTTTGACCACCAGTAAGGAGCCAAATTCTTTTTTCAAAGATCGATCTTCGTCCGGATATCACCAATCAAGATTGTAACCACCGACATTCCAAAGACGGCTTTAAACCCCAGACGGCATTATGAATTCCTAGTCATGTCCTTTGGATTGACTAATGCTCCCGCCGCCTTTCATGGATATGATGAACCGAGTATTCAAGGAATATTTAGATCACTTTGTGGTCGCCTTTATTGATGACATCCTTATTTATTCCAAAAGCCGTGAAGATCATGAGCAACACTTGAGGTCGACACTCCAAAAGCTTCGTGAATATAAGCTTTATGCCAAGTTGAAGAAATGCGAAGTTTCGCTTGAAGAAGTAGCATTCCTTGGGCACGTGGTATCAAGTCATGGAATATCCATTGACCCAAAGAAAGATGAAGCTATTCAAAGTCGGGAACAACCTAAATCAATGATCAAGCACGTAGCTTTTCGGTTTAGTGGTTATTATCTGAGATTCGTGGAAGGATTTTCTAATCGCTACTCCATCGACTCAAATTGACTCGAAAAGATACAAAGTTCTATTGGAGCGAAGAATGTGAGAAGAGTTTTCAAGAACTCAAGAAGAGACTTATTTCAAAGACTGTTACGACAATACCATTTGGCTCGGAGGGATTTGTCATCTACAAAGTGATGCTTCGAGCAAAGGGTTGGGATGTGTTCTTATGCAACATGGAAAAGTTATAGTTTATGCCTCGCGACAACTCAAAGAATATGAGAGGAATTATCCTACTCATGATCCGGAGTCGGCAAACGGTTGTCTTTGCACTTAAAATTTGGAGGCATTACTTGTATGGGAGAAAGTGGAGATCTTTACGGATCATAAAAGCCTCAAATATTTCTTCACTCAAAAGGAACTCAACACGCGACAACGACGTTGGCTTGAATCATTGAAAGATTATGATCATACCATCCAATACCATCCTCGAAAAGTTTAACGTGGTAGCCGACGCATCGAGTAGTAAGATCGTATGCAAGTACGAAAGCGTTATTGTCAACACAAAGGCCCATTTGTGTGACTTGCAAAGGATGGAGATAGAGTTAAAGACCCAGGACGCATGTGATGATAGCGAAAATATACGAGTAGAACCGACTTTAATCGATAAAGTTAAAGTCGCTTCAAGCTACTGCACCGGAGCCGGCGCGCATATGAAAAAGAAAGTGCAAGAGGGTGCTACGCCGAAGCAAGAATCGATGAAGAAGGAATACTTGAGTCAACCTGCACTTTTGTGTTCCTAACGACCTCGATTTAAAGTATAATATCATGATGGAGGCGCATAACACACCATTTGTAATCCATCTCGGGAGTACCAAAATGTATCATGATATTCGTCATACATTTTGGTGGAGCAATACGAAGAGGAGATAATGTTGTTTATCTCAAGGTGTCTAACTTGTCAACGAAGTTAAAGCGAGAGCATCAAGTACCAAAAGGTCCATTGCAACCACTTGAAATTCCAGAATGGAAGTGGGAGCACATTACCATGGATTTCAGCACGGCCTTCCTAAGGTTTCTCAAGGCATTGATGCGATTTGGGTCATTGTTGATAGATTGACCAAGTCTCCGCTCATTTTACCGATACGAGAAACTTATACACTTGAACGCCTTGCTCAGATGTACATAAACGAGATTGTAAGATCGCATGGTATGCCTGCAGATCCATAGTTTTCGATCGAGACCCAAGATTCACTTCAAGATTTTGGGTTAGTTTGCAAAAAGCTATGGGCACGGATTTCACGATTTAGCTTTTAAGATATCATCCTCGACGGACTGGACAATGGAGAGGACTATTCAAACTCTTCAAGATCTATTAAGACTCGTGTTCTTGATTTCAAGGGAGTTGGGACAAGTTTTTACCATTGGTGGAGTTTTCCTACAACAACAGCTTATCAAGCAAGTATGGCATGGCTCCATTCAAGCGTTGTATGGAAGAAAGTGTCGCTTCCAAAGATTTGGGATGAGGTGGGTGAAGCAACGTTGTTGGGACCGGAGTTGGTACGTATGACTACTTTAAAAGATTCAAACGATCCGACAACGATAAAAACCTCACAAAATCGACAAAAGAGTTATGCCGATCTTCATCGAAAGGACGTGGAATTCAATATAGGAGATCATGTGTTGTTAAAAGTTGCTCCATGGAAAGGAGTTACAAGATTTGAAAGAGAGGAAACTTAATCCTCGATTCATCTGGTCCATTTTAATCCTCGATCGAGTAGGAATCGTGGCCTATAGACTCGCTTTTACCGCCAAATATGTCTCTCGTGTTCATAACGCTTTTCACATATCCATGTTACGTAAATATGTGAAAGACCCGAACCATATTATCGAAGTTAGAACCGGATTTAAATAGCGGAAGATTTGACGTATGAAGAGGTTCCTGCTCAAATTTTGATAAGAAGGAACATATTCTACGCCCAAGGTTATACCTCAAGTCAAAGTTTTGTGGAGGAACCACGATGTTGAGGAAATGACTTGGGAGTTAGAATCAAATGAAATCAAGGTATCCTTACCTCTTCGACATACTGTGTATCGCATTCTAATTTCGAGGGCTTAAATTTCATAAGAAGGGAGGTTGTAAGACCCCAGCTTTTATAAATAAAGATGAATTTTCTATAAATATTATTTTGAATATTATGGAATAATTTGATATAATGTTATAGTTGTGGGTAATATTTATAAATTTTGCAAAGTATCTGCAAGTGGTTATATTATATTCGATTGGTCTGGGAATATTCGGTTTAGCAGGAATATTCGCAGACAACTACTCAATCATTGGTGGACCCCACAATGTAAATTATCATTTGATCGAGAAAAGACAAAAATATTTTATTGAAATAATTGGCGGAAGTTTTACTGTTGATAATTGTTGAACTACTCTAAGTAGTAAAAGTACGAAGAATACGTGTGGTTGCATAAGAAATATTACCAGATTGATTATCGATGCGCCATGAGAAGTCACTTAGTTTGATTCCATTATTGTCGATTAATAATATGAATTATTATAGCGATAATGACGTTTTGTTTTATTTGTATTATTAACGTAATAAAATGTAAACATCTTTTTATATAAAATGTAATACTTTATTAAAGTTATTTTATAAATAAAATATATTATATTTTATTATGCATAGTATTTTGCGTAGTGTTTTTGCATAAAGGTTTGCATAGTAAAATGTTTTTATATAAATAGAATATATTATATTTTATTTAAAAGATTTTCTTTAAATATGGACCGTCGATTAAAGTAAATCAACTGGACCGTTTTCATGGATTAATTACTATGCATTCTATTTTCCTATAAATAAGCTCATTCCTTCATTATTTTCTTACGAATTCATTGAAACTCTAGAGAGAAAATTATAGAGAAGGTTTATAGAGAGAAAGTTAGAAAGAAGAAAGTTAGAAGAGTATTTCGCTACTTCATTACTTCTATATTAGGTTCTTTTACTAGTAAGGGGTGTTATTCTTTCTTCTTGAAGAGAACTTTCATTATTCCATTCATTATTATTCTCATTGGAATAACTCGTAAAAAGTGGCATACCCTATACATAACCTCAGATACGCCAGCATACCCTATACTTGGTGAAATCCTTATGTTATTCCATCGCTTATTTATTCTCATTGGAATAACTCAGATACGCTGGCTTAACCCTATACTTGGTGACATTCTTTTATTATTCATTTGAACATCCTCGTGCGTGTGTTTTACACCGGACCGGTTCCGCTTTTTTATTATTCCGTTGAACATCCATCTCGTGTGTTTTTTGGGACTGGTTAAAATCTTTTATCATCATTCATTGAATATCCTATCTCGTGTGTTTTACACCGGATCCGGGTTCCATCTTTATTATTCTGTTGGAACATCCCGTCGATTGTGAATTTCACGACGACGGTTCCGTTATTATTATTCTGTTGAATAAACTCGCTCTATGCAAGCACCGCATGCATGGTGATTTCTTTTGTTATTCCATTCTTTATTATACCCAAATTGGTTAAAACTTTGACTTCTATACTCCATGAAATTAGTAGAATATCCTCGATATTTGCGTTTCATCCAAAGATTTTTCACGGAAATATTCTTCCGATCATTCTTGAATTTTACTCTACAAAGCAAGATCATGTTGACAATTTGACGTTAATAATTCCCTGGATAAAATAATTCTTGAACTTGTTTTATGAATTCTTATATCATTGTCATCATCCTCATGTTTATATTTTTTTTAAAGTCATCGTGGCCTCGTAGAGCATGGATGGACTTGGTATGATTATGACACTGTGGATTATTCGGCGTAATCACGACCGTAATGTTACAAATGATGTGATTAAAAATCCTCAAGTGGTCAGTAGTGCATTGATGGACGATTGTTGGCATGATCATGACTATTAATGAATACACAACTATTCTCGCCCGTAGTGCGGTGAATAATTGTGGATCGTGATACTTAAAGAATATCCTTGGCAGAAGTGTGGGGGTGATTCGATGATGTGGATTATTTATTAAAGTCGAGTCTCAACTATAACAAAGTTGATGAAAAACCTTTAAAATCATAAAAGATAGTAGATTTTATTTTCTACTTGACTCTTTTAATGGATTGATATTCACCGCAGCTTAAACTTGATGTTTATTGTATTTTATCGGTTTAACATTGTTGAAGACTATTGATAATTTATTTTGCATTATCTTAGTCATAATATTTCATCGGGCTAGTTGAGCTCACCCTTTCTTTCACCGTTTCTTGTGAAATGAGAATATACCGGGACGAAGTCTGGGAAACGAAAGTGATGGTCCCGAAGATAAGATTAGTAGTCCTCACTATTTCGTGAAATAGTGTGATAATAATTGTAATGAGACTTTTTGTTTGAGTTTGTATAATATCTAGTAGATTTATATTTGTATTTAAACTCACGCTTTATGTCAGATTGTATACCTATAGCGCTTATGTTAATAAGTTGTATTTAAATTTCAGATCATGTAAGTGGCGACCCAAGATGGGTGATGTATACCTAATTTTGGGGGCGTCACGGTGATACTTATTGTCGCTGCGTCAAAGATTATTGGTTTTCTGAGTTGTATATCTTTGGCACTGTAGTGCAAAAGATGAATTGTTAATGAATATCTTCGGTAGGATTGCGAAGATGAATTTAATATTTTTAAAGATAAAGGTATTCAAGGTATCCTCACCTCTTTATCATATCAGTGCACGCATTCTAATTTCGAGGGCTTAAATTTCATAAGAAGGGAGGTTGTAAGACCCGACTTTTATAAATAAAGATGAATTTTCTATAAATATTATTTTTGAATATTATGAAATAAATTTGATATAATGTTATAGTTGTGGGTAATATTTATAAATTTTGCAAAAGTAAGCAAGTTGTTATAAAATATTCGTTTGGTCGGGGAATATTCTTTTTGTTTGGGAATATTCGTATGACGGCTCAATCAATGGTGGACCCCTATTAATGGAAGTATTGTCGTAGTTAGAAAGCGACAAAATTATCTTTCTATAAAAATAACGGCAGAGGTGTTACTGCTAAAAGCGTTGAACTACCCGATAGTAAAAAGTACAAGATGTCTGGCGTGGTTGCATAAAGTAGCACACGGTATTGATTATTGATGCTTACGTGAGAAGTCGCTTAGCTATACTCAATTATTGCTACAATAATTGCTGCATCATATCTCATATATTATTGATTCAATTATTGTCACAGTATCATCTGTATAATATGTTATATTATTAATTGAGACGACAAGTTATAAATGATTAATAATTGTTGAAAGATTAAATATGTGTTGATTAAAAATAAAATGATTTGTGGTAATATTTATTCAATCTTTGATGTATATAAAGAGTTTGTTATGAGACGTTTGTGGTAAGTTTGATTATTTTATGGGGGGGCCATATGTCATCATCTAAGAGTCTCTTCGTCAATAGTATTTACCTTTGTGAATAGTAATTACCTTCGTCAATGGTATTTACCTTCGTTAATAGTAATTACCTTTGTGAATAGTAATTACCTTCGTCAATAGTAATTACCCCTTCACAAATAGTAGTTGTCCATTCAATATTACCAAGAGTTAACCGCCTCTTCGGTGTTCCAAGGGTTAATTACCCCTTCGCAAATAGTAGTTGTCTCTTGATATTACCAAGAGTCATTTGACCCTTCGTTAAGACCAAGAGCCACCCTCGCTTTTTCTATAAATAGAAAGCTCATTCCTTCATTATTTCTTACGAATTCACCTTTGAAACTATAGAGAGAAACTATATAGAGAAAGAAGAAAAGTATTCTACTACTTCACTTTTCCAATATTCAGGTTCTTCTAAGGTAAGGGATATTATTTGTTGTACCGTAAAGGGTGTTATTCTTTCTTATTCATGAAGAGAACTACGTTATTCCATTCTTTATTATTACATTGGAATAACTCGTATATCATGCAGCATACCCTATACTTGGTGAAATCCTCTGTTATTCCATTCTTTATTATTTCATTGGAATAACACAGATATATGACATACCCTATACATAATCTGTGATACGTGGTTTACCCTATACTTGGTGACATTCTTTATTATTATTCATTGGAACATCACGTCTGTGTGTTTTACACCGGACTTGGTTAAAATCTTTATTATTATTACTGTTGGAACATCACATCATGTGTTTTACAGGACTGGTTAAAATCTTTATCATTACATTGGAATATCCTATCTCGTGTGTTTTACAGGATCTGGTTCCATCTTTATTATTCTGTTGGAACATCCACTTGATGTGTGAATTTCACCGACCGGTTCCGTTATTTATTATTACATTGGAATAACTCCGCATGCGAGGCCTATCGCATGCATGGTGATTTCTTTTGTTATTCCATTCTTTATTATACCCAGTTGGTTAAAACTTTGACTTCTATACTCCATGAAATTAGTAGAATATTCTTGATATTTGCGTTTCATCCAGTATCTTTTCATGGAAATATTCTTCTGATCATTCTTGAATTTTACTCTACAAAGCGAAGATCGTGTTGACAATTTGGACGTTATTAGTTCTGAATAAATTAATTCGTGAACTTATTTTATTGAATTATTATGTCATTGTCATCATCCTCATGTTATATTATGTTATCTTTGGCTTACGTGCATAGATGAATTTAGTATGATTATGACCAGGGATCATTCGGTATAATCATGGCTTGTTATAAATGATGTGATAAAAGTCCTCGGTGGGTCTGTAATGCAAATGATGGATAGTTTTTGGTATGATTATGACCGGGGTGATTCGGTATAGTCATGACCATTGATAATTTGATGAAAATCCTTGGTAGTGTAATACGGGGATGATTAGATATTGTGGTTTATTCATTAAACCGAGTCTTAGTGATAAAAAATTGATGAAAAACTTTTAAAACCTAAAAGATAGTAGACTTTATTTTCTACTTGACTCTTTTAATGGATTCGATATTTCACTGCAGATTAAACCTGGTTGTCTATTGTATTTTATCGGTTTAACATTGTTGAAGACTATTGATAATTTATTCGCATTATCTTAGTTATAATATTTCTACTTAGGCTAGTTGAGCTCACCTTTCTTTCTTTGTTATTCTTCAGGAAATGAGAATATATTTGGGACGAGTCGGGGAAAAGAGTGATGGTCCCGAAGATAGCATTAGTAGTCCTTACTATTCTGTTAAATAGTGTGACAATAAATGTAACGAGGACTCCTTGATTATGGATATTGTCTAAATGACAATATTACTATTAGAACTCTCAGTTTATGTATTGTCGTATGTTACACGACAAATGTATAATTAAGTTTGTATTTGAATTTATGTACCATGTAAGTGGCGACCCAAGATGGGTGACGTATACCTAATTTTGGGGGCGTCACAAGGATAATTCCTCTCATACTCTTTAAGTTGTCGCGAGGCATAGGCTATGACTTTCCCACGTTGCATGAGAACACATCCTAACCCTTTGCCCGAAGCATCGCTGTAGATAATAAATCCATCCGTACCAGATGGTATTGTTAGAACAGGTGCCGAAATGAGTCTCCTCTTAAGCTCTTGGAAACTCTTCTCGCATTCTTCGCTCCAAATGAATTTTGTATCCTTCCTAGTTAGATGGGTTAATGGAGTAGTGATTCGAGAAAACCCTTCCACAAATCTCTGATAATAACCAGCTAAGCCCAAGAAGCTACGTACTTCAGTCACCGAATTTGGTTGCTCCCAACTTTGTATTGCTTCAATCTTCGCCGGGTCCACGGATACTCCATGTTTTGACACCACGTGCCCAAGAAATGCTACTTCCTCAAGCCAGAACTCGCATTTCTTCATTTTGGCATATAATTGGTTTTCACGAAGCCTTTGAAGTACCAGCTTCAAATGGTGTTCATGATCTTCACGGCTTTTGGAATATATGAGAATGTCATAAATAAAGACAACAACGAATTGATCCAAATATTCCTTGAATACTCGATTCATCATATCCATGAAAGCCGCAGGAGCATTAGTCAGTTCGAAAGACATGACTAAGAATTCATAATGCCCGTACCGAGTTCTAAAGGCAGTCTTTGGAATATTCTCAGTTCTAATCTTCAGTTGATGATATCCAGAACGAAGATCGATTTTTGAAAAGAATTGTGCCCCTTGCAACTGGTCAAACAAGTCATCAATACGAGGTAGAGGATACCTATTCTTGATGGTGACATGGTTCAATTCCGAGATAGTCAATACAAAGTCGCATACTCCCGCTTCTTTCTTCTTTACGAATAAAACGGGAGCACCCCAAGGAGATGTCTTGTAGACGAATAAAACCGATGTCCAACAATCCTCGTAGTTAGACCTTTAACTCACGAAGTTCAATAGGAGCCATTCGATATGGGGTTTTAGAAATGGGCTTTGTACCGGGTTCAAGATCAATAAAGAATTCAACTTCACGTTACGGGGTAGGCCAGGAAGTTCTTCAGAAATCGTCGGGAAAGTCGATAACAACAGGAATATTATTCAAATTTGGCGTGTCTTTATTCAAATCCATAACATGGGCTAAGAAAGCTTGACATCCGCTTTTCAATAAGCGAATAGCTTTATGATTAGATATGACGGTGATTGATTTTAATGGTTTAGTTGCTTGAATTGCATAACGGGTTGGTTAGGAATATGAAAACTAACAACCTTACGAAAACAATCAATTTTGGCATAATGAGTAGTTAACCAATCAATCCCTAAAATCACATCAAAAGCAAGTATCTTTAAAGAGATAAGGTCAACATGTAAGGTGATGGTGCCAACTTGAATCAAACAAGATTTATAACAGTGGATGTGATGAAAGTTTCTCCTAACGGAGTTTCCACAGATAGGTCAAAGTCTAATTTTTCCGAGTCAAATTTAAGCGTTGAGCACAAGTATGAGAGATAAATGAATGGGTAAGACCCCAGATCAAGTAAGGTATAAATTTCGCAAGAATTTATAAATAGCTTACCCGTGATCACCTCGTTTGGGTTCCTCGCATTTTGACCGGTCACAACAAACGCTTCTTCCGGAATCGTTGACTTTGACTTTTTCTGGGACGATCTTTTGAGTCACCGTCCTCATTGAACTAGGTTTATTCATCGCACAATCTCGGCGATATGTCCTTCCTTTCCACAATTATAGCATACCTTGTTATTTGTGGGCAATTTGGTCTGATATGTCTCTCTTTTCCGCATTTGTAGCATATGAGCGGTGGTCGTTCTCCTCCCTTAGAACCGATTCTTCACTTTAAGACTTTATCGTTTTCACATGGTCGTTGTTAAATCTCCTCTTTTAAAATCTCCTTCGACTCGCTTCTTCTATTTTTATGGCCATGATTACCACCAGAGAGTGGTTACCATTTTGTCCGTCTGTTTTTTCTCCATTTGGTTATCATTATTACATTGACCGCTATCTCTGCAGTGCGATCCTCGGTTATGGTCCCTCGGTTGAACATACTCGTTATCTCGCTTTCAAACAATTGAGCCGTGTTAACAACATATCCGAATAGAGAAAATTTATGAGAAATGAGATATTGTCATATCTTGGGTTTCAAACCTCTCGAAACATCCGCGTCATACGTTCCTCATTCTCCACCAAATGAGGTGCGAAACCGGATAACTCTGCAAACTTTGCCTCGTCTTTGAGACACCGTCGTGTTGTTTTGTTCTAACTCGATGAACTCCACTTCCTTCATATGATGAACACTTTCGAGGAAAGTATTTGTCATTAAATAATTTTCGAAATGTCTCCCGAAGACATCTTTGAGTGCGGTGGATGGGTACGCTTCACAGACTCCCACGATGAGTACCGCTTCGCCACATAACATAAAGGTGGCGAATGGAACCTTCGTTCTCCGTGCATCCCAAGACATCGAATATCTTGGTAATTTGCTTGACCCATGTTTCCGCCATGATCGGATCTAGCTTCCTTAAATTCGGTGGTCCCAACTCTTTAAACCGCTTGGTTGTGAAAACCCGTGAATTGCTTATCATTTCCTCCTATATTTTGAACACGAGTCTCCTCGCGTTTGATTTTGCATGAATCGCAAAAAGCTTCTAAACATCCCCTCGTTCATCATCGCTTTCGGTGGTGTTGTTCACGCGGAGGAACATTGCCAAAGATGTTGCACGTTCTCCTCGTTGGTGAGTACTGAGCGTCTCCACGATCTCATTTCCATTTTTAATATTCTCGGTCGACATTCTCAAATATTGTCATAAAACAAGGGTTAATTAAAGAAATCAATATATCACATAATATCCTTATATCTTGACCAACTAACAAATAAGCTTAGGTAGGACACTAGCGAAGGATTTATTCGCCTCTCCCTCCTATTTCTATTCCCGATCTCCGCCAGAGATCATATCCCTAAGCTCGATACCAACCGTGGACGCCCCAAAATAGGTATACATCACCCATTACGAGTTGTCAATACATGGATAAACAACTACAACTTTATTATTACAACAAGAAAGCTGTGAGTTTGAATACAAATATTATCTTCTAGACAATATCTATACTCAAATAAATCCTCATCACATTTATTGATACATTATTTTACAAAAATGGTGAGGACTACTAAACAACTCTCTAGAACCTTCATTCCATACCCCAACTCAGACTCATTATATTCTCGCCTCCACGAGAAGAAAAATGGAACAAAAAGGAAAAGGGTGAGCTCAACTAGCCCAAAGAAAAATATTATGACTAAGATAATATACAACAAATTATCATTAGTCTTCAATGGGAAAAAAAACTAATAGAATACAATAGGCGACAAGTTTTTAAACCAATATTCGCAATGAAATAATAATTCATTAGAAGAGTTAAGTAGAGAATGCAAACTACTATCTTCTATGTATGAATTTAAAAGTTAAATCGTCTATCTTTTATCCTGTAACATCAATCAACATACATCTGGAATCAAATATTCATCTTTGCACTACAGGGCCAAAGATATTCATCAGTTGGTCATGTTCATCTAAACACCTGTTCATCTTTGCACTACGGGCCAAAGATATTCTTCAGAAATCATTCATCTTTGCACTACTGTGCCAAAGATATTCAATAATATCATCATTTAAGACCGAGGATGATGAAAAATATTTTTAAAGAAAGCGAATCCAATTGAAACAAAATGATGAGGATTAAGGATTAAGGATTAAGTACTTTGTTTTATCCATGTCCAAAAATACCTCAAAAAATAATCACATGGTGGTGTAAAATTCAAGAATGATCAAAACATGGATACAATCAAAGCTAGTATCCGAATAGATATTTTGAACGAAAAGAAAATTTTTCATTTTTCGATGAATAGTCTTAGATTCGTGAATAAGTGTAGATATCGTGAATAGTCAGTATCGTGAATAAGTAACTCAGAGCACCAAAAGTTCCAAATTTGATAAAACTTCAGATCAATATTTCAACATAATGATATTGAAGAAATAATATCATTACTGAAAAAAAATAATATCCCTTACCTCGAAAGATTAATCTTTACAAATTTGGAATCTAGGGGTATAGTCTTTGAAGGAAACTTGCACCGTCTAACAATACTCAAAGTATACTCAAAATACTCACAAGAATACGCCGATAATATAGAGAGAAAACTTGATTTACGGTGTGATTTTCAATTCTAACCTAAACACCCTATTTATAGGAAAATGCTAGAAACACCAAAAGTTAGAAAATTTAATAAAATATTAATATATATTATAAATTTCCTTAGCCCATCTTTGAAGATCTGATTTCAGCAATTAATATCACATGTTAGCCCACTTAAATGCAAAAAAACGCTTTTTTTAAAAATAATAATTAAAACTTCAAAAATCAATTATTTTGAGCTTTGAACTTCAATAATTCACAATAAATAGCCCTTTTATCAGAAAATTTGAATCTCGCGACTTTTTTATAGGAAATTCAATTTCTACAACTTTGCGGAAGAAAGTTTTTCCAAATTACAAGCAGAAATTGACCAAAATCCACAAACGGAGGCGATTTTCACGGTTTATAATCAAATTTCGGTCGATAAATGGGGTCCAACCGACATGTTTAACATGTTTTAAACATTTATTGCAACAAAAATACTCTCCTCCTCAGATACTTCATATATCCCACATTCGTTGTAAAAATATCACCATTATTATATATTTAAAATATAATAATACATTATCGAAAAAGATAAAATTTTAATTTTCAATAATTGTCACATTAAAATTTTTCTCCATCTATATCCACATAAAATCAATATTTTCCTCATCATATGAATCAATAATTAATTATTCACAAATAATATTCTGAGAATCACAATATTGACAACCGTGCAGGTTAAAGGAAGAGGGCTTTCGATAAGAATTTCTCTCACTTCTTGGCAAGCAATTTAAGATCAAACCTCTCCTTAGATGCGAGAACTTTCTAGACATTGCCAATAATGTTATCTAATAATATTATTCGGATAATATGAATTATTGCATCGATAATGAAAAATCTTGTGTAATGACAATTTATTGAAACAACAAGTAATATAAAATATCAATCAAACAATTATTGAATCGATAAAAAAATTGAATAATTAATTTCGTAACCATTATTAAGTAGTGCCTTCTTACGTAAGAATCAATAATTGGTGCAATACTGGTAATCTTCTTGTGTTTTAACCATAAAGTATTTTAACAAGATTAACTTGAATATTCTGTTGTTATTTTTAAACAACTTATATTTGTCGTTTTTCTTCATCCAATCGTTTTTCAAGTTATGGGCCCATACATCATGCAGGTATTGCCGAATCATACGAATATTCCCCGACGGTCTTAATATTTCAACCAAAACGAATATTGACAACAATGAATATTTTATAACCACTGCTTATTTTGAAATATTTGCGTATTTTACCCTTAACTATCCACATTAATCAAATCAACCCTTACTATTTCAAAATAATAAATAGAGAAAATTTAAATTTTATTAATAATAAGCTGAGGTCTTACATAAAATTATCTAAAATATATATTAAGGGATGAAGAAAATAGTAACTAAATGGAGTTCTTGCTATTTTAAAAAGGTTAAAAAAAAAAACTCACTGGTATTCTAACAAGAGCTGATACTATATTTAACGAACTTGACTAATAAAATAAACTCAATGACAAACCTACCCTCAACAGCCCACAGCCCTCTTTGTGAGTAGTAATTTAAAGGGATGGTAGGTATGGGTGTAAAGGATTATAAATTAAAGTTTTTTTTTTCTAAGAAATTAGAAGGATACAATATTTCTTCCTTTCAAATCAAACTCACATTTGTAAGTATCGGAATATGAAATTTATTTTTTAGTAAGTTGGTAAATTAACCAATAGAATATTAACACACATAGAGTAACTCGCCTGCGTGTCAACACTCTATTGGATAATTAATCAATTTACCAAAATATAAACTTCATACTAACCACTTCCATAAGCAAGCACATGTTCGAATTTATCCTATTAAATTAGTTGACGCTATAAAATAAATTCTTATATAATTTCCCTTATCATAAATAACCGAATCTAATTTAAAGACTGGTAAGAGTGTAAAGAATGAGAAATTAAAGTTTCTTTTTCTAAGAAATTAGAAGGATGAAATGTTCGTTCTCTCCAATTCAAACTCACATTGTAAGGTCAAAGGCGATAACGTAATGATAAAGTCTCACAAACAAGCACATATTTGAATTTATCTTATTGAATTAGTTGATGCTACAGAAGATTGAAAAATAATTTTTACTTAATTTCTCTTCTGACCTTCTCCTTAGATTCTCTTTATAGTTTTGTTATATGAAATACACAAAAATATTTCTAAAAGAAATAATTTGACTTGCACATATAAGATTAATTATTATAACTAACCACAACTACATACACATTTTTATATCTATATTAATATGAAATTATGTACAAATAAGGGTACTGATTATAATCGATCCTAATTACACACACACATGACAATATGAGATGAATATCTATTTTTTGTTAGTAAAATAATTTTGTCCATAAATCTTTAATAAAAGATGTAGGCGGGAAATAAATCTTCTTTAGGGTTAGGGTTTCGTGTTGGTGAGGAGGAGAAATCACTGAAAAGACTGAAATTGATTGATTGATTGAAGAGGGGAGAACGCGGTGGCGATTACTCAACGACGCGTGGCGAGAACCCCTAGAATCGAGAACCGTGTTAGGGTAATGAGGGATTCTGTAAGAAGACCCCAACTTTTTATAAATAAAGATGAATTTTTTTATAAATATTATTTTTGAATATTATGGAATAAATTTGATATAATGTTATAGTTGTGGGTAATATTATAAATTTTGCAAAGTATGCAAGTTGTTATAAAATATTCGTTTGGTCGGGGAATATTCTTTTTGTTAGTGTCGTTCTCCAGTATGCTGGGATGAGGTGGGTGAAGCAACGTTGTTGGGACCGGAGTTGGTACGTATGACTACGGAAAAGATTCAAACGATCCAAACAACGTATAAAAACCTCACAAAATCGATAAAAAGAGTTATGCTGATCTTCATCGAAAGGACGTGGAATTCGATATAGGAGATCATGTGTTGTTAAGAGTTGCTCCATGGAAAGGAGTTACAAGATTTGGAAAGAGAGGAAAACTTAACCCTCGATTCATCGGTCCATTTTTAATCCTCGATCGAGTAGGAACTGTGGCCTATAGACTCGCTTTACCGCCAAATATGTCTTGTGTTCATAACGTTTTTCACATATCTATGTTACGTAAATATGTGAAAGACCCGAACCATATTATTGAGTTAGAACCGGACGAAATAGCGGAAGATTTGACGTATGAAGAGGTTCCTGTTCAAATTTTGGATAAGGAGGAACATATTCTACGCTCCAAGGTTATACCTCAAGTCAAAGTTTTGTGGAGGAACCACGATGTTGAGGAAATGACTTGGGAGTTAGAATCTGAAATGAAATCAAGGTATCCTTACCTCTTGACATACCAGTGCGTACGCACTAATTTCGAGGGCAAAATTTCATAAGAAGGGGAGGTTGTAAGACCCCAACTATTATAAATAAAGATGAATTTTCTATAAATATTATTTTTGAATATTATGGAATAAATTTGATATAATGTTATAGTTGTGGGTAGTATTTATAAATTTTGCAAAGTATCTGAAGTTGTTATAAAATATTCGTTTGGTGGGGAATATTCTTTTTGTTTGGGAATATTAGTTCAACTACTCAATCATTGATGGACCCCATTAATGTAATTATTATCGGATTGAAAGCGACAAAAATATTTTATAAAAATAACTTGGCGGAGGTGTTTAGATTAAAATTGTTGAACTACCCGGTGGGTAAAAAGAATACGATGTCTGGCGTAGAATTGATAGTAGCACACGGTATTGATTATTGATGCTTACGTGAGAAGTCACTCAATTTATGCTTTCAATTATTCTTCTGATAATTCTTTGCATCATATCTCTTATATTATTGATTCAATTATTGTCACGATCATCATCGTATAATATGTTATAGTATTAAATCAATAATTGAGACGATGAGTTATAAATGATTAATAATTGTTGAAAGATTAAATATGTGTTGATGAAAAAAAAAATGATTTGTGGTAAGTTTGATTATTTTATATGGGGAACTCATATGTCATCATCTAAGAGTCTCTTCGTCGATAGTATTTACCTTCATCGAAAAGTAATTACCTCGCGTCGATAGTAATTACCCTTGTGAATAGTATTTACCTTCGTCGATAAGTAATTACCTTCGTCGATAGTAATTACCCTTGTGAATAGTATTTACCTTCGTCGATAGTATTTACCTTCGTCGATAGTAATTACCTTTACCAGACGTCGAACCACTTGTCGTTTCACATTACAAAGCGTCAAACCAATTCGTCGAGCCACTTGCCTTTTCACGGCGCGGTCTAAGCTAGAAATCTTCTATAAATAGAGGCCTAGGGCTTCATTATTTTTCACTTAATTCATTCAAGCTATAGAGAGAAATTATAGAGAGAATAAGAGAAAGAAGAAAGAGTATTTTGTTCTTACTACTACTTTGCGAGATTCAATCTCCTACCAAATGTAAAGGGTGTTATTCTTTCTTATTCAATGAAGAGAAGCTGTTGTTATTCCATTGCTTATTATTACATTGGAATAACTTTGTATAAGTGGTTTACCCTATACTTGGTGACATTCTTCTATTATTACATTGGAACATCCTGTCGTGTGTTTTACAAGGACCGGTTAAAATCTTTATTATTATTCTGTTGGAACATCACATGCGTGTGTTTTACAGGACTGGTTAAAATCTTTATTATTCATTGGAACATCACATGCGTGTGTTTTACAGGACTGGTTAAAATCTTTATTATTCTGTTGGAATATCCTATCTGTGTTTTACACTGGATCCGGTTCCATCTTTATTATTCTGTTGGAACATCCCGCTTGTGAATTTCACCGACTTTGGTTCCGTTATTTATTATTCATTGGAATAACACATGCATCTTGATCTATCGCGTGCGTGGTGATTTCTTTTGTTATTCCATTCTTTATTATACCCGGTTGGTTAAAACTTTGACTTTATACTCCATGAAATTAGTAGAATATCCTTGATATTTGCGTTTCATCCAAAGATCTTTTCATGGAAATATTCTTACGATCATTCTTGAATTTTACTCTACAAAACAAGATCGTGTTGACAATTTGGACGTTAATAATTCCCGGATAAAAAATTCTTGAACTTGTTTTATTGAATTCTTATATCATTGTCATCATCCTCATGTTTATATTTTTTGAAAGTCATCATGTATTCAGAAGTGCATAGATGGACTTGGTATGATTATGACCGAGAGACTGACCGGTGTAATCATGACCGTAATGTTATAAATGATGTGATAAAAATCCTCGATTGGCCATAAGTACATTGATGGACGAGTTGTTGGCACGATCATGACCATTAATGAATACACAAATATTCTTGGCGCGTAGTGCATGAATAATTGTAGGTCGCGATCTTAAAGAATATCCTTGGCAGTAGTGCGAGGGGTGATTCGATGATGTGAAATATTTATTAAAGTCGAGTCTCACTATAAACGATGATGAAAAACCTTTTAAAACCTAAAAGATAGTAGACTTTATTTTCTACTTGACTCTTTTAATGGATTGGATATTCACCGCATTAAACCGGTTTATATTGTATTTTATCGTTTAACATTATTGAAGACTATTGATAATTTATTACGCATTATCTTAGTCATAATATTTCTTCTTGGGCTAGTTGAGCTCACCCTTTCTTTCACCGTTCTCTTCAAGAAATGATAATATAAATTGGGACGAGTCGGGAAGCGAGTGATGGTCCCGAAGATAGCATTAGTAGTCCTCACTATCTCAGTAAAATAGTGTGATAATAAGCTGTAATGAGGACTTTTTGTTTGAGTTTGTATAATATCTAGTAGAGCGATATTTGTATTTAAACTCACGGTTTATGTACCACATGCGAGTTATGTTAATATGTTGTTTTTAAATTACATACCACGTAAGTGTCACCCAAGATGGGTGATGTATACCTAATTTTGGGGGCGTCACGGTTGGTATATCGAGCTTAGGATATGATCCTGGCTAAGATGTGAGAATAGTACTAGGAGGGGAGAGGCGGGGAATACCTTCGCAGTATTTAGTATGACTACCAAGTTTATGTGATATTTTATTGGTTGGTCGGAAGATAGGGATAATTTGTTACATGTCAATTAACCTTTTGTTTTGTGGCGAAGATCTCGAAAATGACATCCGAGAATGTTGAGAATAGCAATGGAGCGCAGCGATTGTTGATTCACCACATATCAATAATCGAGGATAATGTGCATCGAAGGCGACAATCCTCATGCAAACAACAACACCGACCAAATGACGAATGATCAAATGTTCAGAGCTTTTTATGCAATTTATGCAACAATGAGCGTAGAGCGACTCGCCCAAAACGTAGGTGGAAACACGGAAAACTCTCGGCGGTCACCGCTAAACAATTTAAGGAGGCTGGGACCCATGGGAGTTTAAGGGAGAGCCAAAACCACTTACGGCGGAAGCATGGATAAATGATTACCAAGATATTTGATGTCTTGGGATGCTCCGAGAGCAAAAGGTTCCCTTCGCACGCCTTTATGTTCTTGCGGAGAGGCGGATTCTTGGTGGGGAATCGGTAGAAACGTACTCAACCAAATTTGTCATGAAGATATCTTGGGAGAAGTTCCAGAGGCATTCAACGACAAATACTTTCCGAAAGTATTCGCCATACGTGAAGGAGGTGGAGTTTATCAAGTTGGAACAAAACAAATATGACCGTGGTCGCAATACGAGGCAAAATTTTACTGAGTTATCACGATTTCGGCCCCACTTGGTGGATAATGAAGAGAGAATGGCGCGCGAATGTTTTTAAGAGGTTTGAAGCGGGAGATACGTCAACATCTTATTTCTCATAAACCGTGTTTGTATTCGAGATGTTGTAAATAGGGGCTCGATTAGTGGAGCGCGATAATGAGTCAATATGACTAAAATAGAAGCGGTAAGCAAAATTATAATACCAATGAGAATAGTCATCGAGGGTGACAACAAATGGGGAGGAATCAACAGGCGAGATATGGTAACCACTTCGGTGGTAATCGAGGCCAAAACAATAAGAATGGACATTTCAAGAAAAGGAGATTCAATGATGATGGAAAGAGCGTCGACCAAAGACCCATTGTTAAGGAAGGAGAAAGACCACCTATCATATGCTTCAAATGCGGAGGAGAGGGACACATCGATCAAGCTGCGTCTGGCCACGTAGTCAAAGCGATGTTATAATTGTGGAAGAGAAGGTCACTTAGCTCGATTTTTGTCGTTTCATAGAAGACAAATTAAACTAGGATGGAGGCACCAAAGGCCATCCGAGAAAATTCAAAGCCAGAGTAGTCAAGAGAGAGCATTTGTTGTGACCTCCCAAAGAGTAAGGAATCAGAATGAGGTCATCACGGGTAAGCTTATCATAAACTCTAATGAAGTCTATACTTTATTTGATACTTGGGTTCTACCCATTCTTTTATTTCTCCTACTTGCTTTTCATCGATTAAATTTGACTCAGGAGAAATTAGACTTTGACTTATCTGTGGAAACTCCGTTGGGAGAAACCTTCATTACATCCATCGTTTATAAGTCTTGTTTGGTTCAAATCGGTACCCTCACATTACCTGTCGATCTTATTTCATTAAAAATACTTGCATTTGACGTGATTCTGTGGATTGATTGGTTAACTACTTATCATGCAAAAATTGATTGTTTTTCGTAAGGTTGTTAGCTTTCATATTCCTAATCAACCTATTATGCGAATTCAAAACGACCAAACCATTAAAATCAATCACGGGCTATCTCAAGCCATAAAGCTATTCGTTTATTGAAAAAGCGGATGTCAAGCTTTCTTAGCTCATGTCACGATTTAAATAAAAATACGCCGGTTTTAAACGATATTCCTATTGTTAATAAATTTCCGACGTATTCCCGAAGAACTTCTGGCCTACCCCAGGCGTGAAATTGAATTTTGTATCGACCTTGAACGATGCAGATAAAAACCTATTTCCAAAGCCCCATATCGAATGGCTCTATTGAACTTCGAGGAGTTAAAGACCCAACCGCAGGAATTGTTAGACATTGGCTTTATTCGTCCTAGTACTTCTCCTTGGGGTGCTCTGCTCTATTCGTGAAGAAGAAAGATGGGAGTATGCGACTTTGTATTGATTATCGGGAGTTGAATCACGTCACCATCAAAAATAGGTATCCATTGCCACGTATTGATGACTGTTTGACCCGGTTAAGGAGCCAAATTCTTTTCAAAGATTGATCTTCGTTAGGATATCACCAATTGAAGATTAGAAACCACCGACATTCCAAAGACGGCTTTAACTCCTCGAGACGGGCATTATGAATTCTAGTCGTGTCCTTTGGATTGACTAATGCTCCCGCCGCCTTCATGGATATGATGAACCGAGTATTGAGGAATATTTAGATCACTTTGTGGTCGTCTTTATTGATGACATCCTTATTTATTCCAAAAGTCGTGAAGATCACGAAAGAACACTTGAGGTCGACACTCCAAAAGCTTCGTGAATATAAGCTTTATGCCAAGTGAAGAAATGCGAGTTCGGCTTGAAGAAGTAGATTCCTTGGGCACGATGGTATCAAGTCGTGGAATATCTGTTGACCCAAAGAAAGATTGAAGGTTATTCAAAGTCTGAACAACCTAAATCGATGATCAAGACGTAGCTTTCTCGGTTTATGGTTATTATTCGGAGATTCGTGGAAGGATTTTCTCGAATCGCTATTCCATCGACTCGGTGACTCTTAAACATACTGAAAGTTCTATTGGAGGCGAAGAATGTGAGAAGAGTTTTCAAGAACTCAAGAGAGACTTATTTCAAAGACTGCATTCGACAATACCATCTCGGCTCGGAGGATTTGTCATCTACATGATGATGCTTCTAGCAAAGGGTTGGGATGTGTTCTCATGCAACATGGAAAAGTAATAGCTTATGCCTCATGACAACTCAAAGAATATGAGAGGAATTATCCTACTCATGATCTGAGTTAGCATTTATTATCTTCTTGACTTAAAATTTGGAGGCATTACTTTTATGGGGAGAAAGTTGAGATCTTTACGGATCATAAAAGCCTCAAGTTGAGAGAATGTCCAAACCCCTTTGGTGCTTTTAGGTGGAATCTCCAAGCCTTTAAGTCACCAAAAGGTCCTTTCGATCTTCCAAGAATCCAAGTCTTGATCTACAGAAGTCCTTTCCAAATAGAATGGAAGGGGTATTTATAGGATTTTCGGAAAGTAGTCATGCAAGTGCACACGCCGTGAAAATTCCGTAAATACCCTTTAGTCCTTCGAAAGTAATGCCTATATCGCTGTCCTTCTGGCCCACCAATCCAATCCTCAATCAATTCCCAAAACGAAGTAGCCTCCACAGTCTTACTGCGCCGGGACACGTGGAGAGCTTTTCGATCATGTCTCGCACATTTATTTTTGACTTTTTTCGTCTTTTCATTCAATCATAATATGAACCTTAATTTATATGTATTTAATTCAATTAGGTCAAATAAACCCTAATTTGCACTTTGGCCCACAAAAGACAAAATCGTCAAATCATCCAAAACCGTCACTGTCGCCTAAAAGTATGCACTGTACATATCATTGGTCGGCTGCCAAAAATCGACCACATAACATCTATTCATCAACAGTATCCAAGGGCACTTTCGACTTTCCCCATGAGCTAATTATTAGTCTTCTCTACCCTATTTCTCGCTCGAAAACATTTTTTTTCCCTTCAACTTGCTGGCTGCTGCTCTCTTCATTTCTCCTCTCACTCTTTCAACCATATTTCTGTCTCTCTCTCTCTCTATAGTTGTCCTCGGTGGAGTAGGATGTCTTAAGGGCCTTCATAGATCTGCTAATTTACCATGGATTTCCTTTTCTTAGTTAAATAGGGTATTTTTCTGCTTTTCTGATTTCTTTTCTAAGTTCTATTTGGAAATTTTTTACACATATAAGTTGATTTGATATCTGGGTAATTGATCTTTTCTTGTTTCCTTACGTTTAGAGTGAATGATTGGATGCTATTTTGATATAAACTTGAGGGATTGTATTTCTTGGCCTGTTTATGAACTGCTATTGTTATGATATTGGGTGTTTAATATGGTACACTTTCTCATATACTTTGATTTGATATCTGGGTATAATTGGTTTTTTCTTGTTTCTTTATGTTTAGAGTGAATAATTGGATGCTATTTTGATATAACTCAAGAAGGATTGGATTTCTTGGTCTGTTTATGAACTGCTAGTGTTTTGATATTGGGTGATTAATAAATCTTAAAAGAACCATCAAGAATATGGTATTTTGATTGCTGGGTGATCCAATTTACTAATAGTAGCTTAAAAGTTTGTGCTTTTCATTGTTGGGAATCTTGTATATTTATATTTTAATAATAAACTGTCATCGGTTATTTGTTTCTTTCTTCTTTTTTCCTTTTCCATTTTCTCTGTGTTGTATAAATTTACAAATTCTTTTCACAGAAAAAGGTTTAATGTGATGTTGTTATGGTTGCATAACCTATATTTACAAGATGCAGTAATAATTAGGAAATTTGGTTCATTGTTTTCTGATATTTTTCTTTATTTATTTGTTTGTTTTGCTTAGATTCCATGTTGATGTTAGATTTCAGTTTAATTATGTTTAATTTATTTAGTTCTATAAGTTAGATGCTTGTGATGTCTGATATTGGTTATATCAAAATCTTCTAACAAGTCAAAGACCTTAGATGCAGTAATTCTGTTAATGTTGAAAAGTGATTTCATTATCAGTTCAGTTGATTACTCCACTTTGGAAGTTGTGTTGTAACTTGTTGCTAGATTGGACATAAACACTAGGGATGGGAATGGTGTGGTGCCGTTCCTATTATATTAGGTGATCCGGTACCGTCCCGCTTTCAACGAGGCTGGCACCGGAACAACACTGCATCGGCCTGATTTGTTTAATATTTTGTTAATTAGTTAGAATTGCAAGGAATAACCTGTTTCATGCTACTTCTAAAGTTTGTCCATTGTTATTGTCATCTCTGAACTTCATTTCTCACCGAGAAACATTTTAGGTTGGATGCATTCAACTTGAGATATGTTTATAGCATATTTTTGAGACTTGTAATTAAACTTATTTGTCGAATTCTTATTAATACTTGGGTTAAAACTTCCCTGTTCTTGATTTGATGTTCTTCATGTCTATTTATTTTTGTTTTCAGGTGAATGAGGCTCGAGGATATTTCTGCATGGAGCAAAAGACACTTAACAGACCTCTGTATGTCAGTCGTGCTCACTTTCTTCAAACGTCTCTACCCTAGCAATGAAGACAAATTATATTTCTTTGATCTAAGTGCTTCCAAACTAAGATCCGCTGCCCTTGTAGATTTTCACTAAAATGGATAGATCTGACACATCAGGATTTGTGAGTGGAGGAGGTAGCTTATTCGGGTTTCTTCTAGCTCTTTTCATTTTGATATATAGATCTTCCTAGTTCCATATAGTAGCAGTAGTTTGCTAGTTGGTCCCCTTATCGCTCAACAGTATAAGTTCAGTACCCTGAAAATGGATCTCAACCAAAATGGTACATTGTTCTCTTGTAATGCTGAGCCTAGAAAAAATAACAACTTAGGTGATACCACTTTACGTTTGGATTGCTTTGGTTATGGAGGAAATACGGCTGCTGAATTTGGAAGAGCTCGAACTAACCTCGGAGACCGTGCATCTGACGATGGTTGCAGATTGGTGCTTGGATTGGGCCCAACACCAAGTACATATTCCAATGATTACTACCCCATTGAAGTTAATAAAAATAAAGGAGCAAGCAGCATATTGCATCAGGAATTGTCATCTGAGGGTGATTCGATTCTGAAACTTGGCCTTTCTGGATGGACGGAGGAAGTTGGGCCTGTCCTCGAGTATTCTGTTTCATCTCAGACTGATTTGAATGGTTCTCATCACCCTGACCAAGTAGCTGTTGTTGGTAATAGACTTAAGGTACCTATTGCTGATGAGGGTTCTACATCAGCCAAGAGATCAGGTGGCTATATGCCATCACTGCTTTTTGCTCCGAGAATGGATAGCAACAAACTCTTTTGGCAATCGCAGGAATATTTAGAGCCTGGGACAAAATCTCATAGCCATCCTTCTCAGTTGAGCACTGAGCCTTCTGCTATCTCAGACTACTCGGTGTGTACAGATTCTGAGCTTGCCACAGCTGGGACACCTTCAAATTACCAAACCAGCAATGCTAAGAAATGCAAGTTTGCTGGGTGTACAAAAGGTGCACGAGGATCTACAGGTCTTTGTATTGGACATGGGGGTGGTCAGAGATGCCAGAAGCCCGGGTGTAATAAAGGTGCTGAGAGTCGAACTGCCTACTGCAAAGCCCGTGGGGGAGGTAGGAGGTGCCAGCATCTCGGATGCACTAAAAGTGCTGAGGGGAGGACAGACTACTGCATAGCACACGGTGGTGGGAGACGGTGTGGGTATCCAGCAGGTTGCTCTAAAGCAGCACGGGGCAAGTCAGGGCTTTGCATCAAGCATGGTGGTGGGAAGAGATGTAAGGTCGAAGGCTGCACCCGAAGTGCCGAGGGGCAGGTTGGTTTGTGCATATCTCATGGGGGTGGACGTCGTTGCCAATTTCAAGGTTGTAATAAGGGTTCTCAAGGGAGCACAATGTACTGCAAAGCCCATGGTGGTGGAAAGCGTTGCATTTTTGCAGGGTGCACCAAAGGTGCTGAAGGTAGCACACCTCTGTGTAAAGGGCATGGTGGGGGAAAGCGCTGCTTATTTGATGGTGGTGGTATTTGCCCGAAGAGTGTGCATGGAAGCACAAACTTTTGTGTTGCCCATGGCGGTGGAAAGAGGTGTGCTGTTCCAGGCTGCACAAAGAGTGCACGTAGCCGAACTGATTGCTGTGTCAGGCATGGAGGAGGAAAACGTTGCAAGTTTGAAAATTGCGGGAAGAGCGCACAAGGTAGCACAGATTTCTGCAAGGCCCATGGTGGTGGAAAGCGGTGCAACTGGGGAGAAGGAAAATGTGAGAAATTTGCGAGGGGTAGGAGTGGGTTATGTGTAGCACACAGCAGCACGGCTCAAGAGCGCGACTCAAACAAAAAGGGTATGATTGGACCAGGACTTTTCCACGGGCTTGTGCTTGCTGGGAGCAGCTATGAGAACACATATTCTTCATCCGGTGTAAGCATGCTGTCGGATTCTATTGATTCCTTAGAGAAGCCAGCTAAAAGACAGCATCTCATAGTACCCCCTCAGGTATTGGTTCCTTTATCAATGAAGTCCTCTTCATCTTATATAAGACCTTTGAGTTCTGAGAAGCAAGGTGAAGGAAGCATTAGGGGCGGCAGTATGAGAAAGAATCTAGAATTTGTTGTTCCCGAGGGCAGAGTCCATGGTGGGGGTCTCTTGTCATTTCTTGGTGGTGACCTGAAGATTGCTATCGATGGAATTTGATGTTATTAGTGTAGACAAAACTCTCAAGTTGAGAGTCGTACGTTAATAATTATTGATTTCTAAACCCAGGCATTGTGTATAAAATATGTTTATAGTCCGTTCAGCTACGATTTGATGTAGTCTGTCCGTCTGTCTTGTTGAATAAGCTCTGCTTATTCATTCATTGTTAATACATTATGTATTATTGTATGGTAATATTGATAAGATTTCTTTGCCTCAATATTTAGCATCTAAATATTGAGGGGAAGGGGAGCGCAGCTGGTCTGGAAGGTATTTGCAGCTTCATTACATGTCACTGATTTCTGCAGTGTTTGCACCGGATCCGGTTAGCACGAAGTTATTATTTTGGTAAGTTGGTCAATTGACCAATAGAATAATAACACACATACAACCTCATCTGCGTGTCAGTATTCTACTGGTCAATTGACCAACTTCCTTTAAATAAACTTCATACTAACCACTTCAGTTTGAACCACATTATTACCAGTCTTATAGGCCATTCCCCATGCATGCATATATATCATTAATTAATGAAAAGGCCATATACGACTTTTCTCAACAAACATAAAATAAAATTATTTTAAAAAACCATCTTATACCAGATGATGATTGGTACCCGACCAACAAATGGATAAGGTATTCCTCACAAAACCAGATATGAATAATTCTCACATTTCTCCCTCCTCCCCTGGTCGCCATGAATACTCTCCCCACTCTCTCTCTTCCTTTCATAAACCCCTCCTCCATTTCTCTCTCTTCCACTTCCCATCACCGCCTTAAACTCAACCCACCCAAAGCATCATCGCCCCCACCAGATTCCTCCCCACCAAAACCCAAGCAGACCGGCGTCATTGTCATTGGCGCCGGCCTAGCCGGCCTAGCTGCCGCGACCCGGCTCACCTCCGATGACATCCCGTTCCTCCTTGTAGAAGCTTCCGACGCCGTCGGTGGCCGTGTCCGTACCGACGTTGTTGACGGCTTCCTCCTCGACCGCGGCTTCCAGATCTTCATTACAGCTTATCCGGAAGCTCAGAAACTCCTCGATTACGAAGCTCTGAAACTCCAAAAATTTTACTCCGGAGCTCAGGTATACTATGATGGACGCTTCCACACCGTAGCAGATCCGATTCGTCACTTTCAAGACTCTCTCGGAACCCTAACTAACCCGATCGGAACGGTAATGGACAAGCTCCTCATCGCGTTGACGAGAATTAGGGTTTTGACAAAATCCGACGATGAAATTCTTACTTCAAAAGAAGTTCCGACCATCAATTTGCTTCGAGAAATTGGATTCTCAGAATCGATAGTGGATCGATTTTTTCGCCCATTTTTTGGAGGAATTTTCTTTGATAGAGAGCTCGAAACGACGTCCAGGCTCTTCGATTTCGTCTTCAAATGTCTGGCTCTTGGCAATAACACACTTCCGGCGAAGGGCATTTCCGCAATTCCTGAACAATTGGCTGCCAAATTGCCTTCCAGTTCCATATTATTGAATTCCAGAGTTGTTTCAATTGACGTGGAATCGGAATCCTCTTCCACTGTGAAGCTGCAGAACGGTGAGGTTTTGAGGAGTGAGAATGGGGTTATAATTGCAGTTGAAGAACCAGAGGCAATTAAGCTTTTAGCGGGAAAAATGAATGGAAAACCGGCCCAGGTGGAAAAACCAAGTCGAAAAACGGTTTGTTTGTATTTCTCTGCAGATGTGGGTCAAATACCGGTTAAAGACCCGGTGTTGTTCGTTAATGGGTCGGGCAAAGGGATAGTGAATAACATGTATTTTGCAACAATTGTGGCACCATCATATGGGTCGTCAGGGAAGGGTTTGGTGTCGGTTTCACTTATCGGGTCGTTTGAGGATGTATCGGATGAGGATCTAAGGGACGAGGTGGTTAAGGAGGTTTCGGGTTGGTTTGGAGAGTCAAAAGCCGGGTCATGGAGGCATTTGAGAACTTATAGGATCGGGTTTGCACAGCCAAACCAGAGTCCGCCCACGGATTTGATGAAGGATCCTATAGTTGGGCCAGGTTTGTATTTGTGTGGAGATTATTTGACTAGTGCTACATTTGATGGAGCTTTGGTATCAGGGAGGAGGGCAGTTGAGTCTTTACTCAAAGATAGGGCCTTGCCTTGATTCAATTTTAAATTAAATTAAATTCATTTTCTTTTTGGACTGAAAAATCACATTTTAGATTAAAGGTTATGTAGTTGTAATAATATGTTGGTAGTATAGTAGGAATCACAAAGTAAAAGTAATTTTAAAATTTCTTAACAAAAAGCTAAAAAAAAATTAATATTTGTCTCCAAAATAAGTATGTATTCAAATAATTGTTATCCACGGAATAAAAAGAAAAAATTAATTCTCAAATATAATATCAACTAATTTATCCTTAATTACAAATTAGTGGTTTAACATTAATTTTTTAGTGGAGTGTTTATATGATTTTATTGAAGGTACTGCCTATTCAATTGAAGAAGCTCATGGTGACTTTTAGGTTGTTCTTCGGTTGAGTGTTTATGGTTTAGTTGTGGAGGGGAAACTGTCTTTAGGCTTCATCTTCAGGAATGGGAGTTGGAGGAGGTTGATTATATATCAATAATAATCAAACTACAATCAGTTCAAAAGCAATTTGTTCTTAAACTTGTGTTCTCCACCGGTTATACGGATAGTGTTCCACTTCTTGAGAAAGAGTACTACCAAGAAAGCTAAGTGAAATAAATAAGGAACTCAGTCAGGTTTGTAAATTGTAATTTTGATTAAGCAAGCCTTCATTATTTATATCTTTGTGCGGTGCTCAGGATTTCAACAGGGCGAATTTTAATTAATTTTTTTGTTTTAAGTTAAATAAAAAATTTATGAACTAATCACAATTGGTAAAAATAGAGATATACTGGTAGTGTAATTTTAAAAAATTCTGCATTTCTACGATCGTAGAAGTGATTTCATTTCTACGATGTAGTAAATAATCATTCTACGATTTGTGAATTCACTTTACTATTGTGGACTACTCTACGATAATAGAGTGAATTCATTCTATTATTTGTGGACTACTCTACGATCGTAGAGTGAAATCACTCTACGATCGTAGACCGTGTAACTTTAAAAGTTATACGGCTGTGCAGCTTCATATTTCCCATCATAATAATATTTATAAATTATAATAAATATTCGTAATCCAAACTAAAAAAAAAAAATTAAATAAAAAATATTTAGATACAATTTAGAAACTTACTTTGGTTACTTATCATAGTTCAATTCAAGGGCGGAATTAGGGGGCGGGCGAGGGTGGTTGACCCCGGTAGGGAGGCCAGCGGTCTAGGCAGAACAAGGGGAGCTGGGACGATGGGGGACGGTGGCGGTGATTACTCTGTTCGTCGTCGATCCGACCAGTGGCAGGAGTCGAGAGGCAAGACGGTGAGGTGGGTGGGGGGGCCGTGATTGTTCTTGGTCAGCTTGGTTTAAAAATTTTGACCCCCCTACAAAAGTAAGGCAAAAGTATTGTAAGGCAAAATAAGGCAAAAGTATTGTAAGCTATCACAATAAAAGACAAAAACTACTCAACAAAAATGATCCCGAAGATCAAACAACCCAAAAACAAAAACTCAATCAGACCAAATAAAAAATAACCACATTCAACCAAATCAATAACAAAAAAAAAAATCAAACTTGAATCGAACAATCTCTCACAGTTCACACGCTGACATTCAAAACCAAAAATTATACAAAAAATACTTATAAGATTTCACCAAACTTTAAAATAAGAAGATTTTTGTACTTGTATTTAGAATTGGTTTATGATTTTTTTTATCCCCTCCAAATTTAACTCTTCCATTAATCTGCTCCCTTAAATTTATTAATTTATATATTTGCCATACCCCTATACCTATATAAAAAAAATCCAGCAAGGTCCGCCCCTGGCGGTGGTTGACTGCGTTCCTTTTAGCACTCTGGATGAAGTAAAATTAAAAGAAAAAGGAAGAGCTTTTCATGATCTGTTCTTGACCAAAGTTTTTATTTATCTTAGCCTTCTTATTCATTTTGGACGAATTCCATTTCCGCAACTTAATTTATAATGTGTACCATAATGTTAAGCACATGACTATGGTTATTGAGTACTTGTATTCTAATTTCTGTGGTTAAATGCCTACCTCATGTGACGCCCCCAAAATAGGTATACATCACCTATTCTGAGTCGCCAAATACATGGTACAGAAAACAAATACAATCTTAAATATACAACAAGAGAGCGGTGAGTTTTAATGCAAACATTGTCTTCTAGACAATATCCACTCTCAGAATAAGTTCTCATTACATTTATTAACACACTATTTAACAGAATAGTGAGGACTACTAATCTTATCATCGGGATAGTCACTCCGGTTCCCCACTAGTCCCATTACGTTCTCATTTCCGAAGAGAATAGTGAAAGAAAGGGTGAGCTCAACTAGCCCAAAGAAGAAATATTATGACTAAGATAATGCAGAATAAATTATCATTAGTCTTCAACAATGTTAAAGCGATAAAATCTGATAGACATCAAGTTTAGCTATCATGGCTAAATCTGCAATCCATTAAAAGAGTCAGTAGAGAATAAAATCTACTATCTTTTATGATTTAAAAGGTTTTCATCACTTTTATCATTTGAGACTCATCTTAATAAATAATCCACATCATCCCACGCATTATGGCGAGGATATTTATTAGTATCACAACCACAATTTATCCATGCACTACGGGCCAATGATATTTGTATATTCATCGATGGTCGTGATCATGCCAACAATCGTCCATCAATGCACTACGGGCCAATAAGGACTTTTACCACATCATTTGTAACATTACGGTCATGATTATAACGAAACAATCCTCTCGGTCATAATCATACCAAGTCCATCTACGCTTCACTGAGCCTGGATGACTTTCAAAAAAATATATAAACATGAAGATGATGACAATGATATAAGAGTTCAATAAAACAAGTTCAAGAATTAATTTATTGGGAACTAATAACATCCAAATTGTCAACATGATACTTCTTTGTAGAGAGTAAAATTTAAGAATGCTCGGAAGAATATTTTCATGAAAAGATCTTTGGATGAAGCCTTGAAATATCGAGGATATTCCACTAATTTCATGGAGTATAGAAATCAAAACTTTAACCATTTGAGTATAATAAAAATGGAATAACAAAAGAAATCACCATGCATGCGGTACTTCAGCATAGACAAGTTATTCCAATGGAATAATAAATAACGGAACCGGTCAAAGCGTATGCGACCGATGGATATTCCAAATGAATAATAAAGAATGGAATAACAATGAAATCACCATGCATACGTAAAGCTTGATAAACAAGTTATTCTAATGAATAATAAATAATGTAATCGGTCAGGCATAAAACTTGCAGACGGGATATTCCAATGAGAATAATAAAAGACGGAACCGGTCAGATGTAAAGCGCATGACATGATATTCAACGAGAATAATAAAGATGGAACCGGTCCCACAGATAACGCACGCATGAACGAGGATGTTTGATAGAATAATAACGAATGGAATAACAAATGTAAATCACCGGTATAGGGTAGGCAGATATACGGGTTATTCCAATGGAATAATAAAGAATAGAATAATGAAGTTCTCTTCATGAATATGCAAAAAAATACCCTTACTTTATAAAGAAGAGTACTCACCAGTAGGGGGCGGGGATATACTTGAAGAAACTTGCACCACGCTTAAAGCTTTCTTTAAACGCTAAAAAATACATTTCAAGATAGAAGAATAATTCTCTACGGTTTCTCTCTACAGAGTTTCAATGAATTAATAAGAAATAATGAAGGAATGAGCTTTATTTATAGAAGAATGGATGAATAGTAACAATCCATGAAGCAGTCGGATCGATTTACTTTAAGCAGACGGTCAGGATTGGTTTACAATAAAATATAATATATTCTATTTATAATCTAATAAAACGAATAACTTTAAAAAAGATTTTACTATCGCAGCACTTTATCAAACACTATACGTAATAAAATATAATATATTCTAATTATTATGCAAAAAAGCGAATAACTTTATAAAAGTATTACATTTTTTATATAAAAAGATTTTACTATTAGCCTAATAAAACGAATAACTTTATAAAAGTATTCTGTTTTATATAAAAAGCTTTCTGTTTTATTACATTAATAATACTAATAAAACAAAATTTCATCATCATTATTATTATTCACACTATTAATCGACCAGGTCATTCCCAGGAAAGAGGGGACTTTCTGTGACGCCCCCAAAAATAGGTATACATCACCCATCTTGAGTCGTCAAATACATGGTACAAAATACAAATTCAACTTATACAACAGTCGTGTAAAATACGACGAAACATAATCTAAGAGTTTTAATAAGGATATTGTCATCTAGTCAATATCCACACTCAATAGAGTCCTTATTACATTTATTGTCACACTATTTAATAGAATAGTGAGGACTACTAATGCTATCTTATGGACCATCACTCCGTTCCGACTCGTCTCAAATTTATATTCTCATTTCACAAGAGAGCGATTGAAGGAAATGGTGAGCTCAACTAGCCCAGTAAGAAATATTATGATTAAGATAATGCAGAATAAATTATCATTAGTCTTTATGTAAGACCCCAGCTATTATAAATAAAGATGAATTTTCTATAAATATTATTTTTGAATATTATGGAATAAATTTGATATAATGTTATAGTTGTGGGTAGTATTTATAAATTTTGCAAAGTATGTAAGTTGTTATAAAATATTCGTTTGGTCGGGGAATATTCTTTTTGTTAGAGAATATTCGCACAACTACTCAATCATTGATGGACCCCCTAATGTAAATTATTGTCGGATTGAGAAAAGCGACAAAAATATTTTATAAAAATAACTACGGAGGTGTTACCGTTAAAAGCTGTTGAACTACCCGGTGGTAAAAGAAATGCAAGATGTCTGGCGTGGTTGCATAGAAAGCACACAGTATTGATTATTGATGCTTACGTGAGAAGTCACAAACCTATGCTTAATTATTGCTACGATAATTGCTTTGCGATCATATCTCTTATATTATTGATTCAATTATTGTCACATTATTATCATCCATATAATATAGTATTAAATCAATAATTGAGACGACAAGTTATAAATGATTAATAATTGTTGAAAGATTAAATATGTGTTGATTAAAAATAAAATGATTTGTGGTAAGTTTGATTACTTTATGGGGGCTCATATGTCATCATCTAAGAGTCTCTTCGTCAATAGTAATTACCTTTGTGAATAGTAATTACCTTCATCAATAGTATTTACCTTCGTCGATAGTAATTACCTTCGTCGATAGTAATTACCCTTGTGAATAAGTAATTACCTTCGTTAATAGTAATTACCCTTGTGAATAGTAATTACCTTCGTCAATAGTAATTACCTTTACCAGACGTCGAACCACTTGTCGTTTCACATTCTGAGCGCCGAACCACTTGTCGTTTCACATTCTGACGCCAAACCACTTTTCTTTTCACATCATCATTCGTCGAGCCACTGCGCTTTTCACACGGCGGTCTTTAAGCTAGAAATCTTCTATAAATAGAGGCCTAGTGCTTCATTATTTTTCACGAATTCATTTAAGCTATAGAGAGAGAAAGTATAGAGAATAAAGGAGAAAGAAGAAGAGTATTTTGTTACTACTGCTCGCTGCGATATTTAATCTCCTACCAAAAGTAAGGGGTGTTATTCTTTCTTATTCATGAAGAGAACTGTTGTTATTCCATTGCTTATTATTCTATTGGAATAACTCGTATCGTGGTTTACCCTATACTTGGTGACATTCTTCTATTATTACATTGGAACATCACATGCTGTGTGTTTTACAGGACTGGTTAAAATCTTTATTATTCTATTGGAACATCACATGCATGTGTTTTACAGGACACGGTTAAAATCTTTATAATTTCTGTTGGAACATCCACATCTCGTGTGTTTTACACGGACTGGTTCCGCTTTTATTATTTTGTTGGAACATCCATGCTCATGTGTTTTTGGGACTGGTTAAAATCTTTATCATTCCGTTGGAATATCTAATCATGTGTTTTACACCGGACCGTTCCATCTTTATTATTCATTGGAACATCCTGAATTGTGAATTTCACCCGACACGGTTCCGTTATTTATTATTACGTTGAATAACTTTTTGCTGCAATGATCTATCGCATGCGTGGTGATTTCTTTTGTTATTCCATTCTTCATTATACTCGGTTGGTTAAAACTTTGACTTCTATACTCCATGAAATTAGTGGAATATCCTTGATATTTCAGCGCTTCATCCAAAGATCATTTTATGGAAATATTCTTCTCAAAGATTCTTGAATTTTACTCTACAAAACAAAGATCGTGTTGATAATTTGGACGTTAATAATTCTCGGATAAAAAAATTCTTGAACTTGTTTTATTGAATTCTTATATCATTGTCATCATCCTCATGTTTATATTATGTTGAAAGTCATCCGTGGGCTCAGTAGTGCATAGATGGACTTGGTATGATTATGACGAGAGACTATTCAGGTGTAATCATGACCGTAATGTTACAAATGATGTGATAAAAATCCTCGGTGGTCAGTAGTGCATTGATGGACGATTGTTGGCATGATCATGACCATTAATGAATACACAAATATTCTTGGCCCGTAGTGCATGAATAATTGTGGTCGTGATACTAAAGAATATCCTCGCCATAATGTGGGGGTGATTCGATGATGTAGAATATTTATTAAAGTCGAGTCTCATTTATAACAAATGATGAAAAACCTTTTAAATCATAAAAGATAGTAGACTTTATTTTCTACTTGACTCTTTTAATGGATTGATATTCACCGCAGATTAAACCTGGTTATTCTATTGTATTTTATCGGTTTAACATTGTTGAAGACTATTGATAATTTTATCTCGCATTATCTTAGTCATAATATTTCATCGGGCTAGTTGAGCTCACCCTTTCTTTCACCGTTCTCTTCGTGAAATGAGAATATAAATTTGGGACGCAGTCTGGGAAACGCAGTGATGGTCCTCAAGATAGCATTAGTAGTCCTCACTATTCGCGTGAAAATAGTGTGATAATAATTGTAATGAGGACTCCTTTTTGAGTTTGTATAATATCTAGTAGGACGATATTTGTATTTAAACTCACGCTTATGTCGTATTGTATACCTACGCTTATGTTAGTAAGTTGTATTTAAAATTGCATACCATGTAAGTGGCGACCCAAGATGGGTGATGTATACTTAATTTTGGGGGCGTCACAGTTGGTATCAGAGCTCAGGGATATGATCCCTAGCTAAGATGTGAGAATAGTACTAGGAGGGGAGAGACGGGGAATACCTTCGCTAATATGACCTACCTAAGTTTATGTGCTATTTTATTGGTTAGTCAGAAGATAGGGATAATTTGTTACATGTCAATTAACCTTTTGTTTTGTGGCAGTATCTGAAAATGACATCTGAGAATGTTGAGAATAGCAATGGTGCGCAGGCGATCGTTGATTCACCACATATCAATAATCAAAATAATGTGCATCAGGAAGGCGACAATCCTCATGCAAACAACAACACTGACCAAATGATGAATGATCAAATGTTCAGAGGCTTTATGCAATTTATGCAACCAAGAAAGAGAGCGACTCTGTCCAAAACGTAGGTGGAAACACGGAAAACTCTCGGGCGGTCACCCATTAAGCAATTCAAGGATTTGGGACCACCGAGTTTAAAGGAGAGCCAAAATCACTTCTGGCGGAAGCATGGATAAAGCAGATTACCAAGATATTTGATGTCTTGGGATGCTCGAGAGCAAAAGGTTCCTTCACGCTTTTATGTCAAGCGCAGAGGCGGATTCATTGGTGGGAATCGGTAAAACGTACTCAACTTCTTTGATGAAGATATCTTGGGAGAAGTTCAGAGTCATTCAACGACAAGTACTTTCACGAAAGTATTCGCCACATGAAGGAGGTGGAGTTTATCAAGTTGGAACAAAATAATATGATCGTGTCGTAATACGAGGCAAAATTTCTTTGAGTTATCACGGCCATGCGCCCCACTTGGTGGATAATGAAGAGAGAATGGCGCGAATGTTTTTAAGAGGTTTGAAGTCGGAGATACGCCAACATCTTATTTCTCATAAAAGCGTGTTTGTATTCAGATGTTGTAAATAGGGCTCGATTAGTGGAGCGCGATAATGAGTCAACGTGAACTAAAAGAGAAGCGGTAAGCAAAATTATAATGCCAGAGTAGTCATCGAGCGGTGACAACAAGCGTGGAGGAATCAACGGGCGAGATATGGTAACCACTTGGTGGTAATCGGCCAAAACAATAAGAATGGACATTTCAAGAAAAGGAGATTCAACAATAATGGAAAGACGTCAGCACCAGCACCCGTTGTTAAGGAAGGAGAAAGACCACCTATCATATGCTTCAAATGCGGAGGAGAGGGACACATCGATCAAACCGCGCCATGCCTCAGTCAAAGCATGTTATAATTGTGGAAAGAAGGTCACTTAGCTCGATTTTTTTCGTTGCCATCAAGACAAATTCGAGCTAGGATGGAGGCACCAAAGTAGTCCCGGAAAATTCAAAACCGGTAGTGCAAGGGAGAGCGTTTGTTGTGACCTCCCAGAGAGCAAGGAACCCGAATGAGGTTGTCACGGGTAAGCTTATCATAAACTCTAATGAAGTCTATACTTTATTTGATACCGGTTCTACCCATTCTTTTATTTCTCCTACTTGCGCCATCGATTAAATTTGACTCGGAGAAATTAGACTTTGACTTATCTGTGGAAACTCCGTTGGGAGAAAACTTCATTACATCCATCGCTTATAAGTCTTGTTTGGTTCAAATCGGCACCTCACATTACCTCGTCGATCTTATTTCATTAAAAATACTTGCATTTGACGTGATTCTAGGATTGATTGGTTAACTACTTATCATGCAAAAATTGATTGTTTTTCGTAAGGTTGTTAGCTTTCATATTCCTAATCAACCTATTATGCTTAATTCAAACGACCAAACCATTAAAATCAATCACACGGTCATCTCAAGCCATAAAGCTATTCGTTTATTGAAAAATGGATGTCAAGCTTTCTTAGCTCATATCACGATTTAAACAAAAATACGCCGGTTTTTGAACGATATTTCTATTGTTAATAAATTTCCGACGTATTCTCAGAAGAACTTCTGGCCTACCCCCAGAGCGTGAAATTGAATTTTGTATCGACCTTGAACCCTGCAGACAAAACCTATTTCCAAAGCCCCATATCGAATGGCTCTATTGAACTTCGAGGAGTTAAAGACCTAAGCTGCAGGAATTGTTAGACATTGGCTTTATTCGTCCTAAGTACTTCTCCTCGGGGTGCTCTGTTTCTATTCGTGAAGAAGAAAGATGGGAGTATGCGACTTTGTATTGATTATCGGGAGTTGAATCATGTCACCATCAAAAATAGGTATCCATTGCCACGTATTGATGACCTGTTGACCTTGCAAGGAGCCAAATTCTTTTCAAAGATTGATCTTCGCTTAGGATATTACCAATTGAAGATTAGAACCACGACATTCCAAAGACGGCTTTCTTAGAACTCCAGACGGGCATTATGAATTCTAGTCATGTCCTTTGGATTGACTAATGCCCTGTTGCCTTCATGGATATGATGAACCGAGTATTCAAGGAATATTTGGATCACTTTGTGGTCGTCTTTATTGATGACATCCTTATTTATTCCAAAAGCCGTGAAGATCATGAGCAACACTTGAGGTCGACACTCCAAAAGCTTCGTGAATATAAGCTTTATGCCAAGTTGAAGAAATGCGAGTTTCGTTGAAGAAGTAGCATTCCTTGGGCACGTGGTATCAAGTCATGGAATATCCGTTGACCCAAAGAAAGATTGAAGCTATTCAAAGTCGGGAACAACCTAAATCGATGACCAAGCACGTAGCTTTCTTGGTTTAATTTGGTTATTATCGGAGATTCGTTGAAGGATTTTCTCGAATCGCTACTCCATTGACTCGGTGACTCGGAAGATACAAATTTTGGTTTGGAGCGAAGAATGTGAGAAGAGTTTTCAAGAACTCAAGATGAGACTTATTTCAAAGACTGCTCGACAATACCATCCGCCTTGAGGGATTTGTCATCTACTGAGTGATGCTTCGGGCAAAGGGTTGGGATGTGTTCTTATGCAACATGGAAAAGTTATAGCCTTATGCATCACGATAACTCAAAGAATATGAGAGGAATTATCCTACTCATGATCTAGAGTTAGCGGTTGTTGTATCTTTGCACTTAAAATTTGGAGGCATTACTTGTATGGGGAGAAAGTGGAGATCTTTACGGATCATAAAAGCCTCAAATTTTTCTTCACTCAAAAGGAACTCAACACGCGACAATGGCGTTGGCTTGAACTGTTGAAAGATTATGATCATACCATCCAATACCATCCTAGAAAAGCAAACGTGGTAGTTGGCGATTGAGTAGAAAATCATATGCAATCACGAAGTGCGATATTGTCAACGTAAAGGCCCATTTTTGTGTGACTTGCAAAGGATAGAGATAGAGTTAAAGACTCAGGGACGCATGTAATGATAAGCAGTATATGAGTAGAACCGACTTTAATCGATAAAGTTAAAGTTCTTTCAAGCTACGACACGAGTTCGATGCGTGTATGAGGAAGAAAGTGCAAGAAGGTACTACGCTTAGGAAGCAAGAATCGATGAAGAAGGAATACTTGAGTCAACTCTAGACTTTGTGTTCCTAACGACCACGATTTAAAAGTATAATATCATGATGGAGGCGCACAACACACCATTTGTAATCCATCTCTGGGAGTACCAAAATGTATCATGATATTAAATCATACATTTTGGTGGAGCAATATGAAGAGAGAGAGCAATTTATTTATCTCAAGGTGTCTAACTTGTCAACGAAAGTTAAAGCGGAGCATCAAGTACCAAAAGGTCCATTGCAACCACTTGAAATTCCGAATGGAAGTGGGAGCACATTACCATGGATTTTTCAACACGGTCTTCCTAAGGTTTCTCAAAGGCATTGATGCGATTTGGGTCATTGTTGATAGATTGACCAAGTCGCTTTCATTTCTTACCGAATCGAGAAACTTATACACTTGAACGTCTTGCTCGTATGTACATAAACGAGATTGTAAGATCGCATGGTATGCGGTATCCATAGTTTTTCGATCGAGACCCAAGATTCACTTCACGATTTTGGGTTAGTTTGCAAAAAGCTATGGGCATAGACTTACGATTTAGCTCGGCATATCATCCTCGAGCCAGACGGACGATGGAGAGGACTATTCAAACTCTGAAGATCTATTAAGACTCTGTGTACTTGATTTCAAGGAGTTGGGACAAGTTCTTACCATTGGTGGAGTTTTCCTACAACAACGGTTATCAAGCAAGTATTGGCATGGCTCCATTCAAGGCGTTGTATGGAAGAAAGTGTCGTTCTCCAAAGATCTTTGGGATGAGGTGGGTGAAGCAACGTTGTTGGGACCGAGTTGGTACGTATGACTACGAAAAAGATTCAAACGATCCGACAACGATAAAAACCTCACAAAATCGACAAAAGAGTTATCGATCTTCATCGAAAGGACGTGGAATTCGATATAGGAGATCGTGTGTTGTTAAGAGTCGCTCCATGGAAAGGAGTTACAAGATTTGGAAAGAGAGGAAAACTTAATCCTCGATTCATTGGTCCATTTTAATCCTCGATTGAGTAGGGCGTGGCCTATAGACTCGCTTTTTACCGCTAAATATGTCTCGTGTTCATAACGTTTTCACATATCCATGTTACGTAAATTTGTGAAAGACCCGAACCACATTATTGAGTTAGAACCGGACGAAATAGCGGAAGATTTGACGTATGAAGAGGTTCTTGTTCAAATCTTGGATAAGAAGGAACATATTCTACGCTCCAAGGTTATACCTCAAGTCAAAGTTTTTGGAGGAACCACGATGTTGAGGAAATGACTTGGGAGTTAGAATCAAATGAAATCAAGGTATCCTTACCTCTTGACATACAGTGCACGTACCCTAATTTCGAGGCAAAATTTCATAAGAAGGGAGGTTGTAAGACCCCAACTATTATAAATAAAGATGAATTTTCTATAAATATTATTTTGAATATTATGGAATAAATTTGATATAATGTTATAGTTGTGGGTAGTATTTATAAATTTTGCAAAGTATGCAAGTTGTTATAAAATATTCGTTTGGTGAGGGAATATTCTTTTTGTTTGGGAATATTCGCATAACTACTCAATCATTGATGGACCCCATAATGTAATTATTGTCGGATTGAGAAAACGACAAAAATATTTTATTAAAATAACTACGGAGGTGTTACCGAGTTAAAGCTGTTGAACTACCCGGTGGTAAAAAGTACGATGTCTGGCGTGGTTGCATAGTAGCACATTGCGGTATTGATTATTGATGCTTACGTGAGAAGTCACTCATTTATGCTTAATTATTACTACGAAGAATTGGCCGATCATATCTCTTATATTATTGATTCAATTATTGTCACAAAGATCATACGTATAATATAGTATTAAATCAATAATTGAGACGACAAGTTATAAATGATTAATAATTGTTGAAAGATTAAATATGTGTTGATTAAAAATAAAATGATTTGTGGTAAGTTTGATTATTTTATGGGGGCTCATATGTCATCATCTAAGAGTCTCTTCGTCGATAGTAATTACCTTTGTGAATAGTAATTACCTTCGTCAATAGTATTTACCTTAATCAATAGTAATTACCTTCATCAATAGTAATTACCCTTGTGAATAGTAATTACCTTCGTTAATAGTAATTACCCTTATGAATAGTAATTACCTTCGTCAATAGTAATTACCTTTACCAGACGTCGAACCACTTGTCGTTTCACATTCAAAGCGTTGAACCACTTGTCGTTTCACATTACTGCGTCCGAACCACTTGTCGTTTCACATTACAAAGCGCCAAACCACTTTTCTTTTCACATCATCATTCGTCGAGCCCTTGCCTTTTTCACGGCGGTCTTAAGTTTAGAAATCTTCTATAAATAGAGGCCTAGTGCTTCATTATTTTCACGAATTCATTCAAGCTATAGAGAGAGAAAGTATAGAGAGAATAAGAGAGAAAGAAGAAGAGTATTTTGTTACTTACACCGTCTGCTGAAGATTCAATCTCCTACCAAAAGTAAAGGTGTTATTCTTTCTTATTCATGAAGAGAATGTTGTTATTCCATTGCTTTTTATTCTGTTGGAATAACTTTGATCGTGGTTTACCCTATACTTGGTGACATTCTTCTATTATTCTGTTGGAACATCCCACATGTGTGTGTTTTACACAGGACACGGTTCCGTCTTTATTATTCTGTTGGAACATCATATATCGCATGTGTTTTACACAGGACTGGTTAAAATCTTTATCATTCATTGGAATATCTAATCTGTGTGTTTTACACGGATCCGGTTCCATCTTTATTATTACGTTGGAACATCCCGCTTGATTGTGAATTTCACGACTGGTTCCGTTATTTATTATTACTGTTGGAATAACCGCCTGTCAAATGATCTATCGCATTTACATGGTGATTTCTTTTGTTATTCCATTCTTCATTATACTCGGTTGGTTAAAACTTTGACTTCTATACTCCATGAAATTAGTGGAATATCCTTGATATTTGCGCTTCATCCGAAGATCATTTTATGGAAATATTCTTCAAGTATTCTTGAATTTTACTCTACAAAACGAAGATCGTGTTGATAATTTGGACGTTACTAATTCTCGGATAAAATAATTCTTGAACTTGTTTTATTGAATTCTTATATCATTGTCATCATCCTCATGTTTATATTATGTTGAAAGTCATCTGTGGCCTGTAGTGCATAGATGGACTTGGTATGATTATGACCAGAGACTATTCGGTGTAATCATGACCGTAATGTTATAAATGATGTGATAAAAATCCTCAGTGGCCGTAGTGCATTGATGGACAGTTGTTGGCATGATCATGACCATTAATGAATACACAAATATTCTTGGCCCGTAGTGCATGAATAATTGTGGTCGTGATACTAAAGAATATCCTTGGCAGTAATGCGGGGTGATTCGATGATGTGGAATATTTATTAAAGTGAGTCTCAAATTTATAACAAATGATGAAAAACCTTTTAAATCATAAAAGATAGTAGACTTTATTTTCTACTTGACTCTTTTAATGGATTCAGATATTCACTATGATTAAAGCTGGTTGTCATTGTATTTTATCGGTTTAACATTGTTGAAGACTATTGATAATTTATTACGCATTATCTTAGTCATAATATTTCTTCTTTGGGCTAGTTGAGCTCACCCTTTCTTTCACTTTATTCTCTTCAGAAATGAGAAATATAGTTGGGACGAGTCTGGGAAACGAGTGATGGTCCTGAAGATAGCATTAGTAGTCCTCACTATTACGTGAAATAGTGTGATAATAATTGTAATGAGGACTCCTTTTTGAGTTTGCATAATATCTAGTAGAGCGATATTTGTATTTAAACTCACGATTTATGTCGTATTGCATACTACAGATTATGTTAGTAAGTTGTATTTAAATTATGTACCATGTAAGTGGCGACCCAAGATGGGTGATGTATACTTAATTTTGGGGGCGTCACACTTTAACAATGTTAAACTGATAAAACACAATAGACATCAAGTTTAACTACAGCGGAATAAGCAATCCATTAGAAGAGTCAAGTAGAGAATAAAATCTACTATCTTCTATGTTTTAAAAGTTTTTCATCACTTTTATCACCGAGACTCACTTTAATAAATAATCCACATCCTCAAATCATCCTCAGACTACTGCATCAAGGATATTCTTTAAATCATCAATGGTCATGACTATACCGAATAATCCCTGGTCATAATTATACCAAGTCCATCTTTGCACGTAAACCAAAGATATACAACAATAAAACCAATAATCAACAATCCATCTTTGCATATAAGCCAAAGATATATAGTTCAATAAACAATAGTCCCTCTTCGCACGTAAGTCAAAGATTACTTTCATCACCATATAAGCATGAAGATGATGACAATGATATAAGCATTAATCAAACTAAAACAAGGATAAATATTAAAGACTTTAAATTTATCCAAATATTATCAATCACTTAATAAACTCATAATCTAATATTATTAATATCATAACAATATTTTAATCACTTCTTAAACTTATAAACAATTTATTTCAATTGTTTACCCTTTATCAAATAATGTATTTAATCATTCAAAGAATGCCATACTCATAAGATTTCATCACCAATGATCAAATCCCTTATCAAAAATCTGCATATACCTTATATAGGATTCCCAAGCCATAAAATCCTATTTTTCAACTTTGTTACTTCACATAACATATTTAACTCATTTACTCATAACTAGATCATTATCATGAAAAATACCAAATCAGTTACAAAAATATTTTTTTTCTAGGATTTAGCAGAATATAGTCCCATATTGAACATATATTTTTCTCGGAATTTTTAAAATTCATTTACTATTTTTCAAAAATTAATTTCTAATTAATTCCTTAAGAAATTAGCTACCTCAAGTTTAACTCCAGAAATTCCCAAATCATGGCAGGATCTTACACATGTTAACGTGATCTTCGGTTTAAATTTCATGGTCTGAGTTATAGAACTCTCGGTTATAAGCGTTTTTGTTAGAAAAACTTAAATATTGAAATGGTCATACCTTGCTCATTTTAAGTCGGAATGAGTTCATTTTTGGACAGGAGGTACCTTATACCATATACTTTCATGTCCCAAAAGGCCGGAATTTTTCTCACAAACTAAGTTGCCGAAAATGCCCTTTTAAAAATTAGGACAGTAGCTATTTTCCATTTTTCAATTTTTCGTGCTTTGCTAAAATCAGTCCACACGAAAATCTACAACACCTTTTCCAGTGATTCCACTTGGAGATGCTACAAAACTCATAGATCTAACTCTAGAACTTGACCACACTCAAAAATTCAAAATATAATAGGAGATATGGTCAATTGAATTTCGTGTTCTATTTTCACCAAAATCTGATTTTCAACCCTTTGTGATTTCTAAGAAACTTTCATGTTTTCACATAATAACCAACATAACTCATCATAACACTTACTAATACTTCATGTACCAATGATTTTCATCAGTCCAATGCTTTTATTATGACTCTCATCATAATCAACGTAACCAGATCATTTCTATAATTTAATAAGGAATTAATATAAATGATCATTCACCATGCATGTGGTAATCCACATAGACATGTTATTCCAATAGAATAATAAAGAATAGAATAACAGAAGGATTCACCATGCATGCGATAGAGACCGCACAGACAGGTTATTCCCAACAAAATAATAAATAATGGAACCAGTAAAGGCGTAAAACGTACGCATGTGATATTACGGCTGAATAATAAATGCAGAATAATAAATAATGGAACCCGAGTTCTACAGAAAACGCATGCACGAGGCAGAATATTAAAGCGTAATAATAAATAATGAAATAATAGAAGAATTTTACCATGTATGCGGTACTTTGCATAAACAAAGTTATTCAACGTAAAAATAAAGAAGCGGAACCGAAGTCAAAGTGAAATTACGACCAAGCGAGGATATTCCAATGTAATAATAAAGAATAGAATAATAGAAGAATTTCACCATCTATGCGGTACTTCGCATAAAGAGGTTATTCCAACATAATAATAAGGAATGAAATAATAGAATAATTTCACCATGTATGCAGTACTTCGCATAGACAGGTTATTCTAACATAATAATAAGGAATGGAATAATAGAAGAATTTCACCCGTATGCTAACGATTACTTAGCATGATAAAAGTTATTCCAACATAATAATAAGGAATGGAATAATAGAAGAATTTCACCATGTATGCGAAGATTGTAAAAGCGAGTGTTCTTCCAACATAATAATAAGGAATGGAATAATAGAAGAATTTCATGTGATATGCGTTTCTTAGACAAAGGTTATTCCAACATAATAATAAGGAATGGAATAATAGAAGAATTTCACCAAGTATAGGGTAGTCCACGTATATAGGTTATTCCAATAGAATAATAAAGAATGGAATAACAGAAGTTCTCTTCATGAATATGAAAAAAAAAATATCCCTTACCTTAGAAGAAACTGGATATTGGAATAGAAAGGTAGCAGACTTCTCTTCTTCTTTCTCTTTGTAGATTTTCTCTCTATAGCTTCTCTCTATAATTTCTCTCTCTAGAGTTTCGGTGAATTCGTAAGAAATAATGAAGGAATGAGCTTTATTTATAGGAGAATGGATGAATAGTAACTAATTCATGAAGCGGTCCAGATTGATTTACTTTTAAAGCGGATGACGGTCCATATTAAAACTTAAAGCAACGGTCCATACCGATTCACTATAAAAACTTTAAACCAAATGATCTATATATGATTCATTATTAAAACTTTAAACCAAATGATCCATATTGATTCACTATTAAAATTTTAAACCAACGATCCATATTGATTTCTTATTATAATTTTAACCAACAATCGAAAAATTAAAGCACATCTCCTCATGGAATAATATTGTACCCAAAAATAATTTGGACCGAAAAGAAATATATTGTTCGGGTGAATAGTATCCCGTGAATAGTAACTCATGAATAGTAACTCGTGAATAGTACTCAAACACTAAAAGTGCCACGAATATCCAGATTGAATAATATAACCTCAGACATATAAATTATTATCGAAATAAATGTAAACTTCCACTAACACCAATAATTCCAACACAATGGAACTATCAAATTCATCTTTAATCAACACGAACTTATTCATCATTAATATTATAAATCACAATATTTAACAATCAAGTTGTTCCCAGGAAAGAGGGGGCTTTCCAATAAGGATTTCTCCCTATTGGCGTGCAATTAGGTGACCAAACCTCTCATTAACAGAACTTCTAGACATTATAAATATTGCAATTTAATAATATGAACAACTTTATCATCTCAATTATTGATTTAATAGTATATCATATAACGCAGATGATCTTTGTGACAATAATCGAATCAATAATATGAGAGATATGATGCAAAGAATTACTATAGCAATAATTGAATATAACGGGTGACTTATCACGTAAAGCATCAATAACCAATATCGTGTGTTACTTATGGAACCACGCAGTATTCTTTATTTCTTTTACTACTGAGTAGTTCAACAGGTTTTAACGGTAAAACTTTCGCCGTTATTTTCATAAAAATATTTTTTGTCGCTTTTTTCGATTCGACAATAATTTCGTTATGGGGTCCACCAATGATTGTGCCAGTCATTTAATTTTCCCTTAAAAGCGAATATTCTCCGACCAATCGAATATTATATAACAACTTGCGTACTTTGTAAAATTTATAAATATTACCCACAACTATAACGTTATCTCAAACCCACACCAAAATTTTGAAAAAAATATTTTGAGAAAATTAAATCTTTATTCGTAAAATCTGGGGTCTCACACTTTCCAATAAGGATTTCTCCCTATTGGCGCGCAATTAGGTGACCAAACCTCTTCTTGGCAGAACTTCTAGACATCGTTAATATTATAAATAATAATATTAATAACTATATCATCTCAATTATAAAATATCAACAATAATTGAATCAATTAATGTGAGATACAATGCAACAATTACTGAAGCAATAATTGAACAAAACTGAGTGACTTCTCACGTAAGCATCAATAATCAATACCGTGCGCTACTATGCAACCACACGTATTCCTATACTTTTAACACCGGGTGTTTCAACAGTTAACGGTAAAACTTCTGCCGTTATTTTCATAAAAATATTTTTTATCGTTTTCTCAATCTGATAATAATTCCGTTGTGTGGTCCACCAATGATTGTGCCGTCGTACGAATATTCCCCGACCAATCGAATATTATAAACAACTTGCGTACTTTGCAAAATTTCTAAATATGACCCACAACTATAACATTATATCAAATTCATTCCATAATATTTAAAAATGATAATTATAGAAAAAGTTCATCTTTATTCATAAAATTGGGGTCTTACAATCTCCCCTACTTATGAAATTTCGCCCTCGAAATTAGGGTACGTACCTGGTATGTCGAAGAGGTAAGGATACCTTGATTTCATTTCAGATTCTAACTCCCAGGTCATTTCCTCAACATAGTGGTTCCTCCATAAAACTTTGACTTGAGGTATAACTTTGGAGCGTAGAATATGTTCCTTCTTATCCAAGATTTGAACAGAACCTCTTCATACGTTAAATCTTCCGCTATTTCGTCCTGGGTTCTAACTCAATAATGTGGTTGGTCTTTCACATATTTACGGAACATGGATATATGAAAAGCGTTATGAATCTGAGACATACTTGGCGGTAAAGTGAGTCTATAAGCTCACAGTCCCCTACTCGACCGAGGATTTAAAATGGGCCGATGAATCGAGGATTGAGCTTTTCTCTCTTTCTAAATCTCGTAACTCCTTTCTATGGAGCAACACGTAACAACACATGATCTCCAATATCGAATTCCACATCCTTTCAATGAAGATCAAGATAACTCTTTTATTTGGCCTTGTGAGGTTTTTATACGTTATCGGATCGTTTGAATCTTTTCCATAGTCATACGTACCAACTCCGGTCCCAACAATGTTGCTTCACCCACCTCATCCCAGCATACTGGAGAACGACACTTTCTTCCATACAACGCTTCGAATGGAGCCATGCCAACGCTTGCTTGATAACTATTATTGTAGGAAAACTCCACCAATGGTAAGAACTTGTCCCAACTTCCCTTGAAGTCAAGGACACAGAGTCTTAATAAATCTTCAAGAGTTTGAATAGTCCTTTCTGATTGTCCGTCCGTTTGACGATGATATGCCGAACTAAATCATAAATCCGTGCCCATAGCTTTTTGCAAACTAACCCAAAATCGTGAAGTAAATCTTGGGTCTCGATCAGAAACTATGGATACTGGCATACCATGCAATCTTACAACCTCGTTAATGTTCATACGAGTAAGACGTTCAAGTGTATAAGTTTCTCGTATAGGTAAGAAATGAGCAGACTTGGTCAATCTATCAATAATGACCCAAATTACGCTTATGCCTTGAGAAACCACAGGAAGACCAAAGAATGAAATCCATGGTAATGTGCTCCCACTTCAATTACGGAATTTCAAGTGGTTGCAATGGACCTTTTGGTACTTGATGTTCCGCGCTTGACTCGTTGATGAGTTAAATACCTTGAGATATCTGATGTTATCTCCTCTTCATATTGCCCCACCAAAATGTATGTGAAGATTATGATATATTTTGGTACTCCTGAGATGGATTATAAGCGGTGTGTTGTGCGCTCCATCATGATTTTATACTTTAACACGTGGTCGTTAGGAACACAAAGTGCGGAGTTGACTCAAGTATTCCTTCTTCATCGATTCTTGCTCCGGCATAGCTCCTTCTTGCACTTTCTTCCTCATACGCATCAGCTCCGTGTTACATAAGCTTGAGCAGCTTTAACTTTATCGATTAAAGTCGGTTCTACTCGTATATTCGCCATCATTACGTGGGTCCCTAGAGTTTTTATCTCTATCTCTATCCTTTGCAAGTCATACAAAATGGGCCTTTGCGTTGATAATATCGCACTCGTACCCGCATATGATCTTCTACTCAATGCGTCAGCTACCACATTTGTATTTCCAGGATGATATTGGATGGTATGATCATAATCTTTCAACATTTCAAGCCAACATCGCTGTCGCATGTTGAGTTCCTTTTGAGTGAAGAAATATTTGAGGCTTTTATGATCCGTAAAGATCTCCTGTAAGACCCCAGCTTTTATAAATAAAGATGAATTTTTTTTTATATAAATATTATTTTTGAATATTATGGAATAAATTTGATATAATGTTATAGTTGTGGGTAATATTTATAAATTTTGCAAAGTAAGCAAGTTGTTATAAAATATACGTTTGGTCGGGGAATATTCTTTTTGTCGGAGAATATTCGTACGACGGCTCAATCATTAGTGGACCCCATTAACGGAAGTATTATGTCGTAGTTAGAAAGCGACAAAATTATTTTTCTATAAAAATAATTGGCAGAGGTGTTCTTGATAAAGCTGTTGAACTACCCGGTAGTAAAAAGTATAATGTCTGGCGTAGTTGTATAGAAGCACACGATATTGATTATTGATCTTTACATTGAGAAGTCACTCATTTATGCTCAATTATTGCTACGATGAATTCACGTGATCATATCTCTTATATTATTGATTCAATTATTGTCACAAGATCATCAATATAATATGTTATAGTATTAAATTATTAATTGAGACGACAAGTTATAAATGATTAATAATTGTTGAAAGATTAAATATGTGTTGATTAAAAATAAAATGATTTGTGGTAATATTTATTCAATCCTTAATGTATATAAAGAGTCTGCATTATGAGAGACGTTTGTGGTAAGTTTGATTATTTTATGGGGGCCCATATGTCATCATCTAAGAGTCCTTCATCGATAGTAATTACCTTTGTGAATAGTAATTACCTTTGTGAATAGTAATTACCTTCGTCGATAGTATTTACCTTTGTGAATAGTAATTACCTTTATGAATAGTAATTACCTTCGTCAATAGTATTTACCTTCGTCAATAGTAATTACCTTCTTTAATAATAATTACCTTCGTCGATAGTAATTACCCCTTCACAAATAGTAGTTGTCCCTTCAATATTACCAAGAGTTAACTACCTCTTGATTGTTCCGAGGTTAATTACCTTCTTGCAAATAGTAGTTGTCTCTTGATATTACCAAGAGTCATTTTGATTTCTTCGTTAAGACCAAGAGCCACCCTCGGTTTTTCTATAAATAGAAAGCTCATTCCTTTATTATTTCTTACAATTCATCAAACTCTAGAGAGAAACTATAGAGAAAGAAAGAAAAGTATTTTGCTACTTCACTTTTCCAATATTTAGCTCTTCTAAGGTAGGGAATATTATTTGTTGTACTCGTAAGGGTGTTATTCTTTCTTATTCATGAAGAAGCTGTTGTTATTCCATCGCTTATTATTACATTAGAATAACCTATAAAAGTGGCATACCCTATACACGAATTTGTATATGGAATACCCTATACTTGGTGAAATCCTTATATTATTCCATTCTTATTTATTCTGTTGGAATAACTCGTATATCTGGAATCCCTATACTTGGTGACATTCTTCATTATTTTATTATTAGTTGGAACATCCATACATGCTTTCTGTAGGACACTGGTTACATCTTTATTATTTTGTCTTTATTATTCTATTGGAATATCCTGTTTTGTGTGTTTTTACACGGACTGGTTCCGTCTTTATTATTACATCTTTATTATTCTATTGAAATATCACATGTCTGTGTGTTTTACATAGAACTGGTTCCGCTTTTTATTATTACGTATTTATTATTACATTTGGAATAATGCATACATCAAGTACCGCATGCATGGTGATTTCTTTTGTTATTTCATTCATTATTATACTCGGTTGGTTAAAATTTTGACTTATACTCCATGAATTTAGTGGAATATCCTTGATATTTGCGCTTCATCCGATATTTTTAATGAAAATATTTTTTCGAGCATTCTTGAATTTTACTCTACAAAGCGAAGATCATGTTGACAATTTGGGACGTTATTAGTTCTGAATAAATTAATTTGTGAACTTGTTTTATTGAATTATTATGTCATTGTCATCATCCAAATGTTATATTATGTTATCTTTGGCTTACGCAAGATAGATGAACTTAGTATGATTATGACTGAGGATCATTCGGTATAATCATGGCTTGATATAAATGATGTGACAAAAGTCCTCGATGGCCTATAATGCGTTGATGGATAGTTTTTGGTATGATTATGACCGGGGTGATTCGGTATAGTCATGACCATTGATAATTTGATGAAAATCCTTGGACCGTGGTGCGAGGATGATTAGATATTGTGGTTTATTCATTAAACTGAGTCTTAGTGATAAAATTGATGAAAACTTTTAAAACCTAAAAGATAGTAGACTTTATTTTCTACTTGACTCTTTTAATGGATTGCATATTCACTGCAGATTAAACCGGTTGTCTATTGTATTTTATCGGTTTAACATTGTTGAAGACTATTGATAATTTATTACGCATTATCTTAGTTATAATATTTCTTCTTTGGGCTAGTTGAGCTCACTTTCTTTTCTTTCATCTCTTGAGGAAATGAGAATATATATTTGGGACGAGTCGGGGAAAAGAGTGATGGTCCCGAAGATAGCATTAGTAGTCCTCACTATTCATTAAATAGTGTGTGATAAATGTAATGAGGACTCCTTGAGTATGGATATTGTCTAAATGACAATATTCCTATTAGAACTCTCAGTTTATGTATTGTCGTATGTTACACGACAGATGTATAATTAAGTTTGTATTTAAATTTATGTACCATGTAAGTGGCGACCCAAGATGGGTGACGTATACCTAATTTTGGGGGCGTCACATCTCCACTTTCTCCCCATACAAGTAATGCCTCCAAATTTTAAGTGCGAAGACAACAACTGCCAACTCTAGATCATGAGTAGGATAATTCCTCTCATATTCTTTGAGTTGTCGAGAGGCATAGGCTATGACTTTCCCATGTTGCATGAGAACACATCCTAACCCTTTGCACCGAAGCATCACTTTGTAGATGAAAAATCCCTCAAGGCGGATGGTATTGTCGAGCAGTCTTTGAAATGAGTCTTCTCTTGAGTTCTTGAAAACTCTTCTCGCATTCCTCCCTCCAACTGAATTTTGTATCTTTCCGAGTCAGCTGAGTTAAGGGAGTAACGATTCGAGAAAACCCTTCTACGAATCTCCGATAATAACCAGCTAAGGTGAGAAAGCTACGTACTTCGGTCACTGATTTAGTTTGTTCCCAGCTTTGAATGGCTTCAATTTTTGTCGGGTTAACAGATATTCCATGACTTGATACCACGTGACCAAGGAATTCTACTTCCTCAAGCCAGAACTCGCATTTCTTCAACTTGGCATAAAGCTTATATTCACGAAGCTTTTGGAGTATCAACCTCAAGTGTTGCTCATGATCTTCACGGCTTTTGGAATAAATAAGAATGTCATCAATAAAGACGACCACAAAGTGATCCAAATATTTCTTAAATACTCGGTTCATCATATCCATGAAGGCGGCGAGGAGCATTAGTCGATCCAAAAGACATGACTAGGAATTCATAATGCCCGTCATCAGGAGTTCCGAAAGCCGTCTTTGGAATGTCATTGGTTCTAATCTTCAATTGGTGATATCCGAGCGAAGATCAATTTTAAAAAGAATTTGCCTTCTGTAATTGGTCAAATAGGTCATCAATACGTGGGCAATGCGCACTATTTTTGATGGTGACATGATTCAACTCCCGATAATCAATACAAAGTCGCATACTCCCATCTTTCTTCTCGATTTGAATGTAAGCAGAGCACCCCGAGGAGACGATTGGGGCCGAATGAAATCGATGTCTAACAATTCCTGCAATTGGGTCTTTAACTCACGAAGTTCAATAGAGCCATTCGATATGGGGCTTTAGAAATGGGTTTGTAACGGGTTCAAGGTCGATACAAAATTTAATTTCACGTTAAAGGGTAGGGCAGGAAGTTCTTCAGGGGAATACGTCAAGAAATTCATTAACAATAGAAATATCATTCAAAATGACATATTTTTGTTTAGATCCGCGATATGAGCTAAGAAAGCTTGACATCCATTTTTCAATAAACGAATAGCTTTATGGCTTGAGATGACGGTGATTGATTTTAATGGTTTGGTTGCTTGAATTAGCATAATAGGTTGATTAGGAATATGAAAGCTAACAACCTTACTTAAAATAATTAATTTTGCATGATGAGTAGTTAACCAATTAATCCTGTAGAATTACGTCAAATGCAAGTATTTTCAATGAAATAAGATCGACGTGTAATGTGAGGGTACCGATTTGAACCAAACAAGACTTATAAACGATGGATGTAATGAAGGTTTCTCCCAATCGGAGTTTCAACGAGATAAGTCAAAGTCTAATTTCTCCGGAGTAAAATTTAATCGTTGAGCGCAAGTAGGAGAAATAAAAGAATGGGTAGAACCGGTGTCAAATAAGGTATAAACTTCGCTAGAGTTTATGATAAGCTTACCCGTGATGACCTCGTTCGGGTTCCTTGCTTTCTGGGAGGTCACGACAAACGCTATCCCTTGCACTACTGGCTTTGACTTTTCTGGGACGTCTTTTGGTGCCTCCATCCTAGATGAACTTGTCTTCGGTGAACGACAAAATCGGGCTAGGTGACCTTCTCTTCCATAATTATAACATGCTTTGGATGGCATCGCGCAGTTTGTGTGACACCCCAGATTTTACGAATAAAGATTTAATTTTCTCGAAATATTTTTTTCAAAATTTTGGTATGGGTTTGAGATAACGTTATAGTTGTGGGTAATATTTATAAATTTTACAAAGTACGCAAGTTGTTATATAATATTCGATTGGTCGGGGAATATTCGTTTTAACAGGGAATATTCATACGACGGCACATCATTGGTGGACCCCACAACGGAATTATTGTCAGATTGAGAAAATGACAAAAATATTTTTATGAAAATAACGACGAAAGTTTTACCGTTAAAACTGTTAAACTACTCGGTAGTAAAAAGTGCAAAGATACGCGTGGTTGCGTAGTAACACACGGTATTGGTTATTGATGCTTACGTGATAAGTCACTCGGTTATATTCAATTATCTACTCTGAAGAATTGTTGCATCATATCTCTCATATTATTGATTCGATTATTGTCACGCGATTATCATACGCATTATATGATATACTATTAAATCAATAATTGAGGCGACAAAGTTATTCATATTATTAAATTGCAATATTTACAATGTCAGAAGTTACGTCAATGAGAGGTTTGGTCACCTAATCATTGCCAATAGATAGGAGAAATCCTTATTGGAAAGCCCCTCTTTCACAGGAACAACTCGGTTGTTAAATATTGTGAGTTATAATATTAATGATAAATAAGTTCGTGTTGATTAAAGATGAATTTGATAGTTCCATTGTGTTGGGATTATTTGTGTTAGTGGAAGTCGACATTTATTTCGATAATAATATATGTCTGGAGGTTATATTATTCAATCGGGTATTCAGGGCACTTTTCGTGTCGGAGTACTATTCACGAGTTACTATTCACGAGTTACTATTCATGAGTTACTATTCACCAATTACTATTCACGGGATACTATTCACCTGAACAAAATATATTTCTTTTCGGTCCAACTCATTTTTGGGTACAATATTATTCCATGAGGAGATGTGCTAATTTTTCAGACTGTTGGTTGAAATTATAATAGTAAATCAATATGGATCTTTGGTTTAAAGTTTTAATAATCAGTATGGACCGCTGGTTTAAATTTTTAATAGTGAATCAGTATGGACCGTTGGTTTAAAGTTTTAATAGTGAATCAGTATGAACCGATTGCTTTAAGTTTTAATATGGACCGTCTGGCTTTAAAAGTAAATCAATCTAGACCGTTTATGAATTAGTTACTATTCAGTCCATTCTCCTATAAATAGAAGCTCATTCCTTTATTATTTCTTACGAATTCACTGAAACTCTAGAGAGAGAAATTATAGAGAGAAATTGTAGAGAGAATCTATAGAGAGAAAATATATAGAGAGAAAGAAGAAGAGAAGTCTGCTACCTTTCTATTCCAATATCCAGTTTCTTCTAAGGTAAGGGATATTATTTGTTGTACCCGTAAGGGGTATTATTCTTTCGTATTCATTAAGAGAATTACTTTCTTTCAATACTCGTAAGAGTTGTTATTCCATTCCTTATTATTATGTTGGAATAACCTGTCTATGCGAAGTACTGCATACATGGTAAAATTCTTCTATTATTTCATTCCTTATTATTATGTTGGAATAACTTGTCATACGCGAAATCTGCGTATACGTGGTGAAATTCTTCTATTATTCCATTCCTTATTATTATGTTGAATAACTGCTCATACATCAAGCAATCTTTGCATACATGGTGAAATTCTTCTATTATTTCATTCCTTATTATTATGTTGGAATAACTTTGTTTATCAAGGCAATCGTATATATGGTGATATTCTTATATTATTCTATTTTTATTATTACATTGGAATATCCTCGTCGCTTAATTTACTTTGACTCGGTTCCGATTCTTTATTATTACATTGGAATAACATGTTTATGCGAAGTACCACATACATGGTAAAATTTTGTTGTTATTCCATTATTTATTATTCCGCCGGAATATCACATGCATGCGTTTTTACTGGGACCGGGTTCCATTATTTATTATTCAGTATTTATTATTACGCGGAATATCACATCGTATGCGTTTATTTAGGACTGGTTCCATTATTTATTATTTCATTGGGAATAACACATCTGCATGCGGTCTCTATCGCATGCATGGTGAATCCTTCTATTATTCCATTCTTTATTATTACGATGGAATAACACCATACATCATGGATTACCCATGTACGTGGTGAATGATCCTTTATATTCATTCCTTATTAAATTGTGGAAATGATCTGGTTACGTTGATTATGATGAGAGTCATAATAAAAGCATTGGACTGATGAAAATCATGGGTATATGAAGTATTAGTAAATGTTATGATGAGTTATGTTGGTTGTTATGTGAAAACATGAAAGTTTCTTAGAAATCACAAAGGGTTGAAAATCAGATTCTGGTGAAAATGGAAAATAAAATTCAATTGATCATATCTCCTATTATATTTTGAATTTTTGAGTGTGGTCAAGTTCTAGAGTTAGATCTATGAGTTTTGTAGCGTCTCCAAGTGGAATCACTGGAAAAGGTGTTGTAGATTTTCGTGTGGACTAATTTTAGTAAAGGAGTCAAAAGCTAGAAATTACCGAAATGCTACTGTCCAGATTTGGGACATGAAAGTATATGGTATAAGGTACCTCTTGTCCAAAAATGAGCTCATTCGGACTTAAAATGAGCAAGTTATGTCCATTTCAATATTTAGGTTTTTCTGACGAAAAACGCTATAACCAGAGTTCTATAACTCCGATGATCATGAAATTTAAACTGGAGGCTCACGTTAACATGTGTAAGATCCTGCCAAGATTTGGGAATTTCTAGAGTTAACCTTGAGGTAGCTAATTTCTTAAGGAATTAATTAGAAATTGATTTTGAAAAAATAGTAAATGAATTTTAAAAATTTCGAGAAAAATATATGTTCATTATGGGACTATATTCTACTAAATCTCAGGAAAGAAATATTTTTGGAACTGATTTGATATTTTTCATGAAAATAGTTTAGTTACGAACATATCAGTTAAATATGTTATGTGAAGTAACAAAGTTGGAAAATAGGATTTTGTGGTATATGAAGGTATATGAAGATTTTTGATAAGGGATTTGATCATTGGTGATGAAATCTTATGAGTATAGCATTTTTGAATAACTAAATGCATTATTTGGTAAGTGTAAAAATTGAAATAAATTGTTTATAAGTTTAAGAAGTGATTAAAATATTGTTATGATATTAATAATATTAGATTATGAGTGGTTGATAATATTTGAATAAATTTAAAGTCTTTAATATTTATCCTTGTTTGCAGTTGATTAATGTTTATATCATTGTCATCATCCTCATGCTTATATGGTAATAAAAGTTATCTTAGCTTACGTGCAAAGATGGACTGTGGATTATTGAATTGTATATCTTTGGCTTACGTGCAAAGATGGACTGTTGGTTGTTGGTTTTATAGTTGTATATCTTTGGCTTACATGCAGAGATGGACTTGGTATGATTATGACTAGGGATTTTTCGGTATAGTCATTACCATTGATGATTTAATAAATATCCTTGGCCCGTAGTACAGGGATGATTAGAAGGTGGTTTATTTATTAAGCTGAGTCTCAGCGATAAAAGTTGATGAAAACATTTTTAAATCATAGAAAATAGTAGGTTTTATTCTCTACTTGACTCTTCTAATGGATTGCTTATTCCGCTGCAGTTAAACTTGATGTCTATTGTATTTCATCTGTTTAACATTGTTGAAGACTATTGATAATTTATTCTGCATTATCATAGTCATAATATTTCTTATTGGGCTAGTTGAGCTCACCCTTCTTTTTCAACGTTTCTCTTCGTGAAATGAGAATATATAAATTGGGGACGAGTTGGGGAAAGAGTGTATCGGTCCGTAAGATTGCATTAGTTGTAAGACCCCAACTTTTATGAATAAAGATGATTTTTTCTATAATTATCATTTTTGAATATTATGGAATGAATTTGTTATAATGTTATAGTTGTGGGTAGTATTTATAAATTCGCAAAGTATGCAAGTTGTTATATTATATTCGATTGGTGGAGAATATTCATTTTAGCGAGGGAATATTAAATATAACCACATGAATCATTGGTGGACCCCACAATGTAATTATTACGGATTCGAGAAAAAACGACAAAAAATATATTTATGAAAATAACGGCGGAAGTTTCACAGATTAATCTTGTTGAACTACTCGGTAGTAAAAATGCGAATCTGGCGTGGTTGCATAGTAGACGCGGTATTGATTATTGATGCTTACGTGAGAAGTCACTCAGTTATACTCAATTATTGCTACACTAATTCACGATCATATCTCTCATATTATTGATTTGATTATTGTCACAAGATCATCATCGCATAATATGTTATTTTATTAAATCAATAATTGAGACAGCAAAGTTATTCATATTATTAAATTGCAATATTTATAATGTCTAGAAGTTACATCGAGGAGAGGTTTGGTCACCTAATTGCGTGCGATAGGGAGAAATCCTTATCGCAAAGCCCCTGCTTTCCCGGGAACGATTTGGTTGATAAATATTGTGAGTTATAATATTAATGATGAATGTTATTAAAATTGAAGTTGTGTTCGGAGTTAAATTTGGAGGCGTGGGACGTGATATTTGAGTCCGGGTCGATGAAATTAGTAAAATAGACTATAAACACAAAATTTTACGGATTTTACTATTTGGTCAAAGTCAACAGTTGACTTTTTTAGGGAAAAGTCAAACTTTGAAATTTCAAAATTTATATTTTGATAAAAATAGTTTCATTGTGTTGGAATTATTTGTGTTAGTGAAAATCGACATTTATGTCGATAATAATTGATGTCCTGGAGGTTATATTGACCAATGAAGTATTTAACCGGATAAATGAGCAATTAATTGCTATTATTTCACATGATTATAACTATTTGTTCATATGTGTATACTATTGTTTCACATTCTTGTTACTATTAGGGGAGTTGGTGCAAGATTGATATTATTTGCATGACTAAGTTAAAAATGGAGGTATAGATGGAGGTACTATACTGTAATTCGTATTTTTACATGTCTAGAACTATTGATTCACATGATTTACTATTGAATCACATTATTTAATATTAGGGGAGGTGGTGCAAGTTTGATAATACTTGCATGACTAAATTAAAAATAAAGAAAAAGTTGGAGGTATTGTACTATAAATTTTCGAGCCCCAAAACGTGAAATTATTGAAACTATATTTTTCTATAAAAAGAAGCTCATTCTTCCTTCATTTCTCACCAATTCACTAAAGCTATAGAGCAATTATTATAGAGAGAAATTGTAGAGAGAAAATCTGTAGAAGAAGAGAAGCCTGCTATCTCACTACTCCTATATCCAGTTTCTTTCAAAGGTAAGGGGTATTATTTCTTTCTTTCGTCTTTATGAAGAGAACTTCTGTTATTCCATTCTTTATTATTATGTTGGAATAATCTGGTTATGCGAAGTACCGCATACATGGTGAAATTCTTCTGTTATTCCATTCTTTATTATTCTGTTGGAACATCACATGCATGCTTTACACAGGACCGGTTCCGTCTTTTTTATTATTACGTTGGAACATCACGTTACTATGGTTTACGCTTGCGGACTGGTTCCATCTTTATTATTCTGTTGGAACATCCTGCATGCATGCTTTATGTGGGACTGGTTCCATCTTTATTATTCTGGAATATATCATGCATGCGTTTTCTTTGGGACTGGTTCCATCTTTATTATTTTGTTGGAATATCACGCTTGCATGCGATTCACCAGTATGCTTGGTGATTTCTTTTGTTATTCCATTCCTTATTATACTCGGTTGGTTAAAGTTTTGACTTCTATACTCCATGAAATTAGTAGAATATCCTTGATATTTGCGCTTCATCCGATATCTTTTCATGGAAATATTCTTCAAGCATTCTTGAATTTTACTCTACAAAAAGTATCATGTTGACAATTTGGACGTTATTAGTTCTTGGATAAATTAATTCGTGAACTTGTTTTATTGAATTCTTATATCATTGTCATCATCCTCATGTTTATATTTTTTTGAAAGTCATCTGTGGTCTGTAGTGCATAGATGGACTTGGTATGATTATGATCAGGGATTATTCGGTATAATCATGGTCGTAATGTTATAAATGATGTGATAAAAGTCATCATTGGCTCGTAGTGCATTGATGGGCAGTTGTTGGCATGATCATGACCATTGATGAATACACGAATGTCCTTGGCCCGTAGTGCATGGATAATTGTGGTCGTGATACTAAAAATATCCTTCGTAGAAGTAGTGCGGGGTGATTCGATGATGTGGATTATTTATTAAGTTGAGTCTCGCGATATAAAAGTGATGAAAACATTTTAAATCATAAAAGATAGTAGATTTTATTCTCTACTTGACTCTTTTAATGGATTGCTTGTTCACATTGCAGATTAAACTTGATGTCTATTGTATTTTATCGGTTTAACATTGTTGAAGACTAATGATAATTTATTCTACATTATCTTAGTCATAATATTTCTTCTTGGGCTAGTTGAGCTCACCCTTTTGCTTTCATTGTTCTCTTCTTGAAATGAGAGCGTGGCGGGGACTAGTCGGGAAGCGAGTGGCGGTCCAGGAGGATAGCATTAGTAGTCCTCACTATTACGTTAAATAGTGTGACAATAAATATAATGAGGACTTATTACGAGTGGATATTGTCTAGAAGACAATATTTGTATTAAAACTCACAGCTCTTTTGTTGTATATTAAAGATTATATTTGTATTTTGTACTATGTATTTGACGACTCAGGATAGGTGATGTATACCTATTTTGGGGGCGTCACATTAGTAGTCCTCACTATTCTGTTAAATAGTGTGACAATAAATGTAATGAGGACTCCTTTGAGTTTGTATACTGTCTAGATGACAATATACGTATTAAAACTCTTAGATTATGTTTTGTCGTATTTTACATGACAGTTTTATTATTAAGTTGTATTTGAATTTTGTACCATGTATTTGGCGACTCAAGATGGGTGATGAATACCTATTTTTGGGGGCGTCACAGTTTGGACTGATGTGTTCTTTCCCTCCGCATTTGAAGCATATGATAGGTGGTCGTTCTCCTTCCTTAACCATGGGTGCTGGTGCTGACGTCTTTCCATCATTGTTGAATCTCCTCTTCTTGAAATGTCTATTCTTATTGATTTGGCCATGATTACCATCGAAGTGGTTACCATTTCTTGCATGTTGATTCCCTCCACGCTTATTCTCACCGCTTCGAAGACTATTATCACTGGTATTATCATTTTGTCGGCTGCTCTCTTTTGGTTGGGTTGACTCATTATCGTGCTCCAATAACTGAGCCCTATTAACAACATCTGAATACGAACACAGTTTATGAGAGATAAGATATTGACGTATTTCGGGTTTCAAACCTCTTAGAAACATTCGCGTCATTCTCTCCTCATTATCAACCAAATGGGAATAAAGCCAGGATAACTCGGCAAACTTGGCTTCGTCTTGTGACACGGTCGTGTTGTTTTGCTCCGGTTTAATGAACTCTACCTCTTTTCGTATGGCCGAATACTTTCGGAAATTACTTGTCGTTGAGCAGTTCTTGAAAATTTTCCCAAGACATCTTGATCGGCGGAGTTGAGTACGCTTTACTGATTCCCACCAAGAATCATGTCTGCCGCAACAATACGAAGGTGGCAAAGGAACCTTTGCTCTCGGAGCATCCCAAGACATCAAATATCTTATTGATTTGTTTTATCCACGTCTCCGCCTTAAGTGGTTTTGGCTCTCTAAAAAACTTCGGTGGTCCCAGCTCCTTGAACTGTTTAGCGGTGACCGTCCGAGAGTTACCAGTGTTTCCACCTGCATTTTGGATAGGAGCCACTCTTGCCTGATGTTGCATGAATTTCATGAAGCCTCGGAACATTCCATCGTTCATCATTTGGTCAGTGTTGTTGTTTGTACTAGGATTGTGGCCTTCCTGATGCACATTATCCTGATTATTGATCTGTGGAGACTCAACGGTCTCCTGTGCTCTATTGATGTTCTCAACATTCTCGGATGAAATATTCAAATACCGCCACAAAACAAGGGTTAATTAACATATCACATATTATCCCTATACTCTGACCGGCCAATTAAATATCAAATAAACTTAGGTAGGTCATATTAGCGAAAGAATTCCCCGTCTCTCCCCTCTTAGTTCTTGTCTCACATCTTAGCCAGAGATCATATCCCTAAGCTTTGATACCAACTGTGACACCCCCAAAATAGGTATACATCACCTATTCTGAGTCGTCAAATACATGGTACAGAATACAAATACAATCTTAAATATACAACAAGAGAGCGGTGAGTTTTAATGCAAAAATTGTCTTTTAGATAATATCCACTCTCAGAATACGTCCTCATTATATTTATTAACACACTATTTAACAGAATAGTGAGGACTACTAATACTATCATCTGGATCGTCACTCCGTTCCCCGACTAATCCCGGCTACGTTCTCATTTCCTGAAGAGAACAGTGAAAGAAAGGGTGAGCTCAACTAGCCCAGTAAGAAATATTATGACTAAGATAATGCGAATAAATAATCATTAGTCTTCAACAATGTTAAAACCGATAAAATACAATAGACATCAAGTTTAAGCTGCAGAAGGAACACGTAATCCATTAAAAGAGTCAAGAGAGAATAAAATCTACTATCTTTTATGATTTAAAAGGTTTTCATCACTTTTATCATTTGGGACTCACAATAAATAATCCACATCATCCCCGCACTACTACGCCAAGGATATTTATTAGTATCACAACCACAATTTATCCATGCACTCACGGGCCAAGGATATTTTTGTGTATTCATCAATGGTCATGATCATGCCAACAACCGGTCCATCAATGCACTCACAGGCCGATGAGGACTTTTACCACATCATTTGTAACATTACGGTCCATGATTACACCGAACAATCCCTCGGTCATAATCATACCAAGTCAATCTACGACCATGTGCCACGGATGACTTTCAAAAAAAATATAAACATGAGGATGATGACAATGATATAAGAGTTCAAAAAAACAAGTTCAAGATTTAATTTATTTAGGAACTAATAACATCCAAATTATCAACATGATACTTCTTTTCAGAGTAAAATTTAAGAATGCTCGTAAGAATATTTTCATGAAAAGATATCTTGGATGAAGCCTTAAATATCAAGGATATTCAACTAATTTCATGGAGTATAGAAATTAAAACTTTAACCAACCGAGTATAATAAAAATGGAATAACAAAAGAAATCACCACGCACATGCAGATTGGCATGCAAAGTTATTCCAATGAATAATAAATAATCTAAAACCAGTCAAAGTGTAATACGCACAAGATGTGATATTCCAAATGTAATAATAAAGAATGGAATAACAACGAAATCACCATATATGCAGAGCAGATAGATATGTTATTCCAACGAATAATAAATAACGGAATCGGTCCCGTAAAATGTACAGACGAGGATATTCTAATGTAGAATAAGATTTAACCGGTCCCGCCAGTAAACGCACAGTGCAGGATATTCCAACGGAATAATATAAAGCGGAACCCGTCCCCAGATAACGCATGACATGGATGTTCCAAATGAATAATAACGAATGGAATAACAATGAAATCACCAAGTATAGGGTAGATCAGCGTACAAAGTTATTCCAATAGAATAATAAAGAATGGAATAATGAAGTTCTCTTCATGAATACGAAAAAAATAATACCCTTACCTTATAAGAAGAGAACTTCGACGGTAGAGGCGATGATATACTTGAAGAAACTTGCACTACCCTCAAAGCTTTCTTAAACGCTAAAGAAATATGCTCAAGATAGAAGAATAATTCTCTCTACGGTTTTCTCTAGAGTTTCAATGAATTCGTAAGAAATAATGAAGGAATGAAACTTATTTATGAAGAATGGTGAATAAGTAACTAATCCATGAACGGTCGGATCGATTTACTTTAAGCGAGACGGTCAGGGTTGGTTTACAATAAAATATAATATATTCTATTTATAATCTAATAAAACGAATAACTTTTAAAAAGATTTTACTTACGCAGTACTTATCAAAACACTACGATAATAAAATATAATATATTCTAATTATTGTCTAAAAAAATGAATAACTTTATAAAAGTATTCTGTTTTATATAAAAAGATTTTACTATTAGTCTAATAAAACGAATAACTTGATAAAAGTATTCTGTTTTATATAAAAAGCTTTCTGTTTTATTACATTAATAATACTAATAAAACAAAACTTCATCATCATTATTATTATTCACACTATTAATCGACCAGGTCATTCCTAGGAAAGAGGGGACTTTCCAATATGGATTTCTACCTATTGGCGCGCAATTAGATGACCAAACCTCTCCTTGGAAGAACTTCTAGACATCGTTAATATTGCAAATAATAATATTAATAACTATGTCATCTCAATTATAAAATGTCAACAATAATTGAATCAATTAACGTGAGATACAATGCAACAATTACTGAAGCAATAATTGAATAAAACTGAGTGACTTCTCACGTAAGCATCAATAATCAATACAAGTGTCTACTTATGCAACCACGCCGTATTCTCGTTTTTAAAACCAAGTGTTTCAACGAGTTAACAGTAAAACTTCCGCCGATTATTTTTATAAAAATATTTTTGTCGTTTTCTCAATCCGACAATAATTCCGTTAATGGGTCCACCAATGATTGTGTCTGCCGTCGTTACGATTATTAAACCAATCGAATATTATAAACAACTTGCGTACTTTGCAAAATTTCTAAATATTATCTACAACTATAACATTATATCAAATTTATTCCATAATATTTAAAAATAATAATTATAGAAAAAATTTATCTTTATTCATAAAAGTTGGGTTATTACACCTCACCTTGATAAGTAAAGCAATAGTAAATAGTAAATGCATGTGGAGTGTAAGATATTCATGATTGAACAAACTATTCTAGCTGCCCTTGTTTTTTGGCTTCTACTAGTTTCAGGTACTATGTACTTCATATTCTGATTGATCTGTTTCTTCGTATCTGAATATGTACGACTGCTTGTGTCATTTCTGTTGCAAAGGCTCGTGATACATTTCAACCTTTTCTTCATCAGGTGTGAACTTTCAGCGAATGAGCAGTTTTATAGTGCACTCCTGTTGAAGAGCTGCAACTTCCACTTAAACCACCTTGTTTGACATTTTAAATTATTTACTCTTTCTCAAATAGTTTTGGTGTTCATTGATTCTCACTTATCTCTAAATTTCCATGAACAAGTACAGTTGGGCGGCAGGCTCTTGCATATCCTGAAGAGATTGCTCCCTATCTCTGTTTATCTTCTTCAAGTGTGAGATCTGTCATATGTTCAGTTTCTAGTCAATTTCACTGGTGCTAATGAAAAGTTCATATATTTTTTGCAATCACCATTTTTGTTCCTCTTATAATAACTGATTACTTCTTCAAATTACTATAATTGGTTCCAACAGAAAGATGGTGAGTTTTTAAGTGGCCATGAAGTGTTTCTTCGGCGTGTTGCTTCTGCCTTCAAGAACTTTGAGGAATCCACTGAAAGATCATGCCATGAAAAGTTAGCTACCATTCCTTCTCATTGTTCAATTAATTTTGGGCTTTCTCAAAGAAGTTGAATTTTTAGTATGTATACCTTGATATGATTTCAACACCTTTGGTGAAGATAATATTTGCTGATATAATGAAACTATATTAATACTTCAAATAGATTCTTCATACACAATTTGATTCTCATGTAAAATAGAACTGTGTCAAAGAGTGGTTTGTTGGTTCATTTTAAGTTTGAAACAGTATGAGAAGCATACTAGTATGCTACAAATGCTTGACCTCAAAACAGAACTCGGTACTACTTGGTTTTTAAAAAGTGACCCTTGTTGCTTTAGTACCAAAAAGCTTCTTGTCAAAGCTTGAGTAACTAGTACTTTGCGATGAACATGCTCTATCACGTGAAGGATTGGAGTCATCTCCATAGACAATCGAATAATCTGTTATTCCTCCGGCAGCTTCTAGGTGAAGATCAGGAGGCAACTCGGGAAGGCTGGCATCCCCCAACATAACTTGCAGAATATTTCTCATACTAGGTCTGTGATCAGGATGAGGGTGAGAGCAAAGTAGGCCGAGACTGAGCACAAGCTAAGCTTCATAGTGGTTGTAGTCATCCAGCATAGGATCAACTGCTCGAAGAATCTCTCCTTGGGAATGTAGTTCCCTAACCCAGTCTACAAACACCAGTTCTTCAGGATTCTTCTTGGGTTTAATAGGCCTCCATCCAGAATCTACCTCTAGCATAAGTGCACCATAGCCATACACGTCTGTTCTTGTTGTAGCTTTACCTGTCTTGGCGAGTTCAGGAGCCAGGTACCCCAGTCTGCCGACGATGTGGGTGGTCTGTGGGTGCAAACCATGTTCATAAGTCCTGGCTCGACAAAAATCTCCAAGCTTCTCGTTGAGATCTGCGTCTATTAGGACATTGCTTGGCTTCACATCTCTGTGAACTACCATCTGGTCACATTCTTCATGAAGGTATAGTAATGCCTGTGCACACAATGAGCATCTTATATCTTTGCTCCCATGTCAGTAACTTCTTTTTCTGCTGAGGGTTGTTAAACAAAAGATTGTCGAGACTTCCATTTGGCACGTAATCATAAACAAGGTGCAGCTCGTCTTGTCGTCTGCACAATCCGTGTAACTGCACCAGATTACGATGCCTAAGCCGTCCCATGCTTGTTATTTCTGCTACACATTCTCTCATCCCTACCTGGAATCTTGAGCTATCCGCTTTATCACCACTTCTAGCCCAGTGCTAGGGATTACTCCCCTGTAGACTCTCCCAAAACCTCCTGATCCAATAAGATTCTTCTCTCCAAATCCACTTGTTGCTGCAACGAGATCAGAATATTTGAACCTGCGAGCTCCATACTCCACTTCCCAGTCTTCTAGGATTTCATTCTCATTTCTAATCTGACGTATGATGTGAGCAGCAGCAGCAGCAGATGGAATCAAGAAGACCAGAGTGACAGAAACCAAGGTAATACCTACAACGAATCCCTTCCTATGCACTGCCTTCACTGATTTAACTAGAGATGGGAGGTCAGAAGTATCTAAATTTTGTGCCTTCCCACCAATCCTAAAGCTCCACCCTAGGACATTATGACTGGCTGAAAGCAAACCTGTGGAAGCAGTGAAGCCGACATACATGTGTATTTCTTTAACAGTAATGAGAGGTCAATGGGTAAAAATATCAGTGGCCGATGTGGCCTCAGAATTACAAGAGGAGCTATGGTAACATTCAGCAGCATCTCCTGGCTGTTATAATCAATCCATGCCTGGAATGGATTTCCACTCTTGAGATTAATGGAGACGTTTGTGGTGGTGGTGGTGTCTATATAATACACTGCTGGTTTAGAAATGTTGGAGAACATGCTGGATATATCTATTCCAACATGATTAACATTGATGTCCAGGAGTTCAAGATTCTGAACAATGTCGAACTCAACTGCTAGTACTCGATTAGAATATTCTGCATTAGTATGATTAGGGAGGCCCAAGTACTGGTTTGAAAGACAACACTTTGGATGGTTAGTGGACAAAAGAACAAAGGTGAGGCCATGGCCTCCAATATCAGGGTACTTGGGGTTGATGGAGAAAACAAAATTGGTGCTGAAGGTGACAACAGAAGGTCTGTTGATACTCTTATTAAGTTGGTTTTGCTTGAATTGCAGAGGAGAGGAATAGAAAGCATGTCCTATGAGCTTTGGCATATCTTTTGTTATGGCCAATATGCCATCAGGCCTCAAGTATGCATCTCCATCCAAGCTTAGATTTGCATGCTTAACCCCGCTGTATATAAAATTAACGTCGGAATGAACAAATCTTAGAAGGAGAAGTTGCAGAAAGAAGAAAAATGATTTCATGGCTGTATTTGTGTAGGGTGTGTACTGTGTAGCTGTAGGATGTCTTGCAGTCCAGGGATCTCTGAACTATGAATAGTATTTGACATATGAGGTTATGAAAATTTATTATAATACTATGCAAGCAAACACTTTTATAAAAGCAAACCAAACATACATTCTGTCTATTTATGGTAAGGTACTAATTGATTTTGATGTAGTTAGCTTGAGATTTAGAGGCATGTGTCCAACTTGGTAATCTTATATTGTTATGAAATACAGTACATTATGAAGTTAGAATGAAAAACAACAAATAGCATAGAATAATCTGTAAACTATGTTTATGTTTCTTGCCTAGTTCCTGTACTTACCATGATACTGCTATCTCTAGTAATCATGGTTCAAAGCGGTAACGGCTTATATTTCGGAACGTCATTTTTTGACTCGGTATCGAATACGCACTGTTAACTAGTTAGGAGTTTCAAAAAAAAAAATCATTCTCAAAATTTATTGACTCCAAAATTTAAACAAACATCCATTAGATTCCATAGTTTGAAACTCCTAATATGGGGATTCAAATGGAACCTGAAAGTGTGGCAAATGAGCTCAAAACCCAATTTGCTTGTTCAAAGTATGGAGATTAAACGAAGGTAATGTCTAGCTTTGGGGCTACAAGTAGCAGCTCATACTCTGATATTGAATCTTGTAAACTGATTAATTGTCTTTTATTATTACTTTCTTATTTTGGACATATTGTCAAGTTTACTATTTTATTACTATTTTCTTATTTTGGACATATTGCTAGTTGACTATTTCATTACTATTTTCTTATTTTGGATATATTGTCAAGTTGACTACTTAGATATTTGATGCAAATACTTTATCGTTAGAGCTTATATATTCTTAGTTAATTACAAGCCTATGTAATCTCTCCTTTACTCTCTAGATTGTTTGACATATTTTAATTTGGCCTTCTTGATATATGAATATTTATTATTCTTGTGACGAAAGATTATTCAGATGGTTGAGTTGAGTGATGTGTTAATTTTAATATTATGGTTTATTTTTGTACATGGATTGATAATGAATGTTGGGCAAGGAAAAAAAAAGTCCCTACTTTTTTATTGTTATATTAATTTCCCACAGATTGGCCCCACAACAACAAAAATAAGAAACTGATATTTTAATATTTTTCGTAGTAATTTTCTTTTCATACGAAAGATATAAATGGTCCTACTTTCGTATGAGAAAAGAAACGGTATGAAAATATCAAAATCATATGTGAAAATAGTGTTCTCTAAAAATATTAAGGGGGTGTTTGTTTAGAGCTGAATGACAGAATCGATCAGTCATTCAATGTGTTTGTTTTGAATAAAAATAAATCTCGAATCATTTGGATCGAATTGATTTTTTTGAAATTTGAATGGTCAAATATAATTTTTTGTTTGGATGATCTTTGAATGAAGTATATATATATATATATATATATATATATATATATATATATTTTACAATATTAACTATTATATTAGGTAATATTAAATAAATTTACAACTATTTTGAATTTTTTTCAGAGGAATAAAATAATAAAAAGCTTTTATTCAGATCATCAAACATGTCAATCATCAAACAACTTTTTTCAGAATTATGCTTCATCCAGCTCATTCAGTTTACTTAAACATTCAAAACTATTTCATTCAATTTTATCAAACACCCTCTAAGTATCATGAATGATTATTTTATGTTTCAATTAATTACATCTTAAATTGTTATATTAATAAAATTTTGTTATTACATTAATTTTAAGTAATTAAAGAAATATTTTTTTCGAGTACATCACATTATGTCTTGGTGTCCGTTAAGAAAAAATTTCAGATGTGACATGTAATTAAAACCAGTTGATTTTAAACTAAATGTGCATGTAACTCTATAGAGCCTAATTAAAAGTGGTGGAAATAAGTTTTAAGTTTAGTTAGGTATCGTTTGGTTATTTGCAATGATGAAAAATTGAGTTGGGATGAAAATTGACCTAATTCTCTAGGTAGTAGTAGTTGCCCAGCAAATCCCCAAGTGGTTAAAAAAGAGAAAATGACATCAACCCACTTGAAATCAATCCATCCATCTTATGTTCAAATGACTTGATTTTTCAAACTCCCTGGGTCTCAACTCAACTTTCTCTGATCATGTGGCTTACATCTTGCATCATTATCTCCTCCCTACCTGCAATATTTGATCCCCAAGTATGTGAAAACTTTTTAATTTAATTTGGGCACATCATATCCTAACGTATTCACAAAACTCACTTACTTTGCTTACTAAAATCACACTTCATATATTCAATCTTTCTCTGACCTAATCTAAACCCATTTATTAAGATAGTATTTTTTTTTTCTTTACAATTTTTTAAAATTATAAATATTCACACACACACACACACACACACATATATATATATATATATATATATATATATATATATATATATATATATTTGTGCTGTGTGTGTATCTATATCTATATATATACATACACTACTAAAAAAAAAAAAAAGAATACGTGATTTAAATTTTGTGACAATTTTAAAAACAATCACAAAAGATAAGTAATTTGTGATGACTTTTAAGCAATCACAAAATAATAGTATATATATGATGGCTCTTAGTGATGATTAATCTTGCCATCAATGTATTATAATTGTGATGGTAATGTCAATCACACCAATTTTTTCACGCAAAATAAATTTTCTTTCTGTGACGCACTAATTCATCACTTATAGATATATACCCTTTTCGTGATTGCATTTAAGTCATCACTAATATTTTAATGTAAGAAATAATCAAAACAATATTTTATGACGGTCGTGACAATCATTAAAAAAGATAGATTTTTGTGACGACTTTTATTTGCAATTACAAAAAAGAAGGTATTCTGTGATGGAATTTTTAAGCCATCACAAAACAATAAAATATATGACGACTCTTAGTGATGACTAATTTTACCATCATCATAAAATATTTGTGACTGCCATTGCAATCACCAAATCTTATGTGTAAGTAATTTTGTTTAGTAAGTCAACTCACATATGTTTCCTTTTATATTTTATTTTAAAATTATAATCATGATCTGGACTTTGGTGTAGTGGTAATACTTGTTATTTAGTTTGCAAATGGGAGAGGGTTCGAATCCTACAAGTATCATTTGATACAATTAAGTCTTATTTTTTTTGTGATGACTTTGACAATCACAATAGATTACGTGTTAATGTGATTGTATTAATCATCACAAAAACACTAAGCGTTTGCGTGATTGCCAAAACCATAACGTAAAACCTTTCATGATGAAACAGATATAAGAAGGCGGTAATCATGACGCTTTAAAGCCATCACATAAACCTTTCGGGATGGTTTTCTTACTTTTTGTGATGGATTTTGGCCATCACAAATGACCATTTTTTTGGTAGTGATATATGTATATAAGTTTAGAATATGACATTCACATATCTTAAAGAAATAAAAAACTGATAAATTCATAACAGAAAATAATATTTTCATATGAAAATCGTAATTATAGATTCTATAACGACGGTTTTCACCGTCGCTATAGCTTTTCATGTGAAAATATTAAAATGTTGTGAAAATATCAATTTCCAAAGAAATATTAAGATTGATAACCTAGCTACAAATATCATTCATAAGATGGGACACCTCTTTATGCAGCCAACAAATAAAAAGAGCACCACATATGTACAGTGCCCCTAAGCTAGCTCTCTCTCTCTCTTTCTCTCTCTCTTCTTGTTGGATAACCAATATATATATATACACACATTCTTTTAATTGTTTCCTTTATTAGACTCAAGAGGTTAACATAATATTGGTAGCTAACTTTGTTTTAAGTTTGGAATTTACTTACCAAATTGTTAGGCATAAAGTGATCAACTCAAATTATGAAAAAGTGGATGCAAAGATGAGCTTCTTTCTTGCCACTAACAATGTGAACTACTTAGTGCCCACCACAATCCACACTGCGTGTGTTTGTGTGTGTGAGAGATTTATATATATGACATAACTATGGAGTCACTATCTTTAAATATATATCTCTTATAATTAAATTCAATTCAAACTCTATTACGGCTCTTAAAACCATAGGATAAGTCTCAAGTTTATATTAAAATGCACAAGTGGTTTTAGTGTTAATTGTTCTTATCATGATTAATAGTAATTAGTCAATGTCATGTCTATATTAAGATATCTATCTATCTCATCATTGGGTGATGATATTTTTATCTCTTCTGGTAAAGATATCGCGCTTTTTTTTTTTATTCTATCGGCCTTTATTATCAATTATGAAAATCACGTTCTCAATCATCATATTATTCTCATTTCAAACTTATATAAGATCATTCGCCAATGGATCAATCCTTTAGACATTTTAAATATCTACAATCTTCGACCAGAATGATGAAAAAGCACGTCGGTTGACTAAAAGAACCCGCCATGCATTAATGTGGATGGGATTATAATCTATTTGGCCAGTAGTAATGTTGATCAAAAGCAAAGAGAATAAACTACATGCAACAAGCAGAACCCATCTGCAAAAGGGGAATGTGTCGTAAGAGTGGGTGGTACACAGAATTGTGCAAGGAGGTATAACTTGGCAAGGAAGTCTCCACCAAGAGGTACGTTCTCATACACTTCATCATTCGTAATCACATACACACAGAGAATTATCATTTTTCTATATGCACTACAGCGATATATAGCCTCCATTTTCGATAAACCTTGTGAATTCACATATCGACTCTCACGCCGAAGCTATATCCCCGACGGAACCGCCGCCAAGCTTGTGGTGTTTATCAGGTTTACGCTGCAGATCGTGGACGTTTTAGGTGATGGGACGTGACGAAAGATCTTGGCGCTAACATCGGGCGCTAGAAGGAGGGCTCTTTTCAATCACAATTGTTTAAATTTGTTTCAAAGATGATGAGGAGTAGAGATGGAACACCAAAGAAGGTGCAATGGTCGTTAGTTCATCATCGCCTCAGTATTTCAAAGAAGGATCGCTTGGGTCCTTCTAAAAGTGCTCGTGAGAGACACGGCTTCTAAGCACAATTCGTAAGAAATTCGTCCAAGATCCACGGTGGAGCCAGACGGAAGTTAGTTTTCAACGCCGATAAGGGCGTGATCCCAATCCGAAACGGTAGCGGTTCGCCAACCAGACTCATCGCCAAGTGGTCAAGAAGACCGAGCTACCAAGTTGGCGAGGATTAAGGACGGCCGATAAGGCTTTGGAGGTTCTCATAAGACAAAGGGAAGATATAGCCAACAGATGCCGGGTGAATGAGTTCGAGAGACGAAGCATCTAGCCATATTCATTCCGGGACTAAGTAGTATAAGGAGGTACCCCGCCTGAAGGGTAAGGAGCCGGAACATTCTATACGATGTGTCTGTGGATCATTCTCGCAATAGAGGAGATCGAGGAGCAGAACGCCCTTCTCAAGAAGGCAATCGACAACATCGTTAGATCAATTCATCGCGACGATGAAAGACGTAAGAAGCGTGTCGAGAGAAATTATGCCGTAAACCCAAGGGAGAATACTGTCACAATCGTTTCTCATCACGAGGATGAGATTTTACGACCTAGTAAATCAAGAAGAAGTCCCTGGCGTGAGATCGGCAGGGAAGGATCGATCCATTCCAAAGCCTAATGTCGCCCAGAGAAGGAGATCTCATCACAACCCAAGGTGTTGATTTTCGCAAGAGAGTTGAAAGAACTCTCAAAACAATGGCCGAGGTCCAACAGTGAAAGATACTTCGGTAAGAAGGCGCCCCTTTTTCCTCTCGATATTCTCCGGAGAAAGCAGATGCTACCAAAAGTTACCTCGCATGGAAAGCTATGATGGGTCAGAGATCTTATGACCATAGTCAAAGCGTCAATCGACTAATGGATTACTACGATTTTACCGATGTCGCTAAATGTCACACTTTTGTCACTACTTTGAGAAAAGACGCAGACAATGGATGGGGACTTTACCATCGGATTCTATCTCCTCGTGGACCTGAACTTTGTGATAAGTTCCATGCTCGTTTTGGAAGCAATCAAGAAGGGGAGTTTACAGTTTTTAAGACAAGTCCCATAGCAGTTCACCAATGAATCTTTAGCCAATATGTAAAGAGGTTTAGGAAGCTATTCGGACAGTGTCCGATCTTAATGATCTCCAAGTCATTGGATTGTTCCGTAATGGGGTGGATCTAGTTAAATCGGAGAAATTGGTAAAGAAATTGATGTTTCACCATCCTAAAAGTTTAAAAGAAGTTTTTCGACAAGGCAAGAGGGCTATATTGTTGTGGAAGAGGCTATGAACAGTCTGAAGAATCCTTCTTTGAGCCAATTAAAGGAGGTAGAGGTTCCCAAGACTGATGTTGATCAGAGAAGAGGGGGAGGATACAACCAAAGAGCAGAAGGTAGTTCGAAGAAGTACAAGAACTCGTATGACAAGCGCAAAGAAGTCAGACACTGCTCCTACCCGAAGGTTAATAAGGTTTACACCCAGTTGAATACAGAGAGGTCGATAATTTTGGATCAGATCCGAAACCAGCCTTTCTTTGAACCACCTCGTGATAATTACAAAACGGGACATGGCAACCTCGCAAATATTGTGGTTATCATCAAGTCAGCCGGGTCATGACACTAACTAAAGTGTTGTAATTTAAAGGATTTTGTAGAAAGCAAGATTAAAAGTGGCTTGTCGATTCAATATGTGGTCGAGAAAGACCGCCAAGATCAAGAAGTTATCAATCGCACTGCTCAAACGGTTCAAGGCACCTTGTTCAAAATGCTCCACCACCGCCGAGGCAAGTCGTTGATGTAATAACCGGTGGGTCTGCTGGGAAATTAGTAGGGAAAAAGAGGAGGTCTTATCTTGATTCGCTTATGTCAATAACAGATGCTACTCAAGGTCGACAGCCTTTCCCAGAACCGTTATTTCATTTACTTGATGCGGATTATCCTTCGGAACCCATCGAACCGCATGAAGGGGCATCGTGATCACAAAAGCAAGTGGGTTCGGTGGATGTGAAACGACGTCGATAGATAACGGATCTTCTGGTGGACATTCTTTATGCCCATGCTTATCAAAGAATGCATCTCGATGGGCACAAAATGGAGGTCTGGACAGAGGCCCTCTATATGGTTTCTAAGAACGATCCAACCAAAGTGGCGAAGCACTATTGAACTTCCTATCATCTTCTAAGACTACTTACACAAAGAAGTGGAGATAACTTGTAAATTTTATGTCAGACATGTGGATTCTACCACAACGCCATTTTGGGAAGACTCTACGTTGACAGCTTCTTCAAGTCAGAATTCCATCCCACATTTCAAAATCAAATTCCCACAAAGACATGGAGTAGAGAGGTGATGGGTGACTTGGATCCGCCCGAGATGTTATCTAATTCGTCATTTCATCCGGAATGGGGTCAAGAAACAAAGAAAGACGATGGCAATTGAAATCGAACCTTCACCGAGAGAGCAGCATTTCGTAACCATTGGTGATCTTCACTGGGGGACTGAGGAGATTGAATTGGTCATCTGAAAAGCCGGACAAGACAAGTGAGGATTGGTTCGGCTCGCATGTAACCTCTTCTGGACAAATCTTATGGAACTCTTACGATGCTATGTCGATATTTTTGCATGGGAGCCACAAGACATGCTCGAGTTAATTTAAGGTGCCGAGCATAAACCGGAGATAGATCCTTCAAGAAGCCGCCTTCGTCAAGAAGAAGCGGATATTTGCTCCAGAAGCGCCAAAAGATCATCGACGAAGAGGTTCATAAATTGTCGGGTCACCGACTTCATCTATTTAGATTGATTACCCGAGTGGATAGCAAATGTAGTATTGGTGCGTAACATAATGGAAAGTGGGCGAGTTTCACATCGACTACACCGACCTCAACAAAGCCTCGTCCAAGGACTTTTATCCTCTCGCCCCATATCGATCACTAATCGATGCCACTTTGGTGGTACGACTACTAAGTTTTATGGATGCTTTTTCAGTTATCATCAAATATCCATGTGCAAAGAAGACATTCCAAAAACAAGCGTTTATTACACACCGCTCGGTGTACGATACAAAAAATGACTTTTGGCCTCATTAATGCCGGAGCTACCTATCGAGGATGATGAACTTTATATTCGACAGACAAATTGGGAGGAACATGGAGGTTTATGTAGATGACATGATCGTGAAGAGTATGCAAATTCGTAAACATTTGGACGATCTAGAGGAGTGCTTTCAAACTATTCGCCATTCATTAACCGAGACTTAATCCGACCAAATGTACTTTCTACCTTGGTGCCGGAAAGTTTCGGGTTATCCGGTCACCAAAGGGCATCGAAGCCAATCCAGAGAAGATCCAGCCATCCTCGACATGAAGACTCCTCACCATTCAAGGACGCTCAGTCATTCGACCGGTAGGATCATGCGGCTTTAAGGAGGTTCGTCGCCAGATCCGCAGAGAGATGTCTTCCTTTCGACACATGAAAGGACCAAGAACGCGAAGACGTTCCAAAGGACTTCCGAGTGTGAAGACGCTTTCAAAGTATAAAGAAGTATCCGTCTTTGGCTCCTTTATTGGTCAAGCCTCGTCCCAAAGCAGAGACTTTATATTTGTAGACTTGCGCCGCTTCCTTAGTTAGCTTGGAGCGCTTTTGATTCGGAGATCAGTGGGAAGCAAAGATCCCGGCCTATTACGCCACCACGCCCCACGAGATGTCAAACCAGTATCCTAACATTGAGAAATTTGCCTTTGCTTTAATAATTGCCAGAGAAAGCTTTGGCAAGATTTTCAAGGTCGACTCGGTCGCCTCACACGGATCACCATCAAGAAGGTGATGGGCAAGCCGAGGTCTCGGGTAGACTAAAGAAAGATGGACTATGGAGTTGTCCCGCTTTTTTTTATCGAGTATCATCCCGAATCGCCATCAAAGGCCAAGCCCCTGGCCGATTTTATGGTAGAGTGCTCGCTCACCGGCCGACGCGAGTTACCGAAGTCAATCTTCCGATCGAAAGCAAAGGGCCGTTCTTCTTCGCCAGGTCAAGGCGTGGACGCCAGATGCAGATGGATCCTCTACGACGATCGTTAGTGGAGCAGAATTATTTTAATAAGTCCGGAGGATTCAAGGTCCAACAGCCATCGATTCGGGTTTAAAGCAACGAATAATGAGGCCGAGTACGAAGGTGTTAAGAAAAGTGTCCGATTAGCGAAGAGTCTCAAGTCCAACAGCTTAATTATCTATAGTGATTCTCGCTTGGTCGTTAAACAAATTGCTTCGGAGATTATGAAGCTCGTGGGACCCGAATGATCAAATATCCGCTGGAGTTAAGAAACCAACTTCAATTTTTTGCTTCAGACGAAGTTTTGTGGTATAGAGCGCTTAACGATAATTCATCGCGACGATGCTTTGTCGAAATTGGCCACTACGATGCGCAGATGTCTTTCATGGATCTGTATTTGGAAATTTTGCAAAGAAATTTGAGTGTTCAAAGACGTAAATGTTGATGTGCATCGAATCTAACAAACCGCTGGACGACTTCACATCGAGTATTCGCGATGGCGTCCTTCCTTCTGGATCAAATGTGGTAAAAAGAAGATCAAGTACAAGAGTACTAATTTCATTTTATTGATGGGGATCTTTATCGATTGGCATTTTCCTCACCATTATTGAAATGTTTGGTTCCGTCTGCCGTTTAGTATGCTCTTCTGGAAGTTCATGAAGGATTTATGTGATCATACGGTCGCCAAGTCTTTGGCACATAAAGTACTTTCGACAAGGTTACTATCGTCGACAATTTTCAAAGAAGCTACAGAGTACGCCAAGAAATGTGAAAATGCCAAATTAATAGTCCGGTTCACATCACCACCGGAAGAGTTATACTCGATTCTATCTCCTATACCCTTCACCGTCTGGGGTGGATATATTGGGACCGCTACTCAAAGCTAAAGGTCGTTAGCTTCGTTATAGTTGCTTATTGATTATATGACTAAATGGGTAGAGGCTAAACCACTTTTGGCCGATAATGTAATGTGAGTGCTTAAAGTTTATAAAGGAGTCTCTGTGGTGTTTCGCCGGATCCCTAAGGTATTGATATCGGACAATGGACGCCAGCTCGTGGGTTCAAAATTTGAAGAATTTTTGAACGATTTGGGGATTCAAAGACAAGAAGACTTCGTGGCTCATCCACAACCGAATGGGCAAGTTGAGGTGACCAACAGACGTCGCCGAACGGAATAAAGCGTAGATTGGATGAAGCTAAGGGAGATGGCCGTAAGAATCACGAAGCGGTTTGTGGGCATACCGAACTCACGCCAAGGACTACTACGGGATTCGCCTTCCGATCGGGCCTACGGTAATCGATGCCTTAGTCCCACGAAAATGGATCTCCAAGTCTTCTGTAAGTCAATTCAAAGAAATCTACAACGATGAAGGATCAAGACTAACTTGGACCCGCTAGACGAAGTCGAGAGGAAGCTTTAATCAAATTGGTCGCTTATCAACGAAGGGTGGCCAAACATTATAACAAGTGGCGCTAAACTTCAGAGATTCAAGTGGAGACTTCGTTTCTCAGAGAAGTCAAGCTTCTACACCTCAAAACACGGAAAGCTAACGCCGAATCGGGAAGGGCTATATGAAGTGATCAAGTACCAAAGCCGTGTACTTATCGATTAAAGGCACTGATGGTTCCGAGATCAAGAATACTGTACGCTTGGCAGTTTCTAAGTATTTTCAATAAAGTTTAAGTCACCATCTAAGTCCGCATACATAACTGTTTGATATCAATAAAAGATCACTTTTCCACAAATTATCACCGGTCCTATCGGGTCCGATGGTCACTATGGTGGTGTAAGGAGGTATGGTAGGACTCACCGCCATTCGATGGTAGCCCCTGTGTCCTTTTGGTCCTATATCGATCTTATCGTGGTGGTAAGTCAATGGTCACTATTGGTCCGATGGTCACTATGGTGTGGAGGAGGTAGGTAGGTAGACTCACCGGGCCATTCGATGGTAGCCCCTCAGTCCTTTTGGTCCTATATCGATCTTATGGTGGTAAGTCAATGGTCACTATTGATCTTATGGTCACTATGGTGTAAGGTGGTAGACTGGCCGGCCATTCATGGTAGCCCCGTGTCCTTTTGGTCCTATATCGATCTTATCGTGGTGGTAAGTCAATGGTCAATGGTCACTATGGTGGAGGTAAGGAGGTATGGTAGGTACGGGACTCACCGGCCATTCGATGGTAGCCATTGTGTCCTTTTGGTCCTATATTGATCTTATCGTGGTGGTAAGTCAATGGTCATTATTAATCCTTATGCTCGTTCTTATCTCTGTTTATCGTCCAAATTTACTTCACGATGATCGATCTCACTCTTCTGCATCGGCGAGTATAAGTTATTTATTTTGTTTAAGTGTTGAGTTCAGCTTTATTTAATTCAGCTTAACTTCAATCTCGTCTCAGAAAATTCAATTCACTTCATTGCATAAGTTAATCGTTATACGCCATATCTAGTTCATTATTTCAACTTATCGACACTAAGTTATCGACAAGATAATCGATCGGAATCAAGTCATAATCAAGACAGCTTAAAGATTTATCAATAAGCATAAAATGTTCATTTCATTTAAGTCGATTGTAAAAATTAATTACATGAACATGAAAAGTTTAAATATTTACATGTAACCAAAAACGTGATAAATGTTCAGCACCGCCTTCATCATCGGAATGAAAGCAAAGGCCGAGTCCAATTGAAAGAAACCGATAGCTTCTTCTTTCCTCGCTCCCGACAAATTCCTCATATCCTCCGAATAAACCTTCATGATCTCTACATTAAGTTCATCCGAGTCCCTATACTCGCCTCGAATCGCTTCCGGAGCTCTTCTTCCGTCAGGTGGCCTCGCCCTCAAGGTCTTTTATCTTACGGCGAGCTCATGACGCTGGCCTTACGCTTCTTCGTGCTTCATCTTGAATCTTCGCCTCGCCTTCACCAAGTCAGTAAGACTAAGCTTCGATTAGTCAAGAAAACTCCTCATTTTTCGCCTTCAAGAGAGTAAGTTCTCTTCAACCAAACCAAAGATTCAAAGTTGGTTAAAGTTTGTTGGTCGGCTTCGGACGCAGCCCAACCCATCCTCAGGGCCCTTAGTTCATCATCGATGTCTTCAAATCCATCTTAGCCCGATCCAGCTTCTATCTCAAGACCATTGATGGTATGGAAAGCATCTTCACGATCAGCCTATTTCTCGGCCCAAGGTCGATTTCAAAGATATGTATTTCGTCGCATGAAATCTTCCTCCTTTTCCATTTACGTGTGTCTTGACGCAATCGTCCAAGACAAAGATTAGCCTCAAGATATTTTCAAGATATTCAAGTTAAACGATAAAATGCTCAAGGAAAATAGAGATGTAGAGGAAGAAGTGATTATTATTTACTCGCTAAATAACTCATTCCTCGTCGAGAAGATTTTCCGTCAGATGATCACCGAACCGGTGGTCGCCGCAGTGTCGAACTAAAGCTCAAGAGGTCGAAAGGAAAGTTGGCGTTGAACCTGGGCCATGTGGTCTGAGATCCCACTGCTTCGCAGATGATAACTTGACCAAGGACCGGGCCGCTCGGGAGAGGGTCTCGGCTTTCGTGAGAGAAAGAGGGTTGCTCGGGAGGTGTAGGGTCGCGTGAATAGTTTTGATACACATGGAGATTTGTTTGGAGTGGGTTCTTTGGGTGGTGTGAATAGAGGCGGAACTTGATGGCTCTCGTGGGTACGCTTCTCTTCCCGGATAACGCTGGAATCCTTCGTCCCGATCACCATCCTCTTCGATCCCAGATTTCTGCTGTGGGGGCACGAAGGGTGGAACGACCAAGACCGAGGAACCCCGAGCTCTTCTAAGCAGCTTAAAGGGGTTATTTTTGTTTTAATTTTTGGTCCTAAGTATACTCCTTCGATCAGACGATCAAGTAAGTTCACCGATCGAGGAATGGTTTTGGAGGTTGGTTCTGCTTCTCGTGTGGGTTCGGAGGATTTACGAGAGGACCGACCGGGTTTTTCGTAGCTCTCTCTCTTTGTCGAGGTCAAGGATCTCTTCGTATGAGAACCTCTTCTACTGCTTTTTTTCCGCTTGAAATTCATCCGTATGAATTTTCGTGTCGACCAACTTCGGGTAGCTTCGGTGGTGTAACTTCAATTGCTTCAAGACTTCCTGCATAAAAAATCTTCGAACTCTTTTTTCTACGCAGAGCTCTACCGATCAAAGATAATCGCACAAATCAAACAATTCCATGTTATAATTATATATTATGGAATATTTTCAAAAAATATATATATATGAAATAAGTCGGTACTTACACTTACGGTCATATAACCATGCTTGCTTCGAGAGGAGTCCGTATTTCCACTCTTCCTTCTGGAAGTTGTCAAATAGCTCCATCATTTCCACTTCCCGCTTCTTCGTAAACATCTCCAAAGTCGCAGATATTTTTTCGTCATTGCCCAGCCGGGAGAGAAGAGATCTCGTGGCCTTCGATTTAAAAAACCATTTCTCGTGCCATCCCCTATTGCGTCAAGGGTGTTCACCAAATAACGTCTCACAAATTTTTCTCCGCACTTCGGAGAATGTTTCATCGATGGCCTCGAACCCTTCTCCCCGGATTGTACTATCTTGCAGACAAAGTGAAGAAGAAGTCCAATGAGGGCTCGACGCCCAATTCACGCATGGCGTAAGGCCACGAAGGCCGAATGTGGATGTAGGAGTTTGGCACGGGGCCAGGAAAACCCTACACCCAAGAACCCCAAAGAGGGTCACTATAAAGACGTGAAGAGGGAAACGAACCCCTTCTCCAAGAAAGTCACCGGGACTACCGCCCATCCTTCAAAGCCGCTGATACATCTTCTCACCGTAATCGGGTACCTCGACAAAGACGGGTATCCGGAATGTGGAACCGAAGTTCAACCTCTTTAATTCAAATTTCGGTTATGATAGAAGGAGTGTTGGCACGCGAAAATCGCTCCGCACTCTCGTAGTATTCTTGAGGGGGTTTTTGGGTTTTTTGTTTGGGATTCGCATCAAGTCCCCTCACGAAGATTAGGTTTGGTGGAACCACAATGATGGGTGTTACAAGTACGGGAGAACTCGCTCGTGGTTTTGGGAAGCCATTTGTGACGATTTGCAGAGAGAGAGAGAGATCGTAAAGTTTTTAAGGCGCCGAATTTCAAATGAACAGTAAAATCACAAATTTGGTAAAGTTATCCTTTATATCGATTTGCTATATACTTGTTCAAGACGGGTGCATTAAATGCTAATAATAATTTGAATTTGAATGGGAAGCGTCCGGTTTTTTGTCCCGTACTTAATGGATAGAGTCTTTTCCGAATCGGGCCCTTAACTTCCTTTCATTTCAATTCGTGAGCGATAAATGGGTACGCTTTTTAATTACATCTCGACATTTATCGATTCTCAAGAAAATATCATGGATTATTTATAGTTTTCATTAAACATTCTCGCTCAACAAAAAACTAGGGGCAATGTTGGGTCGTGATATTTTATCTCTTTCGCCGAAAGTATATTGGGCTTATTCTTTTTTTTATTCTATCGGGCCTTTATTATTGAATTATGAAAATCATTAAGCCCAATCATCATATTATTCTCATTTCAAACTTATAAGACCTAAATTGGTCAATGGATCAATCCTTTAGACATTTTAAATATCTACAATCTTCGACCTGTAATGATGAAAAAGCATGCTGGCATTGACTAAAGAACCCGCCATGCATTAATGTGGATGGGATTATAATCTATTTGGCAGTAGTAATAAATGATCAAAAAAGTAGAATAAACTACATGCAATTTGCAGAACCCATCTGCAAAGGGAATGTGTCGTAAAAGTGGGTGGCACAGAATTGAAAAAAGGAGGTATAACTTGGCAAGGAAGTCTCCACCAAGAGGTGACGCGCTCATACACTTCATCATTCGTAAATTACATACACACGAGAATTATCATTTCTCTATATGCACCAGCGATATAGCCTCCGCTTTCGATAAACCTCGTGAATTCACATATCGACTCTCACGCCGAAGCTATCCCCGACGGAACCTGCCGCCAAGCTTGTGGTGTTTATTGTGTTTACGTTGCGGGATACGTTTTAGGTGATTGAACGTGACGAAAGATCGTGACGCTATTATTAGTCTCGGAAGGTGACTCATGTGACCATGCATGCACTTGTTATGGATCACTCTCTATGCACACAAACACACATATTCTTAAGTTGCATTATGCTAGCTATATTCCAATATTAATGGACTGCTGCTATGCATTTTCATGCTTGAATTTTAAACAATCTGTCATCAATGCAGTATAAATTTTGTACATATTGGTGGCATGCATGGGCAAAGACCCTAGCTATAGGTTACAATATTTCTCTGCAATCCCAATCTGTAAGGAAACTATGGGCTAGCTGTGCATATAGAGAAGGATATATTGGGACAACACAAACAACAGTTAGTTAAACCTTAATATATATGACTTGTAATATGAATCCACATATACATAATTGTCATGGCTAGCTAGGGTTCTTGTGCTGTTAAAAAATAACTAAACATATATAGTATTCTACATCCAAGTGCATGTAGAATACTATCTTTTGTGTGCCGTTGGTGTCTTAATAATAACTTTAATATACTATGTATACATGTAAATTAATTAATGAATTTAGATGGTTTAATTATGATAATCATTGGTTTAAGGACACTCCAAGAGCTAGGTGGGCCATATAACTACCGTACTAGATTATCTTTAATTGGTCCACAAAATACCCATTTTATCATCAATGACACGTGGATCACAAGAGAGATTGCTAGCTAGATAGGTGTGGATGCATGATATAAGCATGAAGTGTGATGATGACCCACATTATCATATAAAAATACCACCAAATTTACATACTCCTAATACTATTATTAGAGCTCTACTACGTATTTTGAATTTTTTTTTCTTATTAAATTATTGTTGTGAAATATTTTTTATGTTTTAAAATTAGAGATACAATTATTACAGTTGTATGGTATATAACAAAACTTATTAATTATAAAATTTATTTCATTATAAATTTTATGAGTCATACCGATTTTAAAATTTAATACATCGTCATTTGATCTTAAAAGTCAAATTATATTTTTAATAGTGAAAACGAAGGTAGTATATCATTTATATATCCACATAACTAGTAAAAAAAAAGAATTAATATTTTTACAAGTAAATTTAATAATTGTACAAGTTTTTCTTTCAATGTTTAATACTCCTACTTACTATCATGAGGAGAGAATTTTATAAACTATCAAATACTAATTCTGAAAATATCAATTCTCAAAAAAAATTGATACATAAATTTCTCATATATCTCATTTTTCATATTATTATACACGCGCGCGCCCGCGCGCATATATATATATATATATATATATATATATATATATATATATATTTCTTAGTTCCCTCCAACACTAACAGGCCCGTTACTTATTTAAGTATCCAACGTCCTCCTGTTAACAATTAAGCCGCCGCCTTGAATTGCACCACCATCAAACACTTCAGAAATTTCAAACTCAAATCTTCTAGCTATATCTTCTTCTTATCAATATATATATATATATAGAGACACATATATCATATATGTGCTGCATGATCAAAACACAACTTCTCTCTCACGTCTCTTTCTCTCTCCTCTAACACTATATATATCACCAACTCACTTCCACACCTTCCACTACATTATTTCCAACATCACTAAATATATAGCATTATATGTTTTCACTCTGCAAGAATATATATATATTTTTCTCTCTCTCTCTTTTTCTCTTCTTCTTATATATATTAATTAATCATGGGGGATAATAATGTAAATCTACCGCCTGGTTTTCGATTTTGTCCGACGGATGAAGAGCTCGTTGTTCATTTCCTCCAGCGCAAGGCCTCTCTCTTACCTTATCATCCAGATATAATCCCTGATCTTGATCTCTATCCATATGATCCTTGGGACTTAGATGGTAATTAATTAATTAACTCATATATATTTCTCTCTTCTATATTTATAGTTTAATTTGTAGTGTATACATGATGACTCGAATACAATTAAATTATGCAAAATCTAATTACTAGTACGTACATGCGTGTGTAGGTTTTCCGCTTAGTCAGTTTAAAATATACGAGTGTGCACTAATTAAATATATTTAATGCGTGAATTACATTTAATAAATAATTTACTCATCAATGGAGTATATATATATATATATATATATATATATATATATATATATAAGAACATGTATGCATGTATGTGACATTGATTTTTAATTATATTAATTAATTACATGCACGTAGGTAAAGCTATGGCAGAAGGCAATAAATGGTATTTCTATAGCCGGAGGACGCAAAACCGCATTACAAGCAACGGATATTGGAATTCATTGGGCGGGGATGAACCTATTTTCCCTACTAATACTACCAAAAGAGTTGGTACCAAGAAATATTATGCATTTTACATAGGTGAACTTTCTCAAGGTGTCAAAACAAATTGGATAATGCAAGAATATAGGCTTTGGAATGGTACTGGCTCCAGCAGCAAATCATCAAAAAGAAGAAACTCCAAAATAGTATGTACTATATATATATATATATATATATATATATATATATATGTGTGTGTGTGTGTGTGTGTGTGTGTGTGTGTGTGTGTGTGTACAGATAAAAAATAAAATCTTATTTTTTTTATTTCATTTTTGTCAAATTCATTAATTCTTTTTTTTTCTTAATTCATTTGGTATATATATATATATGTATGTATGTACATTTTTCAGGATCATAGCAAATGGGTAGTCTGTCGAGTTTACGAGCACAACTACGACGATGACGACGGATCAGGAACGGAGCTTTCATGCTTGGACGAAGTTTTCTTGTCGCTAGACGATGATTTCGACGAAATTAGTTTGCCAAATTAAATTTGATCCACTACATAATTTAGGATCTAAAATGGGGTACGTTATGATCACAAAAGTGTAACCCATCAATATGTAAATTTAATTTGGGAATATTAATGTTGTTGTTACGGGCAAATGTAATTGTGTCAAGTTATTTTAATTCTGTATATTTGATCCTGAAATGGAAATTAATTGATGTTTTAGATAACTAATTAACCAATGGTACAAATGGAATGTTTGTGCCTTGAGGCCTGAAAAATGACATGTGGAATAAGGATATATGCATGCAAAATCCATAGCATGTGGTTTTGCATAAATAAAAGATAAGATGAATCAAAATGGAGCCAAGTAGCCAACTGATAACTTTGTCTCCCACTGTTGCTTGAAAGTTTTGTTCGTGCACTTGAAGGTGCATGGAAATATATACATAATACGAAAAAAATGAGGTGTATAGTTGTAGATCGTAATGTTAAGTCACTTTACGATCGTAGAGTAGTCATTGATTGATAGTAGAGTAATTATTCTACTATCTTAAATTGTGTATATTTAAGAGTCTGCATAGCTGTACATTACAACTCCATTAACCCCTACATATATATATATATATATATATATATATATATATGATAGTGATTCATAATAAGTGTTTATTATAATATTATTCAGATAAACACATCTTTAATAATTTATAAAGAATCAACCGTTCAAATTTAAAAATTTTAGTCGTTCCACTTATAATAGTTACTAGTAATATTGTTTTTTTAAAAATCTAAATTGTTTATTTCTCTAATTAACGGGCGGAGATGTATTTGTTCGAATAGTGTTATCATAATTAAAAGACATGTATGATCACTTCCATATATATATATATGTGAATTAATTATCTATAGCAAGTACTTGCTATAGATCAAAAATGGATAAACATTATTTCTATCGTTCAATATATGAACCAACAAATGAGATTAGTACTGAAAAAATCTCGTACTATACTATTTTCAGTGACATCTGCTACTATTAGTAGCAGACGTAACCCGTCGTCTAATATTATTAGTAGCGAATGTGAATTTTTCAGTTCTAATCTCGGTCATTGATTTTTGTATTGGACGTTAATGATTATATTTGTCTATTTTTGATTCACATTAAGTATTTTTATGGTTCATTCACTATGTGTGTGTATATATATGAGTTATATGTATATACACAGTTGTGTAGTACACAGTCGTGTTATGACGACGGTTTTTTTTTGCTATAACGACGGTTCAAACGTCATCATGTAATTGTAATATATATATGGACGATTGAGCGATCACCGTGAATCTAAAAAACCGTCGCCATGTTTATCGTGTATTACATAGATGTGTATATACATTAAGAATTTTATATTAATTAACATTGAAAGAAGAAGGAAAGGGGCGTGGAGCCCAACGAGCACTGTGGGAATTTATGTTGGGGGTGCATTTGAGTTTGAGCATTCCTTCAAAATACTCCCTACTACTAATAAAAATAATAACTAGTTGGAGCACCTTTTTTGACCTTTTTGGTTTGGCAACTGAACTCCCATGGGAATTGGGTAGTTGCCTGATCTCTTGTCACAAAGCTAAGAAACATTTTCTTTTTTCTCTTTACTTAATGGGTGGTTGCTTATGGAGGAATTGGGTCATGTATGATGCAATGCAAGTATATATATATATATATATATATATATATATATATATATCACACGCTTAACACAACTCCTCCACACGTTCGGAGATTCATTTCTCAAGTCAACTTACTTCACATTTATTCCATCTCCTATCCATCAAGCCTTCTTTTTCTTTTTCTTTTTCTTTTTCTTTTAATGAAAAAGAAAAAGAATCCGCCCTAGTTTTATAAATGAAGCCTTTCACCCTCAATTTTAATAATAATTCTATTTTATCCTTGTTTTTCTTATTCTATCTTTCAAATTTAATCTTTAAAAAAAATTAATATTACATATTATTATACACGCAATACTTGTGTCTACTAGATACCAGATAATTAAGTTTATCCTAACCTTTTTTTAAAAATAAAAACAAATAACTCTTGGACGTGAATCAATCTCGAATGTTAATTCTTATATTGAACAATAGAGAATTAGAGATGGTGTATGTTCATAGAAAAGTTAGAGAACAGCACTCATTCGTTAATCTTGACCGTCTTTTTAATGTTATGGGCTTTTAATGACTTTGGACAATCTCCGACACTAAAGATGGTTCGTTAATCTTAACGTCAGATAATCACTTGGATAACTCGTGTGTGTGTGTGTATATATATATATATATATATATATATATATATATATATATATATATAATTTGGACTGCTAAATTGACAATTATTTTTTAATTTTGTCTTGTCTATTTATTACGTATTTCATTTATTTACTAGCGGGAAGGTTCAAAATTCCTTTAGAAAATTAAAATGTATACGTGTAGTTATTTGGCTAGAGTTTCACAAAATCCTACTCTCTCCGTTCCTAAAAGATTGTCATTTTAGAAGGTAAAATTTGTTTCAAAAAGTTTGTCGTTTATAACTTTCGAGGAGAATAAATTATTTATTTTTCTATATTACCCCTACCTTCTCTCATTGTCCTAAGAAATTTTCTCCCTTGTATTAATAGTTTTTAACTTTCTATAAAGGGGTACTAATGGAATTTTAAACAAATTTTACTTAATAAATGGTATACTCTCTTAATCCATGTATAAAAATTTTAAAGAACAATCTTTTAGGAACAGAGGTAGTATTAATTTTGTCCCCGGCATTGCATGCGGCTTGGCTTGTTTTTCTTTCTTGGTAAGTAATACTCCTATATATTAGTATTTCATTTCATTGCATTGCCTGATCAGCTCGTAAGCACTGAACATGCTAATCATCTCACCCACATACTATTAATTACTACTATAAATGCAAGCAATTACCATCACATGCATATTGATGCATGTGTTCGCTTGCTTGAGGAAGTCATGTGTTTATATAATAATCTCTTCTAAATAAAAAATCACAAAGTTCATCGTAATTTTTATAATACTATCTTATCAAAATTTTGCTACATATAACGATAAATTTATATATCTTGATATTAGATATTGACCGATATAAAAACATATATGAGATAGAAAAAAATTAATTAAGAAGGGACACACACACTATTATTTTATCTAATTATTGCTTAGAGTTTCGAGTTTGCGCAAGATGATCCAACGTATCATCATATTTATCGACATATATATTATTTTTCATTTTATAATTGATAGTACTTTTTAGATATATAGTTTATAATATTTATTATTTTATTGAATAAAAATAAATAATTTTATATCAATTTTGAGCTGAAAAGTATGTGGTCTCAACGACTTTCAAATAGTCAATATAAATTAGCCAATATACAATATATATGGGTAAGGGTAATTGTATTTAAAAAACCATGTACTCTACTCAAATTCGACTGACTCAAACATTTATTATTCGATTCAACTGATCGAATTATATTTAAACTATTCACTAACTTCGAATTCAAGTTCAAATTCAAGTCTCTTCATAGTAACTAGTTTTATACATTATATAATTATAAATTCTACTTATTATTTTTCTTAAAATGAAAATATATATTTACTATTACACTTTACAAATAAAAAATCACAATTAAATTTAAAAATAAAATAAAATAATAATAATTAATTATATAATTTTATTTAACTTTGTATATATTATAAGAGAATGTATCGAATATCTATTCGAATATGTATCAATCGAGTATATATCGAATAACAATCGAGAATTTGAGTAGTTTAAGACGAGTATAACATTGCTCAGATTCTATTCGTATTTTTGTTCAAACTAAGTTTTGTGTTCAGATTTGATTCATATTTTTAATTAACAAATCTGAGTTTCGCTCATATTTGTTTGAGTCGAGCTCCGAATAATTTGGTTGAATTTACAACCTTATATATGGGCATATATGTGGAAGTGTAAGTGCATTAATTCTGAGCAGTTTAAGTGTGAAGTTAAGGCAACATCCACCTGATTTTGATTCCCATATAATTATGGATATTAGAAAGCCTCCCAACTCCTCCTATGTAGTACGTATTGTGGTGTTTGGTCTGCAGGGGAACTTTGCTTAGAACTGAATTGGCCGAATCAAATTTGAAGCTATATATTATGATTACCACAAGACATGCCCCCAAATCTCAAGTTGTTGTACTCATAAAGTTTCATTTTTACTACTACTACTATATGATAGAGACATGCATCTATATATATGAGAGAGAACAAACAGCAAAAGATGGAGAATAGGATATATAGGAAGGTTTTGACATCCATGAACTCATACATATATATATATATATATATATATATATATACGATCAGGATCTTTGTTTTTTCTTATCTAACATATACTCAGATACCCTTTTTTTAATGACGGATCGCTATTTGGTTCATTCGTCGCTATATATGTAACCGCTGCCTTAACTTTTATCGACGAAGAACATATAGCGTGATTTTAGAGATAATCATAGCCTTTATCCATCGCTAAAAGAGAGTATGCAAGATATGTTAAATAAGCGAAAAAGTTTTAAAATCCTGATCAAATGCACAATATATATATATATGTATTGGGATTTGGGAATGGGAATATAATTAAGATCATGTCCAAATACTAGAGAAAGAGAAGACCAACAAAGAATAATTGTTGAGTTGGCCAAACAAAGATAGATGTAGCTTTTGAGTCAAGCTAATCCATGACATGATGACATCAAAAGGGTCAAAGAAAAGCCCAAACCAAGTCAATTAGGTTTAAAAGTGGCAAAGGGATAGAGTAAAGATGCTACTACTATCTACTATATACTCAATGAGTACCGGAAAAAGCTTGCCTGCCAAGTGGAGAATACCACTGTACCACAGTAGTTATAAGTTTGACATATCTATCATCTATAAATAACTTAATTCAATTTCTTGTTAACCAATATTTTTGTATATATTTTAAGGATTCACTTTTTTTGCCTTTTATATCAACATACTATATATATATATATATATATATATATATATATAGTCCGTCTCTTCAAAGAACCTGAAAGGAAAATAACCAAGAACGAATCCTGGCCAATGTACGACGATTTTTTCCGTCGCTATAAAGATATAAAAACCGATTTTTATATTATAGCGATGAAAAAAAATCGTCATTATAAATTTGGTTCATTTCTTCCCTCCAATTGAAGCCAAGAAGAATATATATATATATATATATATATATATATATATATATATATATATATATATATATTATAATCATATAAATTTTAAAAAATTAAGCATAAGTAAATAATTTTTATATTTATTTCTTTTATACAATATTAATTATTTTTTAATTAATTGCATTATAGTCCTTGTGTGACAGCTGACAACTGCTCAAACTTAACTTCGTGTGGCATTTTATTTTTACCCATGTGATTTGCTTTTTTATTGTTTATGGGACCACACACTCATTCAACTTATGAGACAAATCACAAGGGGTAACTTATGAATACCTCGTTTTTTGGTAAAGTAAACAATAAAAATATTCATTATAACAAAAATAGGCTATTCATAAGTAACATTAAAAAGGCCAAGGTATATAAATAATGATTACTAAATTTGGGATTGATATGGATATGACAAATTAGATGAAAGCCCATTTTTTTGGTGATTGTTATGGTCCAACTATTTGTCCATTTTTTATGTGACTTGGTGATATAAGTTCAAAGAGCACCTAGCCCACTACTATGTGGACAAGGACCTGATGAGTAAAAGTTACATCTTGGGCTTTGAGTTTGGATTTTTAATTTTAAATTGGAAGACTGAACTCGTTTTAAAAGAAAAAAATGTGTTTCAATTTATTTATTGTTTATAATTTTCTAGGAGAATAAATTATTTATTTTCTTATATCACCCCTACCTTCTTTCATTGTCCCAAGGGGTAGTGATGAAATTTCAAACAAATTTTAATTGTTGAATGATAGTACTAAATGATTTTTTTAATTCATGTGCAAACACCTTAAACAATAATCTTTTAGGAACAAAGATAATATTAAACTTGAAAATTAGTATAACTCGTAAATGTTTAAAATGAAATAAATTTTATAATTAATAATTTTTGTTATATATTATATGACTATAATAATTGAAAAAATATAGGATGCTATATCAAAATAATATTTAGAAAGTAGTAGCCTCAAAATTAAATTACAAAACACAGTCTATTCATGATAGTGCTAGTGTTGGTGCTAGAGCTAGCTCTATCTCCTCACTCACTAGTTCCATGAATTCAACGATTCACAAGCCCACCATTTCCTCACCACATCCTTCTACCTTCTTCCCAGAACTAAGAACATGCAAGACCATGCGAGACTTGCACCAAATCCACGCCAAACTTATCAAGACCGGCCACATACGCGACCCTCTTGCAGCTGCTGAAATCCTGCGGTTCAGCGCACTCTCCCGCTCACCCCATCGTGACATCCACTACGCCCACCAAGTGTTCGACAAAATGCCGCAACCAAATTGCTTTTCTTGGAACACCATCATCAGAGCCCTCTCCGAAAGTGACAAAAATGAGAGCCCATTTCAGGCCTTAACTCTGTTCTCTCTTATGCTAGTTAATGAGTTTGTGGAACCCAATCGTTTTACCTTCCCTTCTGTGCTCAAAGCTTGTGCGAAAATTGGTTTGTGTGAAGAAGGTAAGCAAGTTCATGGGATGATTAAAAAGTATGGTTTAGAGAACGATGAATTTGTTTTGAGTAATCTTGTAAGAATGTATGTTATGTGTGGGGTAATGGGTGATGCTTATATATTGTTTAATGCTAGTATTTGTGAAGATAATTGGGAAAAGATTAATTTACAAAGGAATGTGCAAATGGGCAATGTTGTTTTGTGGAATGTGATGGTTGATGGGTATGTTAGGGCTGGGGACCTTAATGCTGCTAGGGAGATGTTTAATGAGATGCCACAAAGAAGTGTGGTTTCGTGGAATTCAATGATTTCTGGGTATGCACAAAATGGATTCTTTAAGGAGGCAATAGAGTTGTTTAGGCAGATGCAGATTGGGGAAGTTTTGCCTAATTATGTCACACTAGTTAGCGTCCTTCCTGCGATATCACAACTTGGGGCACTTGAGGTGGGTAAATGGGTGCATTTCTACGCAATGAGAAATGACATTGAGATTGATGAGGTGCTTGGTTCTGCTTTGATTGATATGTATTCCAAGTGTGGGAGCATTGAGAAGGCAATTCAGGTATTTGATAGCCTGCCTATCAAGAATGTAATCACATGGAATGCTATCATAGGTGGGCTTGCTATGCATGGTCGAGCGAAGGAAGCAATCGATCATTTTTGGAGGATGGAACAAATGGGAGTTGCAGCGACTGATGTAACCTACATTGGTGCCTCAAGTGCTTGTAGCCATGCAGGTTTAGTGCCTGAGGGTAGATCAATTTTCAAGCATATGCTTAAAGTTGCTGGATTAGAACCTAGGATTGAACATTATGGTTGCATGGTTGATCTATTAGGCAGAGCAGGCCTCTTAAAAGAAGCTGAACAACTCATTCTTGAAATGCCCTTTAAACCAGACGATGTGATATTGAAGGCCTTGCTTGCTGCTTGTAAGATGCATAACAACATTGAGATGGGCAAACGCGTGGCAAAACTTCTAATGAAGATGGCTCCTCATGATAGTGGATCTTATGTTGCTCTGTCAAATTTGTACGCCTCTTCGGGTTATTGGGAGGAGGTGGCTGAGGTGAGGTTGCTGATGAAGGAGATAGATGTAAGAAAAGATCCTGGATGTAGTTGGATAGAGTTAGACGGGGCAATTCACGAGTTTTTGGTAGAAGATGATTCTCATCCAAGAGCCAAAGAAATCCGTTTTATGCTGGAAGAGCTGTCGAAACAACTGAGTTTGGTAGGATATAGGCCAAACACCACACAAGTTTTGCTCAACATGGATGACAAAGACAAGGTAAGTGCCTTACACTATCATAGTGAGAAAATTGCACTTGCCTTCGGGTTAATCAGTACTAGCCCTAAAACACAACTTCGGATAGTTAAGAACCTGCGGATATGCGATGATTGTCACTCTTTGATGAAACTTATTTCCAAACTGTATAAACGTGAGATAATAGTAAGGGATCGGAAACGCTTTCATCATTTTGAAAATGGATCATGTTCTTGCATGGACTACTGGTGATTGACACGAGTTCAGGTTCCACGTGTGTTTATGATCAAATGATACACATTTGTCTTACATATAGTGTGGGGAGTGTGAATATCTTGTTACCTAAATTCATCTACCCTTAATATAACATTTGAAAGCGAAGTAGCTTATGTATGTAACACTAGACATACCTCTCTTGCATCCCTGAATACTAAGCTATAACATTTATGTTGTGTTTGGTTGGTGGGAAGGAAATGGAATGGAATGGGCTGGGAATGGTATGACCATTTCTTCCAGAATGACTTAAAAATATGTTTGGTTAGTCAATTGGAATGACCATTCCATTCCTTCGGTTATTCCATTTCAAATCTAAAGTTTGGGTTTATTTCATTCCTTACCGTCTTCGTTCATTTTTCACCCGACTTTATCCTCTTCTATCAATCGAACTTCTTATTCTCACCTCTCGGCTTCTCTTCACGATACCTTCTATCCCTACCTTTCTCTCACCGACTGAAGAAGCAAGTTTGCACGTATCTCGTTCTCATATCCAAATTGATCGAGCAAATCGCTGAAGGAGAATAAAGGTATTATCAATATGGTTCTCTTTATCATTATCGTTCAATATCTTCACCAATCTCGTTCTCATATTCAATTGATCTACATACCATAATTAGCACTTGAATCTAGCTTTCAATTCTCATAATGGGTTGTTTGAATTTATATTTATCATTCTCGTTCTATGTGTATATTTATATATGTTCTACTCTTTCAATTCCATGTTTAATTTCATTAATTGCTTGGGTTTTTGTTTGTTTTGCTAGAGTATTTTCCATTTTTGTCTTCTAAATGTTTGATAATTTGACTCAAAGATAACTAACAAGTATATAATTGTACTCCTTTTATTTTCTGTTTTGGCTTTTCCTTTCCATTTTCCGATGCAATTTTAGTGAATTTTGTTTTGGGGATAGCACCTTAAATGTATTTGTGTGACTGAATTATTACCATTTGAACTTGTAATAATAGAAGATTGCTTTGATGTTTCTGTTTGATGGTTTTATGCTAAAAAGGCCTTTTTGGTATTTGATTTAAGTTGTGTATTTACAACAGAAATTGGTAATGTCAAAGGTGGATCCTTATGTATTGAGTACTTCATTAGCATTGATGCGTTGTTATTTCCGTCAATATATGTTTACTCGAGTGTTAAGATAAACGTCTTCTTCTTCTGATCTTTTTTTCTGTCAATATTTGCTTTAGTTGCTTTTGTTCAGCCTCTGTTATGTGAACTTTTGTTCAGCTGCAGCTTTGTGTTTGGTGAGGTACTATCATTTTGAAATTAAGTGCACTTTGGAACTCTGCTCTGCTTATATTGTTTGCAGTATTGCTGAAACTGTTTTAGAGAGTGAATTCTGCTCTGCTCTGTTGATGAATAATAAACTACGCTATATATTTGGTACTAACTATATACAAATTTGTTTCATAGACCGGTAATGACATAAGTTTATTTTTCTTATTCGTTAGTTATGGAGCCAAGTATTCAAGATTCGGAGAGAGGTGCTGGAAAGAATAAGAGAAAGTGGAGTAAAATGGAAGATGAAAAGTTAATTGAAGCTTTACTTGAGTTGGTGAATGCTGGAACCCACAAGGCGGACAATAGATTTAGGCCTGGATACTTGGTTGTTCTTGAAGATGCATTGCTTACTAAGCTTCAAGGATCAGATCTTTAAGGCAAGGCCTCATATAGAGTCTCGAATTAAGACTCTAAAGAAGGACTTCACTACTGTTTATGACATGCGCTTTGGACCTACTTCAGGCTTTGGTTGGAATGATAAGACTCATATTGTCACTGCCCATATCTCAAGGTAACTCAACAATTTACAAAATTATATACTGTAAGATTGCTTTCCGTACTTATAGTTATATATTTGTTGGAATATATTTGATTGATGTTATTGTGATTTATATCTTGTTCTAGTTGTTTGTTGTTTGCGTAGCTGAAGTAGCTTTTTGATTCATAAATTTGTGTGCGGAAATCGTTTTGTTGTATGAGTATGACCTGTTGTGCTGTTTGCTCTAGTTTAGTAGTATTGACAGATGATATCGGTGTTATTGTTTAATTGATATAAAGAAAGTATTTATTTTTTTTACATCAGCAATGAACCTTAGAGTTTTTGGTGAAAAGACATTTGTTCGACTATTTGTTGCGGCCGTGATTTGTCTAATACTCATTAAATTTGGTAAACTTAACCCATTTTGTTGTTAGTATAATACTAATTGTAGTATGTTAATTTTGATAACCGTGTAGAGTGGAGTAATGTTGATATGCAAGTCAAGTTAAACTCTAAAAGGTGTATCACTCCCATTCTGTATATTTAGCATGCATCTCAATATATATACCACTACCAGTACCAGGGATTAATTAGTTAGAGAAATGCAAAGCTCTGGTTTCTAGTAGCAGCAGCAGCAGATTGCACCGAAAAACTAATATGGATAAAAGCCTGAGTTTGGCTCAAATGCGGCATAGCAGCGAAGCATTGCCAGCTCTGTATATGTATTTTGACTAGTAGTTGAGTTTTCATATATACGTTAGTAAAGGAGTTGAGCCCAGACCCAAACAGAATGGCATTTAATCTTATTACTCCGCTGTTTTCTTTTTCCTCTTAAAACTATAATATATTCCGTTTCCAATGCTTTCTACAAAGACAGACACTCTGCAGGTTAACTCTCTCTGTCTTTCTTCCACTCTATTTTTCTCTTTTACTGTGTTCTGTACTCATATTAATTATTGTTATTATTATTAATAGCATAAAATATAATGATGACTTGTTAAAGAGAAGATTTTCTGTAGATATGACCAGTGGCGAAGCCTAAAATATTTTTTAGTGGGGTCAAAATTATTACTAAGCTATAAATAATTTGGTGGGCGTTTGGGGGCAGCGCCCCCAAGCTAATTTTTTTTAATACTTTTATACTTTCGGGTCACACACACTCACATATATATATATATATATATATATATATATATACTATATTACAATGACAATATAATAAGTAATAATATATGGTATATATACACTATATTAACTCATAATAGACTTTTTTTTAATCACAATTGTTTATAAGTAATTCATTATTTATTTTTAAAAATAATATAAATTAGATTATTATTTAGTTTAAAATATTATGGAGAGATATACATATATTGAGAGGATACGAGTCCTATGTGGTTAAAATTTGATTGACAAAGTTATAAATTTTCAATTTGAGCCCGTATAATAGAAAATTTATAAAATTTTAGTGGGGTCAATTTATATATTATACTTAAAAATTTAAAATTTATCTTACATTATAAAAGTAAAAAAAAAATTCTTCAGTAGGGTCAATTGACCCCACAACCTTCTTCTATGTGGCTTCGCCACTTGACATGACACTTTGACTTGGACACAGAACCAAGATGGTGTGTTGACCGTGTTCTCAATCTCTAGAACATGGGAAGCATCCCATTGAGATCTAGACCTGGGTATAAACTGGTATGCATGCTAAGTCTATCCCTAGACATAGTTTCATTTTCTATTTTGCTATTACTATTATTTGCTGTACTTTGTGCAGATATCTTTAAATGAGTTCATATTTTTTCAAAGCATCTAACAGAGAATCTGGAATTTTTTAGCACTGTTGTTGAGCACCTAGTTGTTATGGTTTTTGCATTGTTTAATACTCCATAGACATTATGTCAATTTTATTTTATTTTTTGAAATAACAACAGTGTGTAATTGGCTTGTTGAGTTTATGCGGCGGGTGCATGAATTTGTATGGCATGTATGGTTATTGCTAAAGCTTTTCTATTGCATGAGACTGAGTTCTTTGATTGACTGTTACAATTTAGCTTAAAAGTATATGCAATTTAATCTTATGTAAAACTTTGGTATGCATGTTCATGAATAGGCTGCTAAATGGAGATACAATCGTTTTCCGTTTTCCATGGTTTGATAATCTTAGTATAATCTTTGGAAATTGTCCAAACTGCAGCTGATGTGTTTGATGAAGAAGATCCTAGTCTTCAAGGTGCTGAAGATGGGATTCATCCATGCTACATGGCACTAATTCTGATGAGTCTACAAGCAAAAAATCTTCAAAGAAAAAAGTTGAAGTATGGATCCAATTGCTGAGGCTGTTTATAGTGCGATGATAACTACTCAACTTCATGAGACTGCCAAAATGTTTAGTCATGCAATTTGTGAGGACAATCTGATGGAGCAAAAAAAGAAACTCAATGAAGAGCTTTCCAATATTTCTGTAATTTCAAAAGTGCAAAGGTATCATGTTGCGAAAAAGATGGTCGATAATGAGAACCAGATGATGAAAAGGATGATTTTGTGCAAGTTTTACTTCGTGAATTTAAACTTTTAAACCTATTATACTAATGATAATAATTGGTTTCCTCACATAGGATAGGACATCATATCATATTATGTCTTTAAAAATTAGACTCAAAAGTGTGGTGTTTGGTTCAAAATTATATATATACCTTACTTTGAATATTTGTTTGTTAGTGCGTATTATATTACTTCATTACTTTTTGTTTATTTTATATACGATTTGTATTGGCTTGAAGGTTTTTTTTTAAAATAAAATAAAATTCATGAAGGTGTTTATTTGAATTTTAAATGCATTAAAAATATAAAAAAATATTTTTCTAATGAAGATGTTCCTTTAGTTTTATTTAATTTATTTTTTCGTTCATTTTATAAATTTGTAACATATAAAAAACAAAAAAAATCATTTCTCATTCCATTCATAATGTAATTCAAGTAAACCAAACATCTAAAATAGAAATGATCTATAGGAAATTTATAGTAAAAAGTTTTCTTCTGGGGTTTTTCCAGGATTTATTTCCGGTGGGCCAGTAAATATTTTCCTCAAAATTCAAAGGATAAAAAAGCAAGACTACTAGTAATACACAAACCATCACGAGCTACTCTCGTTTCACTTAAACCATGGAATCTCTCTTGTTCCCTTCAAGTATGTAATACTTAATTTTGCTGGGGAAAAAATGTTGACATAACAACCGAGTTGTTCTTACAGAAAGTGTAAGATAAAAACAAAAACAAGCCCTTTCTTCCCTACTAATTCACATGTGAGCTTGCCTTTGCCTTTTGAAGTAACAATCTTGAAGTCTTGAAAGACTCCATGTAGAATAAATTTGTGAACTTAGAAGCTGTCAAACGGTAAAATCAGACTTGTAAAACATAAAGAAGTGGAAAAAAGAAAAACAGGAATTGCATCCATGAAAACATTTTTAACATGTACCTTCAAGTTTGATGATGACTCGTATAGATGCCATAAGTTTAAACATCAAAGATTCACCTTGAAACCAGGTGGTCAACAGCAAAATAATAGCTTCCTACTAATATAAATGATGCAACTCCACTACGAGCCATCCGCAACCAAATGCCGTGGAATAGTATATTCCTATCTGCAGGATGGATCCCTGCAAGACTCTCAAACCGATTCCCTGGTCGCGACCACTTGAGAAGCCTCCTCTCCATGGATACATACTGCAGTAAAATAGTTAACTGATTCATACAACCCATGTATGTCCGCATCACTTGTAACTATAATAAATAACAGTTTCTTCCCATTACATAATTGATATTTGGATAATTGAAAAGGATCAAAAGGATATCAGACAGGAGAAGAGGCAGAATGGAATTATTAATGCACGGGAGAGTAAAATTAAGATTTGTTGAACTCCCTTCTGTAACCATGATAAAATCCGCAATATACATTTTTTTGAAGAAAGGCCAAAACTCTACTGATAGTACAACTATCATAAGAATATGAGATTTTTTTGTCTTTTCATGCAATTCTTTTTTCCTTTTATATTTTGGTATCTTATACATATGAAGGTAATAACTTGAGAAATTTCATTCACACCAGACCAACACTACTTCTTCAGTAGGCTTAAAATTCATTATCCACAATAAAAAGGACGTCCAACAATATCATCATATTATTATCTCAACAATGATTTTATGACACTTTATTGAATGAACAGGAATAATTGAATTGTAATGAATTAATTCACACAAACAACTTTAAAAGAGACTCCTCTAAAGTTATCAGTTTATCACTTATAAATCAAAAAATAAATTTGGTCTTCACTACTTTAACAATTTAATATCCTTAGGAAATTATCAAAATTTTAGCTTAGTTTACACACCTATATTTTGATGCCAAAATGTCGTTTATCAAAAGTTTTACCACTTAGAGAAGCTAAGTTCAAAAACACATCAGGCTTTTCCCCGAGGGACTTCCCAACTAGAAGCCGAGGCTGGTAATTTCTACTTCCCAGCTTAAATTTGAAAAGCCAAAGCAACTGCAAACTATGCCTATGACACAACTTGTAAAACTAATCCCTGGCTTCACAGAAAAACAAACATTGTGCCCCAGCTTAATAGCTCAACTTAGGAATTAGACCGCAAAGAAACCACAAATTGTATCAATTAAAATACCCTATTTGATGGAATTCATGTTTTATGTACAAGCAATAAAAAAATAAAATTGCAGTTGATTGGAGACTAATCTTTTAACTGTAGCTCTACTCTCAACATGCAACATACCTTGGGCACCACTATACATTGTGACCGACTTTTAGCAGTGTCAAAACAATGAGAAGCAGCAGCAGCAATTGAGCCAGAAATTCCGGCAGCAATGCTTACGGTTAAAGGAGATAATGGACCAATTTCTTCATCAGACCTGTAAAATGGAAAAAAAAAATGTAAACAAACAAAAAATATGATTAAAAAATTAGCAAGAAAAAGTAGAAAAATGAAAAAGAAAAAAAGAAATAGAAGAGTAAGTTCGACTGGAAAAAAGCATCATGAAACACACAATGAATGAAGATGCAAATGAAGAACACATATTGGTAGACACGAATTTTATTTTCAAGAATTCTTTTAAAATCACAAGCCATGTACACCTCAATAAGAAGATTATGCATTCATTTAGTAATGTCAAAAAGCATTACCACAACTCCACAAGCATACAGCAAGAATCTTAAAAACCAATTTCTTTATTAGTTGAAAAATAACTTGAGGTGGTGCCCTATGTGGCACCCCCATCAGAGGTTTGCAATCATTGAAGTAACCAAAAACAAAAGAACACATGTTAGGCTCAGAAAATCCAAGAGCACCTATAACCCCCAATCACTACTTACAACACTTAAATCACTTGTAGAGTTGTAATATTGCCAGATGATAAGGACAGACATAAGATTTTCTATTATCATAATTTCATAAAGTAAAATTGGTTTTTTGGTTGGTACACAGTTACGCTAGTTGTAGTAAAGAAAGAATGGAATACAGTAAAGGTAGTAAAAGGAATTGTTAGTGGTAAAAGGTATGCACATGTAGTTAAATGTATGGTACATAAAACCACTATAAATGTATTAAGATGGACTCAAGAGAGACTATTTTTTATAAAACTCTACATAGAGGAAACCTTCAACTCTGCCAGTGGGGCACATGTTGAGCTCATTCCCATTTCCTTAAACCATAAAGAGCAGCAAGAAAACACCACCATGGTAAAATGGTAGGATAACAACTATTTAAGATAAAGAACTCTCTTATGTCTTTGAACTTGCCAATAAAAACTGACATCACAAAGCCCACCAAGGATACTATTTAAAAAAAAAAAGTGGGTCGCTGATAAGCAACTTTCAAGTCACAAGAAAAGCTAAGGATAAAAAACTTGCAATGCAATGGGTCTCATTGAGCAGATAAAGGAGGGATGGATGCAAAACCTGGGTGGAGGATCCATTGAAACTGCCTTCCAGTCAAGCATCGCTTGGTGTAGAACTTGCCAGCTTGAAAAGAATATGCCACAAAAAATGGAATCTCGAAATATTCCTGATCGTATTCCTCTCCATAAAGCACCCCACCCTTCCAAAGAGATGATATCTGAAGGCCTTCTAACATTATAGACAGATGGTGCTCTCCCAGATCCAGTCATCATCCAAGGGTACTCTTTTAGGGCACCGATCATGTTGGAAGATTTGGTATTCAGGGTGGACAAAAGACCGATAGAATGGTTCAAAGCTTTCATGTCTGGAGAATATCCCCGTAGTAATCTTGCAATTGAAGGCGAAACAGCATTCTTTTCTACAGCAGGGGTAGAGCTCGGAATGAGAGAAGCAGAAGTAACTTGCGCACGAATTTTAATAAGTTCAAATGGAGTGCTAATGACAGACTCCACAGCACCCGCTGCAATTCCTGCCATGAGGGCCTCAGAGGCATAGATATGATTATCTTCACGGCCATCTGCAGACAAGTATATATAAACACCACATAAGATGTTGGACAAAAAATTATCGGCATACAAATAACAAAAGCCATTCTAAAACATCATCTAAAGAATTGAAGTACAGAGTCTTAGAGAAATCTCCAGTTTCCACCCCAGGGGGCAAAGAATAATTCAGTGTAATAATAATTACATATATACCTTTATAAAAAGCTGTTAGTATTTCGTAAGTTCCTAAGCGAGCTCCAACACCTGAAATTCTCCCCAAAGCCAACCACCCAAAGCCGTTGTACAACCCTACAACAACGTGGAGGAAATATTTTCAATTGGTAACATATTTGAGGAAAATTTAAGCTAAAATTAGACGCTGGCTCGACTTTGCAAGTGTGTATAGATGAAGTCATTTACACAGAAGAAAACAAAAATGAGCGAGAATGCAGGATGGTATAAGTTGTAAAGCACATCAGGGTGTGACCCAAGTAAAGTTGGGCACAGCATTGCTGATTGACAAGGCAGAAGCTTAATTGAGTGTTTTCTTATCTCCTTTTTGAAACTTCTTAATGCCAAAATGTCGAAATAGTAAATTGTAACAACAAAATAATCTTCCATTTCCAAGAAAAGAATTTATTCATTATTCTTGCATAAGTAACGCAACAGATTACCACTCAGCATTGCATTATATTTCAAGATCACAAGGTTGGTATAATTTCTCTAATCCACTCCTTCACTTAAGTTCTTGATATAGAGCATAAAAGTGACAACAATTCAAATCTATTGAACTCCATTGGTTTTAATTAATTTGAGGCATTGAAAATTTCTTTAACCTCATTGAATGAATAAAAGACATCTAAACTTGATGCACTGTACAAACTTAAAGCTCCAAGCAACAAAAATGATGCTTTCACCTGAATTTCCAGATATAGTGCGAACTCTTTGAAGAACCTGAGCTGTAGTAAATTGTTTACTGGAACCTGACCCAACCTGTTTTTAACTCCACCAGAACAAACAAGCATGACTGTTAAAATTTGATACTAAGCAAAGCAGTTCAAAACTTCCAACATCAACAGTGATTCATGTATACTTGTCTATGCACACAAAAACACATCAAGCTTCAAACCTGTATAAGGGTTTTGATGGTATCAAGAGGGTAAGTGAGAGCGGTGCCCAATGAGAGGGACCCTATACCAGCAACGATGTGCGCTGCAAAGGTCTTATTCTTGAAGAGGTCATCCATCTGAAACAGTAGCACAAATTTCTCAATGAATATCACCTACAAATTTAAGTTCTAACCAGTCTTGTCTTGTCTTGGATTAACAAATGAATGAGCTTCCAATTTTCAGTTGGAGTAAAAAAAACCTATACCAGACATCTCTTTACGATTTAAACATTATTGTTGGGATTGGCTCATACTTCAGTGGGCCAGACCAATAGTCAAAGTGTAATGTTTATTTGGGTTTGGAGTTTTATTAGTAGTCAGGTCTTGAGTTTGACTAATATATTGGGCCTCATGTGATTGAATCCAGGCTTTTCTGGTGACTATAAAAGCATTGTTTGGTGTGTATCATGTAGAGAGTGTGTGAGAGGCACAATATATGAATACATTAGACAAGTGAGACTAGTCAATTTTGGTGAACCTGTGTAGCTTGGCGTGTTCTTATTTTTTCCGTTAAATGATTGGGTTCATCATCCAATCTTAAATCTAACATTTGATATCAGAGCTACGGGTTTGGGGGTTCTGGGAGAGGTGATTTAAGATGTCGAACATAGGTACATCATGGATCGATATCGATAAGTTTAATAGAAAAAGTTTTGAACTTTGGAAACTTAAGATGGAGGATCTACTCATGGATGGAGATTTCTAGACAGTAATTGAAGATCCAAAGCCAATTGTTACAGCTCAGGAAGGGACGTCTTCAACTGAAACGGAGTTGAAGAAGATCACTAGGTGGGAGAAGTTAGATCGGAAGGCTCATGGTCTGATTTGACTTTGCCTTACTAAAAATGTCCTAGTTAATGTTTCTAGGGAGAAGACTGCGAAGGATCTCTAGACAAAATTGGAAATCCTTTATCAAAGTAAGTCATTGGTTAATAAATTGTTTCTTAGGAAGAAGTTGTATAAACTTCAGATGGATGATGGAAGTTCATTTTCTACACAAATTCAATACCTTGATTACCTGGTTATCATCTATAAGTTGTGATATTAGTGATGATGATAAAGTTATTACCTTGCTCTGTTCACTGCTTGATTCGTGGGATAATCTGATTATTGCGATTGGTAGTGGTACTACCAAACTGTCATTTGAAGGGGGGTTTCAACTTTATTATCTGAGGATATGAGACGACAGAGTATGGAAAGTTCAACCAAGGAGACTCTGTTGGTCAGAGGGTTGGATTTTGAGCGAGACAAGTCACACACAAGTCTATCAATCTAATCCGAAGCCACCAACACGGTATCGGGGCCAACCACCGGATAGTAATTTAAAGAAGTCTGGAAACAGGTCGAGAGGGAGATCTAAGAGTCCAGACAGATCAAAGATTAAACATTGAAAGTGTAATGAGTTTGGACATATGAAGAAAGACTGCAAGAGCAAGGGTGGAAAATTTGTGAATGAGAAGAATGATTCGAGTAATAAGGATGAAGCTACTGGGGACTTGTATATAGCAGTTGCCTGCGTAACAGATGATGATGTTTGGTTTATTGATACAAGAGTTTCATATTATATGACACCTCACAGAGATTGGTTATGTCAGTATGAAACATTCAATGGGGAAATATCATGATGGGTAACAATACGTCAGTGAAGATTGTTGATCGTGGGAAGATGAAGCTCAGGATGCATGATGGTACTGTCAAAACACTTCCGGGGGTTGTGCATATTCATGATCTTAGCAGGAATTTGATATTTGTTAACATGATGACAGATGGAAGAGTTAACTTCAGTTATGACAAGGATTCATACAATATGACTCGTGGTTCAATGGTAATTGCACATGGAAGGATATATGGTACTTTATACAAGTTGATGGGGGAGTACTATAAAGGGGCGTTTGGTGGTTCCTTTGTTTTTGAAAAGGAAGAAATTTCGGAGAATGTTTCGTCTATGTTGTGGCATCAACGTCCGGGACATCAAAGCAACTGGTGGAAGGGGTTTCAGATTGTTCCATGGGATTCGAATTCCGTCAGCATTGTTTGTATGGGAAACACAATAGAGTCGTTCAAGTCCACTGCCACTAGAGCAACTAGAGTGCGGGGAAACTCCATATGCATCTCTTGGGAATCAAGGTACTATGTCTCTTTTGTAGATGATTTTTCGAGGTATGCTTGATATTATTTTATTAGAAAGAAGGCTGAAGCACTTGACAAGTTCCGAGAGTTTAAAGCACTTATTGAAAATCAATTCAACAGGAAGATAAAGATTCTTCAAACTGATAATGGTAGAGTATTTTCTAGTTGATCAGTTTTGCGTTGAGCAGGGTATTGCAAGACAGGATACAATTCGGATGACGCCTCAAAAAATGGTGTGGCTGAGAGGTTAAATCGGACACTCATGGATAAGACAAGGTGTATGCGGAGTTGGGCAGGCTTGGAGCCTGAATTTTAGGTAGATGCAGTATCTACAACATGTTATTTGAAGAACCGGACACCTACATCTGCATTGAAGGATCAAACTTCTTTTTAGGTATTATTTGGAAGGAAGCCCAGTATGTCTCATGTTTGAGTGTTTGGTTGTGATGTGTATGTGCATGTGCATGTGCCAAAAGAGAAAAGAAACAAACTTGACTTCAAGTTTGAGAAGTGCAAGTTTATTGGTTACATGGAAGGAGTTAAGGGGTACAAGTTGTGGAATCCAGAAACAATAACAGTATTATATAGCAGGGATGTGGTGTTTAGAGAAACACAGAGTGAGTCAGTTGTAAATAAGTCTTCTGAAGAACCTGGTTGTGTGCAGATTGATGTGACCATGGGAAATAAGGTGTTGGCTGAAAATCCACAATTGGCTATAGATTTTGTAGATGATGAACCAGTCGAGGCTGGACAAGATGATTTGTAAAATGAGGAAGATGGGGATGAATCAAATATTGAGGAAGATGTTGAGGCTGAGGAAGAAGTTGAAGTTGAATCTACATTGAGAAGGTCCACGTGGGTTCTAAGGCAACCTAGCAGGTATTCACTTAGTATCTTACATGTCACTAGTGATGAACCTTGTACAATTAATGAGGCAAGAGCCTTGGGAGAGTCGATTCAGTGCTATGAACGAGGAAATGCGGTCACTCGATGAGAATCAAACATGGAGTCTTGTTAAATTGCCTAAGAATCGAAAGGCAATTAGGTGTAAATGGGTATTCAAAAAGAAGACAAATGTGGATGGAAAGGTAGAGAAACATAAAGCACGACTAATGGCAAAAGGGTTACTCTTAACTAGAAGGAGTTGACTATGATGAGATCTTTTCTCGAGTAGCAAAGTTGATATCTATCCATACAGTTCTATCTGCAACAACTGTTTATGATCTAGAGGTTAACCAACTAGATGTCAAAACAATATTACTTCATGGAGATTTGGAGGAAGAGATTTAGATAAAGCAATTAAATGGTTTTAAAGTTAAAGGCAAGGAGGTTTTGGTGTGCAAATTGAAGAAGTCCTCGAATGGACTTAAGCAATCTCCAAGGATGGGGTATCAAAAGTTTGATTCTTACGCTTTACATCTTGAATTCAAGCAGTGTCAGGCTTATCATTGTGTCTATGTGAAAAGCATAAAAGGTTGGGTGACAGCTTTGTTATTCTAACCTTGAATATTGATGATATGTTGTTAATTGGAAATAACAAGAAAATAATCAAGTCTCTGAAAGGCTTGTTGGCGCAACAATTTGATATGAAGGATCTTGGGCCGACAAATTTCATCTCGGGTATGCATACACATGGATCGTAAGAATCGAAAATTGGTGTTAGGATAGAAGAAGTACATTAAAGGAGTGTTGAAGAAATTCAACATGGTTGACTGCAAACCGGTTAAAACTCTTATGGCTACAGAAACAAAATTGTTTGTTGATCAATGTTATAAGACCAAGGAAGAAAAGGAGGAAATGACTCACATTCCATATACAAGCGCAGTTGGTAGCTTGATGTATGCAATGGTGTGTACGAGACCAAATATTGTCCAAGAAGTGGGAGTATTGAGTAGATATATGTCTAACCTCGGGAAGGAGCATTGGACTGCTATCAAAAGAGTTCTTAGGTATCTTTCTGGTACTTCTGATTTTGCATTGCATTTTGGAGGTAAAGGAGATGGGATGAATTTTGAAGTGGTAGGATCTGTGGATGATGATTGGGGTGGAGATGTTGATAGCAGGAAATTAACGAGTGGTTATGTATTCAACTTGTTTAATTGTCCTGTGAGTTGGATAAGCAAAAAGCAAAGTGTTGTTGCATTGCCATCCACTGAGGCAGAATACATGGCGCTTACTCATGCAAGTAAGAAAACAATATGGATTCGCAGGTTGTGTGTCGAGGGTTTTAAGCAGAAGGCAGTGAAGTTAAAGTGCGGCAGTCAAAGTGCTATTTACTTAGCAAAGAATCTTGCATTCTACTCACGGTTGAAGCATATTGATATTAAGTATCACTTCATTAGAGAGAAGATTGATGAGAAATAGATTTTCTTAGAGAAAGTTAACAAAGCAGTGAATAACACTGACTTCTTAACTAAGACAGTTTGACGAAGTTTGAGTGGTGTACATCACAGGTGGGCATGAAGAAGAATTCACCAAGTGGGAGAATGTTGGAATTGGCTCATACTTCAGTGAGCCAAACCAATAGCCAAGCGTAATGTTTATTTGAGCTTGGGATTTTATTAGTTGACTGATATTGGGTTTGACTAATGTATTGGGACTCGTGTGTTTGCCCATGTTATAAGAGCTAGGATTTTTGGTGACTATAAAAGCATTGTTTGGTGTATCAATGTAGAGAGAGTGTGAGAGACACAACTAGCCAATTTTAGTGAACTTATGTAACTTCGTGTGTTCTTATTTTTTCCGTTCTTCTTTAATTTATATGCGATTGTGTTCATCATCTGATCTTAAATCTAACAATTATTTATTATACATTTGATTTGAAAAATTCAGCTCCAATTGTTGTTGCTCTTTATTACACATGCAAGTCAAAAAGAGGGCAGCAATTATCAACTGGACCAAGATACTCTGTAAAAGAGAAAAGTACAGGGTACTTTGATTTGTATGTGCACTCAAATGCATGGAGAATTTTAGTTTTGTAAGAGGAATCTAACATGGTTTCCTTTATTTAGGTCATGCACGCATGCAAAAGTATCAAGCTCGAGATATGCAGAACTAAAGGCATAGCTAGTATAAGCATATAACAGTTTATTTTTGCACTGTCAACCTCATTATGTCCAGCTAGTCAGGCTTATATCAAATGCGGATATAAAAAAATGTATGCTTTTAATAATTGAGTTAAAATTGTCATTAGTCTCCTCACCAATTTTATGCTTTGTTCTGTATCATGAATTTGAAATACTAACTAATGCTTTGGTAAAACCTCTTAATTGCAATACCATGCATACTAACTAAAAGCCAACAATAATTGAACAACAGACACGCTAAACATGCTCAATAGGAGGAAGTTGAACATATAATTCATGGAGTACGGCACAGAAGAACAGTTAGAACCCACTTAATCTGTTTCAATGGAAACATTTCCTGAAATCTTTTTCTGCATTTTTTGGAGTTTTGGTATAAAAATGAAAAGTCATCAACAGAAACCGAGTCAAAGTACATTTAACATTACTTTTCCCAGAAATGACTCTAATTTCAACTAGGTAAGTCATCATTCACAAAACAACCCAAGCCATTTTCCTTAAAAAACAATTTTTTTTTTTTTTTTAAAAATAACATTTTCCTTGCAATAAACGGAGCCTAAGAACTTGGTCCTGCAAAGAGGATTAGTGTAATACCCGAAAAAAATAAATAAATTATTATTTTGTTTTATTTTAAAGCATATTAATTGGACTTTGTATTTTGTTTGGGTCAAGTAGTCTTTAATTTATATGGGCTTATAAATATTAATAAGTGTGGATATATTAATTGGTAAAATTGGGCTTAAAACTAAGTGGGTTTAAATTATAATTGTGTAATTTTAAAATTCTATTAAAATTTGGAGAGTTAATAAAATGTATTTCACTGATTAAAATATAAACCCTAATGTATTAAGAACATCATTCATCTGATAAAATAAAATAGAGGGGCGGCGCTGCTAAAAAAAAAACAAAAAAAACTAATGTACATTACTATGTAGGAGGATTATATATATAGATATTTATATCATGTTTTTTTTATATCATCTGGGGTTGCCTGCAGCACTGCTGCAGGTGTTGATTTCTTTTTATATTATATATATATGTATATATATATATATATATTATATTTAAATACGTATTTCAGCCATGAACTTATAAATCAGCATTGGTAATCAAATTGAAATTATGTATATTAATTTAGATTAATTAATTTTCTTAACAAAGTTATAAAAGTTTTAATAATAAATTTAATAGTATTATTTTATTAATGATTGGATTGTAATAAAATCTTATTAATTATTTAGATTGAACGGAGAGAGTTTTAACGAGTCAAATTTGGAATATACTTTGGGTATTACGTTGCTTAATCCAGGTACGGATTCCGTACTCCTTTAGCGATAATCCTTTTAATGTTTGATTTGTTCGTTTCGTTTTCGTTTAGAAGTTAGTTATTGTTTCGCATGTTTGTTCCTTCTCAAATCCACGTGATAGTTTCGTTTTGGAGCATTGATATTTAGAACTCATGTTTGTACTCTTTGAACTTGTTTATCATGGTTAATATTAATTTCGATTTTTGTAGTGATGTACATGTTAGTATGTTTTGGAGACTTGTATTGATAATTCGTTCGATCGAACATGTACACGTTAGTACCCTTTTGTTTGGTATTATGTCGCACGTGTGTTGTGACATGATATTTTGTTAGAATACCGTAGTATATATACGAGCTATAACCACCGTGGGGTACTGCTGTGTATGTCCTCTTGGCACCGAGGCATGACACCTTCCCAAGTGCAGGATCACCACAGCGTCTCCGCTTTGTGCTCCGTTGGGAGTTGGCCATTTGGTGTTTTGTTGTGGGAGGCGTATGGGTCGAATTCCTAGTTTTTTCATTCATTACTGCATGAGTGGTGATGTTTGTGCCAAACACGCGCCCGATTTTGCCTGATCTGGATTCTGGATCAAGGCATCCGATGTGTGATCGTCAGGTGGCATTATTTTGATCGCCTGTGTGGTATTATGTGACTGGCATGGCAAGGTATATTACTATTTGTTTTGAGCTCGGTGATGAAATAACACCCACCATTTGATTCAAATTTATTATTTCGTTGTATTAGTTTTGTTGGTTCGTTTCAGTTCATTTCGCCTCATTTTATTTAATTGAGTTAGTTATTTCGGTTCATTATTTATATTCTATATCCAGATCGGGCATTTGGCTCATGTCGTGTTTTTCTTCCTAAGCAGTAATCGGGGACCAAGGGCAAAGTGTGACGAGCTTCCTTTAATCCAATAGTTTTGATATATTTTGTTAGGTTTCGATACATTGATTTATTTAAAGTTGTAATAATTATTTTAGATTGTGGATTGAGCCAGTGTGGCATTTATTATGGTTTGTCTTATGACATTGAATTATTATGAGATTATTCTTTTGTGGTTTAGAGCCATGTGATCTTGCTTAGTTTTGTTGTGTTTTGAGTAACCTCTCTTTCTACTTTGGAAAGGGGGTGTTACAATTAGATATGTGTAGAGAGAGAGGATGAGCTTCAGTTAGTGCTTAAATTTCATAATGCAAATATGCAATGACAATGACCCAATAATACTTGGGAAGGAAAGTGTACATCTTGGTGGCAACAAACAAAAATTAACAAGGGAATGTCCAGGATGGTTGGGCATTCTTGCATTTAGAATTTTAATCAAACAGTTGGTGGGCATAGCTTCATACCACTCCAAGTAGTTTTATAAGTATGGAAACACAGTATAAATTGAAGAGTTATTGTAAAGAGATTCACCTCAAAATTAGTAGAAAATGGAGTTGCGTATTGCTCAGATTTTTTGTAGAGAGAAAATTCTTAGACTTGAGATCGGGACTCGAAAATCTTGTCGCTTCCTTCCTTCCTTCCTTCCTTCCTTCCTTCTGCTTTTTTAAGTGAAGCGTGTTACTAGAGTGAGAAATAGGAGCAAAATAGCAAAATGCGGAAAACGAGGAAATTTTTAACTTCCTTATCTTTTCTTTTCTCTTCTCTAAAAACACACAAACAAGGAATTTTTATTCTCCTCTCTAAATTTCCTTTCTTATCTTTTCTTTTCTCTCTATATAGGTGTATTTTTATCCCTGAAAGAATGTTAAAGAGTTATCTTGGGGGCTATAATTATAGATATTCTTGTACCTGACTTCCATTATATTTATTGCCTGCACACTGTACAGACGCATATGGGATTTGTTAAGATATTTCAAGTGAGTTCAAGTTCTACGTGGGATAAATAATGAAAAAAGTGAAGAATTAATATATATAAACGGGCTCAAGATTTAATGATTTAAGTTTTTGGATTAAGTTGAATTTCAAACACACGCGCATGCAACGCGTGGGCTCCCCAATTTTTCGATTTTCTCAACAACGGTATCACAGTTACGGATGATTGATCTCTGTAAAATCTCAAATTTTACGAATAAAGATTTAAATTTCTTGAAATTTTTTTTTAATATTATGGTGTGAATTTAATATAATGTTATAGTTGTGGGTAATATTTATAAATTTTGCAAAGATGCAAAGTTTGTTATATTATATTCGATTGATCGGGTGAATATTTTTCATGTGGGAAATATTCGCGACGATGGCCAAGACAATCATTAAGTGGACCTCTACAACGGAATTATCATCGATTGAGAAAACGACAAAAATATTTTTTATGAAAATAACGGCGGAAGTTTTACAGAATTATCATTGTTGAAACACAATTGTTAAAAGACAAGAATAATGTATGGTTGCATAAGTAGCACACTAAGATTGATTATTGACGCTTACGTGATAAGTCACCCGGCTTTTGTTCAATTATTCTACAATGATAGTTAACAAAAAGTATCTCACGTTATTGGATTCAATTATTGTCGATTATATATATATATATATATATATATATATATATATATATATATATATATATATATATTATATATATAAGTTTTGTTTTATTAGTATTATTAATGTAATAAAAGCAGAAAAGTTTTTATTTAAAAATGTAATACTTTTTTATAAAGTTATTCTATAAATAAAATATATTATATTCTATTACGCGTAGTGTTTTCGTATAGTAAATTTTTTTATATAAAATGTAATACTTTTTATAAAGTTATTCTATAAATAGAATATATATTATATTTTATTATGATATAGTGTTAAATAGTATCTGCGCATAAGATTTTGCATAAGAAAATCTTTTTATATAAAACATAATATTTTATAAAGTTATTCGTTTTATTAGATTATAAATAGAATATATTATATTTTATTTAAAAGATTTTGCTTTAAATATGAATCGATTCGATTAAAAGTAAATCAATCCTGGATTGTTCATGAATTAATTACTTATTATTGATTCATTCTTCTATAAATGAAGCTCATTCATTCATTATTTTTTACGAATTCAATCAAAACTACAGAGAAGCGTAGAGAGAATTCTTCTTCTATAATCTTGAAGCGTCTTTCTTTAGCATTTAAGAAAGCTTTGAGCGTAGTCTGCAAGTTTCTTCAAGTATATTCCGCGCCTACTCATTTGAGTACTCTTCTTTATAAGGTAAAGGGTATTATTTTTTTCATATTCACGAAGAGAAATTCATTATTAGGTCTTTATTATTACATTGGAATAACTCAGATAATGCTGTAGCCACCCTATACTTGGTGAAATTCTTCTATTATTCTATTATTTATTATTTTCTTTGGAATAACCGCATACATCAAGCACCGCATACATTGGTGAAATTCGTTGTTATTCCATTCTTTATTATTCATTGCTGAATATCCTCACATCATGCGTTTTACGCGGGACCGTTCCGTCATTATTATTCTCATTGAATATCACGTCTACATGCATTTCTGGCAGGACCGGGTTCCGTTATTTATTATTCTATGGAATAACTTGTTCATGCCAAGCACCGCAAGCATGGTGATTTTCGTTGTTATTCCATTCTCTTTATTATTCATTGGAATCATCGCTTCGCATAATTTACCACCGACCAGTTCCGTTATTTATTATTCCGTTGGAATAACCGCCTACGCGACGCATCGCATGCATGGTGATTTCGTTGTTATTCCATTCTTTATTATTCTGTTGAAATATCTTGCTTCGGTGAGTATTACGTCGACCGGTTCCGTTATTTATTATTCATTGGAATAACCACATCACATCACAAGTACCGCATGCATGGTGATTTTTTTTGTTATTCCATTCTTTATTACACTCAGTTGGTTAAAGTTTTGACTTCTATACTCCATGAAATTAGTGGAATATCCTTGATATTTGCTCTTAATCCAGTATCTTCTCATGGAAATATACTTCTGAGCATTCTTAAATTTTACCTTACAAAGAAGTATCATGTTGACAATTTGGACGTTATTAGTTCCTAGATAATTTAATTCTTGAACTTGTTTTATTGAATTCTTATATCATTGTCATCATCCTCATGTTTATATTTTGTTGAAAGTCATTTGTGGCCTGTAGTGCATAGATGGACTTGGTATGATTATGACTAGGGATTATTCGGTATAATCATAACCGTAATGTTACAAATGATGTGGAAAAAAGTCCTCATTGAACCGTAGTGCATTGATGAACAGTTTTTGGTATGATTATATGTAACGCCCCCAAAATAGGTCCATTCCATCCAACCCATTCTGAGTCGCCAAATATATGGTACGAAAAACAACTACAACTTTATTACAACAATTGTCGTGCAAAATACAACAACACATATCTTTGTGAGTTTGGATACAAATATATACCAATCAGAAAGACGTCACAATGACACCTTACATAAAGGTATAGTCAAAACCTGCTTTTAGAAATTAGAATCTTTGGGAAGTGCTCAAGAAACCTTCGTATACATGGGAGGCCATGCTTTTAGGTTATGGTAGATATCATATGGCCCACGTAATTATCCTTGGTTGATCCAATAGACCCCAAAGAAAAATGAGAAGATTACTATCATATTCTTCCCAATGGTGAGTCTTCTCGACATATCATTATCTCCACTGTCTCTAATTGGGTATTATACTCCAAACAAACACCAAGATTATATAGGTAGTGCTTGTAAATATACTCAAAGAAGTGGATGAAAGCACAACCATGTCTTATGATAACACGAAGTTTGTATGTCATTAGACATCTTGTATGATAGTGACAAAACACCCTTCCAAAGTTGGGTTCGCCTCACCCTATTTAATTCACCAAAATAACTATTAAATGATGTATAAAATACAACACACTAAAGTCCTCAATAAAATTATTTCCATACTCTTTTGTGGAGAACCTCAACAACTATAGACCACCGCTCTATTCCCTTGTTATCCCCCATTCAACCCCGCCTACACTTTTATTACCGAAAGGAATTGTGAAACAAAAGGGTGAGCACAACTAGCTCAAGAAAGAATATTATAACTAAAGATACATAAATTATCAATAGTCTTCATCAATAATAAATCGTAGATTTAGAACATATGGTAGATGATAAAACTTTTCAACCATAGTAGTTGCAATGAACGAAAGCAATCCATTAAAAGAGTCAAATAGACTATAAAGTCTATTATCTTCTCCACGTTAAAAGTCCACCAACAATATTTTATCCCTCAGTAACATCAATCAGCAGTTCCTTTCCACAATCATATGAATAACTCATAATCATAATTGTGATTCTAAATTCCTCTTCTCATCCGGAATAAGATAATTTTCATCACCGTCTTTACCCGAAATATCAAATATCATGGTTATACCAAATCACAGGTTCTGCTCATAATCATACTAATAAATTCATATTCGCACCACGGGCCAAAGATATTCATCAACAGTTCATCTTTACACTACAAAGCTAAAGATATTATTCAACATGTCATCTTTCATTACGAGCCAAAGATATTCATCAATAATTCATCTTTTGCACTACAAAGCAAAGATATTCAACAACAGTCATCTTTGCATTACGAGCCAAAGATATTCATCAATAATTCATCTTTGCACTACATGGTTAAAGATATTCAACAAAAAGTCATCTTTTGCATTACGAGCAAAAGATATTCATCAATAATTCATCTTTGCACTACGTGCTAAGATATTCATCAACAAGTCATCTTTGCACTCACGAGCCAAAGATATTCATATATATCAAAGAAATACATAATCATTTCGTAAGTTATATAACAATAATTATAACCATGTTGATCAATTCACCTTTGCAGACTTAAGCTAAAAATATTCAATTGTAAATTCAATGGTCATGATCATACCAGTCAACAATTCAACTTTTGCACTACTGGCCAAAGAGAACCTATAGTCACGATCATACCAATAATCTACCCATCTTTACACTCAAGTCAAAGAGAAATATTATCATTAGGGTTATAAGAATGTTATATAAAAACAATATAATCAAAACATGGTTTTAATTTCAAGAGTAAGATTCATAAATCAACGATAATTTGGTCAAAGAAGAAACCAATTTGTCGTGAATAGTACCCGTATTCGTACATAGTACCGTAGATACGCGTAGACAAGAACTCCTCGATAACGAAAAGATAAAGTTTCATAATAAAATTCATATCCATATTTATAACACCTTAATCCAAATGTTATAAATCACTTAGAAATCTCATAATCTAATATTATTAATATTATAATAATATTTTAATCATTTCTAAAACTTATAAACAATTTAATTAAATTGTTTACACATTACTAATTAATGCATTTAATCATCATAAAATGCCAAACTCATAAGATTTCATCACCAATAACCAAAACCCTCATCAAAAATCTGTATATACCTCTATATATGATTCTCAAAGCCATAAAATCATATTTTCCAATTTTCTTACTTCACATAACATATTTAATTCATTTACTCATAACTAGAATATTTTTATGAAAAATACCAAATCAGTTCCAAAAATATTTCTTTTCTGGGATTTAGCATAACATAGTCCCATATTGAACATATATTTTTTCAAAATTTTTAAAATTCATTTACTATTTTTCATATGGCCAAAACCACGAATATTTAAACATTTATCATAAATTATACTTTTATCCAAAAATTCTGAAATTTACATGGTATACTGATATTATATAGATGTACTCTCAATAAAAATTTCATTAATTTTGGAGTTAATCACAAGGAGTTATAAATAGTTACTTTTAAAATAGTCTTTTCTCATAAAATCCATAACTCCTAATCTATACATCCAAAAATCGCCATTTTTGGGCACAATCTACAAAACTCATCAAAATATCATTTCAAAATTTTCCAGAATTTTTGAAGGTTCAGAAAAATTTTGAAACTAAAAACATAATAACCCTTAAAATCCCTTACTATCCCTTACCTCAAAAGAAAGCAAAGATTTAATTTAATTAGAATAACGCCGAATCGAACTTGCACCAGTATAGCAACACTCAAAGTATACTCAAAATACTCACAGAAATACGCTCGATAATATAGAGAGAGAAAACTTGATTTTGGTGTGATTTTCAATTCTAACCTAAGCACCCTATTTATAGGAAAACGCTTAGAACACCAAAAGTAAAATTTATTAAATATTATTATATTTTTCCAAAACTTCATACGCATGTTTTACCATCTGAACTCAGCCCTTATCACATGTTAAATGAGGAAAACAAAATAAAAAACACGTTTTTGTAAATAAAAATAATTAAAACTTTCAAAAATCAATTATTTCGGAACTTCAGAACTTCAATAATTCATAATAAATAGCCCTTTTATTAGAAAATTCGAATCACACTAGTTTTTATAGGAAATTCAATTCTCTACAACTTTGCAGAAGAAAGTTTTTCCAAATTCCAAACAAAAATTGACCGAGAATCCACAAACGGGTGATTTTTGGTGGTATAATCAAATTTGATTAATAATGTGTCCACCAACACACAAAATATGTGTTAAACATTTATTACCACAAAAATACTCTTCCTCCTCATATACTCATATATCCCACATTCATTATAAAAATATCACTGTTAATATATTATTAAAATAATATATTTAAATAAATTATTTTATCCGAAAAAAGACAAAATATTAATTTTCAACAATTGTCACATTAAAAATTTTCTCCATCTATGTCCACATAAAATAAATATTTTCCTCATCATAAAAATCAATAATTAATTATTCACAAATAATATTACATAATCACAATATCGACAATGAAAGGCGGTTCAGGAAGAGGGGCTTTCCAATAAGGATCTCTCCTTCTTGGCGAATTAAGGTGACCAAACCTCTCCTTAGACAGAACTTTTAGACATTGCCAATAATGTTATCAATAATATTATTCAGATAATATGAATTATTGGTCCGATAATGGAAAATCTTGTGTAATGACAATTCTTGAAACAACAAGAATATAAAATATCAACGCAAAGCAATTATTGAATCAATAAAATATAATATTGAGCGGTAATTATCGTAACAATTATCGAAAGTAGTGCTTTTTACGTAAGAATCAATAATCAAAAAATCTTTGTAATAATCCGTGTTCTATCGCAACAACGCCAGACATTTTACTTTACCCCACCCGGTATTCCAATGATGTTAAGGTAACAATTACGTCTGTTATTTATAAAAACTCCCTTTTGTCGTTTTCTTCATCAAGCATGATTATTACATTATAGGGCCCACAAATGGTCACTGCTGTCATGCATTTAATATTCCCTACGTAGAAAGAATATTCCACGACCAAACGAATATTCCCCGACAATAATGAGTATTTTATAACCACTTGCTTATTTTGAAAAAATTATATATATCACCCTTAACTTTAACTTTTATCAATTTAACCATTTACTGAATAGTAATTATAAGAAAAATTAAATACTTTTATTTCATAAAATTCGGGGCCTTACATTATAGCTATGGATTCTCTTCGGCCAAGGGTGCAAAGATGAATTGTTTTATGGCATAATCAGGATCGTTGATGAAAACGCAATTATCTTTGGCCTGTAGTGCATGGATAATTCGTGGTCGTGATACTAAATAATATCCTTGGCCGTAGTGCAGGGATGATGTGGATTATTTATTAAACTGAGTCCCAGCGATAAAAGTGATGAAAAATCTTTTAAATCATAAAAGATAGTAGATTTTATTATCTACTTGACTCTTTTAATGGATTGCATGTTCATTGCAGATTAAACTTGATGTCTATTGTATTTTATCGGGTTTAACCTTTGTTGAAGACTAATGATAATTTATTCGCATTATCTTAGTCATAATATTTCTTCTTAAGCTAGTTGAGCTCACCACCTTTCCTTTATTTGTTTTCTTCGGAAATAAGAATATATTTGGGACGAAGTGGGAACGGATTGATGATTCGAGATGATAACATTAGCGAGTCCCTCACTATTACATTAAATAGTGTGATAGTAATTGTAATGAGGACTCAATTGAGTGTGGATATTATCTAGAAGATAATATTTGTATTAAAACTCACAACGTATGTTTTGTCGTATTTTACACGACTGTTGTATAATTAAGTTGTAAGACCCCAACTTAATATTTAATGAAATTAAATTTCCTCTATTTATTATCTTGAAATAGTAGGGTTGATTGGATTAATGTGGTAAGTTATGGGTAAAATGCGCAATTATTTCAAACAATGAGTGGTTTTAAAATATTCATTGTTAATCTGGGAATATTCGTTTTGGTCGTGAAATATAAATCTTGTCGGGAATATTATTATGTATGTGACGCTTGACCTGTGTGGGCCCCATAATAAGCGAAAGCGATTGGATGAAGAAAGCGACAAGAATGAGTTGGTTATAAATAACTTGGCGTAGTTATTCACAGTATTATTGTGGGAATACCTTATGGTTAAAAACAAGAAGACACGGTATTACACCAATTATTGATTCTTACGTAAGAAGGCACTACTCAATAATTGTTACAGTAATTACTGTTCAGTATTTTATTTTATTGATTCAATAATTGCTGCGTTAATATTTTATATTACTATTATTTTAATAATTGTCACTACACAATATTTTCTATTATCGGAGCAATAATTCATATTATCTGAATAATATTATTAGATAACATTATTGGCAATGTCTAAAAAGTTCTGTCTAAGGAGAGGTTTGGTCATCTAATTGCGCGCCAGTAAGAAGAGATCCTTATTGGAAAGCCCCCTCTTTCTTGGGAACTGCCTGGTTGTCAGTATTGTGATTCTGTAATATTATTTGTGAATAATTAATTATTGATTTATATGATGAGGAAAATATTGATTTTATATGGATATAGATGGAGAAAATTTTTAATGTGACAATTGTTGAAAATTAATATTTTATCTTTTTCTGATAAAATAATTCATTTAAATATATTATTTTAATAATATAATAATGGTGATATTTTTACAATAAATGTGGGATATATGAGTATATGAGGAGGAAGAGTATTTTTGTTGTATTAAATGATTAACACATGTTTTGTGTGTGCAGAACCTCGATTCTTCGAATCGAAATTTGATTATACTGTAAAATTGCTTCGTTTGTGGATTTGGTCGATTTACATTTGGAATTTGGAAAAACTTTCTTCTGCAAAGTTGTAGAGAATGAAATTTCCTACGGAAAAGACATATGGTTCGAATTTTTCTGATAAAGGGCTATTTATTATGAATTATTGAAGTTCCGTAGTTCCGAAATAATTGATTTTTGAAAGTTTTAATTATTTTTAATTACAAAAACATTTTTTTTGCTTGGTGGGCTGCATTAAACATGTACAAGGTGGCTGAATTCAGATTCAAGAGGTGGGATTGACAATTTTGTAAATATAATAATATTATATTAAATTTTCTACTTTGGTGTTCTAAGCATTTTCCTATAAATAGGGTGCTTAGGTTAGAATTAAAAATCACACCAGAAACTGAAATCTTCTCTCTCTTTCTCTCTCGATATATTGAGCGTATTCTTGTGAGTATTTTAATACTTTGAGTGTTGCTATCTGGTGTAAGTTCAAGTCATACTTTATATCAGGTGTTTCAACTTGTAAGTCTTATCTTTTCGAGGTAAGGGATGCTATTTTCTTCATATATGATATTATTTCTTCAATATCATTATCTTGCCGAAATATTGGTTTGAACATTTTAATCAAATTTGGAACTTTTTTGTTCTGGGGTTACTATATTCACGTATCTGAGACTATTCACTAATCTAAGACTATTCATCGAAAAATAAAAATTTTCCTTTTTCGTCCAAAATATTTATTATGGATACTAGCTTTGATTGTATCCATGTTTTGATCATTCTTGAATTTTACTTCACTATGATTATTTATGAGGTATTTTTGGACATGAAATAGCTGAAATACGAATCCTTGATATTTATTCTTTTGTTTCACTGGATTCGTTTCCTTTAAAATATTTTTCATCATCCTCAGTCCTAAATGATGATATTATTGAATATCTTTGGCTCCGTAGTGCAAAGATAAATGATTTTATAATGAATATCTTTGGCCCAGTAGTGCAAAGATGAGCAGTGTTGAGATGAACATGTGATCGATGAATATCTTTTGGCTCAGTAGTGCAAAGATAAAAATTTGATTCAAGATGAATATTGATTGATGTTACAGGGATAAAATATTGACGATGGAGTTTTAAATTCATAGATAATAGTAGATTTCATTCTCTACGTAACTTATCTATGAATTATTATTTCATTACCGATCTGAAACTTGTTGTCTATTGTATTCTATCAGATTTTTTCATGTTGAAGACTAACGATAATTTGTTCTATAATATCTTAGTCATAATATTCTTTACTGGGCTAGTTGAGCTCATCCTTTTCCTTTTTGTTCCATTTTTCTTCTCGGGAGGCGAGAATGTAGGCGAAGTACTTAGTCGAGGTCTGGAATGAAGGTTCTAGGAAGTTGTTTTAGTAGTCCTCACCATTTTTGTAAAGTATTGTATCAATAATTGTAATGAGGACTTAGTTGGGTATGTATATTGTCTAGATGACAATATTTCTATTTAAACTCACAGTTTATGGGTTGTATTAATAAAGTTGTAGTTGTTTACATTTACCCGTTATTATTTTGATTCGAGAATAGGTTGGATGGATTTGACCTATTTTGGGGGCGTCACATAAGTTGTATTTGAATTTTGTACCATGTATTTAGCGACTCAAGATGGGTGATGTATACCTATTTTTGGGGGCGTCACAATCTCGGTCTTCAAAATAAAATACAAAATAAATATGCAATAGTGGTTTAGAAATTAAATTCTTGACAACCTCTTTAAAAGATATGTGATAATGCTTAAATTTTTTATGAAGGGTTGGTGCCGTCTCTAAAGGGCTCTCAATGGTGATGTTGAATTCTTTTTATGGGTTAGCTAAGAATTGATTTCGAGAATGGTTAGCCGAGAATTGATGATTTACGATAATTCTTAAAGCCGAGAATGGTTAGCGGTGATGCGATGATTGAAGAAAAAGTGTTTAAGTGACGGAAAGTTTTTGATGTGATGAATTCACTTGTGAGGTGGAGATTATTAGAATATTACAAGTGACTTGTAGTCTCACATCGGATAAATAATGAAAGAGTGAAAGATTAATATACATGAATAGGCCAAAGACATAATGACTTAAGCTTTTAGGTCAAGTTAAAATTGGATTTTAAATATGCATGTTATTGTTGCTCAGGTCGTGAATGGTACAGATGTGAAGGTTACGTTTGTGGCTGAATTCTTTTCTCTTTATGGGTAAAGATTTTTGTTTATAGCATATCTATAAAGTTTAAACATTCCATGATGTGGATATGCAAGATTTTTTAATTGTTTCCATGGTGGCAACATCAGCTTTTAGAAAATTAGCTTCAGTTATTTAGTGGGTTTTGCAAGTATTACACAAATCTTAGGTGTTGGGCCATAATCCTTTTCCTTATTGGGCCGAACTTATTGGGCTCCTCCCTTGGATCATGTTATGCTAAGTCATGGTTGGATCCGGTCACTTGGGTCATTTATATTATTTGGGCTTAGTCATTATATTGGCCCATTATACAAATTATCACTTAATCCAACTTTGACCAGTAATCATTATGCCGAATGACAGTTGACTATTGTATACGCCACTTTCTTTGCATGGCATTAATGAGGATGGGACTCGGATGGCCGTGGTGGCAAAGCGATGTAATGAGTGTGTGAAGGTAGATTATTTACTTTAATTTGAAGTAATGGGAAGTGAGGGAAAAAGGTGTCGGAAGGTGGTGGGTGGCACGATGGGCGGGAGTGGAGTATCGTGGGGCTAAGATCACATAAGAGGGTAAGTAACACACACATTTTAATAGGATTCTAATTCTATCTCTTAGGCATTAGATAATATTTTTCTCTCCATTGTTGACCTTGTGATCGCTTTGTCTTGACTCTCTCGGGAGCTATCCCTCGTGGTCGGTAGTCGAGCTTTTAGTGTTGACTTGTTGGTATGCGGGATATTGGGACGCGTCTTGGTGATTGGGGCGTGGAGAAAGATCTTGGCGTTAACATTGGCGCTAGAAGGAGGGGTGAGTTCTAGTGTCACGAGTATTTTCAATCACGATCTGTGTTTGTTCTACGTCGATATTCATGGTGAAAAGTAGAACACCTACACACGAAGAGGCGGTAGAGGGTCGCCGGTGAATCGATTTACACAGTGTCTGTAAAGATCGTTTGGGACCCGTGATAAGTGTTCATGCTAGTACGACATCAAGCGATCCCTGAAGATTTTTTCGATTGAAAGGCATGGGCAAGGCTAAGCGTGGGTTAGTCTTCCGATTGATAAAGCGTCAGCGGCCGTGGTGGAAGCGAGTAGAAGGCACCGCCTAGAACTCGATCTGAGAGGAGGACCGAATGAAAAAGCTTCACGATTGGCTAAGATGGCGGATGAAGCGGATAGAGCTATGGAAGTACTCGTGAAGCAACGACGGGATATAGGTGGCGGATGGCGGATGATGAGTTGAGAGATGAAGAACTCGGTTATAATCGGTCAGAAGAAGCAAGGACAAGAAGTGGAAAAGAACACATTCATTCGGGGACGAGAGTCTCGAGGCCTAAATCGAGAAAGAAGAAGATCAAAGCCCTACTCCTCAAAGATCGAGGAGGTACATCACCTGTCGATTCTAAGGAGGCGGTCGGAGAGAAACGAAGAGGTCGATCCGGAGATCGTACTCTGAAACCCAAAGAAAGCCCTTGTTGTTGCACATTCTCGCCTCGAGTGCGGGCACAAAATGAAGCATATCTAGAGATTGTACTCCAGAGAGTCTCTTGAGGGTACACCACCTACTATAGACACTAAATCGTCATCGAAGAAGCCTTACAGAGTTGAAGGTTCTATTGTGAAAGCCAGAATCTACTTCGGAGGAGGAAGGAGTCACCGGAAAAGAAGCATCATCTCGACGGAAGGTGTAGAGTATTTGGTTAAAGAGTTAAAAAGAACTTGAGCGACTTGCCAAGAAGTACAAAAGGCGAAGGACACTTGGGAAAGAAGGCATCCCCTTTTTAGCGGAGATTCTTAAAAAAAAAGTGACCCCCCAAGAAGTTGCTCCATATTGAGAGTTATGATGGATCAGGGGATCCTATGACCCCCGATCGAGCGTTAAATGGTGATGGATTATTATGACTTTAGCGATGCTGCTAAGTGTCATACTTTTGTCACAACACTCAGAAAGGATGCCCGGCAGTGGATGGGGACTTTGCCCTCAGATTCAATTTCATCTTGGGCAGACATGTGCAGTAAATTTCATGCTCGCTTTGGGAGCAACAAAAGAAGGGAAAACCAGTGGTTCGTTGGCTCGAGTTCGACAGTTTTGAATGAGTCTTTGGGCGATATGTGAAGAGATTAAAGTGAAGCGATCGGCCGAGTGTGACTTGAATGATCTACAAATGGTTGGATTTGTTTTGAATGGGTTAGATCTGGTCGAATCGGAGAAGTTAGTGAAGAAGTTGATGTTTCATCACCAGAAGAGTCTTCTTTGAGGCCTTTGACAAAGTGAAGGTTATCGTGGTGGAGGAAGCCATGGGATGACCTCAAGCGTCACCTTGGGGCCGAAGCAGAGAGCGGATCGGGATAGAAGCGATAAATACCGGAGAAAGAATGAGGGTAATAAAGGCCGCTACTGAAGGTGGGTCGAAAAAGTTTAACAATTGGAGGCGGGGTGGAGGGCGTTAAATCGCTCCAACCCAAAGAGTGAATAGAACGTACTACCTGACACTTAATACTGACGAGAACATTATCTTGGATCAAATTAAGAATCAACCTATTTTGAACCACCTCGAGATAACATTAAGCGGAAAAAAAATTCTTCGTAAATATTGTGATTACCATCAAGCTTGGTCGTAATCAAACATCGTATGCTAGTTTGAAGGACTTTATTGAAAAAAAAAGGTCTGGCGGTGCTTTAATTGAGATGTGTGTTGCGAGAACTAATCAACAATGGCGGAGACGGAGGGCTGTTCCGTAGCTCAACCGATTCGACAAGTGTTACCGGCTCCGGAGCGACCTGAACACGTGATAGATGTCATCCTTTGGGGGTACTTACAGCAAATTCGTTGGAAAAAAAGCAAAAGCTACTTGGATTTGGTCGTAGCGATGGCGTGGTACCCTCCAGAAAGGCAGCAGACCTTATCGAGAGTTGGTAATCTCTTTTCTTGATGAAGATTACCGCCGGAAGTCATCGAAGCCATACGAGGATCATTGGTGTTATTTGCTGAAGTGGGTTGGTAGATATAAACGGATGATGGTAGATAATGGGTCTTCGTAGATATTACGTATTCCCACGCTTATCGGAGGATGCACTAGATGGGCGAAAGATGGAGTTGGGACGGAGGCTCCTTTATATGGTTTTAGTAATGACCCGGTTAAGGTGCATTTGGAACTATTGAGCGCGGTCGTCTTGAGCGGCCCCCAACAGTAGAAATTACTTGTAAATTTTATGTTGTACATATAGATTACTGCTTATATAATGCTATTTTGGGAAGGCTGCTTTAATTGCTTTGCAAGTTGTGACCTCTATTCCTCATTTCAAAATCAAATTTCCTCGGCTCATGGGGTGGCGAGGTGAAGGGGACTTGGATCGGCGGAAGATGTTATAGAAATCTTGTGATCACTTGGGGTGGGAATATCGAAGCGAAGCGGACCATGGCGATAGAGATCGAACCCTTCACGAGAGAGTAGTTCGAACCATTGGTCGTGCCAATTGAAGAAAGCGGAGGAGAGAGAGAGCTCATTCCGGGCAAAGAAAGAACAAGGCGGTGAAAATAGGTTGGAATGCTGCCGGAACCTCTCGAGACGAACCTCATGGAGCTCTGCAAAGCTATGTTGATATTTTCGCATGGGAGCCTCGGGATATCTGGGGAGTAGCGGGGATATCATTGAGCATCGGTGGAAGTGAACCCGTCGAGAAAGCGGTCAAGCGAGAAGAGGAGGATTTTCGCTTTTTGAGCGTCGGTGAATAATTGATGAAGAGATTGCAAAATTGTTGGCGGCGAGACTTCATCTTGAGATTGACTACCCATGATGGATGGCGAATGTGGTCTTTGATCTGAAGCAAAATGGTAAATGGCGAGTGCGCATCGATTACTTGATCTAAATAAGGCTTGTCAGAAGGATTTCTACCCTCTACCCACATTGACCAACTAATCGATGCCACCGGGTATGCTTTGTTAAGTTTCATGGGCGCATTCTCTGGATATCATCAAATTTCCATGTGTGAGGAGGATATCTAGAAGGCGGCGTTCATTACGCATCGTTCGGTATATACTATAAGAAAATGACCTTGACCTCATCGATGCCGGAACCCACATATCGAGAGGATGATGAACCATGTTTTCGGATATCAATTTGGCGGGAATGTGGAGGTGTCACGTGAAGCGACATGATTGTCAAAAGTATGTTGGTACATAAACATACGGATGATTTAGAAGAATGCTTTTGAGACAATTAAATCAAAGCCTGATTTGAGATTGAATCCCACTAAGTGTACCTTCGGTCAGGGGTGGCAAATTTACAGGTTATCTTGTCGATCGAAGAGGAATCGAAGCCGATCACGAGAAGATTGACGATCACGAACATGAAGACTCCTCGGTCATTTAAAGATGTTCAACGTCATTTGGAAGGATTGCGACTTTGAGGAGGTTCATGTCAAGTCGGCGGAAAGATGTCTACTAGTTCTTTGATACATTGAAAGTAGAAGAATGCAAAGAGCGTTTGATGGACTTGAGTGTGAGGGCGCCTTTCGAGCATCAAGTCCTACTTATCTTGGCGCCTTTGTTGGTGAAGCCCGCTCTCTTTGAACCCCTATATTTGTACTTAGCGACTAGTTCGTTGGCGGTAGGAAGCGGTTTTGGTGCGTGAAGTTGGGGAGTAAGCGACACGGTTTATTATGTAAGCCGTGTCCTTGAGATCTTTGAAACAAGGTGCCCGAACATTGAAAAGTTTGCTTTTGCTTTAATAAGCTGCTGCTAAGAAAGCTTAGGCAATACTTCCAAGGTAGATTGGTAATAGTGTATCTGAATCGGCCTTTAAAGAAGATTATGGGCAAACACGAGGTGTCGGGGAGATTAGGCTGCGTGGGACGATGGAGTTGTCACAATTTTTCATTGAATATCATCCCGAACCGCCGTGAAAAGGCAAGCCTTGGCTGATTTTGTTGTTGAATGCTCATTTTTACGAAGTTGATGAAGTTGTGGCGGAAATTTGAAGGATCGGATAGAAGCGATTGCAGTTCTTATTGAAGCGCGAGTTCTTGGATATTTGTATCTGAGATGGGTCTTCTACCACGGACGTCGATGGGCGGTATTATTACAGCGAGTGGGAGGATTCAAAGTCTGACATGAGCCATGATTTGATTCAAAGCGACAAACAACGAAATTTGAGTATGAAGCGGTACTTGCGAGGAATTCTGTTGGCAAAAAGTCTTGAAGTCAAAAGAATAATCATCTTTAGTGATTCTCGGTTAATCGTTAAGCAACTTTACGGGGAATCTGAAGCTCGAGGCCCAAAAATGATCAAATATCTAATGAAATTGAAGGAACAACTTGGCATTTCCAATCCTACGAGTTTGAGGATCGGCGTAATAACAATTCAATCTTGATGCACTCTCCAAATTAGCCACTACGGATGTTAACGTCTTTGATGGGTCGGTTTATTTAGAAACTTTGCAACATCTGAGTGTCCATTATGAATCGGTAATGTGCATTGGAAAGAACCATTCTTTGGTTGACTCCATATATAGAGTATCTGGCGGATGGCGTCTTACCGCCCGGATCGGATGCTGCGCCAAGAAAATCAAGTATAAAAGTGCTAATTTTGTTACGATTGATGGGGATACATTAGAAGAGCTTTCTCATCTCACTCTTTGAAATGCGACTGACTCCTGAAGGTGAATATGCTCTTGGGAAATACATGAAAGTATTTGTGGCGACCGTATGGCGGCTAAGTCATTAGCTTTATAAAGTACTTCTTGACAAGGATACTCTTGGCCTACCATCTTCAAAGAAGCTGTTGAATCGTCAAAAAGTGCGAGAAGTGTCAACTCAGCGGTCCGATCCACATGACCACCGGAAGAGCTATACTCGATCTTATCTCTATACCCTTTCTTTATGCGGGGGTTGATATCTGGGTCCATTACCAAAGGCAAAAGGTCAAAATCGACTTTGTTATAGTTGCCATCGATTATATGACCAAGTGGGTAGAAGCAAAACCACTTAGGTTAATAACGAACAGGAATGCTTGAAATTTTGAAAGAATCGGTAGTATTTCGTTTGGGATTCCTAAAGGTGGTAATATCGGATAATGGGCGTCGGTTTGTGGGATCGAAATTTGAAGCATTTTTGAAAGAATTGGGAATTGAACACAGAAAGACTTGATGGCTCATCCACGATCGAATGGACAAGTTGAAGTGACAGACCGAGCAGCTGCTTTGAATGGGATCAGCCTTGATTGGATGAAGCGAGGCGGATGGCGGAGGAGCTACTTAGCGTGTTGTGGGCTTATCGAACTACTCAGGGACTCTGACGGGGATTCACCTTTTAGGCGGCCTATATAATGCGATGCCTTAGTCCCAGTTGAAATTGGATCTCCGATCTTGGTCGACCCAATTCGGAGAAATCTCTGATGAGGAAGGGCTTAAGGCCAATCTTGATTTACTTGAAGAAGTAAGAGAAAGCGACCTTAATCGGGTTGGCGACTATCGTGAAAGAGTGGCTAAGCATTATAATAAGGGGTAAAATGTCGAAGGTTGAAGTGGGAGATTTTGTCCTCGGAGAAAGCAAAGCATCTACACCTCGAATCTGGGAAAGGCGATGCCTGGCCAATGGGAAGGGCAAGTATGAAATAATTGAAGTCTAGAAGGCGGGAACTTATCGATTGAAAGCATTAGATGGGTCGACAATTAAGAATACTTAGCATATTGGCGGGCTTAGAAAGTACTTTCGGTAGAAATGATGTCGATTACCTTTGGAAGTCTGTAAATATTTATGTCATCATCGATAAAAGTTCCTTTTTCTCGAACAAATTTTGTCTTCATTCTTGATCGGATCATCGAAGTTAGGAGGTCGGGTGGACTCATTTGGCCATTCGATGGCGACCTTTTCGGCGAGTGGTCCTTATGAGTTTGTCGGGCCCTTTCGTGGTAAAGGTAAAGCGTCATTGGTGTTAGGAGGTTCGGGTGGACTCATTTGGCCATTCGATGGCGACCTTTTTGGCGAGTGGTCCTTATGAGTTTATCGGGCCCGCCGTGGTAGGCAAAGCGTCATTGGTGTTAGGAGGTTGGGTGGACTCATTTGGCCATTCGATGGTAGCCTCTTGGCGGTGGTCACTTAGACCTTGTCGGGCCCTTCGTGGTAGGCAAGTGTCATCTTTAAGGCGTTATCGGGCCCCTACGTGGTAGGCAATTGTAAACACTTAGACCTTGTCGGGCCCTTGTGGTAGGCAAGTGTCATCGTTTCGAGACTTTGTAAACACTTAGACCTTATCGCCCCGTGGTAAGCAAATGTCATCTTTTAGTTTTATTAGGCCTTTAAGGGTAAACAAATTCTTTTGATTTAAGCGGATATATCTCACACTTGGTAACTAATAAGTATCCTTTACTTTATTACCTAAATTTTTTCTAAGTGTTGAGTTAGGAAGCTTCATTCTTACACTTCATCTTATCATTATATGGCATGTTTAGTTGTTACTAATGATTCGGGTTGACCCATGAAGGAGTTTGTGCATCTTTTCACTTAAATAAATATTGAAGTATTGGCGGATAATAAATATACAAAGTCATAAGGAATGAAGCCATTTTCATTAATATTTAATTTAATTACCTTATTGATAATTCTTACAAATCTTGTAAATTAAAAGATAGAAAAAGACATAAGCAGGAACATCGACGAGCGCCATCTTCTTCGTCGAAGAATCGAGTAAGGATGGGTCGGGTTGGCTATGACGACTTCTCTCTTTACCACGACTTTGCAAAGCTTCGTAACTCTCGGAGTATATCTTCATTATTTCCCGTTGATTTCGTCAGGAGTTAAGGTACTCTTGGCATATTTGTTTGCGAAGGTGCGTCCGATTAAAGGGGCCCGAGGTCAAGAAGAGCCTTGAGTTCTCGGATTTCCTCTTGAGTTTGAGCTAGCTTTGTCGTGTGGCGAGTCTCTCTTTGCCTCCGACTTATGGATAGTCTTGGTCAAGATCTTCGCATCGACCTTTAATTCCTCGATCTTCTCCATCCTTATCTCGCTCCTGCGAACCAAGTCGACATTCATTTTGACGATCTCCTCGTCTTTGTGCTTTGGTTGACAGTTCTTCCTTGGAGGCCTTCACATCTCCTTTGGCTTGGGTTAACTCTTTTGAAGACCTTCGTTTGTATGAAGAAGGCATTCACGTTGAGTTTTCTCCTTCCATGAAAGTAGACTTGACATGGCATTCTCCTTCCTCAAGATCTCTTCTTCCGCTTGACTTGAGACCTTGGGCGAAGGCGTCCAGAACCTTTGCATTGGCCTATGTGTTTCCAATACCATTTGATCGGTTTTCGGATATATAAGTATGCGAGATAAATTGAAATAAAGAAGATACTCGTTTACCTTCGCATGAAGTAGCTCGTACCTTATTTGAGTAGATCCCATTCGAAGCTGTTCCCGAATCGATGATCGTCGGTTTCACGAACAAAGGTGTTGAGCAATTGGAAGGAAAATGGGCATTAGTCGGGGGCCACATTGTTGGAGAGGCCATGGCGTCCGATCAATTCGGTAGTTGTTTGTCTTGGGGGAGAAGGTGGAGGTTCTTGCGACTTGGTGAGAAGTCTGCGTGTATGGTTTCGGGAGAAGGAGATCAGGCGAGAATCGTTCGAGGAGTTGGCGAAGGAAGGCGGGGAGATGAACGAGGGTGGATGTCGATGGTTTATTTTCTTTTCGGGAAGGAGTGAGGATCGACCCGGTTGGTTCATTATCGAGACGCGTGGGTTTACGTGGATGTGGTTGGAGGGGTGACGGTAGAAGAGGTAGGGACTCGAAGCTCTTGGCGGTCGGGGGTTATCTTGGTTCTTATTTTCTTTACGAAGGACCTTGCCCGATCGTGCGAAAGGAATATCGAGTAGGCTCTCTCCTCTCGGGGGTAGGTTCGGAGGTTGGAGGATTGGGATTGGTTGAGAAGGTTGTTTGGGGGGTTGCTTCGGGAAGTGTTTCAGGGTCACTTTCAGGGTTTGTTTCTGATTGGGTGGTTTTGGATCGTTTGGCGGATCTCTTTCTTCGGCGAGGTCTGAGGTTTTCTTCGGGTATGTTGGGTTCGTCAGTTTGAGGTTCGTCAGTTTGAAGGGAAGAAGTTGGTGGGTCGGCAGTAGGGGGTTAACCTGGGAAGATTCTTCGGTCGGATGCTCTTCACTTGCATCTGCATTCATCCACCAAAAAATCTTCGGGTCTCTCACCTCCGAAGTCGGTTTGATCGAGAGACAACTGCAAAAAACCACGCATCGAACTGTATCACTTATATATTTCGAAATTATATTACAAAGTTATTCAAAACTTATATTTGTGGTTGTATAACTTGAGGCTTGTTTAGTCGAGAAGTGTGAAACTCCATTCTTTTGGAGGAATCTTCCTCGAAAAGTCTGCCATCTCCTCACCCGTTCTTGGATATGTCTCAAAGTTAGCGAGAGACACAGTCGAGTAGTCCGGTCTGGAAGAGAAGAGATCTCGAGTCCGTGATGAAAAACCACTTCTCATACCAACCCTTGTTCTTTGGAAGGAGTATTCATCAGGATCTCTCTCGAAACACAGTGTTGGGTCGAGGAGATTGCTTCTTAACACTTTGAAGCCTCGTTCTCGAGACCTACCGGTGAAAAGAGGGTGAAGAAGATATCGACGGAGGAGTAATCCTAGTTCATGGCAAAAGGCGATAAATGCGAGATGTGGATGTAGGAGTTGGGCCTAGCTGGTGAAGCCCACTCCTATAAACCTAGGAGGGTAATGATGAAGACATGGAGAGGTAAGCGAACCCCCTTTTCGAGAAGAGTGGCAGGCGTGGCGACCCAACCGTCCCGGTCATTTGGTACATCGTTCTTGGGGGCGGGGGCCCTTATCAGCGTACATGTCGGGAATCGATCTTGAGTCTGAGCATGCATATTTGATTCCGTAATGAAGAGCGGATGTTGGCATTAGGGAATTGTTCCCATTCTTGAAGAAATCGGAGGTAGGGAGGTCGGAGAAGGGTTTTCCCCATGGTGGTTGATTGGGGTTGGAACTCGAACCCTCTTGGTTGGGGTTTGGGTTGGGAGAAAGCGATCTTGATAGGAGTTGCGAAGAGGAGAGTTACGGCGGAGGTTTGATCACCATTGTTAAGATTTTGTGAAGCGAGAGAAAGAAATTTGAAGAGAAGAAGAAAGCTCTAAGGTTCAAATTTTGAATTAGCGAGGTAAAGCCGTCGAGAATTGGTAAAGTTTACCTTTTATCTTGTGGTTGCACGGTAATTAAAATGGCACATTTAATTCATTTGCAATGATGATGAATGGGAAGAGGTTTCGTCAGTTTTAGACCTAAATATCTTCACTATGTGGGCTTGCGTCTATTGGGCTTCTCACTTCTATACGATAACAATTTGGGCTTTGGTGAGTTTCACTTTGGATCTCTTATGACTTATCATGGTTGGTTACGTCACGGGCTATCTTGTTTATAGTCTTTCATTAAACACCTGTTTAATATAAGACTAGGGGGTAATGTTAGGCCGTAATCCTTTTTCTTATTGGTAGAACTTATTGGGCTCCTCCTTGGATCGTGTTATCTTTAAGTCGTGGTTGGATCCGGTCACTTGGGTCATTTCTATTATTTGGGCTTAGTCGTTATATTGGCCCATTATCAAATTATCACTTAATTGACTTTGACGATAATCATTATCTGCGAATAATGAGTTGACTATTATTATATGCCACTTTCTTTGCATGGCATTAATGAGGATGGGACTCGGATGGCCGTGGTGTGCAAACGATATAATGAGTGTGAAGTAAATTTATTTACTTTAATTTGAAATAATGGAAGTGAGGGAAAAAGGTGTCGGGGAGGTGGTGGGTGTGGCGAGTGGCAGGAGTGGAGTATGCGTGAAATTTAAGATCACATAAGAGGGTAAATGTACACACATTTCAATAGGATTCTAATTCTATCTCTCGAGCATTTAGATAATATTTTTTCTCTCCATTGTTGACCTTGTGATCGCTTTGTCTTGACTCTCTCATGGGAATTTATCCTCGACGGTCGGTATCAAAAGCTTTTGAGTGTTGACTTGATTGAGGCGGCGTCTTGGTGATTGCGATGGAGAAAGATATTGGCGTTAACATTAGCTTTATGAGTTAATGTCTACATGGTGCCAATTGGGTTCCTTCTTTTCTGTCGTGGATAAACTGGTGTTGGCATTAAATGACTTGAAAATTGATAAATCCACAAAAAAAAATAATATTTTTGAATGAAAACCGTCGCTATAGATTTTATAGCGACGGTTTTCACAATCGTCGCTATATATCTATAATAATACTTTTCATGTAAAAATATCAAAAAGTATTGTTAAAATATTAATTTTTATTAATTAATTTAACGCCTCTGAACAATAAAAATATTATTTTAACGTGTAAAAATATAAATTTCTTTTTATAAAACGGTCATAAAAAAGTATTGACCCATAATGGTTGCTAGAATACTGTGGTCCAGTGGTCAACTCTGAAAAAAAGGCCAGGCAGGTACCAAGGCAAACTTTCACTTTCAAAAAAGAAAAGTCATAAAATAAAACTCCATAGAATCAAACCTTTTCCTTTGGTTGCTAATTCTTCCGGAATCATAAACTGAAACTGTGAGCTGATAAACTGAAAATTGAAGAAACTGTGAGCTGATAGAGGAGAGAGAAAATGGGAAACGGAAGCTCGAAATCAGGCGTTTCAGATTCTTCAGATGAGTCTTCAAATGGTTCAAAATCATCTCGTATGGATCGACTCAAACAAAAGCTACACAATCGTCGCCACAGTAAAACTAGCAGCAGAGGCTCACATTCTAAGAATCACTACAAACTCCGCAATTCTGAGGATTTTGCTGGAATCGCACTCGTTACGCTCCACTCTGTATGATTCAATTCTAGCTCATTCTCTCTTTTTTATATATATATATATATATATATATATATATATATATATACACACACACACACACACGTGTAATTGTTTGTGGATAGATTATTTGAGATTATTGAATTCCGAATTCGCTATATAGCTGCTCACATTCATCACTTTTTGATTCACTATTAATAATCCTCCCTCACAGTTTTTCAAAGTGTTTGTTGTTATATATGAATTTTAAACTATTGGATATGGTATTGCTGTTTTTTGGTACACAAATTTGCAAGGACTTCTTTTTCCTTCTTTTTCTTTGGGAATTTATATTGAATATGCTATTGTTGTTATTGTTTCTATAGGCAGAGATGAAGTTCAAGGACAAATGGCTTACTTGTATTTCTTTTGGAGAACAAACCTTTCGCACTGGCATCTCTGACAAGTTGAGTATCACCACGTTTGAACTTTCTGGCTTGTAAATTAATTTACATGTCTCTTTATCTCCGTCTCTCTCGTAGTTTGTAATGTGTGAAAGGATTAAAATTTATTAACCGTAACTCTTTTAATTATTATTCACGAATTTTTAAGTTCAAAATTATCCAATACGTTAAAGGAAATTTAACTAAGTCTGAACTTTAAAGATAATGTACAATTGAAATTTCTCTTTCTTGGTTCTGGTATTTACAAGGACAAGGACCATAACAGTTGAGAAAGCACATGTTTGCATTTCTTAAGATAGTTATTGTGAAAAACTATAGGTAGTACTTTTACTTTGTTGGTTCCCACAATGTTCATGTTTGTCAGCCAGTGAGTTTTCACATAGCCCAGAGGCCCCAGACGTGTACATGTTTTGCACAAGGAGCAATGGAATTATTGACCTTCTTTTATTTGTTTTGTAGTACATATGATTTAAAGTGACAAACTACTTACAATTTTGTGCTACCGTCTAGGACAAGTCTTGGTACACAACCTATTAGTGATTGCTTTTGATTATATTGATAAAGGTTAGGAATTTAAAATAGTTTGATAAGGGTCTTTTTGGGCTTTGTGGGTAATGGGTATAGGAAAAAAAGGCTTGAATTTGATTGATTTGTAATCAGTAATATTATTGCTATTACTGTCACTATCGACAATTTATTTGTAAGGCTGTTATTATTGTTAGAGAAAGTAATGATGTGGAAAATTGTACATTGATACCATATAAACTGCTCTGGTAATGAACATTAACATGATGAAGCAAGAAATATTCGAGGGGTCAGAGCGTTTGTCTCTATCTTCCAAAATTCAAACACTATGCCAATTGGTTTTTAAAAGCAAAAAATTGTACTCCGTCCCTAGTGTAAACAATTTTGATGGTAAGGTTTCCAGTTGGACTTCCTTTTGCGTGCTTGTGAGTCTGTGACATGAAACTTCTTAGGGGTGCCCTTGAGAAACTATGAAGTGGCAGGTTGTTACTATCAGCTTTTTGGTTTTCAAAATTTTCCCTTTCACACTGGACCCTACAACTATAAACAAGTTAAAGTATAGTAGTTTGTTTTGTCATCACGTATGCTATCAAATGGAACAGAGAGAATACACAGTTTCTCATATTCATATTAACAACTATTGGAGCAATGGTTTTATGCAGATCTAATGATTATCTTGGTACAGAGGGGAACATGAATCTAGCTTTTGTAAAAATATTGGTTTAAATTTCCTTGACCTGGTTAGAAATTCGAAATAGTACCGTAGTTTTGTTTTTTGATTATTAGGAGAACTATGCTATTGAAGAGGGATGACCAAAGAGTTGTAGTGTATTCATGGATAAAGTGGTGTATCTCACCAATTGATAACTGGCACATGGTTTTCCAATATCAAGGAAATTAATTTATTCACCTATTCTTCCATTTAAGATAACGATTTTTTCCAAAGATTAGAGGGCCGTCACTTAATTTATAACTTCACTATGTACTTTCTTTTACCTTTTGTACTCTACTACTTTTATTGATTGTGCTTTATTCTTTGCAGCACAAGCAAGCCCACCTGGAACTCTGTGAGTTGTCCTCAACAAATATTTATATAACTTTTTCCTGAGAACTTCTTTGTGGCATATATGTGATCCTCATAAATTTTCTTTCATTCAATTCAATTAGCATCAGATAAATATAGGTTCACTGGTTTTTAGTCTTTGCAGTTGGCCGTATTCATTAAATTTCCTTAATATTCAAATTTCATCCAACAACAAGATATGAAGCTTGATATGGATACCTTGAACTTTGTACCCCACGACGGTAGTAGCAAAATGCATGTTTGATAATGAAAAGTTTGCAGCTTTTAGTGTACTAGTTGATGCAGCGAAAGCTTGGTTAATTTAATGTACCAACACAAATGTGAGGATTAGATAACGTTCTAATGTCGATGTACGAATAAACCTTGATAAAACCTAATTCTCCAAGAGAAAACAAGTAATAATATTATTATGAATTGAATGAATAAAAAGTCTCAAGACAACCTATATTTATAGGCCTAGGTACTCTCTTACATATACTTTGAAAAGGATAATAGATAACTTTCCTACATCTACTTTGAAAAAGATAATAAAACTACTAATTAACTTTTCATACGACTAGTTGGAAACTTTCTTAATTAGATTTATTTGAAAAAGGAAACTACTAAATTAAAAATAATACTAAATCTAAAATCTTCTGGATTTCCCGAAATAAGAAATAAAAATACATCAAATAAACTAAAACTTCATAAATTATAAAATATATGGAAATCCTAATCTTCAATGATATTTTCCACCGTATTACTAGTCTTTAAAATGCTTGTATGACATATAGTAAGTAGTAACTGATACACTCTTTTAGGTTTGTTTTGAGTTTTGGTAAATATAAGTTGAGATGGACAGAGAAAAATATGTACATAACGGGTCCTTATTGCTTTTTCGAGTCAATTGGCTAGTCCCTTGGGATATAACATTTCATTGTAGACCATCTCATGATGATCTATTATTTCTGGAATAGATTTTTTATGTAACTTGTTAACGCCATACGTGTGTATACACACACGTATACATATATATATATATATATATATATATATATATATTCTGGTCTTGTTACACTTAATAGTTAATAAATCAGGACCATCTTCTAAAAAATTGGGGAATACATTTGAGGAAACCATGACATGCTATTAATCACTTATAAGGTTTTCTTTGTCTTACTCATTGTACTGTTCATTGAGTTTTCTTTTCCTCTGCAGGAGAAAAAAATTCTTCTGGAAAAAAATGGGCCTCATGTTGCAAGAATATCTGTATTTGAGGTGAGTAGGAAGCTAAATTTTATTCTATGGAATCCCTATCAATTACTTTGTTACACATTGTCTTTAAGTAATTATTGTTATCCTCAAGAGCATCTATTACTTTTCGAACGGTCCAATACAGAGGGTACATTATTTTTTTATGCCCCATAAATGATAAAACAACAAAAATATTATTGTTATTATTTTTAATTTATTATTATTATTATAATCTAACAATGATAAGAAGAGGCCTAACAACAATATGGTTGTAGTCATAGACATTTGTTAAATTCTTTTTATTGTTAAGAAGATAGATACTGTCACGCAGTAGCAAAATGCCGTACTATCACTAAAATATTGTGCTATACTCAGCCTGCTTCTTTTTCTTCAGCTTGACTGGTCTAGTCAAGAAATTTGTTCTACTTCGTAAGTTGTTCAAAATGTATATTGGGTTAATCGTTCCTTCCTCACTTTGTATTCGAATTTGCCAAAGAGGATTTAATCTTCTTGTTTTCAAAATGCAAAATTCAAGGTTATCCGAAGGCTTTTAAGCATTTTTATTATTTATAAACTTATTATGATATCTGACAATTTTTTTCTTCATGTATTGATTTCCACTTTATGAATTTCTTTTGTGCTGCAGACCAACAGAGTTTCGAAGAACAATATCATTGGTTATTGTGAGATTGATGTATTTGAATTTCTTACTCGGGTGAGTTATATAGTTTATTATTTTTTGTCATATTCTCTAAATCCTCATCTCAAGTTCAGTGCATTTTTCTTGCATTGTGCTCTATGAAGTTAAACACGAACAAGCATGTTACATACCTTTTGGGTAGTAAGTAGTGAAAGTTTAATGGCAAAATGGAACATGTGTTTCTTTTGCAGAAACTGAAGTCCATAATGGGGTATCTTATATAGTATAAATCTCAGAAGAATTGGTTGGCCATTACATCAACTCTATACCTATGCATTCTGTTCTCTGTCAATACTCATTGAGTTGGCCTATTTGGAGTTAAACCGATGTCTGATTGGTTCCTATGGTATATAGAATAACACTTTAATAATGGTAGTTATGCATGTGAGTTTTCAAATAGTTATTGTTATCAATTACCAAAGAAAACATATTGGATGAAAATATCACCAATAAACTATTGATGGACATTGCATCTTCATATTGCATTTAATATCTCAATTTCTTGTATGTATCTCTATATCCTGAAAAAGTCACCTAAGGTCATATACAATATTTTGTGCATCATTGCTTCTTGAAGCCCATAAAATATGACTAAAGGATTTCTGATCTGGCCCTTGCACGAAGTTTGGAATTTTCTTTTTTGTGTTTTTTTGGGTTTGGGGGTGGTTATTAAAGTAAAAATGCAGGGAGTTAACTAATGTATCAAATAGATACTAGAGAAGCAACAATCCTAAGAGCCTATGAAATTTGAATCTGAAATTGGAAGCCACTCAAAGATGCTACCTTTATGGGTGGAAAAAGCATCATTTCAGGAGTAACAAAAAACAGAATGAAGTTGTGGTCCTGTACTTCACTTGTTGGTATAAATTAACTAGAGATGTTTGTATTCTAAGACTGAGATGCGATTCTGCTGATACCGATATGCTACATGATCTGTATTAGCAAATGAAAGAAAGTTCAACCATTCTATGAAGTTCAAACTATTTAAGCCTATTTTTTTTTAAAAAAAATCTTTTTTGAGTGACCCAGCTTTCACTTTAGGAGCAAATTTCTCATCACCGCTCATTAGAAGTGCACCATCTGGGAATTGAATAGGGTCTGTACCGTGTGGGGTACTATTCTACCCTATTACACATTTTTAATACATCGAGTTTGTCACTTTAATATATGGAGCAAGGCTAAAAACAGCCAAGTAATTAATAATTTTTAGATATACACGTTTTCTCTTCTTACTTCTAGCATGTTATTACATAATCTTTTATTTAGTTTTTGCATGCTCAAGGAAAATTATCTTGCAGGATTCAGATTCTGACTGTGAAGTATTTGACCTGTTAGATCCATCATCCTCAGACGTAGTCATTGGCAACATTTCTGTTTCATGTTCTGTTGAGGTGTGCATTTGTAAGCTATCTTCTTTCATTAATTTGTTGTGGACATATATTTGTTTCTGTTGATAACTATTTGTTATATATTGGCAGGATCCAATTGAAACAGAAAAAGGTTTTGCAAGACGTATCTTATCTATGGTGGTAAGTTTTAGAACATCTTCATTTTTCACCTTCTTGCTTTATGCTATATATTGTACAGCTGTATTGGTACTTATAGCCAATGGTAGTATTTAAATTTTCACATGATTTTCTATTCTCTGTTAAATAGATTTAAGATCATATTAACAGATTGCGATGAAGTACTTCTATATATAAACAGAAGTTCAAGATCCTACTTTAACATTAGTTTACTGACTTCTTCCATCATATTGAACTTTGTACGTAAAGGAAACATATTAGTTTACCTTAGGTCTTCATTGTTATAATTTTTACATTGCACAAGTGATTTGATGTTATTAAATGGTTTACAGTAATGTTGTTTCTTCGGATTACAACATTACCACATTGCGTAGGCGCTAGTGTGAGAGTCTCAGTTGTAGTCTTCTATATTTTTCATAATAAGTTTTTGAAATCTCTCACTATGGTTTTTTCCAGTTTGGCTTTCCACGTATAATTCTTGTCTTCAATTACTTCACATACTGTGCGTGTGTGTGCGAGTGTGTGTGTGATATCTGAGCACTGTGACTCTGCACCGATTTCTCAACATAATATATGAGGAAATCACAAACCAATATCCAATTCAATACATGAGATATGAGTTATGAGTTATGTCCGTATGTAATTGTCATAATGTCATCTAGTTGATCCCTTTTGCTTTGTACAGGATTCCAATCAGGACGGAATGCTTTCATTTTCCGAATTCTCGGATTTAATTAATGCGTTTGGCAATCAGTTGGCAGCTAACAAGGTTTGCGTTGTAAATGACTTTCATTCTCCATTCATAGTTAACTTTTTTCAGATCTCTGCAAGGGCCATATCTATTGTCTCATCACAGTTAGATTCCTGGATTCGGACTTGAGATGAAGATCTTTACATCCAAGATGATATAGAGCTCTAAAATAGCCTTCATTTGTTTTTTTAAACTTACACACTCGGTTGTCCATGTATGTAAAATTTTCATTACCTCATCATAATAAGAAGAGAAAGTTAGTCAGTTATACTTCAACCCCTTATGATTAGACCTGAAAATGCAAAGACAGTGTATTTAAATCTTAGCATTTGCTATATGTGGTAACGTGCTAAGTGCAAACATCAGTTTTTCCATCCCAAATTACAATGTTTGATACTTTCAATAATCCAAAACTTGTGCTATGCAAGAAAACTTCCGTGCAAAGGGAGTGCTTGATAATGATATTTGTTCCTTCTTCACCACTTCCATAACCTGAACCTATTAAATCGCTCTGATCTCCATGGAATCCTTGTCTACCCTCTGCTTCTATCAATGGAATTTCTTTTTAAAATAAATAAATAATCACCACTGTTAAAAATTACTATTGAATCCTGACACACTTGGTTTTATGTTAAATAGAACTAACGCAAATACACTCGTACCATTTACAGAAATAAATTTACTGATCTACATAGGTGATGACTATTTTCACAACTATTTTGCTAGTTCCACAGAATCCCCTCACAAAGGAGTGTGCGCCCACTTAGTATTCATGTGAGAGTGACCTTGTGAAATTAACATATCTCCTTGTGGAAATAGCAATTCCCTATACATATTGAATATATTAAACTAGAGAAACTGTTTTGCTTAATATGCTTGATCTGTTTAGGTGATGTCTATACATATAAATATAAATAAAAAAATAAAAATGCATATACATATTGAGGTTTCCTTGTCAGAACCAGGGTTTTATACCAACATATGTAGATATATTGCTCGTTTGATATTGTCCACATGATATATATGGTTGTAACTAGACTTAGTTTTGGAGTGAGAAGAACTTTGAATAAAGAGTAAGAAATGGAAATAGAACGAGAGGTTTGGGACAAGATTAAACCTGTCAATACTCGCCGCCCCTTAAATAGTTGTAGGGGTGATTTTAATTCTGTTATTAGAGATACAGTAATATATACAACCATATAACCCTTGTTTATGTTGCATTAAAGTGCCACCCTGTATTTACAGTTATTCTTTTACTTTTACCTTTTTACTATTTGTTGCCTACAAATTGTATTGTTGAGATAAAAAAGAGTTGAAGAATTGATGATTGGGTTACGTGGGAAGAGAAATCATAGAGATATAGATGGTATAAGATAGTATGGAGTTTACACAAAGAAAGGGAGAGGAATAAGGTGGTGATGGATATAGGTGAAAGAAATAATTTAGGACCTATTTGTAAAGATAGGGACTATAGTCATTTTCTGTTGTCTGATACTTCATTCATGTTTTACTCATTGCACCCAAATTCATTAATTAAGTTTTATGTTTAACTATGAGACATTTGTGTGCTCCCAAGATTAATCATGGGGGAGTCCATAATTAAATTGGCATCTTGAATAAAGTCATAACAGTGGACATAGATTCAAATCTTGGACTTACATATGTATCTTATGAAGTATGATTTCTAAACCAAAAAATTTATATATCTACCTTGTCTGTCTACTAGAAAGAGGAGCTTTTTAAAGTGGCTGACGTGAATGGAGATGGAGTTGTTAGCATCGATGAGTTGGCTACACTTCTTGCTATTCAACAAGAAAAGTAGGGCCATATAAAATTTAGACAATTTGTAATTCAATCTTTAATATTACGCAATTTAATTGTTGTACTCTGCTACTACAGCTTAACTTTTTACATGTCTGTGCATATAAGGTGTTTCTCGTATATATCAGCTCGGTTTGCTCTGTAATTGATTTGAGTATTTCCACCTATTTAGTTTGTTTAAAAGTTACTAATACCTCACTAAGCGGATGGTTTGTATGTTATTCTTTTAGACGTGTGTTTTCTGCTTAAAAAGTTTCATCCTATATTTACGTTTACCTACTTCTATATATTAGTATCAAAATATATTTTTTCCTTATTTTTTATCTGCAACTGTTCCTTCGGATTCTATTTGTATTTTTGATATATTTGAATTTGGTCATTTGTTGTAGTGTTTAAAGTATATTATTTTGACAACTTGAACCGTTGAACCATCCTCCAATTCTCCCTGGATCCCTTCATTGTCACCTTTAAACAACTTATTGAAGTAACTACTCCAACTTTCCTTAACCGTCTTATCTGTTACTAGGAGTCTTTGATACTTTTCCTTGGTGCATCTGATATGGTCAACATGTCTAGTCTCTAGGTTTCATTGCCTTTGTCTGAACAAGCTTGTGTACACATTTTTGCCTCCTTAATTCCAAACTTTTGGCATAAGTCCTCATAAACCTTGCATTTCTCCTCTTTCACTGTTTTTTTTGTTCTCTTGTTGGCCGATTTATACCTCTGCACATTCTCTTCACTATTCATTTGTGTAAGCATTTATAGAATTCCTTTTTTCGTCTAATAGACTCTTGGACCTCCTCACTCCACCATCATGTCTCCTTAGAGATCCATTCCCTTTGTTTTCTCCCATCACCTCCCTAGCTACTTTTCGAATATAACTAGACATCTCATTCTAAATCACATTAATTTCCTCATCTATCTTACAAGGTCTTTCTTTGAGCATTTTGTCTCTGCAAATATTCAGGGTTTTCTCCTTTTAGATCGACCACCTTGTCCTCAAGTCCCTAACACCCATCTTTCGTCATCGTTTTCCTAAATACGTTTGTCCAAGACCACCAATTTATGTTGCATAGCTACAGAGTCCTCGAGAAAGACTTTGCAATCTAAGAAATAAGACTCTGTCCTCTCTTCTAATAAGGACAACATATATGGCTACAATTTTGGACAAAATCTGTGTCTAGTTCTCTTATACTGTATCGCAACTTTTCAAATTTATGAATGTTTAAGATCCATGGCTTCTATGAACTATTACTTCCACTTGGTAGGTGAATATAATACTCTTGGTATTATAGCATATTATCCACATTTCTCCTAAGATTTTCTGTTCCTTTCTATCAGGGAGCCACTTGTCAACAGTTGTCCTGTTTGTGGCGAGAGTCTTGGAGTTTCTGATAAGCTGAGCAATATGATTCATATGACCTTGTGCTTTGATGAAGGGACAGGAAACCAGGTTATGACCGGAGGATTTTTGACTGATAAACAGGCTTCATATGGGTGCGAACTTTTTCAAAGTCAGATTTTGAGTCATTGCATGATTATATAATCTGCCATCCACTTTGATGTTTGTCTGCATGATTTAATTGTAATGTCATTTATATTCTCTAGGTGGATGTTTAAACTAAGTGAATGGGCACATTTTTCATCCTACGACGTAGGTTTGAACTCTGGGTCAAGTGCTTCACATATTGTGGTACTCCCTCTTTCCCTTTACTTTTTACATAAATGGGTTGGGGGTTTGTACATATTGAAGAATGTTGTTTGGTGATTATTATGGTCTTGAAATGGAGAATTCATCTTTCTCTCCCACTAACTTCATTTCCAGAAGTTCTGTAATGTGCTGGAGTTATTTTTAGTAGTTGTTATTTTCTCTACTAAATTCTCACACCTTTTTTGTTCTTTGGCATGCCATTTGTGGCATTATCTAGTTGCTGTGTTGTAGAGAGGTGATTAGAAGGATATCCGTCTAATCAGATTTATAGGGTTCAGTGGTAGTAAAGATGGTAAAAGTCCTTCAGCAGTGTGCATGTTTAGCCATTCTTTAGGCATTATGAATACATAGAATGTCTGGATAATTAGCAATTGTTATATGAATCTTAACTTGTTATGAGAATGAGTGACATCCCACGTGTACTTGTAACTTTTAGATTTCTTTGGTTGGTGCTTTTTTGACGGGGTTTCTATTTACGTATCTGGATTGAAGGCCGTCCTTCATGGAGAATATTTGTATTTTTCCACTTGTATATTTTTAAGGACCTCTTGTTCTCCCTTGTATTCTCTTTTCTCTCATAAATTTTATTGTTTCATATAAGCAGAATATGTTACCATCCCTGTCCCTGTTAGTAATCTTTCAATTTCTTTGTGCCCTTCTTCATTAGTTGAAGTTGTGTTCTGAACTCATCTGTCTTTATTATCTTTCACTAGCAAGTGAAGTTGTCAAGGAAAGAAACTGTTAGTAGGTAAACATATCTATGGGTGATAGAGAGGATAAAGCTAACAGAACAATACTTAAAAAACTAGAAGCAAGCCTGCCTGGTAAAGAATTCTACTGGTCTAGTCTGGTTTACTGCTCCTCTCTTGGCGAAGCTATCCATAATCTTGCCTGATGTAGATTGCAGGCATTTCTTGTTTATAGATGCAAATAGTTTTCTTGGATTCAGTGACTTGAGAAATGAGTATGAAATACTAACGCAGGCAGGAGTCTTCGTTTTCAATGTAAACACTTTATGCCTTAATAATTATATTTGATATATTGCAGTGTTAAAAACTCTTGTAAATAACACCCTCTTCCTATGGTTAGTGACTGATATTGTAATCTGATTAAATCATGATTTTTTATTCAACTTCTTTATGCTTCTGCCTTGTTCCATGATCATTCTATTTTGGATTCACATGTGGATTGGAGTGCTGCACTTTGGTAATTCTATTTCGGATTCACGTCTGAACTGTGGATTGGAGTGCTGCACTTTTTTCAAGTTATTTGTTTTCTATTTTTTTTTCCACTTTACCACTTGATGGACTCCTTCCCACTCCCATCCCATGATAATTTATCTCTTCTATCCCTAAAATTTTCTTTTCCTGTCTAAAAAAATTTGACTACCTTGATGTTTAGGTTTTCGATCGGAGGAAACAAAGGCTTGTGGAAGAAACGATTAATGGAAAAATTGTCTTATCAATGAGAGCCATTTACCAAAATAAAGTAGGGCTTGGCATTATGGATAAAGGTACAAGTATGCTGACGCCTACAGATCTGTTTTTAGAAAACAATTTATTCTATAACACTTTGCACTTTCTCTATTTAGTAACTAATTAAAATAATATTTTAGTAAAACCCAATACAGTGCTTCTGAGTTCAATGTAATATTTGTCTTTCTAATGAAGTAGAATGCGCACTATGCGTAAAATATTTTAATATTTTTGCTTAGTGTATTTATTTAATGTCTAAAGAATCAGGTCGATTATGTATTCTCTTGTTACTGTACATCTGATTTAGTATTGGTTTGTTTTTCCGACTGAATTCAGGGGCAAAAGAATTGTTGCAGAGCATTTCAGAAAAGCAAGGAAGGAAAATGAATTCAGTTGAATCTGCTAAAGATATATCAAAGTTCATTGAATTTTTTAAGGCATTATTTCCTTCTTAGTATTTCTAATAATGTGATATTGTGTCATTATTTTAATCTTAATGAAATGTTTATTTTAGTAAATTAAGCTTTCAGTATAATGACGGCTAAGAAAAATATTTTGGAGTACTATAATGGGGTTTTAAAATGTTCGAAATATTCTGTTATATACTTATATGTTATCTCACAGACAGCTCAGCTATTGACATAACTTTATTTATTTATATATTGGATACTTGTCAAGCTTTAACACAAATATTTCATATATGCAGCACCTTGTTGGTACTTGGTTGCTTGTATTAACTTCTACCTTTTTAATGAAAATATCAATGAGAGATAAAGTGGCACTTTTGAATTTTCCTGATCAACTTCTACTCCGTTCAAAAGAAGAGCCACACAGTTGACTCTTGATTTTTTTGACACATATTTTGGTTTGTTAGAGATGTAATCGGACATAATATTTTTTTGATGATCTTCGTCGAAGTTAAAACTTAAGACTAAAATTTGCTATTGAGATAATGTTAATAAATTAGGCGAAGTGGTCGTAGCAAACCACAATGAATAAAAAAGTTCATATGAGACTCGGGCAGTAATAACAACAGCGAGTTCCCTAGCTTGTGTGTTACAGGCTTCTTGTTAACATCCAAAATTTCTTCTAATTTGTTCTTGAGACACCATAGATACTGCCGCGAATGTAGGACAGTTGATCTTGTCCTTCCAGGTCTCACTAATTTTGGTGAAACTTGTTTTTGATAAATAGAACTCAGAATTGTGGTTTTCATAGGAAATTCTGTAAACGGGTGTTTCATGGAATAGCTAACTAATACATTTATAGTGTGCCGGGTGGATTCCTCCTTTGAGGGCTTTATCCCGTGCTCATGTGATGTGTAATGCATCATGACGTTGCGTTGCTATTTTAACTTATATGAGTTAAGAAGTTTGGGTTTTCAAAGTGTCGAATGTGGAGTTGAAGGCTGCTTTATTGGGACTGTGAAGGTTTAAATCGACCTTTTATCCTACATTGTGAAATTTTGGTTTTGAAGTATTGATATCATGAAATTAAAAATATTCCTAAAACCTTTTGAGCTGAAGGAAATTTATTGATCAAACAAATACAAAGAAAATCTTGTCAGATTTTCTTTCTCTTGTTCTTTTTTTTTGGGGATTGATTTATGTGGGCAAGCAATGTTTCATACTCATTATTTACTTACTTTGTTTTTAAAACATGTTAATGTTAACAATCTATTCTTAAGTGTTCTTCTTTGTTGTGGGAAGCCTTTCGATTACCATAAGTTAATCACACTATCATATGGTTTTGTAGGATCAAATCAATATGGCTGATGTTAAGTACCCTCTGGAGCATTTTAAGGTAGGCCAAGACTTCAATACAAATTGGAAGTTCATATGAAGCAGATAATATATATATATATATATATATATATATATATATATATTATTTTTCTATGGAAATTAATTTTAGTGTTGCAAACCTCAGATTATTGCAAGTTGAATTGAATATCTTGGTGGAGTTTCCACCCAAATAGCAAAGCCTTTTCTCATGTAGAGAGGTGTTTCAAGTAGTGGATTAAAAGTAAATTATATCAAATACTTGGGAGTAAAAAAGGCGACCTGTTAATTAGTGTTTTGGATAATTCATGTCTACAATAACATTTCATATTTTGATTATGCAGTTTGCTGGTCCACGCAGTCGTTCACGAGGCATACTGTTTTTATTTCTTTAAAACAACTTTGTACTTCCTCCTGTAGGCTCAATCTAGGAAATTCTGTCGGTCTTTCTATTGTAGACTAGTATTGTTTATTGCCTTATCGTGAACCGACCCCACTGATCGAGGCAAGATGCATACATAGATACACTTTGCCCATTGTTACTTGGTTTAAATATGAGTTGAAACCTTCTTTTTTGTTATTACTATTTTTAATTCATAATAGGTGTTGTAGCTCTGAAAACACTTTTGTGATGTTACAGTATTTCTTGAACAAATTGAATTTATAATTTTTCTGTATGCAGACATTTAACGAATTTTTCATAAGAGAGTTAAAGTCGGGTGCAAGGCCAATTGCTTGCAAGGAACGTGATGATGTTGCCGTATGTGCTGCTGATAGCCGTCTAATGGCATTTAGAACCGCTGAAGATAGTCAAAGATTTTGGATCAAGGTACATAAACTGCTTGCCCTTAGAAATATTCTCATATGAGAAGCACATCAGTTTATAGTTGCTTCATACTTTCATGATTTCATTAATCTGGATGCAGTTATGACTGCTCAAAGCAGACCTTAGAATGAGCGACCTTTAAAAAATAAGAGTCTAAATAAAGGGATTTTGTTGATGGAGAGAATATGTATAACGGATGCTTTACTGTTCGTTTATTTATGAAGACAATGTCTCAGTTCTTTTTGTATTTATATTAATTATATATATGTTATATGGTATCTTACCCTCTTGGATCTTGCTGTCCTAGGGTCGAAAGTTCTCTATCCAAGGTCTTCTGGGGCGGGAGGAAGGCTCTAGCGCTTTCATTGGTGGGACCTTGGTGATATTCCGGCTGGCACCACAGGTATATGGTTATGAAACGATTTCCTGATGTTTCGCACGATAAAGGTTACTACTCATTATTATGGGATCACCACTTTGAAGTCCTAAATATTATTGCAGGATTATCATCGATTCCACTTTCCAGTTTCTGGAACTGTCGAGCGTTTTGTTCATATACCTGGATCCTTATATACAGTATGTTCGCATAGATTCTTTGAACATTGCTACTTTAATTGGTTGGTAGAATTCACTTTTTGTTCAGCTTGTATTTTTCCTGATTGCTTCTGTATTATTATCTTCTAGGTCAATCCAATTGCTGTTAATAGCAAGTATTGTAACGTCTTCACAGAGAATAAGCGAACAGTATCTATTATTTCAACAGAAGATTTTGGGAAGGTTTGTAATGTCAGCCATTTAAGTTATTTAGTAATTACCTAGACATTCTAGCTCTCTTGGTGCACCAAATTGCAAGATCCATGCCTTTCATCTTATAATGCAAAAAACAGTTCTTTACTTGTGGTACTACTGGTTCTGCCTTCAGCACAACATAATTTTTTCTGGATTGTGCAAACATTGATTAATTGCAGACTTAGCCATTGAATATGTAATGGTTAGCTGTGATTTATAGTATACAGATATTCGTCCGCAGGACTTGCCTCAAATAATATGACAAGGTACTGATGACTCGGATGGTTTATGCATCTCGAGTCAAGATGATTCTAAACTACATCCTTTTACATCTGATAATGATGAAAATCTGATATGATTGAGCATGGGCTGTATCCTCCATGCACAATAGGATTTGACCATTTTATTTTATATTTTGTCATATCTTCACTACTGTTTGTAAGAAACTGCTGTTATGATGTCACTTTTGTCTCAAAGCTTGCACAACATGATAGGCAGCTTAATAATTGTTTACCTGTCATCAAACATGAATTCTTATATTTCAGGTCAGTATTTTAAATTTGGGAATAACTATCTCATATCATGCCTACCAGAACTGGAAAAGGACATTTGATCATTAGTATCATTACTGATGCTGGTTCCATTCATCCAGGATGCTAGATGGTGGATAAGGCCAGATAATCTGAATCTTTACACATAATGTCGCTTCCCTTAAAACTCAAACCTAGCATTTGAATGTTTGATAACCTGAACAATTGCCATTGCAATAAGCAAGGGCATTTTCATATCATAATAAAATCAGTTCTGCTTCATTATTACTTGAAAAACTGCTTTTCAACCTGTGATATAGTCATATAGCTCTGACTGTCAAACTTAACTGATAGTTCAGCTCTTCCTTGTATTGTTGTAGACAGAACCATATTCTAACAACATGACTGCAGGTGGCATTTGTTGCAATTGGAGCCACGATGGTTGGCAGCATCACTTTCACTAAGAAGGTGGGAGATCATGTCCAGAAAGGAGATGAGGTTTGCAATTTATGACTCGATGTGTTTTGTTTTTTCTTGTGACTTCATTATTACTCCTTAAATTCTAATGGAAATTTCCTTTATTCATTCAATTTACAGTTTGGATATTTCTCGTTTGGTGGAAGTACCGTCATCTGCATCTTTGAAAAGGTCAGTATTCTGTTAAAGCTTTGTATACATTGTTGGGCTCATTTTGTTAACTACTTGGTGTTGATTTCACATGGTATCAAATCTTTAATCCCAAGAAGTCTTGTATTAAGTCTTCGCACTTGCATTCCCTGTAATAGTAGAGCAGTGTTGTGCAACTGATGTATCTGTAATATTAAAGCATATTGCACTCTGTAATATTAGAGCAGTGTGCATTCCCTGTATCTTGAGCATTTAGAACAATTGATGACTTAACATGGTATCAAATCTTTAATTCTGAAAAGTCTTGGCTCAAGTCTTCGCACTTGCATTTACTGTAATATTAGAGCAGTTTGCACTCTGTTTGGTTTGTGCACATGATGTATCTTGATTTTTCTCTCCACAAGCGAGGTTAAATGTGAATGTGAGTGTTAAAATCATGATATACATTGTTGGGTTATTCTCAAATAACTTGAGATTGTAAAGTGTTTTTCTTCAAAAGTATTTTAGCTTTTCAAAAGCGTTTACATACTTTAATGTTCATGGTCATACCAAAACCTTTTTAACCTCCTCCTTCAAAGCCATGAAAAAGAGGGATTTTTTTATTATTTTTTGTAGCAAATAAACTCTTATTTTGTTTATTACATCACTGTTCGCTGAAATTGATTTTGGGTATGTTCATAGGATAAATTTTAGCCATCGAGAATTTTGTTTCAGCTTTATTTTCCTTATCTGGTACTCAATTATGTACATGCTCCTGCTGAATTCAAATTGATTACTTGCTTAATATCTGAGAGGTTCTGCAGGAAGCAATAGAGATAGATGAGGATCTCTTGGCAAATAGTACAAGATCACTTGAGACCTTGGTTTCCGTTGGAATGAAATTGGGTGTCTCCATCAAGAAACGGACTCAAATGCGAATGCCAAACATGAACAACCTTGTCTTGGAGGCTTGAGAGAGGGAGACCATCTTCTATGTATATTCAACCTCATGTTTATACTGCATTGACTTCTAAAATTTGTACAAGTTACCATGGTTGAAAGGGACATTTCTATGTATGCTTTGAAGTTTAAATTTTTATGTGGTTCAAAGCAGTTTCTATATTTCGACATTCATTTGTAAATTAAGATATGTAGTCATCGAAATGTTAGCGCATAATTTCTATTGATACTTGTTCTGATCTTTGAACAAAAATTTCATCTTTTGATGAAGCCTTAACTCATCAATTGAGGAGAGAAAAAACACAGAATCCAAAGTACTTTATATTAGTTTTTGAAAAATACTACTAGTTTTACTAGGCTTGTTTTTGATACTGTTTGATAAGTTTATCTTTCTCACACCATGAGTTTGAATGCATAGCATGACAGTAGCTGACAGTCAGCCGTCTGTATAGCGACAAGTTGTTATAAACGTGTAATTTATATATTATTTATTTTACTTCATAAATATATTATTAAACAATACAATTTCATATACATTAAAATTCAAAATATAACCATTTTAAAGGTAAATAATATCAATTTAATCACTTTTAAAGTTAAATAGATAATATCACTTTAAAATAAACAATATTTACACGGTTCAAAATAATAAAATTGTCACTTAATCTAAAATTAAAACTTAAAAAATATAGCATTTTCCTAATAATAAACTAAAACTTAATAACTTAAAGAAATATTTAATTGGCTATTTACCCACTTTTAAATCAGGCCCCACATATACCAGAAAACTAGAAAAGTAGATAAAATTATCAGTTAATCTAAACAGAAAATCAAAGAGGAGAGAAACAAACATGTGGTTGTGTGAGAGAGGGTTGGAGGGTTGGGTCACTGCAACTGAAGGAGAGAAAAAGAGAAACTAAGGCTGGGTCAACTCAAGGTTGTTGCGAGTTGCACTCGTTGCTATGGGACTGCGATGGAGTTGTGATAGGGTTGCGATGGAGCTACTATGGGGATGTGATGGGTCTATGATGTTGCGAAGTGTCTAGAAGAAGAGTTGAAGTACTTGCGATGAGAAGAAGAGTCGGAGTACTCACTTTAGGCACATAAATCTTAATTTTTTGTTTTAGGATTTTATCCTTTTTAATCGATGGGTTGCCCATGGATCGTTATTTGTATGGGGTAAACTATGTTTTAAAGTCTTAGAGTAGAGTTGTGAAGACGTGCGCCTTGATAGCTCGGCGTCTCAAAGCGTCACCTATGCAATGACATGAGAAACCGAGCTACCAAGGCGCACGCCTTGGTAGCTCTGCTTCAAGTAGACTCAGGCGACGCCATGATATGCTCGAATGTTACTGTGGCAGGAATTTTCTGAAGTAAATTTTATTCTAAATGGAGAAATGGACAACGCCACAATCTCAAGTTCTCAAAATGGTATGACTCGACCTCGCCAGCTTTCTCCGGCACAGGTTACAACATCATCTCTATAAAATAATCTTATACATGTACATATTTAATCACAGCTTCATAAAGTGTAGCCTCCGTTACTGTATGGATATGCATTTTGCTGTTGCTGTACCTTTGCTAGTCCTACATGTCCTTGTAATCCATTGCTTGCATATTTCTGCCACATTAATTGCTCCTCTACTAACAACCTTTGCTTCTTCTCCATCTCGGACATTTGCACGTAAGACGGCGGTGCCACCCCTATCGAGGCCGCAAATGGATCACTGCCAGTTGTTGTCGGTGTTCCACCCTCTGCCATAGGAGGTGCAGGCAATGCTAGCATTGCTGGCCTCCCGGCCGATCCCAGTGCCATGCTGCTTGCACTTCCAGTAGCTACCACACCCAAGGAAGCAACAGCTTGTGCTGTTGCTCCTTGTTGATACATACCATCAAGCATCAATGTATCAAAACCCCCGGCAAGTGAAACCTTCTGGTTTGACAAATGGCTGGCGGCTTGAACAAGAGCCGTCTCCCAATCCCCTGTATCCTTGAAGGCTTCCCATGCCGGAGTCCCGTCTGTCGGAGTGGTTGATGCCGGACCACCATCAAATAATGCTAAAGCCAGTCTATTTGCCTGTTCTTCGGAAGTTGGAGCATCTTCTCCTAAGTTCAACAAATCACCCACGTCCTGCTTCTTGGCCTCCTCTATCTTCTCCTCCTCCTGCACTTCCACCTCTTCTTCTTTCTCGGTTTCTTCTGTAAATCCTTCCAGTGGGGGCAATGCTTTCATTGCATTCATGTCCTCTTCGGGTTCTTCCTCCTCGGTTTCTTCAACAGGTTCACTCTCTGGTTCAATACTCTTAACCATCTTGTTTCGTGCCATTGCTGATTTCTCTCGTATGAACTCATCCATAACATCTAGTTTCTTCTGTGTTATCTTGTCAATATCTGGATATTCAGATGAGCGCGCAATACCAACGGTCTTGCACCACCCATAGAACGTGTCGAGCTCGTCATACTGTTTTGCAACACGGCCGAAAATTTCATAAACTTTCACAGAATCAGAGACATCAAGCTCCATAAATCTATCGATTAAGATACCCAAAATCTCTGCTATGTCGTAATATAACTGGAAACTTTCTTTCACTATTGGGTATAGAGCGACAATGACAATTCTGTTACTCTTCGCTGCACCTATATGTATGTATATTTCCAGATATATAAAAATATATCTTCAGTACAAAGAATCAAGAGGCTGGACTGAAGTAAGATGTAAACAAACCTGTTGGCCGACATGCTAGGAACCTTTCCAGGAGTTGCACATAATGATGAATCCTCGAAAATATCTGCTCGTTCTTCATTTCCTGCACCGGTGTGGTTCTCACAGTTATAGCACAGCGATTAGCCTCCTCATCCTCCTCATCAACATAAGAGAAGGCGCTACGTTTTCCCCTCCGGCCTTGCATTCTAAACTCAAGCTGCTCATCGAGATATAGTGCATAAGTACGCACAAATGCAGAGTAGTCCCAAGAATCGGATTTTTTAGTGTCACGAAAATCTGACATGTTTAGAAGGCGTGTTCCTCGCTTAGTAGCAAAGAAAATCTCCTGCTCATAAGCCGGATCGCCATCAGAAAGCAATCGTTGGATCAAAATGAGGGCCTTTAACGCGACAATCCAGTTCTTGGTTTTGTTAAGGCGCCTCGCAATGGTGCTTACACAAGCACCTATATAGGCTCGAGAGTAACATGTTAAGTTGAGGATTTCTCGAATGTGTCTTTCCTCGGCTGGGAATTCTTCGTGTCGAGTGGCCTTCACAATGGCGACATCAAGATCGGCTAGAGAGGTACTGCTAGCAACTTTGGCTAGGCTTATGCTGGTCTGATCTTTGACTGCTCCAATGGCTTTTCTGAGCTTGCTCGGTGCCATTGCTAATTTTGTGGCTTAATTATGAAAGATTATATGTGAAGACCTTGTCAGAATCAGTAATATTTGTAGATACTCAATGGGAGGAGAGAAATTTTAATCTGAATAATTAATTATGCAAAATTCATTGCATCCGATTTAAATCACGATAAGACTAATGCGCATATGGACACAGAAACCTTCATTTTCATGCATATTTCATTTCTACGTGTATATATGCATGTACGTACCAAAATATGGGCATGCATATATATATATATATATATATATATATATATATGTGTGTGTGTGTGTGTGTGTGTGTGTGTATACATACATGCGTATAAACACGTTTAAGAAATTGCACAATTCTAAACCTTACGGCTCAGTTTTATAATTTATATTTATGTCCAAGAAACTTCATAGGATTTAAATAAATGAGTAGAAGTATTAATATGCATATTAATGGCATTAAAATAATTAAAAATATAAAAAAAATTCCCAAACTCCAACAAAAAAAAGAGAGCAATCAAGGAGAAATAAGAACTTAGAGCTTACCTGACTTAAAAAATTAAAAATTACGAAACAGATGCTTGTCTAATTAGTTGTAATGAACAATAGCTAGCTTTCCCAGCTCCCCAATTGGTAAATAAATTTTGAATAGATTAATAATATTAATTGTTTATCTTCTTCTCCTCACACTCTTGTTAATTATTTTGTGAGGAAGTGCGAGAAAAAGAAGAGAAGATGCAGGCTGTGTTAAGCTCGATCTTTCTTCTCCTCTTCTCCTCTGTTTCTGTTTCTTTCACTCTCCCCCCCCCCTTGTGTTCCTCTTAACAAAACTCGAGTGTACCGTACATAATCCTGTGTATTAGCATTATAATGTGGAGAATTTACAGGAAGTTAATTAAGCCAAATGGCATTTTTATTTATCGCATATATATTTAGAAAGAAAATGATTAATTTACAACATGTACACCTCGATATTTCTTTGACTCTTTCAAACAAAAGCTCACGTTAAAAATCAAATTGCTGCAAATGTAAAAATTGCATAAACAAATTAAACCCTGAATCAACTTTTTTTAACATAATCTTATCAAAATATATATATATATATATATATATATTGTGTATTTAATTTTTTTTCGAAGGGAAAAGGAAATTTACAAGTACAATTAAGTAGAACAACATCTCAGATAAAGAATGTTTATGTAAATGTAAGAGTAGAAGAACAATTGAACTGTTTCTCCACACACAAAAATGATCATGGATCAATTAAAAGCTCCACAAACACTTCTAATCGTTCCTTGGGAACCTGTCTTAACATCAATGCTGCCCATTTTCACCATTGAATTAACAAAATCCTCCTCAAAACTCGGTCCAAATTCGGGGTTTAGCATGTCAAAATACGAGTCAACAACACTCTTTGTCCCAACATCATCATAGAGCCTTGCATCAGATTGTAGCACAGCAAAACCAGACCGAATGTTCTGCAAAATTTGGTTGTCAAATGTCTGTCCACTGCCACGGTCTATAGGTAACCGGACATTCACGTCTCCGTTCTGTGGGCACTTTGCTTTCAACTCCGGAATCAAATTAGGGTTTATGGCCGGATCGGTACCACCATCGGGAGAAAATTTGTATAGCCTTTCTGTCATGAAGAAGCATGCTGTGGTGCCAATTGTATGTGAAGCTGACATATACAAAGTTTATCCAAACTAGTAAAATAAATCACCTAATAATCATACATACAACTTTTTTGACAACTGATTTCAAGACTTGAAAGTGAAATTAAAACCATGTTTATATGTTAATTTATGAAAATGAAATTTGATAAAAATTGCCTTCATTTTCAATTCTTCAAATAAAGTTTGTCGTCTAAGCTGGCTGCATAATCCAAACTCCAAATTATTTTATTGGTCATTAATAGGAGTTGGTGAACCACATTTACATGCTGTGCATTATAGATGTCTCTTACTAATTGAATGATTGAGACTATTTCCTTCCTTTTAAATACTTATCAAGTTTTTTAGTACCCTACTAATTAATTAATTTGCAGATCATGACATGCATGGCCTCAATTCACATTTCTTTTTAGACTCCACAAACATAAACTTTCAATCTTTCTTCTTTATCCCTACCCCTACCCCTACCCCTACCCCTACCCCTACCTCTCTTTTTTATTCTCATGCCATTATCATCTTTACCCTCTTCTCCTACTTATTTGTGGGAGCCTTGTCTACTGGGTAAAGATTATTTATTTTTTAAATTGATTTATTATTATTATTATTATTTATCTTGTTAGAGGCAGAAATGGTACCAGTAAGAAGAACGAGGTCTTTATCTGAGAGCCCTTTGTCAAGAAACTTAGCCTTGAGTTGCTGAATTGAATCACTAACATCTGGCATATTGTCGGCCGAAGCCACATTAGAAACCAGCCCATCTCTCCGACCAGTTTCAACCTCATAGGTCGGCCCATTTGCCTGTTTATAGTGGAAACAACGTGAAACTTTAATACTACGCCTGGTTTGGATTGAAAGAATGAAATTAGAGAAGGGATGGAATAGAGAAGCGAATGAAATGGAGAGTAGAATGATTTATTTTATTCTAGCTGGAATGAGTCATTCCTTACCCTTCTTCAAGGAATTAAATTCACAAATTTGACAGGAATGAAGATGGTTCATTCCATTCTAATGGATAACCAAACACAAACTTTTCATTACAGAAGAATAAGTCATTCAATTATTAGCATAAACGATAAAATAAAATAACGTAGTGTGTGGGTTATTCTTAATTCCCTCCTATTATCGACATATATACTATCGACCTAAATTTAATATGGGTCGGTATTTAAAAGCAAGAATAGAAATTCAAAAGTAAATCATGAAAAATACATATAATTACTTAGGAGTGAGTTAATACCACGGCAATGGCATCTCTAGCAGCCATGGCAACAATATCAGCACAAGAAACCACACCAGGACACACACTTTCCAATTGTGCCTTTGCTTTCTCTATCTGATCAAACCCTCCAACACCTTGGTGACCAAATGCATGTCTCTCGGAATCCGGCCCATTATCAATTAGTATTGATCCATCACACCCCTATAACATATTCAATATCAGTCTCAAATTGAGTGTCATAATTTCAACACAGATTAACGTTAAGGCATTCGAGCCACATATAATTTTGAATTATGACACTCAAAGTGGGACGGAGAGGAGAGGTTATATAAACATATAAAGAGCTAGAGAGGAGAGGAGAAGGAAACCTGAACAAAGCAGTCATGGAAGTGAAGCCTAAGCAAAGCTGGAGCAAGACTCGGGTTGGACTGAACGAAGCCGCTAACAATGGATTCAGCATTGGGGCAGGAATCTGTATAAAAACCAACTTGGAGTTGGCCTTGTGAAAACCCAATAACATAACTGAACAATATAATGACCAAAACCAATACCATTTGTAACTTATTACACAGGTAAACAAAGAAATTAAGAAGCACAAGAACTAGCTAGCTACAGCCAGCAGGCCTTCTGGCACAGTTATAAGGTACTCCCTCCTAATTGTAAAACTAGCAACTTAAAGGATATCTTCCGTGTTCGAGTGTTTAATCAGAGTGATGTATGGTGGTAGTAAAAATTTGTTGTTATACTTGAAGATATTATGTCAGCTTTTGTACTATCATCAATAAAAAGATGACTCTTAATCTTTGCTGTTTTAATAAATGGGACTCTTTTTTGTAATGGCTGAAATAATAAGGTGACAACTAGCTATATATATATATATATATATATATATATATATATATATATATATATTTGTCATGAGGAGTTTTTCGATCTTACAACCAGATCTCTCCACTCCGAACAAGACTTCCGAAATAGGCCAAAACCTACGGTCCGTGGCCCCTATGCTTTTTTTTTCCAATGGGAGTCGAACTCAAGAACGCCGGGTTTACGGTTGATCCCATCCTCTCCCTTAAATTACTGAGTCAATTGGCAGGGTTAGACTACTAGCTATTAAGACAGGGTGACAATGCCTCAACTAATTAGTTGCATGTGGTGGTTTAGTGGTGGGACAGTTTATATGAATCATGTTTCATTTATATCATTCTCATCCTAGTCACTACATCTTATCAAGTATTTGTTCATAGAACTGCATTCCCACTATATGTAACTAAATAAATTGAGGCATTGCATCTTGCTTTGAAAAATATTAACAAAAGCAATGGCAAGCTAAGGAAATGCTACTTACACCCTAAAAAAAGCACCCTTGTTTTGTTAAATATAAACAGAATATGACTCTTTTTCTAGGCCGGAGGGATGTGAAGCTGAAAAATATATACCCTCTTAATATCAAAAGTCCACCAATTTTCAGAAGCAGACAGGTAGATGAAGCATTTTCCCTGTACTATAGGGCAATTTCTGCACTGAAAGTAGAGGTATAAACCCTCAGTATATTAGAGGATTTAATATTAGCAAAACAAGCCATGCCTTTGTCAAAATGCAAGGAAATCATACAAGAAAACAGCAAAATACAGACTACTCGCTGTTGGTAGTAAAAGAAAACTCGATAACATATAATCTGTTGGGGTGGCTTAGTGGTCACAAGCCCTCACTAATTAGGTGCAGGGTAATCGCCACCCTCAAGTTCGTTGGCTGCATGATACAATGACGTATAATAATTAGCTGCATTATACATAGAAGCTTAAGAGCTTAATGTTAAACCTACACATATTTCCCTCTGTATTTTGGCTTCAATTCTTTACTTTTAGCATCACTTCCCACAAGCATCTCGTAGTCAGCAGGACTGAAAACTGCAGAATGAAGATTTCCCTCTTCCAACCACTTCAGATGGTTCTCCTTGAAATCCAAATGTTTTATCCTAGCTGACTCAGCAACGTTGTCAGTGTATGGTTCGATCTTCACCATGGTCAGTAAAACTCGGCTGTAACGGAAACTCAGAATCTGTTCACAAGAAGCAACCAGCTTGAAACATGGGTGTTCTGGGAAATCAGTATCACCCGAATCATCATCTCTTAGTACAGGATAGAAGTACACGAGGCGCCCCCCCATTACAAGCATCCTAGCAGCAAGATCAAGCAAATCATGTACACACTCAGCTAGGCTGTATGCACCTGTTGATGGTATATGATTTGTCCTCTTGTCATCAGGAACTGTATATGGATCCACGGCACCTTTCAACAGTTTCCGGCCACCAGATTTGCGGCCCCCAGCACGGACTCCATATGGAGGGTCACAGATTATGGCATCAAGTACCTAAAAGCAGCAGTATTAAGTACTTAAATGTATCCAAGTAGAATGAAAATGATAAAAGGAAAATCTGATAGAAGAATAAGAAAAAGAAAAAAAATGGACTGTTGGTACTATAAAAAATAGAAAAATGTAAATAAAGTAATAGAAAACTTAGTTTTCTACTTCATAAGGATTTTATTTGAGTCACAAAAAATTCAGACCCTACAAAAAAAGCATAAGATTCTCAAGGCTGCAAAACTGAAGCAGAGTTATTTAGGTGCTGATAATGGTCGGTTTTAGGCGGTCTGATTCTGAAAATAAATAAGTATCAAAATCAGGCTTAGGACAACAGGTATAATTTCTCTTTTAATTGCTTGTATACATCATGTCTAACAGGTTTGCCTCCTCTGGAATGGTGAAATATAATTTCAATTTGAAACCAAAAAAAGGCGTCCAAAGTTGTTAAATAGATAACTAAGCAAACTTAAGGAATCAAACTTCTTGTTTGTCGACACTCTAAAATCTCAATGGAAAAAAATAATTTAAAAAGTTTAGTATTCAAGAGAGGAAAGCCACATATATACAGAAAAGGGACTTTACAAGTAACCTACTGCAGCAAACAAAAAGGTTACCTCAATCAACCCACAGCGCCAGGGAGGAAGGTTATTATCTGCCCGTAACAGAGAAATTGGCATTGGTAATCCATACTGAAAATAGCATTAAGTGATGGAGTAAGCAACTAAGCATGCTTTTAACCCAACAAAAAAAAATAAAAAATGAAACATGTTTTGCAAAGCAACATATGTAAAAGTAAAATACAAAAAAAAAGTGACTGTTTTGTATTTTCGTTGGCTAACTTCAAGAAAAGAATCCAACTAAATTTATGGAAAAACCAAAATTGCTAGTAGCCTCAAAATGGCTCCCCACTGAAGACTACATAAATCGACACTTTCAACTGCAGGTCGTTGAAATAAAATTGGATAGATAAAGTAATATAATATTAAAAAGAAAATGATTCTCTAAACACTAATACTATACATCATTTGAAAAGAGTGTTTAATTGACCTGCTTAAAATTGCTCCAAACATTACAATCAGGGCCACGACCATCACGTACTACTCGAATGTCAATGTCTGCACCCTGAACAATTTACATTAGTGGAAACTAAAGAAATTATCAGCATACAATCATGCAAACATAAATTCTCCAGCAGAAGCATTAAACAGGTAGTATCTGCTTACTAGCTAACAGTCAACAAAGAGCAAACAACATACCATTGTCATTGCTCCAAAATGAGCCGCAGCAATCAGAATGCTCCCAGTGCCAACAAAAGGATCATATACAAGTTTCCCAGGCATGGCTTGTGCTTGGTTGGCCATCAGGAAAGCCACTTCCGCATCCATGGCTGTTGGCCCAAGATAAGTACGACTTTTTAATTGATAGGTTGGTAAAAGCTTCCTGTCAGCAGCTCCAACTTCTCGGCCAAAAAAGATTCTCTTTTGAACAACAGGTGGAAGGCCATTATTAGACCCATAGTCATCTGTTTCCATAAGACAAAACTTGTGCTCTGGATTTCGTAAATTGACCCGACCCTGAAACATTACAGATTTAGAAGCTCTATCAAACAGTTGCAATATGAAAAACTACACATCAAAATAATAGTGTGAAAGCTGAAATCACAACACTAGTTGCTTCCTAACCATAGTTGACATACAAAATATATTTCATGAGAAATATAGCAATAACTAGTTTTCCTTCACTTATAACACCCAATTACAGAAACTAAAGCACAGTGAAAATGCAATCAATTGGAAAGGGCTAGTCAGTGGCCTTAATTGGACAAGTTTCAAATGGTTTACCATATTAACCAGTAACTAGCAGCATAATGAATGGAAATACTAATAGCTGCTGCAAGTTTTGGTTTGTATCGTAGTAGCTAATATTCCAAAGTTTACTCATTTATATTTTATGATATTAGGTAATAAGGTGTTCATGAATAATGAAACAAGCTATCCAACCCACAAAGTGAAGAAAAATATTCAGACACCCAAAGTACAGATTGACACTAAAATACTAAATACAAAAAGAACCAGGAAAACCTTGAATGGGATGTAAGACAGCCCCCGAATGCGGTCATTTTGTTCCTGGAAGCTGATAGCCTTGCCAAAACTATCAACACTGATTTTGAACGTGCTTTCTGAAGTCAGGTATGGCAACTTCTGCTCATCTGGATAATTTTTTATAGCTTCTTCCAGTTCCTCATAACTATTTCCTTCACCCCAAAGCTCATAAAGGCCCTTCACAAGGATACCTGCATATTTCAAAGTCAAGCTTTTAATTTGAGTTAAGTAGTTAACCATATAATGAAGTGGAGGAATGATGGAGCTTTAGCTTAAGACAAGTCTAGATAGTAGAGCAGTACTTTAGCTAATTAAAGAATGAATAACCAAACAAAAGCACGTCCCAAGAACAAAATTGCAGATATATGGATCAAATATGATATGTTGATATCCCAAACCTTTTGGCATAAAATGATGCTGCAAATTATGGTAACCTTGAAGGCCATTCCTGGAAATGCTTATTGAGATACTAATGCACATGTGCTGCTGAATTTATAGAGAACTTTAACCTTGACATACATTATTATTTGGTCATATTAACAGTCAAATGAAGGTCAAATATGTATAAACATATCATATAGAAAATAAAGATTTCATGTTTATATGTCATAAATAATATTGCTAATACAAATATATACTCCTTGCTGGTTAAGGAGTCCTACATAACAATATATCACATTATATCAGTTTTTTATATCAATCTTTTGGGAGTTTTCTCCAATTTGTGAGCAATAATTCTCTAGTGATACATATCAAAAAGATATATAAACCCCAGTGACACTATTTTCTCATTTATGCAGTCTACTATATGCTATATAGCCTATATTTTGTAGATCTAAAGTCATCTAAAATATGGGAAATCATCTATTTCGGCTTCAACTATGGTGGATTTTACAAACTTGCTTTTCTAGAAATTGGGATTTTCTGCTTTCTGCTTTGCATATTGTTGGAAGACTCTTTCCTCAATTTCTTTTTAATCTATCTTCTTTTATAATAATATTTGCTCTTTTACCTTTAGGAGAGAAAAACAGGGCAAGGTAGATCATCTGTTGGGTCATAATTGGAACAATTCAATGAGAGAATCTCAAACAGCTTAACAAAACTTAAACCCAGTCGGGAAGGTTCAGAATGATTATAAGGGTTTTTTCACCGCATCATTTTGGTAATATATACATCTAATTATGCCATATTGAAAGTCACATAAAATGTCAATCCATCGAAGGCTATACCCATGTAATTTATACATCTAATAACTTGGGAACTAAATTTTCTATGCATTCCCTTAAATCTATTTTTTTTAACTACCCATCAATGGGTACATAGTAAAAATTAAATCTTGCAGTTTAACAACAGTCAAAAATTTTGTTATCATGCACTGAACAGGGTATGTATCTTCCTTGGCTATCTTCACACCCACATGTATACAAAAAAGAAAAAAAAAATAGAAAGGGATTTACTTCGATTGGCGACATTGCGGGCAATTTCCTCAGAAGGGAGATTAACAAAATGGAAAGGAGAATCAGGGTGGTGGTGGTGTTGAGGGAGTCTCCATTCCAAGGAATCGCTTCTTTCTGGATTATGGGTATCATCACTACTGAATGCACCAAAAAGCTCTGCCAGTGATTCGACTTCGGGCTTTCTGTAATCCAACAATCTGTGATAGAACACGCATAAATACCACATTTTTATTTCTCTTTCTTTACTTCTAACTAATCACCCGTATTCGCTTTGGGTTTCAGAAGGAGAAGGAGTACAGTTTGCTACAGCAGTATAGCTAAAGTACAATATGAAGTAGAGGAAATCTGGAAATGGTGTGATTAGCAACGGAGTACTATAACAATGATGGGTAAGAACTACGAAATTCCCCCAAAACCCAAAACCCAAAACCCTCGATGATAACCTTTTCCCTTTTTTTAAAGGTGAAATTCGTATTCATTGTTATTCAATTAAAAAAAACTCAAATAATAGATTTCATAATTCGTTCTAAATTAAAAACATATTTTCAATTATTTTAAACGTAAAGTCTTAATATATATCTTAATTATGTTTTCATAGATAAATATACCGATATAGTAATTTTACTATAGGAAAGTTACCAAAAAAAATTTAAAATTAGACATTTAATTTGGGACAGGAGTATATTGTATTACTTGCGATTTATATGGACATAATATTTGCGATTTATTTCGCACAAATTTTTTCGGTGTCTAAAAATAAGAGTTTTGTTTTACTTTTGAGTTTTTTACATCAATAAACTTGTTGAAAAAATGTCAAATAAGACTCTGATTTTGAGACAAAAGGAGGAGTAAGCTTGTGACATGGTGATCAAGAATCACATTCACATTCCAGTAGAGCCAATCAACTTGGTGAGCCCAAAAGTGATAGCCATAGCCATCCAGCCTCCAATCAACACCCTAGCACAAGACTTGAACACAGAGGTTCTTCCCATCACAGCACCAACCCAACCAAACACCACCAATGCCAAGCTCACAGCAGCAACTACAACTTCCATCCTCACCATATGATCTCCTATAAAAGCATCAGTTAGCAATGGCACTATGACTCCTACCAAAAATGCAAGTGCTGATGCCATAGCTGCCTGCATTGGGTTTGGCAGTTTTTCCTAATCATTTCCTTCTTCACTATTTGCCAAATCGCCTCTTATCCTCTTATCCCTCTTCATTTGAGATACCTCGATGTCTAGCTGAGAGTATACAGACACAAACTCTCCAATTGCCATGCTACAAGCTCCTGCAACCATCCCTGCAAAGCCGGTTAGGATCATGGCTTTGACGTCTTTTTTAACAGCTCCAACGCCCATCATTAGTGATGCAATGGACACCAATCCATCAGTGGCTCCTAGGACAGCAGCGCGAAGCCATTGTGCCAATTGGGAGTAGTCAACCTCCTCTTCTTCGGGTACTTGTTGCTTTGTAACATGAGTGTCATTTAGGGCAGCCATGAATCTAGTTATGTGAGGCCGTGAGGGAAGAGAATGGAGAGAATATAATGAGTTGGTTGTGGAAGATACAATCCCCTAATGAGGGATATTTATAGGGCAGGAGCAATAAAATTTTGATCAGTGAGTACTGATAGTGCTATTTGTAATAGTGCTCCAAAAGGATATGATATTGTGCAAGCCACAAGCCCTTGGTGGTGTGTTTAAACTTTTAAATATATGAATACTCGAAGGGAGTCTACATTGAAAATTGCCGCCTTCCTTGGTAGTCTTTATAGGTATGCTCTTTTTTCTTTACTTTTCTTTTCCCCTAATGTGCAAATTATTAAGTTTGCTCCCAATGTTATAGTATTGTGTTTATTTCAGCCACTAGATCTATGGTATCATTAGTGTTCCTCATTCTTGATATTAAGTACTTGTGCATCAAACTATTTACCTCACAACACATTTGAATTGCATGCTTAAGAAAGCAACTATGGAGCGGAGCGATTCTTCTTGTTTTAACAGTAATTTTTTCCTTGATAGAACAGCCCATATAGCCATTGTTCAGTTTGAATAAAAATACACTAGGCCCTTACCATGAAGAATGTACATTTGAATATGAAACCCTTTGGAAGATGGAGTTATGCATAGGAGAGCACATAAGCAAACAGAGATTTTGGAAAGATATAATTCATTAAAAAATTGTTTGGAGTGTGGAATCCACACAAAGGCCACAGGCTCCACATTTTAAAAACTGAATCTAAAGGAAAAAGTTTTTCTATTTTGCTTCTTTTTCAGTTGCCACTAAAGGAACTTTTCCTTTGGTCAATGTTCTTCAGTGACTAATATTCATTTATTTATGGCCTTTTATATAGTCTTATGTCAAATAATATGCCCTTTTCTTGCTAGTACATTTTCTTTCATCCGAGACCGTCAAGATTTGAATCATGGTTGGTAGCTACTGGCACCAGAGGCAATAAAGATTATTCATGAAAGGTGGGAGGCCCAACTCTCCATTCAATTGGTTGGCATTGGGAGACAGAATAACACAGTTTTTCCATCTGTTTACTCGAGTGAAAAGATCTATTAACAGAATTGATAGCATTCATGATGGAAATCGAATGGGTTTTGGACAGGAAAAAATATCGAACCATCACTTTAATCCACGGCCTATTGAGAACCATCAACAACATATAACAAGCTTTATCAGGAGGCCCTGGAACAAGTTTTTGTCAGCAGATAATCTCCCGTTTAAGGCTCATCAAGTTCATGTTTCAAATAGGAGCTAGCAAACAAAGCCCCTGCAATGTTTTACCATAGTCAATGGAATGTGGTGCAAAATAATAAGGTAATATTCTGTGCTATGTGCTTTGATTCCTTAAGATTAAAATCCAAGGTAGGGATTTCATCCACTGGATTGGGGGTGAAATTTAATTACCATCAGCATATATAGAAGGTATGTGGTTGATATGGAAAGTGGAAACACAGGTGTGATATTGTTTTTAGAGACATTCAACCGGATACTAGATGTGTGGTCGGTCAAGTTAGTATCATAAACCATGGGGCAATGCGAGGAAGCACTAACCACCCATAACAAATCCAAATTATCTGCGTTTCTAATTAGTTCTGGAGTCAGGTAATGAGATTAGTGGATGTATTCAACTGGGGAGAGGAGAAAATGATGAAGGAAGGGCAGGGGATTCAGATGCAGGCTATGGTCATGCAGATCAGATAGGTTAGGTTGGGTATGGCATGGTATGGCTTGGCAAGAAGGAATGTTACAGCTATGAGCTAGCTAGTATTATGGGATTGCTTTACCTACCTACCTATGTACCTTTGCATGCGGAAACCATGGCACTTCATCATCAAGTGCTCTGTTGTGGGCTGTTCATCATCAATTGGAAAGAGTGGAGTGTTGCACTGATTCCTCTCATCTTGTGGAACTCCTCACTAAATATCCTTTCCATCTCTACACCTGTTTTTCCTTTGGTAACTGATATTTTATCTTTTGGATCCTTAATTAAGTTTTGTCTAGTTAAGAAAGTTAATCGGGTTTTAGCAGACAAAGGTGACTTGTTAGCTCACATAAGTAGGATACTATATTAATTAGGATGATATATCACAAATTTGACAGAAATGAGAAAGGTGAATGAATCATTCCATTTTCGCCTTCAGCCTTGATTCTGCTTTGGAGGTTGGATTCTGAGTCTTTTGATTTTGGAGTTGATCAAGTTACTTTTATGACCTATGAGATGGTCTGATATCCAATGAAACCATTCCCTCTTCTTCGAAAATTTTAAATTCTGTCACTTGATTTTAGAATACTGTTTTCTAGTTTTTGTGAAATAGAGGCACTCTATTTGCATATATGTATGTTTAATTGAACAATTATATGCCTGGCATTATTGGATCCCTTTTGGTGCACATTCAGACATCATTCAGAATTCAACCAAATCATAATATTTCTTTTCAAAAGTGAAACTTTGTTTGATTTAAATTTCTCATTAGGAAAACCCTTGCATACTAATGAAAAACTAAAACAGATGAAGGAAAATTCAGTAATCCCAATTACAATTCATTAACTTGGTCAAGCCAAAAGTAATAGCCATGGCTATCCAGTCTCCAGTCAGGACCCTATAGCACAAGACTTCATCAAGTTCTTCCCAGCACTGCTCAAACCCCTCCAAATGCCGCCAATGCCAAGGTCACTGCATCAGTCATCACAGCCAGTCTCACCCTAACCTTATAGTCTCCTACAAATGCAGCAGCTAGTAAAGGCACTAATGCCGCTATTGAAAATGCAAAAGCCATTATGCCCTTTGTGAAAACTAATCCATTGTTAGTGAAGCAACAGAAACTAATCCATCATTAGCTCCCAACACCCATCATTAGTGAAGCAACGTAAACTAATCCATCATTAGCTCCCAACACAGCTACTCGAAGCCATTATGCCCTTTGTGAGTAATCAAAGGTGTCCTTTTCCTGTACTTGGAAGTTCTTTTCTGTTACTATCATTTTTGGGAATTGAAATTTGGATATCAGTTAGTGCAGCAATGAAGGCAAGTGAATCAAATATCAAATAATCACCAAAATGGAGGATAATTGAGAGAATATGAGCTGCTTTTTGGAAGACACTGTCTATTTATGCAGAGTATATATAGAGTAAGGACACATTAAATATGATATTAGTGACTGTGATCAAGGTCTTAGTGATGCAAAAAGATAAGATAGTGTGTTGGGCACAAGCCCTTAAATTAATGCATACCTATAAACTACAAGTTTTTATGGTATTTGCAGCACTACTAATCTAGGTCATTGATTAAGAACAATTCACTGGGTAATTGCATGCCTAGATACTTAGTTTCTTGTCCAATTTAGCATTCTGTAAGAAAGAATGATTTTATTATAGCTTTCTGTTCCATTTCAATTGCCTACTAGCATATCGATTTAACTAATTATAGAGTTCTCCTGGTGTGTCTGTAATCAATATCCTGCAAATCCAAGGGATTCCAAGAATACATTTGAACTTTTCGATCTAATTTATGATATGCAAATGCTAAAGAAATTAAGTTCTTACCCTGCTCCAAATTAAATGCATTGAGAATTAATGTGAGGATCAGTGCTTATGATAGTAATCTTTATATAACTAGTCCTTGTGAAAAGATTCAAAAGACTAAGTAGTAAAAATGGCAGTAATAACTAATAAGTCCCAATCTTGAAATTCCACAGAAAACAAGGATCAGCCTTTTGGAAAAACTATAAATATGGGAAAATTTGTGCTATATCACAATCTCACTGACTTTTCTAATTCGTTTAACAGTTAAAAAAACAATTAAAAATAACTGGCTGGTTCTTATAAAGTAGGTTTACTAAATTTGAATATACAAATTTCAGAAAAATGGATTGCTGAGTAACAGAGCACACAGACACAGAAGTTGGAAGAAATATCATTAGAAAACTGGAAGAAGTGTGGAATATACAGGTTCACATAATATTTTATATTAAAGTAGAAGAAAGAAACTTTTTTTTGTTTCATGTAGTACTTCTACCAAAGTCTCCACTCAAGCAATCACCAATTAGGCTGTTTTTTTGCTCCCTTATTGATGCCACTAAAGATTATCTTCCCCTTTTTGTGATGGTTTTAAGTCATCGTCAGTTCATTGGGGTGGCTGCCTATTAGAGTCATTAAAAATGGCAATCACAGGAAAAAAGCATAAGTTTCAAATGAAAGATGAGGGATATTATGTGCTCTATTTGTGCTTATCTTATGACAAAGATCAAGCAACTAGGAGAGGACTTAAAGAAGACTTGTCAGACATTGACAAATTGAAATTCTTGAGGCATCTATTAGGACATTCATTGCCCATTGAGTTGCATATTTTTCGGTAATTTATACAATTATAGTTTTTAAGCTAATCCTTATTCTGCTGCATAACAGAGCATAATGATATGCTGCAATTTTTAAACCAGGCTATCATGATGAAACATCTTATAATAGTAAATGAAGATTTAGAGGACCATAAGCATCAGAATTTTGGTTAGCAGCTTCTTTCTCTCAACAATAATGCTTGAGGTTATTTGTTTGTTCCCTAATTACCTAAAAATCTCTACTTCATTTTAATTCTTTTATTTATGATATCAAAGGTAAAAGCTTAAAACCAGTAATAAAAAAGAAAGCACAATTATAAATAAAGGTTCACAAATTTATTAAAGAAGGGAAATAAATTCTGGGGTCTTACATAAATCCTACATCCCAACTCTCCACTCAATCGCCAATTTCAAGAGGTAAATCATTTCTAACATTATTTAAATCATTTCATCCTCACATAAAATATATGATAAAAATTGTCATCTAACATGTTATCCTCATAAACATGAGTTTCAAGATTTAACATAGCAACAAGCAGGACAGTTGAGTTACCAGCTTCAACTTAGAAATGGCATATCCAACTTTGATCGAGAAAGATGCAGTAGAATTGGCTTAACATAACAGTTGAATTACCAGCTTCACCTTAGAAATGGCATTTCCAATACACAAGGATATTGGGTTTCCACATACTTTCACCACTGCAAGGGCAATTCCAGCTTTATTACACAATTACACAACCAAGCAGACCCAGTCACATGCCATCACTAATGAATATCAACATATGCTCTTCCAAGCCCTCATAGTAGACTTTGCTTGGAGTCATTAGATATTTCCTTTGTGTTTTCTCATCTGAAAATAAATAAGCATCCTATTATAGAACAGTATCAACTTTCCAGAAGTAGAGTGAAGTGAAAAGAAAAAGACAACAGAAAAGGGTGGATAATAAGAAAATTAAAGACAAACATTCATTTAACCATGGATTAAAGCACATAAGAAAAACAGGTAGAAGAGCAAAAACAAAATGTCCCTAAAGTCCATATAACCTTTCTAACAAATGATAAAAATCTGTTTGCTCATAGATGCAACAGAAAAATGTTTCAAAAGACAGTAATCCACGGTCACTGTAAAACCATATTAAGATCTAAATTCAATCACTGATATTAAGTTTAAGAAGAAATGATCATATTACCTTTTATTTCAGGTCTCTACTGGGGTTGAAGCACTTTCACAAGCAAATGCTTGGGAAGGAACAGCTCCAGATTGCCTTGGAGAATCAGAGAACGTCCTCAACTCATCCAAACAATTCAGAGGTAACGTGGGAGCTGAAGTCTGATTATAAAGAAGTAAACCATCATAAAGACACCTGGTTTCACCATTTGAAACTGCTTTTGAGCTCATTGGCCTCCTTCTATACTTCAACAAATAGCGATCAGGTTTACGACTGCGTCTGCTATAAAACAACATAGAGGTGTTTCCAAAACCCAGAGTTCTATTCACCTCAGGTTGCAGCTTCTGATTCGGCTTATCTCGTCTCTTGTAATAGTTCAATACAGAGTGTAATCTATTACCATCATCAGAATTGCCTTTTTCAACGACTTCAGCCATGCCAATCTCATCATTTTTTTGGCATTCCTTGCCCTTTAGATTAGTAGAATTGCAAACTAAATGTTCTGGAACTGTTCTGCAATGATTCTCATTCAATTGTCTATCCTCACATACCCCAATCTCCCCATAAAAAAGCCCTGAATCCTTCTTCCTAGCACCCAAACAACTTAAATTCACTGAGCAAAAATTCTTTGCAATCCTTGGTGAGCTGTTCATTGCACGATGCAACTGAAAAGCAAGTTCCTCATCGTCCAAACACTTACTCTCGTCACCATTTTCATTATTCTTGGCAACCAAGCCCAATACACCATTTGCAAATGCCACTGCATTTTTCGCCACCACTGCTTTCCTCAATGCATCCTCTTTAGCTTTTGCCATAATCTTAAATTTCTTCTCCACGGCAAGATCAGCATCTTTCACCATATCTTCTAATAACTTGGGGTCATTATTATTAGCCAAAAACCCAGATTCACCCAATTCCTTGCCCCTATTCCTCCTCCCACTATAAACCCTAATCGAATTCCCAAGCAAATTAGGAACCCAACAATCAACACAAACAGAAAAGTGTGAATCTATATGACAATACGACCATGGCGGAGATCTCCCATACTTCACAACACAATCCTTATGAACAAACTTCTCACAATCACGACACCTAAAGCAGTCCAATTCCGACGTTTTATCGAAACAATAGAGACAAATCTCGGTCAATTCAACGCGTTTGATGCAATCTTTGCAGAGAAGAACGATACGCCAAACACTATCTAGGGTTTGGAGTCTGTCTTTAGGATTTGTGTAATTGAACCGCAGTCCACAGCCGTGACAATCGGACAAATTGGGCAATTGTCGGGTTTTCTTGTGGAATTGATCTGATGATGAGTCTGAAGAGAGAGAAGATTGGGGAGATGGGGTGGTTGAGCCTTGGTGTTTAGGGTTTGAATTGGCGAGGAGGCGCTTACGGGAGGGAGAATTGGTGGGTCCGGCGGATGGTAAAGGTGGCTTGGCGGTGGTTTTGGGTTGATTTTTATTAGTTTGATTGTCTTTCATCATCGTTTATGGTACGGAGGAATTGGGGCTAGGGCTTACAGAGACATTTTGGGGAAAGGGTTCATTGATTGTTTGCTCGGTAAAAGGAAAGAGGTTAATTCTTTGTTTAAGTTGTCTCGTATTCAGGGTTTAAGAAAAGAAACCGTTAGGAGTTAGTAGTACTGGCGACAGAGGTATTAAAAACATACGGAGAAACTTACTACTCCCTCCGTTCTTTAATACTCCCTCAATCTCAAATTAATTGTTTAATTTTAATTTTTTTAAATCAAATTAACTATTTTTAAAATTAATAATTAAACATATATAAATATATTTCTAAAATTATAAAAATTAGGGTTAGAAATAAATTGTATATATTTTCTTTTAGTTATAATCTCTTCACCTATATTTTAGCAAAAATAGTAAAAAGATTAATTTTAAAAATAGTCAATTTAACTTTAAAAAATCAAAACTGAGCAATTAATTTAGGACAGAGGGAGTATATAGGTGGTTTTAGAATTGTGCACAAATATTAAGCAAATAATTATATATAGCATTAATTATAATATCAATTATCTATATTGCTCTTGTATTGAAAGAAAAAATTGTTATTTATTGGACAGAAAATAGTGAGAGAATCAAAGTTACATTTAATACTTGGGGTAATATTGGAAACTAAGCAATTAATATTTACTTGAAATTCTCAACCGACTTATATTAAGAAACAAAAATATTTTTTTAAAATGACTTATATTAAGAAACGGAGGTAGTATTTTGTTTTATTTTAAAATCATTGTAACAACATTGCCAAAAAAACTGCTTGGAATTTTTAATTATAAGCAGATACATAAGTAGATTATTGATATAGTTATATTTATTATAACAACAATGTTATTATTATATAAAAAATGCTCGTATAATGTATGCTATGGGTCCCGTTTGATATGTGGGGTCTACAAATATACATATGTGATAGTAACATTATTTTTATGATAAAAAGAGGTGTGGGTGCTGTATATAATTGTGTGAGCTAACGTGGTATTAAATACAGTCCATCTTATCTCTTATGTTTCGTATATAAAGGTGTTTTATAATCTTTTAAGAAATATTAAAAGTATAATAATATAGGAAAATCTATTTTATCAACCAATTCAAAGTAACAAACAAAGTTTAGCAGCACTAAACAATTTGCACATGGACGGGAAACATCCAAAAGTAGAACAAGAGAGAGATTAACAAAATCATAGACTGTACTGATAACAATGCAGATCATGAACAATACAATATTGACATGATTTTGTTTTTCGTGGTACCATATTGGCAACTACTCCAATATCATAATGGAGTAATGTTTATGAAAATTGATAAATTTATAATTTATGATATTTTTACGTAAAAATTATAGCAACGTTTTTTTATCGTCGTTATACATTTATAGCGATACTTTTTATGTGAAAGTATCAAAAAATATTATGAAAATATCAATTTCTAATATTTATTATTATCATGGCGCGATAGACAAGACAACTACCTAACAACTTAGTACTAAATCAACTTTTAGCTATACATGTGAATATATATGGGACCGATCCATATCTAACATTGTAAGAATAAAATTATCTTTATAATAGATTTCAGTCATTCATCCGCAGATTGAATGATAAAGAGTACCTCTCATCCATCCAGCTTTAATATGTGGTGTTTCGCAATTTAATATCACAAGATAGGATGATTGTCTAAAATACCTAGTTAATCTGCAGTTTAATATTGCAGACGCTAGATATGACAGTTGCTAATTCATGAAGTCGACGTTGTTTTAAGTCATGTTGTCCGTCTGTGGAACTAAATTGTGGATGCTGATTATAGTAATGATAAAATTCAAATGACACCGTTTTTAGTAAACCACCAATCCGCACAACTATTAAATTCAATAAATGATAGAATTCTCAAAAAGTTTAACAAACTATTGATAACTTGGAAGGTATTTAAAACCAATTAAAGATTTTAGTTCCTAACTCACAGGGGGTCATATTTAAAATAAACAAATTTTTCGTAAAAAATAAAAATATAATAAAATAAATTACAATACTAAATAATGTTCAAATGTTATTTATATTAACATTTTTTGAAACTTCATTATTTAAAAGTGTTGTATAATAGTCTCATTTTTATTAATTACAAAAATTCATAAGCAATTACAAAAAATCTCAAATCTATTGCTAAATTGTGCAATTATAAATTAAAAAAAATACAAAATATCAATTTTTCTAAGTTGAACTAGTAGGAAGAATTAGGTCAAACTGCTAGAAGAGAAATATGAGACAACGAGTATTGTAGTGGTTAAGGTAGTATATGATATGAACTTTGAAAATTTTAATACTACCTTCATTTCAAAATTAGATATACATTTTGGCATTTTAAATTCAATTTGCGAAATTTTAAAACTCAAATTGATATAAGTTTGTTCAAATTTTGAAAACAACAACGATAATAATTAGTAGTATTTTATAGTTAGTTTACAATTATTATATTTGTTGTATTAAAACTAAATAGCTTCATATCAATTTTGAATTTTAAGATTTCGTAAATTGACTTTAAAAAGTTAAAAATGTATCTCTAATTTTGGAACGAAGATAGTATTTTCAATCTAAACTTTAAATTTTTTATTAAACATCTTAAAATTTTACTTCACACTACCCCAAGCTAGATCCGCCTCTGCTAACTCATAAATGATGTTCCAGCATATTCAAGATATGTTATTTACTTTAAGAATAATTCTCTCCCTCCGTATCAGTGTTCTGACTAAAGTATCGGAGAGTCCTCTCGAAGCCCCCAACTTTAATGAACTTTTTGCATAATTTTCGATGAAGTTAAGACGATCAAGCGACGGTCAAAATTCGTGGATTGACCGAAATTTTAGTTTCATGTTATTGATTGACACATCAAAATAAGAGAGTGAGAAAGCAATAAAACAGTAGTACATAAACACAGAATGAGCAATACTCCCATGAATAAAGCATATAATGAGAGATTTGTTCGACCAACTCGCATATTTTGTGATTTTGACGGATTCGGTTATCATGAAGTTAACTTCATGATAAGTTTCAATACAGTGTTGACATGCAGGGAAAAAGATCACTTTCTACCTGTGTATCGATACTGTATTTATCAATTGACCAAAATCTACTTCATGCTAACCACTCCTGATTTTGGCGAATCTGTTCCGATTTACCCACTTTTCTGTTGTAGATGATGTGTGTAGTTCGCTTGATTTCTCTCTCTTCTTGAACAAGAAAATGGTTAGATTTGGGGTTTTACAAAGATGAATTTGTGCACGAAAATTCCCCTGTTGGAACTTTTATTTCTCATAAATAAAGTTGTCATTTTCACAAGATTCATTTTTAAATGAATGTAGGGCCCACATTTTAGTCATAATTTTGTGTAAATAAAACTTAATCTGCAAAAAAAGTCTTATTGGTAAATTTTGCAAATGTTAATAATGCATTTTTCTTTAATCCTAAACTACACATCATCATTTAAATAATAATTACAGGGTAAAGAGTGATTATACTGACAAATTTAAGAATATTGCGTCAATTTAATTTACTATCAAATATCAATTAAAAATAAACTTTTTGTGAAACAATTTTTAAAAAATATACCACTCGTTTTGTGGAATAGGGAGTAGACATGGCAATTTCACTAAATCCTAATAGGACATGTCCGATTTCAAATTTTGCTTTTTGTACTCATATAATTATGTAACTATTTAGGTTATTTATTCAAAAACTTATAACATTTATAATATAAGATGATGTCGATAATAAAAATATTACTCCCTCGGTTCTCTTTTATCGGTTGTTGGAGGTCAATGCACAATTATTAAGAAAAGTAATGACACTGCATTGTGAAGTGTAAAATTAAACTCAAATGACTAAATTGGCCTTTTTTACTAGACATCCTTCTTCTTTTCCTCTCTTTCTTATCTTTAGTATCACATTCTCCAACAACAACACCCGTCTTGTTGCCCTCGTCTACACCCGTCGAAAGCTCGAGTCCCCTCTCTCCTCCAAGATTTCGTCTTTCGGCGATCTCGGCTTCGCCGTCTGTGGCCCCCTCGGAAGATTCGTCGTCGATTCCATGATCGTCCTCACCCAGGCCGGTTTCTGCGTCGGATACATCATTTTCATCGGTAACACATTGGCTAATCTTTACAATTCTCCCCCACAGTCACCTAATCTCAATACCCACCACCGTATCTCTGCCAAAAGCCTCTACATTTGGGCTTGTTTCCCTTTCCAATTGGGGCTGAATGCAATCCCCACGCTCACCCTCTTGGCCCCCTTGAGTATTTTTGCTGACATCGTTCAAATTGGTGCAATGGGTGTGGGGTGTGGTGTTAGTCGAGGATGTGCTCAAATTCATCAACCATATGCCGACTGTCAAGGCTTTCGGTAGCGTCTCTATGTTCTTTTACGGTTTGGGCGTGGCTGTCTACTCATTTGAAGGTGTTGGCATGGCTTTACCCTTGGAATCTGAAACCAAAGGCAAGGCTAAATTTGGGAAAGTCTTGGCCTTGACCATGTTGTTCATTGCTTTCATGTATGCATACTTTTCAACGACACTTGATCTTTGTCTTCTTTAGATCACCATCTTCATCCGCCTTGTTGCCCTTGGATCTCTCTTGACGTTCTCTCAGAAGTCAGAACACATGGGTTTTTCCAGCGCCAGTGGAAGCGGTGGTTATGAAGGAAGCGGTGGTTATGGAGGTGGAAATGATGACGCGGAGGAAGCGGAGGCAGAAATGGGTTTTTCCAGCGCCAATGGAAGCGGAGGACGGCAGCGATGGCGGAGGAAGCGGTGGTTATGGAGGTGGAAATGATGACGCATTTGGTGGCGAGTAAAGTGAGAGCGGAGGCGAATGTGAATAAGAAAATGAGAATGAAAAGGGATTTGTGACAGTGGAGGATCCGGGTTGTTTGTGTAAGGAAGGGTGGAGGAGAAGAGGAGTATTCAGAAAAAAATTGGGAATGTAAGTTGAAATTAAATAGAAGTATGAAGATGAGATAGTTTAGGGGTAAGTTAGGAAGATAAAGAGAAAAATTCTCCTAAAAATCTGAAAAAGACAATTAATTAGGAATGAATTTTTTTTTTCTAAAACGTCTGTTAATACGGAACCGAGAGAGTACATGTTGTTTGATTTTAAATTAAAAATAATTGAAAGAATTTAATTTTGAGAAAAAAGGAAGGATTCAAATAAACAAAACGGGACGGGGACGGGGAGGGGAGGGTGATGGGGAGAAAAAAATCTTTAAAATTTATAAGTTTCGCAAATGTAACTCTCTGTGAAATGAATGGAGTATAAACTGGCGTAACACAAAAATGATTGTAACAAAATAGTGAAAATTAAGATTATCGTGTCAATTTATAATTCCAAAAAAAATTTACACTATGTGATTACTAAGAAGGAAATGAATTAATTTTTATCAAAGAATTAATAAATGAATAACAAACACTACACAACCCGCCCGCAGTAATAGCCAACACCTGCTCATGAGATACCAAAATCTTTGCATAATTTCTGAATCAAAACTAATTCCACAGTACTCTTTTATTAATATGACTAAATGCAGCTGGTCAGTAGCATACAAGCATCCCTAGTTTATACCCAAGACAAACATATGGAAATGTCTTTTAGAAAACAAAACAAAAGAGCAAGATGATACATTACATTAGTTATAGCCAACAAACTCTTTCCAATCACTTCAGTAACGCAAATAGCTTAAGCGCAACCTGTCAGAAAACCGGTTACCAGTTTTAGTATTAGATACATTTTATCAACATTAGCATTATTGGCATAACCAATGCGTAACAAATATCGTATCTGTTTTTCTTCTCTCTTTTTTTTCTTTTTTTTTTTTGTTGACAAGTTTAACAAATACATATTCAAAGAGTACAGCAGGGAAAATGAATGAGACTTACACATTTGTCAATACAATGCCAATAATCAAAATATTGTCCGGTGCAATGCTTGTGCCCAGATTCATCACCTCGAATCCTTTTAACACATGCCTGTAGAAAGTGCAAAGGATTCAAACTAGTAACGTCACTTAACAGCTCCACACACCGTTACCAAAGAAGAGAGACGTATACTCGCTTCTGTCCCAATTCAAATGGTCATGTCCTTTCTGGGGATGATATCCCCATGGGGATCTCTTAAGATGCATAGCTATTTCTGAAATGATAATCAAAGTTACATATGCTTTTCACAACATGAACACGCAATGATCTCTGCTACTTTAAATATGTGGAAGTGCATGACCGTGCAGTAAATGAGACCAATCTACAAACTCTATGCATTTAGAAAGAAACTCAAAACTCATGTAAACAGGTACGAATAAAGCACATCAGGGGTAGGAGTAACTCAAATCATGAGGTTGAAAATCAAGTTTACTGTATGCTAAAGCTCAAAACTCATGTAAACATGTATGTCTCAAGCACAACCAAGGGAAGTAGTGGAGCTCAATCACGAGGTTTATACTAAGTCAAGTTTACTGTAACCTAAAGCTCAAAGCTCCTGTAAGCATGTCTGAATCAAGCACAATCGGGGGAGGTAGTGGAGCTCAGATCATGAGGTTGATACTAAGTCAACTTTACTGTAAGCTAAAGCTAGAACTGTCCAAATACGCTAGAGTGATTCTTTGCACCCAAAGAAATATTTCTTATAAGTTTATGTAAAAAGTGGCTTATATATTGTAAACAAACACACACACACACACACGCCCATAAACATATATCAACACTTAGCAGGGGCACATAGAACATTGCGCAGAAAGTGAACCACAGCAGAAACATTAGCATATAGAGGGAGATGCACTGAACAAATCCCCAGATGATCAACAAATGAATCTTAGGGTAACACAACCTCACCTCCTTGCAGTTCATAAGGACACAAGTCTAAAGTCAACTTTCTTGAATACAGAAGTTGAAATCCTAACCCTCAAACAACCCCTACTGCTTGAGTTCCAGACACATAAAATCTAAAAGAAGCAAAGTAGCACAGCTGTATTTACGCATAAATCATATGTTTACGCAAGTTTACATAAAGCATATATTACGGTAAATCATGATTTGAATATGTGCTTTCCATAGCGGACATGGATTTTCAACTAACCCTCTATTGGGTCATCAGTACCTAAAGGTTGATAGATCTTACGGATCAAGTCTTTCTCCCTTATCCTGAACCTCCAACCCCTCATTAGTTTAAATTTTAACTACAATAATTTTGTAAAATTAAGAGGGAGGCCAGGTCACCAAAGATGTACAGGATACCAAGAAGCTCTAAAAGCTTCCATATTTATTCCAACTCTTGTGGCCAAGCAATCGATCCTACTGTCCACTTAAAACTTTTATTATTAAGATGGAAACAAAAACAATTTGAATTGAACATTTTGGCTTTTAATTCCCATAAGTACCAACTACCAATAGTCTTGATGATTTTGGAACCATGTCCTTAAAAACATAACTCCTAATATATTTAATTTTGACTAGCATATGTTTACGCTCAAAAACACAAAGGAACACAAAGAAAGGGAAAAAAACATAAAAAGAAATGCATGGTAACAAGGAAAAGAATTATAAGTTTGAGGCAGATACATGTTTGAAAAGCTCAACATCGAATTACAGAATATTTGCTAATCACCTGATACTCAAGCAAAGGTTTGACACACTTGGGCTTGCATGATTCTTCCAATAGTTTCTTCTGATCAACAGGCTCCTCATCTGCCCTATATAGAAAAAAAGTTACAATTTCAGTAGATAAGATCATACTTATAATTTATAATAACTCGAATACAAATCGTAATAACTGTAACAATAAGACAATTCCCTAGAATATGCATTCCGACAGATTATGCTATCACTTGTTACTGGTTTTGAAATAAGTAATTAAAAGAAAATTGAGATGAAAAAATGACCAGAATCATAAGTGTATCAATTTCAGACTTTCAGCTGATTGGTGTCAGACACAGTATGTCATGTCATCATACCACCTACCTTTAAAATTATTCTACCAAACTAATTAACTGACAAACCTAAAGAGTTCTCATGATCCTACCTATCAAAATTAAATAAAAATGATATCATATCTCATTTGAATTGGATCATAAATCATTTGAATGATTCTTCATCCAAAAGTGAAAGCCAACTTAAATAATCGTATTTTGCTTTAAAAACTTGATTTTAAAATAATTAGGGGTCAAGAATCACAACGTATTTAAATATTAGGGCTATATGTATATACACAACTGTGTATTACACAGTAGGGCTATGGCGACAGATTTTTTGGGCTATAGCGACGGTAAACTGTCGCCATAGCCCAGAATAGCTATGACGACGGGTGAAATCGTCGCTATAGCCCCAAAAACCGTTGTCATAGCCTACTGTGTAATACACAACTATGTACATACATTTTTTCCTAAATATAATGACATTTTATATATTTATGTTGAAAGTTTCAAAAGCGAAAGTGGATCCTCATTTTACTTCTATGCCTCACCGGTAAACTACTCTTGGCCATTATGCAATATTAACTACACACGTTATATTGGTAAAAAGGGTAATCCTACAGACATGTGATTATATCAATCTATTTATCTATATTATTAAACCAGAGTATGAGCTTAACAGTTATTATGGCGAGGCGATGTCACACTATATTATAAAACTCACAATTCTCTCTCTTCCCCTTCTCTAACTTCCCCTATTTTCTCTCCCAAATCCTCTCGTGGTTCCTGACCCTTATTCCTTCCTACTTCATTTCAAAAGTAAAAGAATAATTGTCCATTACTTATTATTCCACTTCTACTATTTTCCAACTAATCCTAAATAAATGATATACACACAAAATCTTGTACGGCCACTTACGTGCCAGCAAAAGAATGGCAGTTTGAATAAACTTCTGGCATTTTTTTTAAATAAAAATTGACATAAATATTTATATATACACGAAAGAATACAAATAAATTCATAGAAGAGCCACATTACAAATACGAACACAAAGATGAATTCACACGCATATACATATTAATTGACAGTAAAACTCACATAAGAAATGAAGAGAATTCACTAAAAAAGTAGCGCTTCCCAAAAGCACCTGCACATATACAGACATAAGAATAACAATTAAAGCATAATTCCAGATATATACCTATGTTAGAAATGAATCCCTAGGGCCTAGAATAACAGATCGACCGACTACATGTTAGACCTGATTTCAAATCGTTAAAAGTGAAAAGAGACAGCAGACATAAAAATGAATTGATGATTGAAATAAAAAGATTGTACCTTGTTGAGGGTTGAGCTTGGAAGGAACTAGACCAAGCAGACTGCAGAGCTTAATTTGTAGAGTTTCCCAGGTCTATGGCCGCTAGGACGGAATATGTTTCGCAGGGTGTATACGATGCACCCTTTGAGACTAGAGAGTTTTGACTCTTGGTTTAGTTAGTTATGCTGGGCCTGATGGACGGCATAAGTTTGGGTTGGATCAAAGCTGATCTTGGCCCATGTATGATAATCCCAAAAACTAGTGCTGAGTAGATTTTATACATACGAATCAAATATTAACTCATTAGAAATGTTGATTATTCCCATGAGTTTTAGTGTCATTTCATGTATTTTTGTGTCACTTTTATATGATCTATGTTTGGGAGCTGTGTGACGACAATTGATATGGAACAATATTGAAAAGACCAAGAAAACTACAGATCAAGGACAGTGCGGCCGTGCCCAAAATGACTTAGGGTGCAGCGCGGCCGCGTCTGTCTTCAGTCATTAAAAGACCATTTCTGTCAAGTTCGAAAGTTGATCAAATTTGACTTTTCATTTAAACAGTGTAATCGAGTTGTGACATGAAGAGGATTGATAATAAGATTAAGATTAGTTTTCAAAGACTATATATAGTCGTTTTTATTCAGTTCTAAGGGAGGGGATTATATTTTAGATATTCCATCAGATATAGGATTCAAAAGCAGCTAGTTTGAGATTCAAACATGGAGACTTGAAGCAATTGTGAAAGCACGAAGGATCCAAGACAAGAACTGAAGGAGAGACTCAAGGATTTCTTCTACATATTCTATTCTCTTTCTTGTCTTTTACTTTGTATTCTTAATGTTTTATCAGTTGTGAATAATGGATTTTACTTCAATTATGAATTAATTTCTATTTAAGATTGCAACGGATCTTATTGTATAACTTATTTTAATATGCTTCTCTGTTAATTATTGTGATCTATTCTTGAGATTGTCTATTATGATTTGAACTTAATTGATTAATTGCCTGATCAACAATTATCGTGAAAACCTAAATGAAATTGGGAAACGGATTAGAGGTTTAGGAATGATCATAATAGCATGTGATTATGTTTTTTGCATGGCGATAGAATTCATAATTTGTGTTTAGGATAGAGATATACATACACACCGCGTGTAATTTGATAGGGATAAATTCTCTCTAATTGTAATTCACATAGGAAATATAATGAATTAGTTTATTAGGGTGCTCAATACAATTCTACCAACTGTGGATTTTGATTGATATGTTCTTAATGCATCGGAAGGTGATTATAAATGATGATGAGTTCCTGATTAACAGTTCATAATAGTGAACATAACTAATAGAAAGTGTATTAATATAAATGAAGTTGTGATCTTAAATCTCCATAATCTGCTTTTAAAACTTGTGGTAGTTAGTTTTAATTTAGTTAATTAGTTTCATAAAACTTCACAATCTTAAATCATCTATTTAAATAAAATTAATTTGGTTAAGAGTAGTACTTGGTAATTTTTATTAAATAATTACTCATGAAAACAATACTCTATTTACACTTTATTACTTGTTGACCGTGTATATTTGAACGTATTCATTGTTAAATCAATCAACAACTAGTTATCTCATTCCTCATCATATTGTTGAAGCCCATGTTTTTAGTACAAAAACATACAATTTAGTACTACCTTCGTTCAAACATTAGATATATATTTTTGATTTTTTAAAATTAATTTATAATATTTTAAAATTCAAAATTAATATAATTTTGTTCAAGTTTTAAAAATAATAATTAAAGTTGATGATTAGTAGTACTTCATGGTTCATGGTTAGTTTATTTTTTTATATATCAAATTCAAATAATTTTATATTAATTTTAAATTTTAAAATTTTACTGAATTGACTCTAAAAGATCAAAATATATTTTTAATTTTAAAACTAGAGAGAGAGTAATTTACAAGTAACAAATTTCATAGCAATTTTACATCACTCATTTATTTCTACATGTTTATAATATGTGGACGGGTAAGGTTTCAAAATGATATTTTCCTGAACGACAACAGCATATGCCGTTTTTAATATTGTTTAAAATCATATAGAATATATTAGATGGTAAACGATAATAATAAAAAGAAAAAAATTAAATACTATATGGATTTATATATATGAACATGCTATGAGAATTGATACCACGTGTATTGAAATAAGAAAATAAAAAATAATGCATTTGATTTGATAATTTGGGAGATTATTATAGAAAAATTAATCTGTTACATGCAAACGAGAAAATGTTCTTTATTTTGTTATATTTTGATATTAATTTATAATAATTATTAATTATTCAACGCATACAAAAAAACTAATATAAATGTGAGAAAATTATGTAGCTCGAATTCTATCAATAAAGTTGAATTTGGAATTTAAATATCTAATTATCACAAATTCAAGATTTTTTCTCAAAGCAGTGACAAATTTTAATTAATTTTTTGTGGAAATTAAATAAAAAACTTGAATTAATTATAATAATGTTTATAAATTACAATAAATATTCATAATCTAAACTAAAAAATTCAAATAAAAATCATTTAGATACAATTTAGAAACTTACTTTTGGTTATTTATTCATATTCAATTTGAATAATTCCCTAAATACTCAAAATCTCAAACCAAATTTATTTTTTATATTCAAACAAATCCATGAATTAATTTCAAAGCATAAACTAGCTTTTGTATCTTTTTATAAGTTTCAAATAATTTTTATTTGAAATAAATCATCTAAAATTTATAATCAGAACACCAAAAATTATACATGGTCCATTTAGTTAGATCCAGGGAAATAAAGTGATTATAATAACTAGAAATGAGGGTCTGCTAAAGTCTCATAGTCATTTTCCATTTTCCATTTTCCATTTCATATTATAAAATAAAACAAAATTATTATAAGTTATTTATTTAGAATTGGCTTATGAATTTTTGTACTTGTATTTAGAATTAGTTTATGAAAAAATTGCACCTCCAAAATTAACTCTTTTACTAATCTACCCCTTAAATTTATTAATTTACATAATATATGAATATGACTTTTAGAATTTTAAGTAAGTATTAATTGCTTAGTTTTTAATATTATCCAAAATATTAAATATAATTTTGGTTTTCACTATTTTTTGTCTAATAAATAACAATTTCTTTTTCAATACAAGGGTAATGTAGACATTTGATATTTTATTTAATGTTATATAATTATTTCTTAATACTCGCAAATCATAACTCTAAAAAATCTTATATTAAGTAGCGGATTGAGTAATATTTTTATCTATTTAAAACGTTAATTTTAATGATGATCGACTCATTATTTACTTTTAGAAAAAAAATAAACAAGTTATTTTCAAAGAAATATATATAGATTTTTATAAAAATAAAAAATATTTTATATAAACATAAAAATTGAACATAAATATTTATAATTTTACTTATTTATATTTTGACTATAATATAAAATATAAATATAAATAAATGGAATTGTAAAATAAGAATGGGACGTAATCCTAATTAACAAAACTTTTCCAAAATCCAACACACGGTCGGCACTCTGGCATGAGCAAAAAGGGACCCACGTCACCGCCAGCTCAATATAACCGCCCTCTTACGTGGAAAATAAATGAAGCCACCGGGAATGGGCCCACTCTAGATTCTTTTAGGCAGTGGACGGTCGGACTCTTCTGAGGTGGATTCCACCAAAAAATGGAATTCTTTGTAGACAATCCTTGCTTCTAAGTCTATTCCACGTTGCCTATTGTTTTTATGAGTTTTAAAAAGGATAGAAACAAATATATATATATAGAGTCCGATTCCGTTCGGACTTTCGAACAGTGTTAAAATTTGGATTTTTTTTAAAAAAAAACAATTAAAAAAAAATAGGATCTGAATTTTAACAAGGTCCGGACTTCTAGCACGATTCTCTCGTACAGATATATATATATATATATATATATATAAATAGAAATGCTTGACCGATTTTTTTTTTTTTTTTTTTTTAGTAGAACAAAAAAATAAATAAAATTATGGGCTGAAATTTTTCCATATAATATTTAAGGCGTGATTTGGATCACTATATAAAAAAATGTATATACGTCTGCATGCATACGTGTTTTGATATATGTATCCAAATCACACCCAAAACATCATATTATGTAAAAATTCAAGTTCCATAATTTTTTTTTAATTGTTTAAAAAAAAAAGGTCCAAATTTTGTTAAAATGCGGGACTCTCTCTCTATATGTAAATTTTATGAAACACCATGTGAGAGTTATTTTTATAATAATAATATTTTAAAAAATTATTAAAATATTTTTTATACATAATATTTGATAGAGTATTCAATTATACAAAACGATGTTGTTTTGAGAGCTGCTACATGCAAAATCGTAAGGTAACCCCACCCCCATTTTTGCCAAAACATAAATATATTGTTCAGCCTCTTATTTATGAGTTTTCAATGAATTAAGAAAAATATGGATAATTTGGCCACCTTTCTTTTTAAAGGTTTTGGTAAAAAATAAACAAAATTGTAATGTAAACTAAATACTATAAACAAGTTTCTTATAACATTTATTATACTCTCCACATACAAAAAAATAAAATAAAATCAGATATTCCGTAAAAAATAAAAAATTATTCTTCATTTTTAATTTTAAATTAGTAACAACATAAAAAACTAGTATAAATTATACTCTTTTCGTTCTTTTTTATTTGTATTTTTAAAATTGAAATTTGTGTCTTTTTATTTATTGTTTGTAGTTTATTATATTATTTTTATATTAAATATTAAATTATTATCTTTTATCATTTTTAATTATTTTTGAAATAGATAATATTGAAATTTATATTTATTTTAATCAATAATTTTTTTTAAATATTTTCTCTTAAAATGTCAATTAAAAAAGAAGGGAAAAAGTATATTCCTTTTTCCATTATTTACTTATCAAACCAAAACTCATTACCATATAAAGCAGCGTAAAAGATTCGTCGTCTTATCTGTACTCGCCTTTTCCTCAACTACCAAACAGGTCATAGTAAAAAAGCGTACAATTTGAAGTTCATTTCATTTGAATTTCACTTTCATTTAGCTACTCACGAATATATATATATATATATATATATATATATATATATATATATATATATATACACACACACACACACACTACAAGTCTACAACATCTATTTAGTTGTGATTTAGTTGTGGGGGAAAAGAAATAGAGATTTGCCACCAGATTCATTCATCCATTCTCTCTTTACACAGCAGGTAAGCTACAATCTCTCTAAAATTTCAAATTTTTGGTAGCAATTTATAGAACTGTATATATATAAATAACTATGCGTATCTAAATTTGTGGATCTGGTATGCCTTAATTTATTTAAGTTTCTCTTTAGGTTGTTTGATTACTAAGAATTTGTAGAAAAAAAATTGTGAAATATGACTGAAATCTAATAAAAGTTGAAGAATTTCAATCTTAGTGAAATGATTTGAGTCTCCACCATGCTTGCTGGATTTTGAATTTTGTATGTATTATTTAGGCGACTAAACTGAGTGGTACTGTTAGATTTTTTGTAATTTGTATGTCTATGAAATTGTTTAGTGTGAAAAGATTTAGAAACAAATACCTTTGTGAGAAGGAAAAAGTAGTACCAAGCTTCGGTAGGAGATAAAACTGACAAATTGGAGTAATTGGAACACTAAAAAGTAGAGAATAATGACTTGATTTTGGTGATCCTTGGGAACTGAAGATTTTGGATGGATATATTTCTTAAAAAATACTTTATAGTTTAAGGAGAGAATCTTACCGTAGACCGATTATAATATGTAGCTGAAATGATTAAATTGCCTTTGTTGTGATGTGTTGATTAAAAAAAGCATGAACAAACTTTGTAGCTTTATTATTTGTAACTAGATGACTGTGTCTAGTAAATGGGGATTGGCCTATATGAATTTATATGATGTAATCATGTAAATCCGATCTGTCATGAGATTTGGTTGAGTAATTCAGATAATGGTAGTTGGATTTTAAGCTAGTACATTTTTTGACTGGTTGGTAATGCCAATATTAAAGTATAGAAAATTAAAGGCTAGTATAGCGATCCGATCTTGATCTAGAGATACATTTCTGTTTTCTTCTTGTTTATAACTTTGTTGTCATATTGGTTTTACTATTATACTCTCTGAAAAACTGCAATTACATGTGTATTTATGGTTTTAAATGCTAGTTTCATTCTTACAAGTTCATTTTTAACTTGTGGTTAGTTTAGACCATATTTTTGAATCCTAAAAGACTTTTTTTCTGCAAGGTTATAAACAATGGCTGATGCTGAAGACATTCAACCCCTTGTTTGCGACAATGGAACTGGAATGGTTAAGGTTTGTAGAATAAGTTTTTACATTGAAGGAATAATTTTTATTGTCACGAACCATTGTCACAATTTGCATATTTAGCTTAGCAATACCAAGCCTACCAAGTGAACAATCCCCAGTCGGCGGGTAGGCCACTTCACTAATAGTTTCATGTTTTGGGATTTTATAAAATGATGTGCTTTCAGTGTTTCAAAATCATATATGTTGATGGTTTAAATTTTTAAATCACTCTTTAAAGTTAAAATGATTTCATTTTCATGTGTGTAAGCCCAAGGATTTTCATTTAGGTGACCGAATGTTTACTTTGTTTTCCTTTTGAAATTTGCTATGCAGGCTGGATTTGCTGGTGATGATGCTCCAAGGGCTGTGTTCCCCAGTATCGTTGGCCGACCTCGGCATACTGGTGTAATGGTTGGAATGGGCCAGAAGGATGCCTATGTTGGTGATGAAGCACAGTCAAAAAGAGGTATCCTCACCTTGAAATACCCAATTGAACATGGCATAGTTAGCAATTGGGATGACATGGAAAAGATCTGGCATCACACTTTCTATAATGAGCTGCGTGTAGCCCCTGAAGAGCACCCTGTATTACTTACTGAAGCACCACTGAACCCAAAGGCTAATAGAGAGAAGATGACTCAAATCATGTTTGAGACCTTCAATGTGCCGGCCATGTATGTTGCTATCCAGGCTGTGCTGTCTCTTTATGCTAGTGGCCGTACAACAGGTTAGTCTTTTTAATTACAGGGTGTCCGAATTAATGGTTTTTTTAGTAACTATGTTAATATGCTTTTGACTATGTATAAAAAGAAATAAGTGAGATTATGATTTAGTGAACTTTCAGAGAAGCTCGATGAAGTCCTTCCTAACTAATCAGTAGCACATGTTGTTTCTTATTTTGTTCCAGTTATGTTCATGAAATCAGGATTCACATTGTTGAGAACTCAAGTTTGATATGATTTTTTAAAATAAGAACTCAAATATGTTAGAAAAGCTCCTCTCTTTTTTCCCCTTTTTTCACTGTTACCATTTATTTTGAGTTGAGGGATATTTGTAAGACTGAAGAGGGGTTGGGTGATGACTATAAGCTTTAGAATGGAAGTTTATAAAGGTCTAATAAATGATGATGAACAGTTCTAGAAATATGAAAATGACTAAATTATTGAATTGTATGTATGCAATTGCTTTTACTAATGCTGTTAATATAATACGTGTGAAGAATGTCTGAGCTACATATATATTTCTTTATTGTCTCTTCCTCCTATTAACTGGTTATATGGTTTGAAAAGGTATTGTTTTGGATTCTGGTGATGGTGTTAGTCACACGGTTCCAATTTATGAAGGCTATGCCCTTCCCCATGCAATCCTTCGGTTGGACCTTGCTGGCCGTGATCTTACAGATAGCTTGATGAAAATCCTCACTGAGAGAGGATATATGTTTACCACAACTGCTGAGCGGGAAATTGTCCGCGACATGAAGGAGAAACTTGCCTATGTTGCTCTTGATTATGAGCAAGAGTTGGAGACTGCCAAAAGCAGCTCTGCTATTGAGAAAAGCTATGAGCTCCCAGACGGGCAGGTGATCACCATTGGAGCTGAGAGGTTCCGCTGCCCAGAAGTCCTATTCCAGCCATCATTGATTGGAATGGAATCTGCTGGAATTCATGAAACAACTTACAATTCCATTATGAAATGTGACGTGGATATCAGGAAGGATCTCTATGGCAATATTGTGCTTAGTGGTGGATCAACCATGTTCCCTGGTATTGCTGATCGTATGAGCAAAGAAATCACTGCACTTGCTCCCAGTAGCATGAAAATCAAGGTGGTGGCTCCTCCTGAAAGAAAATACAGTGTCTGGATTGGAGGGTCAATCTTAGCTTCCCTCAGCACCTTTCAGCAGGTATGGTCTTATATGTCCGTTTGTATGTCTAATTATGACAACAACAAAAAATCTTATTACAACAACTTTTTTCTGGTTGGCTGCTCAGAATAAAAAAGAAAATATAGATTTTTGTAAGACTAATGAGATTATTGGTGAACTTATTGTTACTGAGCAAGTTTCTTTATGATGCTTTGCTTACTTTCTTTAAATGTGACAGATGTGGATATCCAAGGGTGAATATGATGAATCGGGTCCATCAATTGTCCATCGGAAATGCTTTTAAGCTGGATTGAGGAAGAGATTGGTTGTGTCCTCATTGTCTTCTTTGCCAGGTCCCGTGTCATATGAGATTGTTTACCTTAGAAGTTGATGTAATTCCATGGTTAAGGTTATATGTGAACTCAGAAATTCTCTTTGGAGAGGTTTTAGGAATTATTGGCGATGAAGATTGGAAATGGATCTTATTAGATAGTAATTTTTTACTTGTTAGTCAGTTTACTATTACTTATGTATAACAATTTTAGGTCTTCCCCCCCCCCTCCCCCTCCCCCCTCCCCTTTCTTTATTTTCTTCCCTGAATTTTTGGGTGTGTTTTTGTTGATATATTTGTACTAGTAATATGATTTCAGAGTCGGTTTCAATGAACTATAAGAATGAAATTTGTGATTGGAGTTTTTTTCACCCTTCAATAGGATGTAATTTAACATTCTGATGTGCAACTTACATGCTTAGTTTAGACCAGTATATCATTTTTTCTTGGTTTGGTTACTTTGAACAAAAAATATGTTTCACAAATGTGAGATAGTCAAGTGCATATATTATTATCATATAGAGTTTTATGTTAGTTGTAATTTAAATTTATCGTATAAATTATTTTTAATAATTAGTTGTAATTTAAATTTAATTGACATATAAATCATTTTTTATATAGTTTATGTATAAGCGTAGATAAAGACAATAGTTGTGGAGAGAGATGGGCAAAAAATGCATGAATAACTAAAGTTAATTTGTAAAACTCTAAAACTTAAAATTAAGTATAAATTTATTTAATTAAATCGAATTAATTTTTTAAAACTATTAATATTTGTTATTTTCAAAATATACATGAATCACATTAATTTTAAGTTTTATATTTTTAGAAATTGACTTTAAGGAAATAAAACTCTTTTTGATAAATGGGTGAATTACTCGCATTTATTTGAAAGTACTCTATCATAACAATTTTTTTTTTTTTTGAAACAGTCTTTTATGGCATTCAATGAACTACTAATGGAGTAATTTTTGAAATGCCAAAAATTAATGATTTTTTTTTTTAATTTCTCAATTTTTTTAATCGAGTGTTGTTAATATCGATGTATGTAAATAGATGGGATATAAGAGACTAGTAACTTCATAGTTTTATGCTTACAATTTTACATTAGTTTTTTCTTGATTTTCTTTTCTATTAATTTATAATTGTGAATCATTCATTTTCTTTTCGATCCGGTTACCATGAAGTGAACTTAATGGTAAATACATTTTATACTGAATACAATATCGATCTGCAGGCGAGAGGTGATCTCTCCATACATTTGTCAAGATTTGTATTGATCATAAAATGAACTTATTATGAAATTCATTTCATCCTAACCACTTCTTTTCCGGTTTGATATCAATTATGGGAGAAATTCAAGCTGTTATATTTGCTATTTGCATGGAGAGAGATTGGAGTAAAGAGGAAACAAGGATGGAACATCAGACTTCTGTAACTTATGGATTAATTAAGTAGTTTGTGTGGTTTAATTTATTTTTCTTACCTATATACTCATCATAATTAATGAATTAACATAATTGAGGATACTCTTTTCTTTTCTTTTTTAATATTTAAATGTGTTACAGGGAATTGCGACATCAGTATCTGTAATATATAGTATTATTTAATATATATAAATATAATAATAAAATTTATGTAGAATATAAACAAATTATAAAATGAGTAACAAATAAATTTGAGTCATTTGAATTCACAAAGTCTCCTTAAAACAAATTTATTCCCTCCTGGTACTAAGGATTAAATGAATAATTGCTTCCCAAGATAAAACGGATTTACAATTCTTTATTAGTAGCACTACAAAATTAAGAATTCAGTGAACGCAAATTCTATGTTATATACTCGAACTTTACTGTTAATAATAATGATGCATGAAATGCATGAATACACTTACTCAGAAAACGAAAAAATATTTGCGAATCTACGTAAGCGGTGGGAAGGAGCAAAAATGCAGTAAACGGATTTTGCAGAAGGGAAGGAATGAGATTTTTTTTGCAGAAGGGAAGGAACGGGAAGTATTTTCCAGAACGGGACGGGACAAAAGTTTTGCAGAACGGGAGGAAAAATTGCATTCTGTTTTAGCGCCTAGATAGATTAATTTATAGCCTAAGTTGGCAGTTTATTACCGTTGGCACCATCAAAACTACGTAGTATTGATAATAACTTTAAACAAAATCTGATAATAAATTAAATAGATTTTTGTCCAAAAAGTTATATATCAAGACCACCCGCCCGAACCCGAACCCGAGCTTGAGACAGCGGCGACGCGCGTGTGGGTTTGAACCATGCCTTGACTAGGTCCTCTCCCTTCCACAAAAATGGGGTGCCCCTTAGGGCCCTTCCCATTGAGCAAACATCCCATATATATGTTCTTCAATTTTCCCTCTAATGCCATATGTGGAATTTTTGCACCTTACAACATTTCAAGTAGGTGACTTTGGAGTCAATTTTCTCATTCAATTCTTAATGGATTTGAACATATAAATATACCAAGTTATACTCCTCATGAAGGAGAACACATTGGTGCAAAGACCCGACATTTTCGGAATGTGGGTTCCTCATTTAATTGAGCCTGAAAATGCTCTAATATTTAATATTTCAAATCCCATTTCCAACAATTAGGGGTGCTCATCGGTAAAAAACCGAAGAGTGCAGAAAAAACCGAATGCTATCGAACCGAAAAAATTAGGAAAATCAAGGCAAAGCTTCGTGCATCGAATAACCAGGTTTGTGATTTGCTTGATTCGATACAACAATCAGATTCTGCTTTTTTTCGGTTTTTTTATTATACCGATAATTAAATAATTTTTTTATATTAACAAATTTAATATAAAAAAAATTTCTTCTTTCGATTTACAATAATATATTAACAAATAATTGGTACAAAATTCTATCAGATTGTATAATGTTATGGGCCAATTATTGCATAATGTTATGGGCCAATAATATATTAACAAATAATTGGATCAGATTGTATAATGTTATGGGCCAATTATTGCATAATGTTATGGGCCAATAATTTTGGTTCTTTTTTGGTTTTTCAGATTATCAGAATTCAAAATTTTCATTACCGCACGGCATCAAGAAAAGTATAAAAAACCAAAAACCCAGATCGAAAAAAATCGAAATCGAAAAAAAAAAGATCACTTTCAAGTCTAGGTTTCAACCTGGTTCGTAAAAAACCGAAAACCAAATTTTTGAGCACCCCTACCAACAATCCCCCACATGAATGTAAAATTGGCTTTATATCATGTAAAAAGAAAAAAATATGTTATGAATATGCAGACACTAGTTCGAGTACATGAGAAAAGATATTTCATCAGGTTAAGTAGTCTAGTGGCTTTGAACTTGCCCTAGTAAAATCTATCGGATTTACTTGGCTAATCAGTAGACTTGATGTCTTTGAACTATCAGCTTTTTGTGTAAACCAAGACATTAGAATTCACAAAATATCTCTTCAGACATAATTGGTTCTCACGTTTGTGTTCATTTTAGTCTTGAAACACCTCTTGGTTCCATGAGTATATTAGAGAATTCAGCCTTCAAAATTCTCACGTAGGTGACTTTTATCAAGAGTATCCTGCAATACCCCACTTGAACGTATTTCAAGATATAAAAGTCATTAAAAGCGTAACTTATCATGATTCTCGCGGCAGATGTGCACTGTCTCATAATAGGTGTAAGACCCCAAATTATTAATAAATGAAATTTATTTTCCTCTATTTATTATTTTGAAATAGTAAGGGTTGATTTGATTAATGTGGATAGTTA